>OW240914.1:86743837-86782711 GCA_933207985.1 Pelobates cultripes | reverse complement strand
CACATACTCACACACTCACTGACACACACTCAAACACACTCACATACTCACACACACACACTGACACATACTCACACACTCACTGACACACACATACTCACACACTTACAGACACACACTGACACACACACACACACACTCACTGACACACTCACACACACACATACTCACAGACACACTGACACATACTCACACACTCACTGACACACACACTCACAGACACATACTCACACATTTACACACAATCACAGACACACACTCACAGACACACACTGACACACACACACTCACTGACACACACAGACACACAGACACACAGACTGAAACATACTCACACACTCACTGACACACACTCACACACACTCACAGACACACACACACACTGACACATACTCACACACACAAATTATTATATTTAAATTTTTTTTTTTAAATGTCCACCCAGCCTCCTACCTGGAGTGCTGGTGGACTTGTTCCTGGGGTCCAGTGGGGGCAGGCGCCTTTCTCCAGCTCAGCCGCGGCGAGGGAGCTCTCTGCTCTCTGCTCTCTGCTTCCTCTCGCCGCGCGGGCTGTCTGCTGTAGCTGGGAGCCGGAATATGACGTCATATTCCGGCTCCCGGCATCAGCGCGCGGCGAGAGGGAGCAGAGAGCAGAGAGCAGAGAGCTCCCTCGCCGCGGCTGAGCTGCAGGGTGGGGGGGAATCATCACCTCTTGCCCTCCCATGACAGGGGCAAGAGGTGAGACGGGGGACACTGAGTGCCTGCAGGAACAGCGTTCCTGCTCAAAAAAAGTGCAGGGACGCTGTTCCTGCAGGACTCAAACCATAGGCGTGCGCACGGGGATTAGGGTGTGCCCAGGCACACCCGGCACACCCCGTGCGCACGCCTATGATCTTAACAGTGACCAAATAAAATAGGCTGGGGCTCACCCAGTAAACAGAGGCTGCAACAGCACGCCTCCACTCTGCAGCACACGTATAGTAGGGGGCTCACCCCAGGTGCACAGGGTATGAACTCTTAAGTGCTGGCCACGGCCCTGACAGAGAGCACTAATCTGTGCTTAAACGGTTAATTCAAGGTTATGGGATATATCCCTTTAAGCAGTATGTCCCGGAAATCCTGTCCAGAGGATGTAGCAGCATGTCTCCACTCAGTAGCACAGTGTAGTATAAATACAGCAGGGGGGCTTACCCCAGGTGCACAGGGTATGTACCCTTGAGTGCTGGCCACAGCTCTGACATAGAGCACTAATCTGTGCTCAAACAGTTAATTCAAGGTTTTTTTCTTTTAGCAAAATATATATATATTTTTTTCATTTAGTCAGCCTTAGTGACAGTAAGGGGCACAGGACAAATTATAAGTGGTTCAGTTTCACAATAAATACAATACAAATTAATTAGCTGTCTCTCAGCCACACTGGGTAATCAGTGAAAGGGTTGACATGGGGAAGAGTGAACTAAGGCACTGCTCAAAAGAAACGCACAATCTAAAGGGATAATATAACATTTTCTTTATTAAATTAAATTTGCAAAAAAATTATGAAAAAGGTTACTGAATTTCAATCAAGCAACCAGATTCGAAGATATTCCAATGAAACAAACCTCTACAATAGTAGCAAAATAATAAAAAGCTGTTAGCCTCAGGTTAAGTGGTTGGGAGGGGTGAAGTGGATCAGAGTCTTTCATGCTGAAAAACACTTTCAAAGTCAGAAACTATTGTATACAATGAACATTACACCTAACATGTTTGGGTGCATGGGGTGCCTTTTCAAATAAAATCCAGAGCATAAATAATACCTTCCAACATTTTAAATAGACAAAGTGGGAGATTTTAAATTTAGGAGTGTGAGTGGCGGTGTGACCAGACAGAGCTGTTCTGAGAAATTTTAAATGACTTACTAAGAACACATTTATTGCAGTTTACAGAGATATTTGCACTTGTCTGCAGGAGGCTAGTTAGTTTTCTGGCACACATGACTCAGGCAGCGCAGAACTCTGTCCCTGGCATTCCAATGTCAATTCTGTGCATTGACAAGAAACTTGCAGATTCAAGACCAAAGTAGCCAAACTGGAGAAATGATCCATGTCAACTATTTTCCCAACTCATTTTTTTTATCAATTCCATTGTAGGTTCTCAACAGTTTAGTGGGAAAAAAACATTCATAGTATAACAGGCATATGTGCGAATTTTGGTTAAGTATGACAGCAGGGCTGGAGAGTATTATATGTCACTTTTATTTAAAAGGGTTACTCCAACCACCATAACCCTTTCAGTAATTTGAAGTGGTCATGTTGATTGGAGTCGGCATGTGCAGTGTTTCTGCTTGAAACACTACACATCCAGAGTTGTTTTTAATTGTGTGCTGGGGGATGGTGCTCTATGCAACTCCGGCCACCTGGGGCAGATCAGGTAGTACATCTCTGCTCCCTAGATAATTATTTTCACTGCCACCCTTCCTTCCCTGTGCGTCCAGATCCATACATGAGTCCCATGAGTTTCGTTCTTAGACTGCCTTGCATATTTTACACAAAATCCATAACCTCATTGTAATAAATTCTTCTTCTGTGTCTTTGTGATTTTGCCAGTTGATTGATATATACGTCTTTTGTATATATAGTCTTGGGTAAAAGGCTCGATACATTAATATACATCTATATTAATGAAAAGTACCAATACATGATCTGACTTACGGTTTCTTAAGGTTTATTCTTAGTTACTGATACATAATAAAACAACAAAGGATGTTACATGATAATGGACATTCAACAGCAGATGGTAATTGCTGGACTTCTGAAGGGAGAGTTACATAGTTACATCAAGAGAGAGACAGAGAGAGAGACTCGTGTCCCTTTGTTCAGTTACTATATAGATGTGCCCATACTGATGTCAGAATATAACTCTAACCATATAAGGACAAGACCCCCAATTCACATTCCAAAGCTCTCAGACAAAGAAAGCCTTGTGACTTAGACCATCTGTTACTTATGTCAATCCATACATCCATATATAATCAATAGAAACATAGAATATGCAATATTCTACACTCATTCTGATCCAAAGGAGGCATGTAACTTTTTCTTGTTTAAACCATCTTTACAATTACGCCCATTGGCATACATTCTCATTGAATATCTCTTACCGCCCATGCCAATTCTATCACTGCATTCTCTGTGAAGTGCTAATTTTATGGCAAGACAGGAGGCTTCATATTTGCTTTAACCTTCTTTACTGAACCTCCCAGCAGCAAAGAAATAGTTAAACATATAGAGAAAAAATCAACCAATCAGGACACATATTAGAACATAACAGTCTGTCAGGCTCCTCCCAAATCCTCTTTCTTTGCTGCTTGCCTCCCAGGTGAGTCTATTCCAATTATAGCTCTCTAATATATATTATTGACCTACCTTATTTTGTTTTTTTCCATATATTTTTTGACTCCTTTAATTAACTTTCCCTGTCTCTTATTTCCATGAGGTAATGTGTGTGTTTATTTTATCTGTGCACTTTACCACATAGACCTTTTCACAGGTCAGCCCACTGTTCAGTCCCTTCCCTGTGCTTTTTATTTATGACTGACTGGGTTTTTTTGTAGTAAAACCTTAATAACCTTTTCCTTGGTGAAATTATCTTCAGACCGCGCCACTGCTGTGGCTGCGGTCCGTTTTAATCACGCCCGCGATCTATTTCCGTACCGCCCGTTTTTTCGCGTCATTTGATTGACACGCAGTTTCCCGCCTTCCTCCTTCTATGCCGGCGGCCATCTTCTGTTCGGCGGTTAGTTTCCGTTCGCGCGCTTTTTCGGTGAACAGCTCTCTGCTACTGGATTACAGCTCTGTTAGACGGTAAGTTTCATTGCCCCCTGCTGGTACATTTTGTTATTACATCTGAATATTACACAGAACACTTGCTTATATTAGCCTATTTGTGTTTTTATTTGCAGATTGCTCTCAAACTATACTATACAGCTCTATGCCTATTAGAGGGTGACCCCCTCTTGCCTTTTTGATTTAAGGGTGATCCCCTTGTGCCTCTTTATTGAGGGTGACGCCCTCGTGCCTTATCTCTCAGGGTGAACCCCTTATATATTTTATTGATTTGCACAGGTTACCCCTGTCATTATTATATTGACAGTTTAACTGCCATAATTGTGGATGAACCCCACTTAGTCCCCTTCAAGGTGACTGCATATTATCTGGGTGAACCCCAATAAGACAGCCCCTGCTTTTACTTGTTTTGTGTAAAGTTTGTTAATATATATAATATAAAAAAAATTAATAAATTAAAAAAAAATAAAATAAAATAAAAGTTGTTTAATATACCTTTTGGTATACTGATTCTGTGGTGAACCCACTACTATTTTACTGGTCACCATGTCGGACCAACCAGAACCTGCAATATCAGCAGAATTAAAAGCCTGGCTTCAAGCTGCAATTGCAGACTCTATCCCCAAAGCCTTGGCAGCATTTCATGACCAGACAGCCACTACTGCCACCATCTCGCAATTGTCAGACTCTGATGATTCCAGGGTCTCTGACCATGACGAAGCCCCATGTAAACGCCCGTGGAAGGGTGACAGTGCTTCTGCTGGCAAAGCCCCAGCAAAGACAGCTAAATTGTCTCATGCCAAACCCACTTTGACCTCAGAATCCGACCTCTTAAAGGATTCAACCTCTGGCTATCACCTACGAGTGATAGACGAATACAATGCGTATCCAGAGGAGGATCTCCCAGGTGACCCTTCCCCTTCTGAATTTGTTACAGAGACTTTCCTCCTACCGCAAACCCAGTCCTTTCAGGACACTGACCCTATGTCCACTACTAATTTAGACAATACTAAGGACGATATCCTACTTGATACCAATGGTTGTCCTCTATTTGACCCACGCTGCATCAGACACCCTCGTTCAGCGGAATGGACACCCCCTGATCACATTGCAAAATATTGCATATTATGGTTTTGTAAACCCTTAGAAAAGGAGATTAGGGCCAAATTAAGAGCAGAATGTCCACGGCCTATGATCCCTGATAAGGTGGCTGTCACCCCTGAACTTGACCCACTCCTGGTCACTTTTCTAACTAAGACGGGTAAAGATCCCCGCAAAGGAATCGAAGTTGGCTTAAAAGCCACCCAGGACAAGCTGATGGATATAGCAGGCCCGCTTATCCCGATTTTTATAATTGATGATGAGACGCTAGCAGGAGGCAATTTTGACGCACACATGGTGCGTGAATGGGCACAAAGAGCGTTATGCCTGTTAGGCAACGCCAATGTAGCTATTTCCGTTGAACGGCGTAAAGCCGTGTTACATAAAATTGATGCCAAATTGGCAGAACTAGGCACCAAAGAACTTGGTCCAGAGGTTAACGGACTATTATTCGGGGACAGGTTCATACGAGACCTGAATAAACACGTATCCGTGTTTACCTCCCTTAACAAGGCACAATGGAACCTTCGCAGGGTGTTCAGACCCCAGCGTTTTTCCGGGAGAGCTGGTCGCTATAGGGGCCGAACGACTGGCAGAGCTGCCTTCACAGGCTACAGGCCTCAACCAGCAGACTCATGGAATTCGGGCAATACCCGTTTCTACCACAAGCAGTTCTTTCCCTCTAGACGTTCCATCAGAGGACGTGGATATGCTTCCCTCTTATTCTCAAGTTCCTATTGCAGGTCGGCTAACCCTTTTTTTCCAACAGTGGTCTCTATTAACTCAGGATCCATGGATCCTTCAAACTGTATCTGGTTTCCATATAGATTTTGCAAACGACCCTCTACAAGAGTTCCCCCCTCCACCTCTACACATGTCTCAAGAGGACAATGGGACTTTGGAGGCCGTGCTAAACGACCTTGTCGCCAAGGGCGCTATAGAACGTTCTCGATCCCCTCACAGATTCATAAGCAACATATTTCTGGTCCGAAAACAGTCAGGGGACTTTCGACCAGTTATCAACCTGAAAGACCTAAACACTTTTATTGTTTACCAACATTTCAAAATGGAGGGTATCCACCTCCTTCAAAACCTACTCTGCGAGGGAGACTGGTTCTCCCGTTTAGACTTGACAGATGCTTACCTCACGGTTCCTATAACACCGGCCCATCGCTGTTTCCTACAGTTCAGATGGCATCAAGACTTATGGCAGTTCACATGCCTTCCCTTCGGACTCTGTTCCGCACCCTGGTGTTTCACCAAGCTGATGAAACCGGTCATGGCCTTGCTACGCTCCCAAGGGATTCGCTCCATCATATATCTGGACGATATCCTCCTTATGGCTCGGGACCCAGGCACTCTACGCCTCCATACAGACATGACCACAGCTCTGTTACAAAACTTGGGGTTCGTGATCAATGTCCAAAAATCCATCCTCACCCCATCTCAGGTGGTTCAATTCCTAGGATTCTAAATAGATTCCGTTTTGGCTGTCCTACAACTCCCTTCAGTAAAGATCAAGAACATCAAAAAAGACATCATAAAAATTCTAGCCTCTTCGACTATCCGCCTTCGCGACTTAGCTCGCATAATCAGACTACTCTCCGCCTCAATTCAGGCGATCTTCCCAGCTCCTTTACATTACCGAGCAATGCAATGTCTGAAGACTCGCTCGTTACGTCACTCTGCATCTTACGATCAACAGATCTCCTTGACAGACGAAGTCCGACTCGAATTGAAATTTGCGTCTCGTCTGAACCGACAGACGGACACTTTTTTCAGTTGGTTGCCGGATCCGACCTCTCTGGCAGTAGACGCCTTCCTTCAATCTTGGCCAATGACCGGTGCTTATGCCTTCCCTCCGTTCTCCATGATCCTTCGCACTCTCCATCATCTCAGGACTCAGGGGACCACAATAATACTGCTGACCCCTTTGTGGCGTACCCAGCCATGGTTCCCCAATCTCTTGGAGATGTCGGTGAATTATCCACTACTGCTACCTGCCACGCACGATCTTCTCAAAGATCCCGCAGGCAATTTTCACCCTCTTGCGTTGCAGGGTCATCTCCAGCTAGTGGCCTGGACTGTTTCAGGGGATCCTGGAATGCCGCAGGACTTTCGGAGCCTGCTAGAGCACTCTTATGGGACTCATGGGCCCCCGGGACTAGACGCTCTTACCTCTCAGCCTGGCGAGTTTGGCATCGCTGGTGCTTGGAAAGGTGTATTGATCCCGTTTCAGCTTCTTTGATTAACGTCATGAACTTTTTGTCCTCTCTTTTTGATCAAGGTAAATCCTACAGATCCATTAATGTGTTTCGTTCAGCAATTTCGGCAGCTCATGGCCCCATTGATAATACAGCAATAGGTAAACACCCCTCCATCTGTAGACTGTTGCGTGGCATTTGTCTTGCTCGACCTCCTGTCCCAAAATATTCTAATTTTTGGGATGTTGCTCTTGTTTTGTCCTTCCTAGAGACTTGGCCACCCAATGAAGCACTCTCTTTACGACAACTGTCGGCCAAATTAGCTTTGCTCCTCTGCTTGGTTTCTTTTAGGAGAGTCTCTGATATTCAAGCATTTGACTTTCACGCTATTGAATTCACGCCCCAAGGTATATGTTTCAACATTTCTCGCCGCACTAAAACTAATTCCTTAACGATTACTTACCCTTATTTTTCCGACAGACCATCGCTTTACGTTGCTCGTTGTGTCCAACACTACGTCGCCTCTACATCACCTCTACGTCCCCCTACGGGCCCCCTGTTTATCTCATATGTGTGACCACACAAGCCAGTGTCTTGTCCCACGATTGCCCGCTGGATTAAATGGCTTCTAGATTCAGCGGGCATAGATTCATCTTTTGGCGCTCATTCTGTCAGAGGTGCTCCTGCCTCTTCCGCCTTTATAGCTGGGGGATCCCTTGCAGACATCCTAAAATGCACTGATTGGTCTAGAGAATCTACCTTCCGTACCTTCTATTTTCGACAATCGTCTCATGCTTCTTTTTCTTTGGTTTCCACGCTTTAAAACAGCAAATATGAAGCCTCCTGTCTTGCCATAAAATTCGGGATTATTCTAGCTTTAGTGACTGAATAATCTAAATTTTATTAAAGACAGGAGGCGAATATTTTCCCACCCTATTGATCTCCCACCCAGATTTTTTTCAGATCACATGTACTCTTAAAATGTTTTCTAGGTTTCTTGTGAGACTTTATATTTATCTGACTTTATCTGACGGTGCTTATCAATCTGCCTGGTTCTGATTATTTTAAATTTTGCAATAGTTATACTCGTAATATCCAGGGGGTAGATCTGTAAATGTAGATATCTTGCGGACACCCAGTCCAAGTGACCATACTTTCACGATCTTTCTCTGTCTTTTAGTGTGAAGTTTCTCTACATGAGCCACGAAGACTACGTTCCTTTGGTCTCTAGTATCGGCTGCGTTCTGGTTTACATGGTTGATGGATTACTCAAGTTTACACGGTTGACTACACTTATGATCGGCTGCATCAGAAAGAGGATTTGGGAGGAGCCTGACAGACTGTTATGTTCTAATATGTGTCCTGATTGGTTGATTTTTTCTCTATATGTTTAACTATTTCTTTGCTGCTGGGAGGTTCAGTAAAGAAGGTTAAAGCAAATATTCGCCTCCTGTCTTTAATAAAATTTAGATTATTCAGTCACTAAAGCTAGAATAATCCCGAATTATAGTTAAACTATGGACCATGTCTGAATTGCAGTATGAATTTTACGCTACCATGCTCATTTTAAATGCCAGTTAATCCGTATGATACAGGCTACCTACCTGACCAATGCTTTTTTGAGAAATATTATTTTTATTTCTATTGCTCTTTTTGTTTATAATCATTTTCTTTTTTTTTTAGAGTAAATTTCAATCCTTTTGGCACACATACTGTTAATAAAACAATACTCCATGTTGGCCAAACTTGAGAACCATTGTCCTCCTGTAATAGATTGGGCCTGCTTTGTGCACACGGCAATGATCCTGGTCAAAACACTCTGATCTTCCATAGAGCAAAATGGAAAAGACATATTTGTTTCATATAAAAAGTCATGTTACCCATAACTCAGAGGACTTTTATTCCATTGTACAATTTATCTGTAGTCCATTCATTTATATTATTTATTTCTACTGTTTTCCGCAGGTAACTCGACAGACAACCCAGCTTGCCTATTACGAGGTGTGACAGAACAACATTTCTTCTTGTCTTGGACGATACATCCGTGGAACATCTGCACTTCTGAAAGTCAGAAATCAAACTCCACAGGCCATAATCATTTCAATTTTATTCTGAATGACAGACATCTCACCTGGGAAGGTTTTGACTTATATTGCTGTACGGTTAATAGAAAATAAGTAAATCTATGTTTTACCCTACTGTAATAAGGAAATGTTTCACTAAACTAAGCGTGGTGTAATGTTTTCTAACCGTGAGAATGTTTATTTCAACTTTATTATTCTATAGTTTATGAGGCTTTCAGAGAAACATGCACAGGGTTTAAATGTCATGCGGGGAAAAAATGAAGAAGTAAAGCTTTTCTGAGATTATGAGGAAAATAGAAATTGTTTAATTTACAAATATGAAACTCTCCGACAGTCTCCTGGGATTATCTTTAACGTTTCTAAACAATCTTAAACCAAATGTTTATTTTTCTTTTACAATTCCCAGCTTTTCATTGCTTTTACCATCCCATGTATAATGATTTTTCTCAGATTTTTTATACAGTTGTTTGTAAAATATTGATCAGTTCTTTTATATGGCATTGCAACGTTTTCGCGTATTACATTTTAACATGACATGTACAAAATCAGGAAAAACTACTAAAGGAGGGTGTTCCACATTATTAAGCAGAGCACCATTTTCGTGCAATATGGGGAAGAAAAAGGATCTCTCTGCTGCCGAAAAGAGTGAAATAGTTCAATGCCTTGGACGAGGTATGAAAACATTAGATATTTCACGAAAACCTCAGCGTGATCATCGCACTATTAAGAGATTTGTGGCTGATTCAGAGCACAGACGGGTTTGTGCAGATAAAGGCCCATAGAGGAAGATTTCTGCCAGATCCATGCATCGGATCAAGAGAGCAGCTGCTAAAATACCATTACATAGCAGCAAACAGATATTTGAAGCTGCTGGTGCCTCTGGAGTCCCACGGACATCAAGCTGTAGAGTCCTCCAGAGTCTTGGAACTGTGCATAAACCTTCTATTCAGCCACCACTAACCAATGCTCACTAGCAGAAACAGCTGCATTGGGCAGAAAAATACATGAAGACTAATTCTCAAACAGTCATGTTCACTGATGAGTGCCGTGCAACCCTGGATGGTCAAGATGGATGGAGTAGTGGATGGTTGGTGGACGGCCACCCTGTTCCAACAAGACTGCGACATCAGCAAGGCGGTGGTGGAGTCATGTTTTGGCCTGGAATCATGGGAAGAGAGCTGGTCGGCCCTTTAGGGTCCTCGAAGGTGTAAAGATGACCTCTGCAAAGTATGTGGAGTTTCTGACTGACCACTTTCTTCCCTGGTACAGAAGGAAGAACTATGCTTTCCGTAATTAAATCATCTACATGCATGACAATGCACAATCTCATGCTGCAAAGAATACCTCTGCATCAATGGCTGCTATGGGCATAAAAGGAGAGAAAGTCATAGTGTGGCCTTCATCCTCCCCTGACCTCAATCCTCTTGAGAACCTTTGGAGCATCCTCAAGCAAAAGATCTATGAGGGTGGGAGGCAGTTTACATCCAAACAGCAGCTCTGGGAGGGTATTCTGACATCTTGCAAACAAATTCAAGCAGAAACTGTATAAAAACTCACAAGTTTAATTGATGCAAGACTTGTGAAGCTGCTATCAAATAAGTGGTCCTATGTTAAAATGTAACGTGACCTGTTAAAATGTTTAAAAAGTTAAAATGTTGTTATAAGTTTGATTGAAATAGCGTTTGATTTCAGTAAATATGCTGCAAACACAACAAATGACAATTTTCAGTTCTTTACAACCTATAAAGTGTTTTGAAACTTACTGTGCATAATAATTTGGAACAGTGCATTGTAAGTTTTTTATGTTTTAAAAAAATACTGTTATCATTAGGAGGTTTTTTCAATAAAATTTGAATTGTACTCTTAGTTTATAACATGAGAATTATTATTTACATCAATTATTTAGGTAAATGAGAAAAATATCATTTGCATAATAATTTGTTACAGGGTGTAAATAGTGTGATGGACAATATACCAATGACCTTTTTTCTTTTTCTTTTTAAATAGGTGGCTACTTTGAAAGGCTTTTTTTGATTCCTTATGACGGAGTAATAATGAAGATAAACTTGTTTCTTGTAGAGAATGGGAAGGGAAGCTGTCATCACGAGACAGCATAGAGGCACAATATATAATATTAAGGGGGCGGGGCCTGGCCATTGAGCTGAGTGGACGCAGGCAACATCGGCTCCTGCCACAAATGAGAAATTAAACCACAATTACCCGCATTGCCACCTAATCTTTACACCCACGAGCTGACATTCCACAGAGGAGCCTGTGAACAGCATAATGATGCCACATAAGTTGACATTCTGCCCGATACCGCTTGGCCACCACAAGCGGCCTACACATGGACGGTCGTTCTCCCGCCGCCACCACACTTGGCTGACAATCTGCAGAGCCCATGTTTCCCCCCCCCCATGGACCGGCGGGGGTTATCCCGGTCCACATCAACCTGGCTTGCAAAACGCCACACACATCGACGAACCCAAGCGGCCTGCTCCCTGCTTACAAGATGGCGGCGGAGGAACACACGCCTGAGCAAGCGCCCTGCCAATCCCTGCAAGAGTGGCTGGATGCCTTATTTCACCGTTTCTGTGAGACACTGGAGCGGCGAGCAACCCAACCACCACCTCCGTGTGAAGGAGATGCGGAGGAGAAAGGAGAGGGACGGAATAGACCCTCCCCGGGCACAGCCACACAGCGTACACCCAACGGCGTGAGCCCATCTAGGCCTAAGGTCGTGGGGCTAACCCTCCCGAAGCACAAGCCACAACGCCGGAGAGCCATACACCCACCCAGAGGGAATGACCCGGCCTCCCAGAGCACCCGAGTCTGTGGTCAAGAGGTGCCGACCGTCAATGAGGCCTGGAGCGGGGGAGGGACCATCCACCACATGTGCACTCGTTCTGCTTACCGGTACCCCCAAGTGCCGCCTCCCAGGATGCCCAGCAGAGGTATTGGCTAAACCCGATGGTCCAATGACCGGCCACACTCCCCGTTCTCATACTACACTGTTTGCTGCTGCTGCACGAAACGTTCTGATAACGGAGAGACACGAGACCACAACCTTACTGCCGACGGCCATTTCAGGCGCTTGAACTCAGACTTCCCCTCACATGTAGGTCGGTGGACTGCACAAACAATGGACCTAAAAGCAAAGAGTAAGCTATCTACTTACCCCCCACCTAGGTCCACACTAACAGCACCCGGCGAGCCTCATCATACCTACACTTACCGCTGCAGGAGAGGGAGAGATCCAGCCACTATAACAACCCACACGCTTAGTTTGCCCAAAGCCTCGGTGTATACACACCTGTTCGTTTGGACTGAAGCATCTGAACCTCAAAGCACACACTGTTATAGAGTTAATCAGTTTTATGCTACCGTTCATTGGCACACTAAAACGTATGTTAGCTATCTCACTGCAATAGGAGCATTATATGTATTCACCTACTGTAACTGTATTCTCACAGCTTGTATTGTAACACATAGTTTAAGCACAGTTAGTGGGAGGCATAGGTTGCATATAAACACCTTGCGACTAGCAAATGCATAACAGCTGACTCATAGTTTAACCTACACTGTATCACACTGTTGGAACAATTAGACTAGCTAACGTATTGATAATTTAGCATGTTACTTACTGGATCTCACGATCCTTCGCTTGTATTTTCATACTACAGTTTAACGTCAACAAAACTTTAAAAAAAGGAGGCATCACCATTCTGGAAATGTAACTTACTCTTGTTGAAAGATGTATCCACCCTATACTGTAAATCACCAATACATCTTCCCCATTTTCTCTTATGTACCCCATCTTATTTGCCTTCAATAAAAGAAAGATTGACAAAAAATATATATAATATTAAAAGCAGGAAACAAGTGAGGGATACTTTTTTTGAAAACTCACCTTGCAACCATGATTTGAAGAAAGGACAGGCCCAGGAAGAAGCAGGCTTTATAACGTGTAAGGTAATCTTCTTGAGGGAAAATTATTTGCCACAACACATGCACAGTAGATCACAATATGTGTTGCATATAGACTTATTGTTCATTATATTTATTAACGTTTCAATCCCATATCATGACTTTTATCAGAACACCATTAAAGAGATCAAACATCCACTTTGTACCTGTGGAAATGGTATTTGGTGGCAAATGTTAAATGTTTAAAATCCTGATGAAGATCACGATGTGGGATAGAAACATTGATTGGTACAGCCATCTATCTTGTTTGAATTTCTTATTTTGAGTACAATCTTTTATTGCAAAGTCTGGTGAGTGCTCACTTTATTGTTTGTATATTTACAGTTTGTCAGTCACCTTAGCATATTTAATATAGCAAAGAAACAGCTGTTAAATGAAAAACGTGTAGATTTAAAAAAATAAAAACAATGTAATATAGCCCATAGCTACATTTTACACTTACAAAAAGTGTGTGTGTGTGTGTGTATATATAGATATATATCAATATATATAATTTTTTTTATTTATATACATACTTTTTATTATTAGAAATCACAATGAGGGATCAATGCCGCATGAACATTTGTATGTCATATAATGCTCTTTTAGAAAGGTTTAAACCATCAACCACTAAGAACGTATGTGGTGAAACCCTTCCACTGATTACCCAGTGTTCCTGAGAGACAGCTAATTAATTTTTATCTTATTTATTGTGAAACTGAACCACTTATAATTTGTCCTGTGCCCCATACTGTCACTAAGGATGACTAAATAGAAAAAAAAATCACTAAAAGAAAAAAAAATTGACCTTGTTTTTTTCTACAAGACTTTCTCCGTGCTCTTCACCTCCCCCCCTCCTGCGACGTCATTGAGGAGCCATGGCCTCTTCCGGTGATTGAGGCCAATGTTTCCTATGGGGAAAAATCTGACGCTGGAGGTCCTCAAGCAGAGCGTGAGGACGTCCAGTGTCAGATACCGGACCAAAGGTCTGTTTCAATTTAGGAAGCCCTGGTAGACATCAGCTATGGCAGACTTAGAGCAGCAATGTAAACATTGCAGTATCTCTGGAACTGCAATGTTTAACATTGCAGCACTAAGTGCAAACGGGACAAAGCACCCAGACCACTTCAATGAGCTGAAGTGGTCTGGGTGCCGACAGTGTCCCTTTAACCCCTTAAGGACCAAACTTCTGGAATAAAAGGGAATCATGACATGTCACACATGTCATGTGTCCTTAAGGGGTTAAGCGCATCCAAGCTCCCCCATAGGACAGCATTGTATTCAATGCTTTCCTATGAGCTTCCGTGTCACATGAGCAAGTCTCACTCAGTCAGTACAGCGGAAGGATCTCTAGTGGCTGTCAGTATCATAACCACTTGTGGCATTTTTAACCCTTCAAGGTAAACATTGTCCTTTCTGCAAATCGGCAATGTTATACCTTGAAAGGTTAAACATACAGAACCACTGCATTGAGAAGAAGTGGTCTGGGTGACTTTAGTATATTTTAAAGGTGGCACTGTCACTGCTGTCTGGGCATAATTTGCAAAGAGCCACGACGGTGACATTGCCACTGGTGGTCCGGTGGTTGGTGGGCCAAGACATGGTGAGTT
Organism: Pelobates cultripes; assembly: GCA_933207985.1. Taxonomy (NCBI): domain Eukaryota; kingdom Metazoa; phylum Chordata; class Amphibia; order Anura; family Pelobatidae; genus Pelobates; species Pelobates cultripes. Next base: position 86,767,923 of record OW240914.1, on the reverse strand, counting down.
CTACTTACCTTTACCTGTACCTCAAAGTCATTAAAGACCACAGCTTTCCTCGTTAGACATAGCTAATATCTATGCTGCCTTCACTGTTATGGTTTCTGTTTCCTGTTCCCAAGAGTGCATTATATTCTGTGTTTTTTCTGGTATTTTGATCTCGGCTCTTCCTGTCTCCATTCTCTATTCCTGTGACTCTGCTATTGGTTTTCGCTTCCCTGATTTCTGGCTTCCCTGACTTGGCTTGTCCCTGACCATTCTTTATCTAACAACGTCTAACACGGCCACTCTAAAGACCGGTACACGTGGTCTAATCTATTATCATATACACACTGCGTGTTGGGGCACTAGGTATCGTGACACTATAAGTGTCACACGTAGGAAAAATACTGAGTCTGTACTTTGCCTCAGTAAAGTATATCTTTAGACTGGGTTAGAATTTTAGTGACATTTTTGCACAGTCAATGTGAGTATTTCATAGATTCTATCTTTATGAAATAATCTTTTTACAGATGGGGTGACAGTGCCGTGTGTGACAGTTTAAAATCCTCTACAATAAATTCTAAATTGTAGCAAATTAAAACCTGCATGGTTTCCATTCAGATGTTTTTTTGTACATTTCAGAACTGAGTGAATAAACCAGTCTGTGTTTACTTCAGTAAATGATAGTTGCCAATTTAGGGAGGTTAAAAAAAGACTCGGCTCAATTTTTCAGATACATCTTTTCTGCTGTTGAACATAAGCAAGTCAAGAAAGCATGAAATGAAGCCATTTGCAGTAGTGGTGCGAAAAGAGAAAACATTCTTCTTGGCTCCAAAGTGGCAATTCAAATTTCTCTCTGGATCAGCTAAATGTTAATACTCTGCATAGCATGGAAGAAAGATCTGAATATTTTGCTTTGCCAAAAAAACAAAACAAACCAAAAACATCCAAATATCTAAGGGAAACTGAATAAAGAGTATGAGAATTTCATATCTCTATGCTTCTTATAGTAATGATATTTCCATTTACACTCTTAACCAATGCTCTAAAAGGCTGCACAAAACTTATGCAGCTAAAGCAGAATGAGAACGTTCTCTGTAGTTGTGTCACGAAGTCTAGAAGTAATGCAAACCTTTCTGGTCTTTCTTTGTAAGATCTTTAATTCTCCTTGCTATTTAATGCAGGTATTTCACTGAAATTCTAACCCAGTCAAAAGATAAACTGAGACAAAGTAGAGACTCAATATTTTTCCTACGTCTTTTCTTTCCTTTGCTCTGGCTACTGCAGCCTAGAAGTGTCGATCTCCCAGCCTTCACCAGATTATCCTACAAATTATTACTGGGATCTTACAACGGATTTACAAAGAGGCATAATTATATTTTCATCAACCAAATGAAAACCTCTTTTTATACATGACTAACTTTCTGATATATTTAGCTGCTGATGGACATTGCACATCGTTGTCTACTTTGTTTTAGTTTATTATTATCCCCGACTGTCTATAAAGGAACACGAAAACACTAGGGAGGCATACCTGTATGCTTATCGCTCCTCCTCCCGCGACATCATGGAGGAGGCATGGTCATAGAGGAACATTGGGGACCTGATGCAGAACTTTGGTGATTGCCGTGCGTGCATATAAGGTTCCCGATAGAAAAGCGTTAGATGGACCCATCCACATCACATTTTACTTAATTTGACATGAGCACTGCACCCAGACCAGTAAAATAGCCTGGGTGACTGTAGTGTTTTTAAACAAATGTTCACTCCAAGAACAAGCATTTTTATTCTCCATCTGTTCTCCATTTTTACAGTAATTTTGTTTGTGTAACCATATAAAATGCCTAAGCAAAATCTAAGGAGATCTAATGCAGTACAAAACATTATCTATAAGCTCTATATTTCAGCTTGCTTCAGAAAACGCAGTGAAATTATTTGGACATGATAATTTTCTTGTAATTGTCCTATTTATAGTTAAATCCCCCCTCTCATAATATTGTAAAGTGCTACGGAATCTGTTGGCGCTATATAAATGGCAATAATAATAATAATGATGTTGTTAAATTCCTGAATATTACCTTAAAATACTTACCCAATATAATAATCATACAAAATAGCAATATAATTATAATATAATTGCGGATCATATTTGCATACAATTGTCCCTCCATCCTCTGCTAGATCAATGCTGCAGTAGATATAACATGATGTTTCAAACTAAGTATAGTATCATGGTTTTGAGATAATTTATCTTTTATTGCAAAAAGAACATGGTTTTCAAGAAAGGTTGAATTATCTTTTTAAAATATTCACATGACTCCAACTTTTCAATGTTCATTGCTATTATGTGCAGATAAAATTATTATAAATGTGTAAAAGTACCGCTCAATAAACAATATAAACTATAGTGTAAAACAAAATAAGCTGCTGTGACCAGTGGCGTACATACCAGGGTCGCAGCTGCGACCGGGCCCGGCCCACAAGGGGGCCCGGCCGCCCCTGCGACCCGGTATGTACCCACAGGGCCAGCCTCTTCTCCTGGGGGGCCCAGGAACCGACCACCTCAGGGCCCCCCCGAGGCTGGCCCTGCTGACCCCAGCGAGCGGGCTGGCTGTCTGGGTGGCCGGCGCGCGAGGGAGCACTCTCCTCTGTGTGCTTCCTCTTCAGCTCCTTCGCGCACCGCACTGGTACCGGAGCCGGAAGATGACGTCATCTTCCGGCTCCGGCATCCCCACGCGGCGCGCGAGGGAGCTGAAGAAGGAGCACACAGGGGAGAGTGCTCCCTCGTGCGCCGGCCACCCAGACAGCCAGCCTGCCCGCCCAGGAGCCCCAGGAGCCCAGCAGCACCACCACTGGACCCCAGGGAATCCCCCCAGCACCCCAAAAGGTAAGGAGGCTGGTGGGATTCAATTTAAAAAAAAAACATGTGTTAGTGTGTGTTAGTGTGTGTGTGTGTGTGTTAGTGTTAGTCTGTGTGTGTGTGTGTTAGTGTTAGTGTGTGTTAGTGTGTGTGTTAGAGTGTGTGTGTTAGTGTATGTAAGTGTTAGTGTAGGTGTTAGTGTGTCTGTTATTGGGTGTGTCTGTTATTGGGTGTGTCTGTTACTGAGTATGTCTGATGTCTGTTAGTGAGTGTGTGTTTGTCAGTGAAAGTGTATGTTTTGTAAGTGAGTGTGTATGTATGTCTGTCGCTGAGTGTGTCTCTGTCAGTAAATGTGTGTGTCTGTTAGCTAGTGTGTATGCGTCTGTTCGTGAGAGTGTGTGTCTTCAGCATTTGCCTTTCTCCAGCGCTGGACTTCCTTGGCGCTGGGGATCCCTCCGCCTCTCAGCTCCGAATGCACATGCGCGGCAAGAGGCGCGCGCGTGCATTTAAACCGCCCATAGGAAAGCATTACTCAATGCTTTCCTATGGACGTTCAGTGTCTTCTCACAGTGAGAATCGCAGAAGCTTCTCTAGCGGCTGTCAATGAGACAGCCACCAGAGGCTGGATTAACCCTCAGTGAAACATAGCCGTTTCTCTGAAACAGCTATGTTTTCAGCTGCAGGGTTAAAACTAGAGGGACCTGGCACCCAGACCACTTCATTGAGCTGATGTGATCTAGGTGTCTGTAGTGGTCCTTTAGGTGTGTGTGCAGCATACCGTGGCTGCTCCGACCCGAAAATCGGGGGCACTGATCAATTTTTGCACCGGGGCCCCATGGGTCATGTGTACGCCACTGACTGTGACACTCCGTGGATGCTAAACTAGAATCCACAATGAAAACTAAATACTATACAAATCACCAAATTTATTGTATGTGTATATTTTGGTTTTATTCCTTTATGCTTTTACTCTAATAAATGTGTGTTTATCTACTCAAACTCCAGCCTTACCTACTATACAAAAACAAAGAATAAGGCTGCGCCAAAGGGGTAGTAAAACAAGTCCAAATCAGATAAAAATAAATATAAATATTATAATAAAAGAGACCCAATCTTGGATGATGTCTTACCTACTATACCACAGTGTTTAGTAGGTAAGACATCATCCAAGATTACCTACTATACCACAGTGTTTCCTGGTTCCATAGGAGGTGTCACACTTCCAATTTGCCACTAAGCTACATTACTAGGAGCCAATACACAGGCTCCCAAGCAAGGTGAGCACTCTATTTTGGGCTATAGTTTTTATTTAATTTTAGTACCTTAAATAGTACACCCACATTGGTAATTTATGCTTTATTCTATATACTTCATTGGAGGCTACAAACAGCTGTCAAGAAGGTCTTGCTGCCACCTTATAGGCACAGAAGCTTTAGAGTTTAGAGCCTATAACCATAAAAGGCTCTAATAAATGTGAGTTGGCACTATTCACTTTAAATTCATTTTTTTAAATTTCAGTGTTGTACTACTGTTTTCTATTATTCTCTTTTCATATGTACACTTGTTATTGATACCCCAAACACTAAGAAGGGTAAGTGAAACTAAAATCCAGAGCTACACTCACTGTCCGTGTTTACTGTTGATTTGAAGCTGTTATACCTAAAATGGAGCTTCCTCGAGGCAAAGTTGTACATCAATGCAGATGAATGTGAAAGGCAAATGGTATCCTATATATATATATATATATAGGATATATGTAGGGTATATATCGAATTAGTTGCCAGTTGAAAAATAATTTGATTTACGCATGTTTTACCTTCAGGAGTGCTTGCTCCTTCTTCGTAATTGAGTAACTTCTGTTGCAAACATTAGAACCAAACAAAATTGATGGATAATTACAAAAGGCACGGGTTACTGGGTGGATAGATTTTACCTTTAAACAAGTTATCAGACTTTGCTCGGAGGATGCAAATGACAAATGTCTTGAATGTGCTCCTAATGGAAAGGATTGCCTTCTCACTGGCATGGACTAGCTGTATGGGGTCACCAGGAAAATAAATGCTCCTGACAAAGATGTTATATATTGGTAAACGCAAGGCAACCTTGATTACATACAACAATTATACTTGGTCATTTGGTGTGAATCAGTTAGTAGCCCATCAAGCCGCTATATTAAATCAGCAAATGATCAATGGACTCATCTTCGGATTCACAACTAAATTAAGGAATGTATTTATCATTTACAAACATGCTACGATTGTATTAACAAGGAGCAAAAGGAACAAGGAAACATTATTCCCATCACTACACCCTCTACCAATGACGGGGTCTAAAATCTTCTTTTATCATTATTTTATATAGATTACTAATATAAAATTTGAGAGAGAGGTATTTTTTTTTATATACACCCCTATATACTTATTAACCCTTAATAGGGAACACATAAGGGTTAATAAGTATATAGTGGTGTATATAAAAAGAAAAATACCCCTCTCTGTCTCATTAGAGATATCTTTGCCAGAAGCTCAAGGAAGCAGGCCGAAGGGTCAGTGTAGGACCCGCTTTAGGGGGGTCTGCCTTGATGTTGGCAGGGGGGCATTCCCTCCAATGGCCATTGGAACAACTAAATGACCTCCATTTGTCTAAACATACATAGGGATTAAGGATAGAGCGCAGGTAACTTTTCTTTTCTTTGGTTTTTACTATATATTGGGGCTGATGTGTACTGTAGTCATTGCTGCTGGCCCAGTAGTGATGAGAGTGAGTGCAGGACTTATCTTTTTGTATTAGTGTCAGACTCAGTCTGGCTGTATGGAGCCTAAACTAGGATCCAAGCAAAGCCATCAAGATAATTTAATGTCACTCAAAATATTACCTTGATTGCATTGATTTCTCTCAATGTGAACTTTAAGGAACTCTATATTCACCCATACCACTCCACGTCAATGAAATGGCGTGGATACAGTGGTGCACTCCTTTTAACGCCGCAGTGTAAAACATTGCAGATTTTTAGGAACTGCGATATGTAAATCCAGCTGTCTCCCTCACGACCACTAGAGGTGCTTTCACCTCCAGACCGAGTAAATCTCGGTCTGGGAATCAAAAACTACTCATAGTAGCGTTTGACTGGAGGAGCACAGCATTTGCCTGCACATGCATACCTCCAATCCATTGCTTCTCTATGAGAAACTGTTGACTGTAGGAGATTGTGAAGATGTTACCAGGCACATTGATGTCTTTGAAGGTGGTCACTTGACTGCAGCAGAGCATACCCGACACTGGAAACGCGGTGAGTGATTTTTATTTAACTTAATTTTTAAAACACAAAGGGGTGTGGACAAAAAGGGAACTATAGACCTGAAATAACAAGTGTTATATTTAGAACTATAGGTTCTCTTTAAGTTTTCTAATAGAGCTGAGAAATAGAATGACAGATGGAAAGAGTCACAGAGACATTAAGGTGAAATTTTCATCTGTGTAATTTGTACCATTTAGGTCCATGAACAATGACAGCCTCTGATGTTCCTCTTAAAACCTCAGAGTTGCATATTTTGTTTGTAGCAGACAGTGGCAGAACTACAGGGGTCACTGAGGTCACAAGTGTGACTTGAGTCCTCTGTGCTCTGCCTTTCATGGGCGGCTAAAAGCTAGCAGGTTGGCCACCTTAGGGCCCTCAGGAGGTAGCTAACAGTGTGCTAAAGCAGAGTAGGCACCTGTTTACTCGGATGGCAGGTGCCTTCTCTGCCTAAATACAGTTTGGATGCAGCACAAGAAGGAGGCGGACGGCGAGGAAGCTGTGTGCTTAGTGCTCTCCTTGCACTGTTCACCCTGACCTACTAAACAGCGTGCAAGGGAGCAGTGGAGGAAGAACACAGATATTACAGGATCACTGCATCTCCACTAGACCCCAGGGAAAGGACTACCACTGGACGGAATCTGGGAAAGGGCCCTTACTCAGCTACTGGGAAAGAATACACTCCAGCTCTCCCAAAGGTAGGGTTGCTGGGTCGACCTAAATTTAAAAAAATAAAATTATTTGTGAGAGAATGTGTTTGTGTGTGACTGTGTCAGTATCAGTGATAGTCTGTATGTGTCTGTCAAATCAAGGAGTATGTTTGTGTGTGTGTGTGTGTCTGTCTGTCAGTGAGTGTGTTTGTGTCTGTCAGTGAATGTGTCTGACAATGTGTGTCTGTTTGTGAGTGTCAATGTGTGTCAAATGAGTGAGAGTGTGTGCTGTCAATGAGTGTGTTTCTGTGAGTGTCTGTCAGTGAGTGGGTGTGTCAGTGAGAATGTGTGTGTCTGTCAGTAAAAGTGTGTGTGCCAATGACTGTATGTCTGTCAATGAGTGTATGTCAATGTAGGTGTCAGTGACAGTGTGTGTTGGTTAAACAGTGTTTGTGCCATTGATTGCGTGTATGGGTCAGTGAGAAGGAGTGTGCTTAAAAGAATGAATATGTTTAATTAAACGTAGTTTCTCTCATTTCATGTTATTTGTAGTGATATGCATATATGTGTGTATGTATGTACACGTGCATGTATTTTAATAAATATGTATTATATTAAAGTGTATATAAAAAAGTGCATATTAAAGAGCATTAAATTCCATCAGTACATTGTGCTAGGAGAAATGCTAGCAAAAGTTTAGATTTTAATTTTTAAACTCTTTAAAGATACTGTCCCTTCCCTACCTGTCAATAAAAAAAAAAAAGACAAAATTAGACAAAAACAAATAAGACGTGTGCCAGTGGAACAAAGGGTCTGATGTCATAGACTGAGTGACAGGTGGCCCTCCTGCTCCCTGTCACTGTGTTACTACCCCAACAGGCACTTGTTGGGGAAATATAGAATCCAGTGAGGCCAGCATGTTAGCGTCAGCAAGGGGAATGCTTAGGGATATGACCCAAAACAGGGTCAATCACTCCATAATCACATGCAGCCAAACACCATATACAATAATCAGCCACACACATGCACACAATCAGAGGTGTAATTAGAAACTACAGGGCCCCGGTGCGAAAATTTCAAAGGGGCCCCCCATGCAGCTTCACTCCCCTCCCTCCATTTGTATAATATAACACATACAGATGCATATACTGACACACATGCTAATACACAGACACACAGAATGACACATTCAGATACACAGAATGACACCTCTACAGATACAAACACTGACACAAGTACAAATACACACACACAAACACACACTGACACACATGCGGATACACAGAAACACATACAGACAGATACACATATAGACACACATGCAGATGCACATACACAGAATGACACTTATACAGATACAAACAGTGACACACATACAGATACATAGGGGCACACACTCACACACATGCAGATATACATGCAGACATACAGATACACATACAGACACATATGCAGACAAACAGATATATACAGACAAACAGATACACATACAGATACACAAGAACAAAGACACACATGCAGATACACAGACACATACAGACAGATACACATACAGACACGCATGCAGATACACAGATACACACTGACACACATGCATATACATAGATACATACTCTGCCACACATGCTCAAGCACACAGATAGAAACACTAACATACATACAGACACACAAAATCACACAGATACAAACACTGCCACACATGCAGATACACAGACAGAAAGACAGATACAAACAATGACAAACACATACATTTACACACACTGATACACATGCAAATGCATAGACACACAGATACAAACACTGATACACATGTAGATACAGACACACTGATACAAACACTTATATGCAGATACACAGACACACAGATGCAAACAGTGACACACATACAGTTGCACAGACTCACTGATACACACACTGATACACATGCAGATACACAGACATACAGATATAAATACTGACACACATACAGTCACAAACATATTGGTACACATACATATACAAAGACACACAGATACACTGACACACATGTAGTTGCACAGACACACTGATACACACACTGACACACATGCAGATACACAGATACAAACACAGATACAGATACACACACTGACACACATACATATTGTGGCGAAACCAACCTTGCCACTCGCATGCTGCCTTTGGACTATGGCCCCATGTTAAAAGACATATTTTTTCCCTGCAGAAAAGACTTATTCGTGCTTTTCTGCCGGGTGTTCGGTAGATTCCATCTACCGAACAACCGCATGAATGAATAGACCACCTGGAAGCTGGAGTGTGCCGGCAATTAACATCCCTGAACCTGCGGTTGATGAATGCTGGGTGGCCGCCATTCGTATCACGAACACGAGGTCACGGCCATTTTAAACATGCGAATGCACAGCGGTGTTCGACGCTTAATTCATGGAACTGAAATCGGACACAGTTTTGTGCGAACACCGCTGAAGCCGCCGAGTTTTGTTTGAGTGTGTTGTGCTCCAGATAGGAATCCCATGGAGCCCATTCGCATGAAACTGACTGTGTAAAGACCTTGGCTCCATGGCGATTAAACTGTATTCGTGTGGTCTGAGCGCCATTCACTTAATAATGTGCGCTCAGACCTGAGCTATCTGGGGATATGTAGAACTTATATGTTTTATGTACTGAATGTAACTGTAGGTAATTTTATGTCTTTTATTGTTTGTTTTCTGCCATGTGGTTAATGGAGTTTTGCCTCTGTCTTTGGAGATAATTGAATTACTTCTCAATTATCTCCAGAGCAGAGAGGAGGGATTGTGATGCATTGTGGGATGGTTGAAATGTGTAAGTCTGTGATTGGTCCTTTTACCCTTTGTGTCCCAGTCTCCCATTTGGTACCCTAGGGGAGTGTCCACCAGGTAGGAGACCTGCATAAAAGCCAGGCAGTTAGCCCCAGTAAATCGGTTCCTGCTTAACCCTCAAAGTGAAGTGTCATCTCATTATTGGGGGGAGGATTTACTGTATGCTGTTAGAGACTGATTGCCAGGAGTGTAAGCCGCTTGGGGGCTTTTCCTGTTCGTCTGCTAGCAGCTATTCGCGTGTCTCCAGTTCGGGAGATTCGAGTATTCGCTTGGTATGCAGTTTGGGAGTTTTGAGTATTCCCTTGGTTGCAGTTCGGGAGTTGGTGAATTTGTGGGTTTGCAGTTCAGGAGATTGGTGCTTGCAGTAGCTGTTGGTGCAGCTGAAAAAGGGGAATATCGCCTAAACGTTTTTTAACCTCTTTTGGGCAAAACGGTCCGTTACACATATGTACAGACACGCAGATACAATCTGACTCACACGCAGATAGACAGATACAAACACTGACACACATGCAGATACACATAACACACATACAGACAATGACACCCATACAGATACACACACTGACATATACAGATGTACAGACACAGAAATACAAACACTAACACACATACATATACAGACACACAGATACAAACACTGACACACATGTGGATGAACAGACACACAGATACAATGACAGACACACAGATACAAACACTGACATACATATAAATACAAACACACACAAAATCACGCAAATACAAACACTGACACAGAAACAAACACTGACACACAGATGCACAACACACAGATACACACAGTGACACACATGCAGAAACACAGATACAAACACTGCCATACATAAGGATGCACAGACACACATAATGAAACACACATGCAGATACAAGCACTGACACATGCAGATGAACAGACACAACCATGACACACACGTACAGATACAAACACTACATACCTACAATTTTATCCACCCTCCAGTTCCCTACCTTTTAGGTGCAGGAGGCTGGTGTGAGTTAGGGGCTTGCTCCTCTCCCAGTACATCCCCCGCTTGTGGCTCCCCCATTACGCGCGGCTGGGTCTGAGTAAGCTGTGAGGAAAATGACAGGTTTTCATTTCTGCTATTAAAGTACCACAGCACACTACCGGGCCCCTGAAGACATTGGTCCTGCCCACCCTGTGGTTCTCAACTTGAACCGCAACCTGAACCTAAACCTGAACCGCCGCGTATTCCATGAGAAACTGAATGTATAGTGGATAACTAAGTACTTCTCCAAAAACACTATAACCGTTATATAAGTAACAGGTAAAAATGAAACACAGGAATGACACCATCACAGTTTCTAGCACAGTATGGATCAGTGTGCCCAAGCCATGTGATTTTGGCAGAACTGCACTTTAAAAACTTGTTTTGCAAAGACATAACCACAAGTATTATTTCATTTATCTGAAAACTATAAACTGTAAAGTTCTACACCACCAGTGGACACCTGCCTGTCTGTTTATAGATAAATAATAAAAGTGTTCTATCTCAGCAAATTACTCTTTCTGTAATGGCCATCCCCCAAGTCATCAAGCAATTGCCTGACCAGGAGTGTGCCGTTCATAAATCATTGACCGCATTTACATAATGTTCTTTATTCAGATAGCACGTCTTGCAAATGAATTGTATTTTTTCTCTACTCTCTTCATTGTTTGAAATATTGAAATAAATGTTTTGCAAACCCTAGATATCTATTAACTCTATAATGAGCTGTGGGGAGCCAACAACCAATTTCCAAAACGTAATCCAAAATAGAAGAAGGAAAAAGTTAGAGATTATTTTCCTAATTTGGTTGCCTTGTCCTGAATTTTGATTTTTGGCAGTCCACTATAACTTACTATATTAAATAGACAACAATATGTTTAGTAAACTTTCAATTATAAAGAATCTCCAAAACTGTACATAAACTATTTGCTTATTTTTATTCAACGATGAAAAAAAATGGTTCTCTGCACAATGAATCACACAATAAAGAGTTGTGTTTATACATTATTTGAAAGGACATTTACTGATATTATTTAACAATAGGATGCAAATACGATATTTAACAGTAGTTATGACTCCTGATATATTACTATTTCATTAATATTATTATATATATGAAATCACTCCCAACTTAATGTGAACTATGAATAATACTATACCATATTTACTCAAATCGCAATTTTGCAGCGAATGAAAATTGCTCAATTAAAACAGACAAATTAAAAAACAAACAAATTCACACTGGTGAATTAAAACTGGTAAATTAAAACTGGCGAATTCACACAGGCACATTTTTTCCTGAAAGAGGACTTAAGAAAGAATAGACTTAACATGTAATACTAAAATTGAAATCCCATCAATGTTACTATGGTATATGGTAATAAACATTTTAATTGCAGCACAAAGTTGTATAGTAGTATCTCGTATAAATGCACATTACATTCTCCAGATAAAAAACATTTTTGAGCTTCCAGGTTTCAAAAAAATGAGGTGCGCAATAGATTCGATGGCACATTAGATTTGAGTACATACAGTATTTTTATATATTAAAAAAAATTTCTTCATATTATTATTATTATTAATATTATTGCCATTCATATAGCATCAACAGAATCCATAGCGCTTTACAATATTATATGAGGGAGAATTCAGCTATAAATAGGACAATTACAAGAAAACTTACAGGAACGATAGGCTGAAGAGGACCCTGCTCGAACGAGCTTACAGTCTATAGGAGGTGGGGTATCAAACACAATTGGAAAGGGAATAGCAATCAAATAAGGTGGGAGTGAAGCAGAGTTGAAGGAGAGAGTAGAGTGCTGCCCTTCAGGAGAGAGCAAGAGACATGTATGTGAGGTAGAGGTTACTCTGGGAGGCCATAAGCTTTCCTAAAGAGATGGGTAAGGCACTTCTAAAATGATAGAAGACTAGGGGAGAGTCTGATGGCGGTAGTCAGGCTATTCCATAGGAAGGGAGCCACCCATGAGAAGTCCTGCAAATGTGAGTTGGCCATACGGGTGCGATTAGTGGACAGGAGAAGGTCACGGGCAGAGTGGAGAGACCGAGAAGGGGCATACCTATGGCTCTGTGAGGAGATATAAAAGGGGCAAGAATTGGTCAATGCTTTATAGGTATGGGTTAGCATTTTGAATTGACTCCTATAGGATACAGGAAACCAAAGTAAGGACTGACAAAGGGGTGAGGTGTGAGAGGACTAGAGAAGAAAATTTGTCTGGCGGCAGCATTCATTCAAGACTGAAGCGGGGCAATATTGTTTTTAGGAAGACCAATGAGGAGAGAGTTACAATAATCCATATGGGAAATTACTAGAGTATGGACAAGCTCTTTGGTACCATCTTGCGTAACAAAGGAGCGGATGCGGGCTATGTTTTTAAGATGGAATCTACAGGATTTGGTAACATGATGGATGTGAGGCTCAAAGGTGAGGCTAGAATCAAATATGACACCAAGACAGCGTGCTTGCAAGGATGGACTGATGTGGATACCACTGACTTGAAGGGAGAGCGAAAGAAGAGGATCAGGAATAGAAGGAGGAAAGACAAAGAGTTCAGTTTTAGAGAGGTTTAGTTTTAGAAAGCGGGAGGACATCCAGTCAGCGATGGAGGAAAGGCAAGCAGTGACACGTTGCAGGATGGCAGGGGAGAGGTCTGGGGAGGAGAGATATAGCTGGGTGTCATCAGCGTACAGGTGGTAGTGGAATCTAAATGAGGCAATAAATTTAGCAAGAGAGGCAGTATAAAGAGAAAATAAAAGGGGACCCAGGACAGAGCCTTGTGGAACTCCCACAGAGACAGTATGAATGGAGGAGGTATCATTAGAAAAGGAGACACGGAATGAGCATTGGGAGAGATAGGAGGAAAACCAAGAGAGGACAGTGTCACAGAGATCAAGTGATTGGTGCAGGTCAGCAGCGCAGAGGTAAGTGTAGTGTTATATGTGGAGATGGCCTGTGAGGGACATGAGAGGGAAGGGATGGATAGGAGTTGCGATTGCGAATCAATATCAGCTGACAGTTGCTGGAGGTCAATAGAATTAAGGTTCCTCCTGAGTTGAGGGGGGTTAGGCTTAGGTTGTTGATTAAGGGGGTACTTGAGAGGAAATGATAAGAGGTGGTGGTCAGAGAGAGGAAATGGAGTGTTGGAGATATTAGACACTCTACATGCATAACAGAAAATGAGGTTGAGGGTATTGCCAGCTACATGGGTGGGAGAATTAGCCCACTGCGAAAGCCCAAGGCAGGAAGTAATTGAAAGTAGTTTAGAGGCTGCTGAGGTCAGAGGTGGTTTAATGGGAATATTGAAGTCCCCAAGAATTAGGGATGGCACATTAGAGGAGAGGAAGTAGAGTAGCCAGGCAGCAAAGTGGTCAAGAAAGAGGAGAGGGGAACCAGGGGGCGATAAATAACGGCTGTTAGCAGAGAAGGGTGTGAATCAGCGAATCCCTACACTGCCACCTTTACTGTCAGACTGTCTTGGGTTGTGTGTAAACTGTAGACCACCATAGGATAATGAGGCAGGGGTAGCTGTGTCAGAAGGAGAGAGCCAAGTTTCAGTTACAGCAAGTAAGTTAAGGGAGCGTGAGAGGAATGCATCATGGATGGAAGTAGATTTAGTTATGTTGCACACAGAGCATGAGGGCAGAATGGAAGGAGGGCTTAAAGGGAGAGTTACATGAGATGGATAAAAGATTGGAGAGGTTTCAACGGTGGACACAAGGTAGGGGGGTAGAGGTAGGACCAGGCAGGGTTTGGAGAGACATTGCCAGCTGCCAGGAGTAGAAGCATAGAAAGTAAGAGAAGGTGGAAGTAAGATTTAAATCTTTTGGTTGAATGTCTGTATTTTGAGGTGTTACAAGGAATTGGAGGGGGAAAAGGTGGATAAGTACAAGTAAAGTGTATGGGATGAACAAAGAGAAGAGGGTAGTAAACCAGGAGCAATGAAGATGGTGTCAGTAGGGACAGGTAAGCAGAAAGATAGAGAGATTTTAGTAATGAGAGAAGTGAGGTTGAAACAGAAAAATAGTACAGCGAACATTGTTAAGTAGTGTTTTGTTATAGATGAGGAAATTATAAAGGTAGCTAGGATGTTTGGAGAGTATGGTGGGGTGAAGGATTAACTGGTCTGTGTCGTTGGAATGCATGTATTACATGTGAGGAGAAGATAATAGACATGATTGTGTTTGGAAAACCAGGTGATTTGAACTCACCCATTGTACAGCGCTACGGAATTTGATGGCGCTATATAAATAATAATAAAATAATAATAATAACTATCTATAAATATAGTGCGTACCATCGGGAGGGTGGGGTGTGGGGCAGGGAGGGTGGGAGAAAATTATCCAAAAATGCTACCTCAGCATAAGGCTTTAGTGCTGCAAGACGTGCTGGTTGTTGGTTTTTTTTTAGCTTTTTTAGCTTTTTCATATGTATATGCAGGAAATATATGTAAAAACTAATAATAAAATGAACACGAGTGTTTACTTTTTAACAATAAACATGAGTGTACTCTGCCAGACTTATTAACTAAACTGAAATTAAGGGAATTCACATTGATTTGAAAGTAAATTTTAAGCCAAAATAGTGTACTGAAACCACAGCTAAGTTGGAGATTTCTTTCAAATCGTCTAATTTGGATTTAAATGTGAAATTATTTGGAATTCTGGAAAATTCACACCTTGAATAACCTTGACATATACTGAACCATTTCGAATCAGTAAAGTGCTCCTCTTCTTTTGTCAGCTTTCTCCTGCATTGTTTGTTGTTGTTGACTCCATTCCATGAATGGAATACTAATTATGTTTATATTTCCCATAACACAATTTAAATCACAGTGGAAGCTGCAATGGACAGAACAAAAAGCACATCCTGCTCTTATTGGATATCCATGTCATAGACTACGCTGGAAAGAAACAGTGGAACGCTTATAATTAAAGAATATTTGGAGGTCAGAAAAGTCTTCTCTAATTGCATATAAAAATGTCTTTTATTACAGTGCCTGACGAGTTTGGAGAAGTCCTTCGGCTCTGCATGGGTTCGAAAACTACATTTTCCTTGATGCTCAACAAGTCTTCAGGCTTGCTAAGCATCATGGGACATATAGTAGACATTCCATGTTATTATTGCATTCAGGCGCTGTGTGGGTTTCAACAATGTAAAACAGAGAAATATTGATTAATGAGCTGACAGAAAGAAATGATGAGCTGGGTATAGGAACGGCTAAACACAGTCTCCAATAATTACAGCTAATCTCCTGTAGGAAATGCATTTATTTCTAACATGCCATACACATATCAGAGAAATCTTTATGTTTCCCTGACAAAACAGACAATGCTACCCCCTAATTGTCCATTTCAAATAGCTTAAAAGAAAATCTTTATATTAATAGAGACATGATGAATACAGAAAGAAACTTGCTCGCCCCATGTGCAGTTAGAGAGATATATGGGGGTAGGGAAGTCATTCTTTGGGATTGTCAGGGAGGGAATTAGGCCGCAGTGGAAAGGGCTAGCATTACCGCAAAAAATACAGGAAACATGGTGCAGGATATGTTCAATACCTCCATCAGCTGAAGACGTCATCTCTATTGGTGCCCTGAGTGACCCACAGATCTGTTAGACCCAGTGCTTTCTTATTACACAGTAAGGCCTTGATATCTGTTAAATATGTCTTTCAGAAATATTAATGGTAGAATTATCACAATGTTCTGGAAAGTGGATTTTATCTTTAGTCTGCAATCTGATTGCATGAATGAAATTGTTACAAAAATTATATAAAAAGTGTTGTTTTTCACCATTTTTTACAGAAACATTCATTTCAGAAAAGAAAACTGTGGAAAGGCTGACAAATTTGTTGTGTCACAAAAATGCTAACCATACAGAAATGACAATGTGAAAAGAGCGACAAATGAACAAACCGGACAGGTTTACAAAATTGCCAAAAATTGCAAAAAATCTCTCTGACACGTTCTCCCCTGTTTTTTTTTATGTTTCAGCAGTGCTTTGTACACTCTGCAGTGTCAGGGCTGAACTGGATTTTTATATCAATAGCTAAATCCATAAAAGGGAGTAACTTCATTTGTAACTCATCAGATAAAATCTCTCCAACAATTAACGGAACACTATAGTGTTAGCAATATAAACCTGTCCCTGTCCATGTCCCTAGTTTGGTCACTCCACCCTCCACCCCACCATTTGTCACATAAAGGGTTAAAAAAAAGTTGTTGTTTTTTTACTTATTGTGTTTATTTTCCTAAAATTAGTGTTTCTTTAACAGCTCAGCAAACCTCCCAAATTTTCTACAATGTATTTAGTGCTGATCTAGTTATTTCACACTGTTATAGTCAAAGTCAAGAGGAGAGCGTTTGGAGCAGAGATTCGTTTGTCATTGCTTTTGATCAATATTTGTATTTCATCTTTGTTTTAAGATGAAATAGATGAAATGTTCTCAAGGACATTGGGAACTGTAGCATGTTAAAGGTGTAAGGAGACTGTTAATAAATGGAGAAAGGCACCTGAACTCACAAAGTATTTGCTTTTCATAAGAAAAAGTTAAATTGTAGTACCTAACCAAGAAGCAGATCCAGGAAAGGTGAAGTCTAGGGCAATGCAGTCACTAAGGGCCCTTCAATAATTAATACTATTTTATCCTTTACTAAAAACCCCATTTTGGCCTATTGAACTAGTAAAATGTAGGCAAAACAGCTGATATGGAAAAAATTATCTAACTCATTTATACTGAAAGGTTATTGTAGCCTCAGATTTGCAAATAGCTACATTTTCATTTGCTACAATTTAGTTAAGTGAATAAATTCATAAAATGTGAAATTTTTGGAATTCAAAATTAATGTATTTATTTAAAATTTTATACCCAAATAAATGAACTGAATACATGCCTAATATCAATTCTAGCAACAAATATATTGAGCTTCTACTTGCAGGCATTTCCTGCAAGAGGAAGTGTGCATCTCCCCCTCTCATTTAATTTAAAGGGACACTATAGACACCAGACCACTTCGAACCCATTGAAGTGATCTGGGTGCAGTGTCCCCGTCTCTCTTAATCCTACAACGTAAAACATTGGAGTTTTTTTAAAAACTGCAATTATTACATTGCAGGACTAAGACTGCCTCTAGTGGCTGTTTACCAGACAACCACTAGAGGCGCTAGTTTACCGGACCCTAGGTTGCCTAAATGATGCCGAGTGTCCTCATGCTCTGCAGGAGGAGAGGAGTGGGCATAAGGGAAGGGGAGACAAGAGGGCCATGTAGTGTTAGGAATACAGATTTAAGCGACACCACCCGCCTTTATGAGAAGCATTTGATTGGACTACAACAAGGCACTGGTGATGTCAGACAGAGGCGTGGAATCCAACTTCGATCAGCGCTGGATTGCAGGTATGTTTACAGCTTATTTAATAAGGTTTTAACAAAAAAGTGAGGGCTGCACATTCTAAATGAAAAATAGGGAAGAGGAAGAAACAGTTACAGTAACACTTTAGTCTATCTACAGGTATATATAATCTTAGGAAATTGTGTCGAACAAAAGTATACATTTTTAGATAGATCATGACGTGTTATGCATGTTATTTGAAGGGACACCGACATCCCTTCAAATTCTACTCACAGCACAAAGTTGGTGAAAAATGTTCCCTTTTATTAACATGTGACTCAACAGGCAACCAACCAAATTTGCCAAGATTTAAGTGCTTATATATATATAATACATACTGTATAGAACTAAACTTTTGCTCAAGTGCATGTCAATAAAGTGAATGAATATAAAATGCATCAATCTAAAATAATTGATTCTGTTGATTGAACACATTTCTTCTGTGCTATGCAGTTTCAGAAACGATCAGTCTGTGAAAGTAATCCTAAATTTCGATCCTCCTTTTAATAAAAATGGGAGAGATCCTGCTGTACAGGAGGTATTGCATGACAAACAGATCTTCCTTGGACTCTTGGATATGTGAGTGCAAATTACTAATTTTAGAGTTTTGCATCCAGTTTCAAATGAATTTTGATTCATCCAAATTTTTTGGCAATTGGTCTAAATTGGTTTGTCCAAATTGAATTCCCTGAAAGGATTACATGGACGAAATTTGTCTGAACCAAAATGCCACATAGACAAAACTTGGTTCATCCCAACCAAAATTTCTGACAAATTGCTTATTTTTACCTGATTTTTTTTGCCATGCACAAGTCTAACATATAAATATATTTGTTTTTAATTTATCCCAGATAAAACACTATTTTCTGTGTATTGCTTTTTTTATATACATGAGGAGAAATGAAGGATAACAAAGAAATAGGAAGAGAAGGTCCCTCCTAAATAGACTCTGATGCCCTAAGAGATTTGAGCCATCACGAAGAGTGTAAATTTTTCTACATTTCAGAAAAAATATATTTTTCAAAAATCAAAAAGTGGGGGGCTGAAGCACCAGATGTGGGGCTCTTTAAGCCTGGACCGCTACAGCTGGTGGAGGAAGCTGGAGACTATTAGTGTGTTTTATTTTACATTTTACCCAAAAGCAGCCATCTATTCTAAAAAGAATAATCAGTAGTATAGTGCTCCATCAAGCTACTTAGGGACAAGAGCGGTTTAGATTGTGACATATCCCCTTGTCTCTGTTAGTATAGGAGTCATCGCATTTTCCTTTGAGTTTTAAGCGTCAGATGTTTCTGGAAACTAGCAACAGGAGCATTTCTAGGGGGGCCATGGCCCACCCTCCTTTATGCCCTCTTGTGAACCCCCAATTCAAATTTATGCTGTCGGAGCCCTACAATAGTTTCCGGTTGGGTCCATGGCCCCAGGCGGCTCTTTATTGGGGCAGCAGTTTGCTGAACTTGCCATGTCCAGAAACATTTTGTTTTTCTGTCAGGTTGCACACTAAACTAGCAGGAACAGAACGCCAGATATTGAGAAGGGGGGTCATCAATCTGTATGTGAGCATAATCGGTGCTACCAACACCTAGAGTGCTGACTCTGTTAGGCTGGCAACTGACTGCCACTTGGGAAAGAGGAGGGGATATGGATGGAGGGTGGAGAGACATGGAATGGTGGGAGGGACATATGGACAAAAGGGGGAGAGATATTGATGGAAGGGAGAGGGAAAGAGTGACAAGGTTGGATGGGGAAGAGAGACATTGATGGAAGTGGTAAGTGGAAGAGACATGGAAGGGAAGAAGAGACATGGAGTTAGGTGGGGTAGAAGATATATGGAGATTGCAGAGTAATAGGGAGCGAGCGGAGTGGACAGTGTGACACCTTACCTACCTGGCTAAGACTACAGTTTGCAGAGGAAATGAGGGGGCGAACTGCAAAAGCAATGTCAGTTTTTTTTGTTCCCATTTTGTGCTACTAGATGTCTAAAGGAATTGCTACTATCGGACTACTCTTACATGAACTGTGTGCTTTTTATGACACAAACTTTGAATTTCAGGAGTGCTATCCCCTTAGGCTGTTTAGCTGGTTGGGAAAATGCCCCTGTGGGTATTTTAGCTGGGTATCTCATCATCTAGAAAGAAATAGAACCTTGCTCTGAGAATGGCCATATTGGTCAGGTTGCTTTAGGTGTCAGTACTTCGGTAATCCAAGAATATAAAGCCCAGATTTATACAGTTTCTCAATAATAAATTAAGAACCTGCAGTTTTTGAGTACAGGTTTAGTGTGTGCTGAACCAAATAGATTTCAGTGGCAGACAAGTAGAAATGTTTTGAGATTAATGTGAATGGTAACATGAAGGAAATAGCTAGTAACTCGTACTTACATACACTGATCCATACACACACACTAACCCACACACATACACATACACAGGGCCGGACTGGGGAAAAATTCGGCCCGGGCATTTTTTTATTCACAGCGGCCCACTGAAAAGGGGCGTGGCCTGATAGGGTGTGTTTTGTCACCCCCAATGACAGGCTCGCCCCATCTCAAAGTGAGCATGTTGGTTCAATGCTCTTCCAGGGCATGATAAAAGGGCCCTGTATTTGTTCTGCACAGCGCAAGAAAATCTAATAACATGCTTGCGTTGTGTTTGCTTGAAACTTGTCTCAGTGGTTTCCATAATTGGGATACTCACTGTATCCCATTTATGGAGACACGATGTGTTTGCTTAAATGGAATCTAGTGTGTGCATAGGGGATCCAGAGTGTGTATGTCAGAAATGTAGTGTGTGTGTAGGTGGTGCAGCATCTGTGTGTAGGGGATCTAGTGTGTGTTTGAAGGACTCCGGAGTGTGTATAGGAGATCTAATGAGTGTGTGTGTGTGTGTGTGTATAGAGGATTCAGAGTGTATATAGAATGTATATGGGTAAGGAATCTAGTGTTTGTCTGGAATTTAATGTTTTTAGGGGTGCAGTATGTGTGTGAGGGGTTTTGTAGTAAATATACATATATGTTTGGAAGTATTGTGTGTGTGTGTGAGTGGTGCAGCTTGTTTGGGGGCTGCTGTGTGTATGTGTGAGGTGTGCAGTGTGTGTGTGTGTTAGGGTGCTGTGTGTGTGAGGGTGATGTGTGTGTTAGGGTGCTGCATGTGTAAGGGTGCTGTGTGTGTGTTAGGGTGCTGTGTGTGTGTGTTAGGGTGATGTGTGTTAGGGTGCTGTGTGTGTGTTAGGATGCTGTATGTTAGGGTGCTATGTGTGATAGGGTGCTGTGTGTGTGTGTGTGTTAGAGTGCTGTGTGTTAGGGTGCTGTATGTTAGGGTGCTGTGTGTGTGTGTGTTAGGGTGCTGTGTGTGTTAGGGTGCTGTGTGTGTGTGTGTTAGGGTGCTGTATGTTAGGGTGCTGTGTGTGTGTGTGTTAGGGTGCTGTATGTTAGGGTGATGTGTCTGTTAAGGTGCTGTGTGAGGGTTATGTGTATGTTTGTAAGGATTGTGTGTTGGGGGGAGGCCAATATTGATGTATTTATTTTTTTAATAAAAAAAACCCCAAAACCCCCTGACATTATATCCCCCCTCCTTTCTTACCTGCAGCCTGGACGAGGGGGGGGGAGCTGCTGCCATCCATCCCTGGTGGTCCAGTGGTGAGTGAACTCTAGCCTGTGGGGCTAGAGTTCACTCTCGCGAGATCAGGACCGTTGCCATCTCGTGAGAGAAACCCGGCGGAGCTGCAAGTTAGCGCTCCGCCGGGTCCTTCTCTGCTGGCTGTCTCCCTCCCTCTCTCCTCTGCCGGCGGCCGCGTTTGACAGCATGTGGACCGGTGAGGGAGACCTTTGATCTCCCCATCGGCCCTTCATGGAACACATACACTCCCACACCCCAGGTGGCTTATATTGGGAGACTTCAACACTTGAATTGATGACACCCTCATGGGCGTCCGCATTACTTTTTTCAGGGGGGGTGGCAAAATTGTAATGACATCCATGATTGGTCCTTTCTTGACAGTGTCATGAAAGGGAAGGGGCATAGTCATTTTACACATAAAGCCAGGGTGAATAGCGTTTTCACAACTATGGTGTCAGGAATACATGTTTGTATTCCTGACACTATAGTGTTCTTTTAAGCAAATTAAAGCTTCATCTAAATGAAAATGCTATGATGCCAGGAAGCCCCTGGGTGCTCTCTTTACTTTAAGGGGTTAAACTGTTTTCAAATGGTTTAACCCCAAAGGCTTCCTCCAGCTCCAGCTCTCCAGGTCGCTCAGTGGTATTCGGCTTCTGAAACAGAGTGTCAGGAAGTGCAGATTGACGTCAAGCATGGGTGCCGCTGATTGGCTAGAGTGGTTAATTGACGCTCTAAGCCAATCGCTAGTTCCCAGTTCATAAAAATGTTTAGTTTTTTATGAATGGGGAGCTATTGATTGGCTTAGAGTGTCAGCTGATCTCTCAAGCCAATCAGTGACACCTCTACCCAGCAGGACTCTGTGCTTCCTGACACTCAGTAAATAAAAGTGAACACATTAACACTGATATTTTTTTTTACCTGGGGAGATGAGAAGGTCCAAAGTTTCCCTTCCAGGCCCATGTACCAAAGCCTTATGATGTGGTGTCCAGAATAAAGAGGAGGGTTCACTTCACTTGTCCTTCCTGCTCCAATCTCCTTTTCTTCTCCTTCATTTGACACAGTCTTCTTTTTCTTCTGACACTGTCTTCTCTCCTCCTTGGCTCCTTCTGCTCCTTTACCTTTCTGCTACTTTCTGCTTATTGTGCTCCCCCTTCTGCTCCTTTCTCTTTCTGATCACTTTGTGACCCTTACTGCTCCTTCTCCTACTTTACCTTTGTGCTCCTTCTGATTCTTTTTGCTCCTTTACCTTTGTGCCCCTTCCGTCCCTTTCTGCTCTTTGCAGACCCTTCCTTCTCCTTGCAGACCCTTCCTGCTCCATGCTGCCACTTCCTGCTCCATGCTGCCACTTCCTGCTCCTTGCAGACCCTTCCTGCTCATTTCTGTTCCTTCTCCTACTTTGTGCTTCTTCTTTGTGCTTCTTCTGTCCCTTGCTGCCCTTTCCAGCTCCCTGGTGACCCTTTCTGACACTCCCTGCTTCTTGCTGACCCTTCCTGCTCATTGCTGACCCTTCCTGCTCCTTGCTGCTCAGTTCTGTTCCTTTGTGCTCCTTCTCCTACTTTACCTTTTGTGCTGCCCTTTTCAGCTCCTTGCTGACCATTTCTGCCCCTTCCTGCTTCTTGCTGACCCTTCCTGCTCCTTGCTGCCCTTTCCATCTCCTTGCTGACCCTTTCTACCCCTTCCTGCTTCTTGCTGACACTTCCTGCTCCTTGCTGACCCTGTCTTCTCCTTGATGACCTTTCCTTTAGGCTGCCTCCTCCCCATCCCTCACTAACCTGATCTATAGGCTGTCCCCCCATCCCTCACTTACCTGATCTGTAGGTGGATTCCCCCCATCTCCACTTCCCTGATCTATAGACTGCACCCCCATGCCTCACTTCCCTGATCTATAGTCTTTCTCTGCCCCCCCATACCTCACTTCCCTGATCTATAGGCTCTCTCTGCCCCCATGCCTCACTTCCCTGATCTATAGGTTCTCTCTGCCCCCATGCCTCCCTTCCCTGATCTGTCTGCTCTCCCCGCCTCACTTCCTGATCTATAGGCTCTCTCTGCCCCCCTTTCATGCCTCACTTCCCTGATCTATAGGCTCTCTCTGCCCCCCGCCTCACTTCCCTGATCTATAGGCTCTCTCTACCCCCGCCTCACTTCCCTGATCTATAGGCTCTCTCTGCCCCTCCCATGCATCACTTACCTGATCTGTAGGCTGTCTGCCCCCTATGCCTCACTTCCCTGATCTATAGGGTCTCTCTCCCCCCTCATGCCTCACTTCCCTGATCTATAGGCTCTCTCTGCCCCCCCCGCCCTCACTTACCTGATCTGTGGAAGTCTCTCTGCCACCCAATGCCTCACTTCCTAGTCTATGGGAAGCTCTCCCCCCTTCCCTGATCTTTAGGCTCTCTCTGCCCCCCCCATGCCTCACTTCCCT
>OW240914.1:86685701-86743737 GCA_933207985.1 Pelobates cultripes | reverse complement strand
ATGCATCCACTACCATCTCAGTAAAGTAATACTTCCTGATATTATTTTAAACCTTTGTCCCTCTAATTTAAGACTATGTCCTCTTGTTGTGGTAGTTTTTCTTCTTTTAAATATAGTCTCCTCCTTTACTGTGTTGATTCCCTTTATATATTTAAATGTTTCTATCATATCCCCCCTGTCTCGTCTTTCCTCCAAGCTATACATGTTAAGATCCTTTAACCTTTCCTGGTAAGTTTTATCCCGCAATCCATGAACCAGTTTAGTAGCCCTTCTCTGAACCCTATAGAAACACGCATATGCACTGTCAAAACCCACAACAATGCATCGTTGTTTGATAGCACAATCAGAGAAATGAAGAGAACAGGCCATAAACTCCAGAGAAAGTGGCGCAGGGCACATGATCCAGAAGATAAAGCCGCTCTTACCAAACATCTAAATGAATATCAATTCACTATAACTCTGAAAAAAATCTAGAAAATGTTCACACGAAATTGCACTCTCCCAGAAAAGACCCAGGCAACTATTTCACACATTAGAAAGGCTTTGCAAACCAGCATGCATGCATATCCCCACCAACTTTTCTCAGGATAAGTGTGAAGTATTTGCGATCTTCTTCAGAAAAAAGATTTCCTCAATACGAGCCTCTATCACAGCAGGCCAAACAGTTACACACCAGAACCACTACAATGGAATGCCAGATTGCCCAGTTTTTGTAGAACTATAAAATATACATTCATGTGTAATGGAGCCGTAAAACCTGACTCCTCTGATAGCGTTTGAAGTGGTATGATCCCCACCCAAGGATACAGGTGTAAATATAAATTCCTCCGTCCGTGTATATGTGGAGATAAACAAACAGAATCAAAATAGTGTACACCAGAATTCCGAACAAAAAGAATAGAAATTAACCCTGTCACATCCATGATCAAATTACTTATGAACCTAGAGAGCACGAACTATGCATGATATTGCCACACAGAATTTAAACAGCACGTAAAACACAAATTACATTATAAACTGGCCTAGTAAGATAGTCTTTTTAAGTAATTTAACTGGCCACTGGTAAAATATTCAATACAGCTACAATTTAGCTGTTAACTTTGCCAAGCTCACAGTGAATCAAGACAGAACTGCATTTTATTGTGGATTGTCTTCTTCATGTGCAATATTGACTGCCTGCATTTCTAACCCTGAAATGGTTAATTCATTTGGCACTGGCAGGAGGCTCAGGAAGTAGCTGTGAAATAAGTATAGGTAATTTCACAAGTTTGTGCAGTGGAACAATTTGTCTGTTCGATTTCAGCTTTAGACTGAACAGCTGGCTCAGGAGAGGCTGAAAATGTGCTATTCTATTCTTGTTCTGTTAGCAAGTTTATTTATTGCTTAACCCCTTCCCGACGTTATGGCGTGCTATGCCATCCTATAAAAGGAGTGCTTTAATAATGTAAGGGTTGCATAGCATGCTCTAACGATATGGCCCTCCCTCCAGCTCAAATACTTATGCAAGGTGCTAATTGCTATCGAGGGACATGCCTGACAAACCTGGCAACCAATCCAGCCGATCTATGTGAGTAATGTGATTGAGGTGACACCGTGATCACATAACACAGATCAGCTGGATTGGCTGCAGGGGGACTGCCTGGGTTGTCAGTCAGATCCCCAATACATAATAATAATAATTATATATATTAGCAGCAAAATACATTTGGAAAAAAATTAAAATTAAAAAAAATATATATTCAATGAAAGGGAACACACGCGGGTCTTCATTCAATGATATTTAATTTTTTTAGTATAAAGATACACACAGTTAAAGTTACATACAGTTATGGATTGACGTTTCAACCCCTCTGGGTCTTTTTCAAGAGTGCTAAGTAAGGAGAGTAGAAAGTAGAAAGGGTCCTGGTGCGTGAATTTTTTGTGTGCCCCCCTATCGCAAGGATGTTCAAAAGCTATCTGTTGTGCAACTCCAACAATGCTTTGACAGCTGGGGCTCTACTATTTTCCCATGCTTGCAGAGGTGTGTTTAGCACTGATAAGTGTTTGTGTGTTTAAATGTAAGCATGTTTTTGTATGGAGTATGATTGTGTGTTTGTATGTGCTGTTGGCATTTGAATGCAAGCATATATTTATGTAAAGTGTTGGTTTTTGAATCCAAGAGTGTGTTTATATTTCATTTTGGATTTTTCAGACACACCGATACATACACTGACACACATGCAGATACGCATATTGACAACATATAGATATACAAACATACAGATACAGACGTACTGACACACACAGAGGTACATACACTGACAGGCACACTGCCACACACACAGACACATACACTGACTGACAGACATACTGACACACACACACATTGACAGACATAGTGACACACATGCATACACATACACACACGCAGACACATTCACTGACAGACATACTGACACACACAGAGACACATACACTGACAGACACAATGAAATACATACTGACACACACACTGACAGACATACACATACTGTCAGACAACCACACTTACAGACACACTGACAGACACACTGGCAGACACACTGACAGATATACAAACACACACTGACAGCCATACTGACACATGCAAAATTTACATTTTTTAAAGGGGTGATGAAGTATATATACCAGATTTGTTTAAGGGCATGTTATTCATTCTTTTATATGACGTTGTATGTTCATCGTTATGTTTTATGCTATGCCTCTCTGTGACAAGGGTGGCTTCCCTGAAGTCCAGTGTGGTGCCTGAGGCTAATGGGAGGTAAGGTATGGCTCTCCAGCCCACCCCCCTCCCCCTTTCACTCCCTGCTCCTTCCACCTGTGTGGCTCCTTTCTTTGTGGGAGGAAGTGACTCGCAGATGTCACTTTTTTCCCATTCTGCTGAAAAACAAGGGGGCCCAGTGGTCCGGGGTTCAGAACAATAAGGTTTGAGCTATACCAACAAATGGGTAGGCTTGCAAAAGAGGACAAAAAAAATTATTACCACCTAATCTCATATTAGAAATATTTAACAAAGCCCCCACTATTAGACCTAGGGCCATCTTAATTAATTCTCATTTACCTGTATTTGTGGCAGGTCTGTGTGGTGTCTCCTTTTTCTGGAGGTGCTGCTGTCTTGAAGAATGGAAGATTGGCTGGCTGGTGTGCGTGCAGCTGTACAGCAGAGAGGGGTCACTTGGCTCCAGGAACGTTTAGGAGAGACCCTGGTTACATCTGGGCCTGCTGCTGCTGGGCCCACCACAACGGCCCGAGATGAGGCCTGGACGTCCGTCTCGCAGGATCCGACCGCCACAATGTCTGAGCCCGGGTGAGGGATCCACTGGTCTTCAGAGGGTGAGCCCATCACTGCCAGCTAGGCCGGAGGCTGTGGAGGCTGGCGTGAGGCCGGGGAGCTCTGGAGTTTGTGGCCGGTGTCACCGTACGGCCACCCACACTGCAAGGATGTCGGAGAGAGAGGTTGTGTTGGCACGTTCAGGCCGCGAAGGATCGGGACATTCGGGCTGTGAACAGGCATCGGCAGATAATGGTGAACAGGAGCATGGGAAAGTTGGCAAACGTTCGGGAGCATGCAGACCTTCAGGCCATGAATGGCTGCGTTCGGGAACAAGGGGCCGTTCGGGTCACGAACAGGTGATGGCTGGAAGTGAACAGTCGGGGCAGGAACAGGCGAATTAAACTGGAAAATGTTCAGGCCGTGACCAGGCGAATGCTGTTCCCCACAAACAGCCTGTGAGCACAGAAGGAGCACAGAAAGCTGCTAAACGTTCAGGCAGGGCTGGGAGGAGATGTTCGGGCCGCGAACAGGATAGTACGGATGCGGGTGCCGGTTCGACCCATGATTTCAGGTTGGCACATATGGTTGTCAGGACTGGCCAGACGTCTCAGGCGACCAGGAGTCTCACGGGCACGGCTGGCGGGAAGGGCGCTGGGAGTGTGGTTGGCCATGAAGGAGCGACGGATGATCCCAGACTTGGTGAGTTGTCCCCCATACTGGCGGATGCACAGTCTCGGGGGAGCAGGTGGGCGGACAGTGCCAGGGGGTTATTTGCTAGGGCCATGGCGAGGTCCCTTGCCGCAGATAGGCAGATCTCCCTTCCCCCCGGCAGGTCATGCCCGGAGCCAGGAAGGGGGCAGGATGGCTTCACAGGTGGGCTTTCAGCGCCGAACTCAGGACAGGCACAAGTCACAAGAGAGGTCTCAGAGAGGTCGCAGTGACCGGAAGCACAGTTACAGCAGGGGCTCGCTCAGGGAGCGTAGGTGGGGACGGTCCCCTGTTAGGAGAGCGGGCGGCAGGCGGTGCCAGTCAGTTTCCTCCAGCGGGATTTTGAAAAGTTCAGCACTTTTCTGGAATGGGTGGCCAAGGTGGAGACGGGCACAAAATTTGTGGTACATTACCTTGACGATTTCCTTTGCGTCAGTCCGTCAGGGTTTGACGGGTGCCGGATAGGATTGAGAACGCTGGAATGGGTGGCGAGTGTTTTTCGGCATTCCCCTGGCGGGTGACAAGACTGTTGGGTAAACCACCTGTTTGTCTTTTTTGGGCCTGGAGATAGATTCGGTCCAGGGCGAGTGCAGGTTGCCGGAAGACAAGTTGCTGGCGCTCCGGCAGGCAGTGGCGGAGGTGAGGGGGGCCAAAAAGGTTACCTTGCGGGCCCTTCAGTCATTGGTGGGCCGGCTAAACTTTGTGTGCCGGTTTATCCCCGTGGGGCGGGCTTTTAACAGACTCCTGTCCAAAGTTACCAGCGGGGTTGCTTCCCCCCATCATTTTGTGCTGGTGTCAGCCTCCATGAAGGCCGATTTGGATGTCTGGGTGTTTTTTCTTTGGGATTTTAATGGTCCAGTGTACTTTCGGGAACCGGCGGTGTCTTTGCCTGACATGGAACTATTCACGGATGCCTCTGGAAGTAATGGGTTTGGGGCGTTTTTTGCCGGGCGTTGGTGTGCTTTGATGTGTGGAGCCGTGGCCAGAAAAATGGAGGACCAGCTCCCTCATTCGCAATTTGCCCTTTTTGGAGTTCTTCCGCTTGGTGGTGGCGTTAGCATTGTGGGGGTTGCCTGTTGAGTAATAAAAAAAGTTATTTTCTTCACCGACAATATGGCGGTGGTGGAAGCAGTTAATGGGTTGTCGGCTTCCTCTATTCCGGTCATTCGGCTGCTTCGCCACTTTGTGTTGGTTTGCATGCAGTTTACTATTGTGTTTCGTGCGCGGCACGTACCAGGGTTGCTGAATGTGGTGGCTGATTCGCTTTCTCGATTTCAGTGGGACCGATTTCGGGAGGCAGCTTCGGGCGCAGAGTAGGAAGGTATGTGGTATCCGGAAGATGTGTGGCGCCTCGGGACCTCTTGCTTGGGGGATTCATAAAAGGGTCGCTGGCGCCGTCCACTTGGGCGGCCTACGAAAAGGTTTGGAATGACTGGGATGCCAGGGGCGGGCTGGGAGGCAATTGCCCCCCAGGCCGCCCTAAACCCAGGGCCGCCCACATCCAGCAAAAAAAGGAAAAATCTGAATCCCCTGCTTCTGCCTGAGGACTCAGATCTTTCAACTTACCTCACTCTTCCTGCAGCCTGCAGTCAGTGGAGTGGGCCGGCCTCTCCTGATGATGTCAGGAAGAGGGGGCGTGACTTTCACTTCTCTTCTCACAGGACTGCTGGGGAGTCTGGGAGTAGAGCAGAGCAAGTCACGCCCCCTCCTCCTGATGTCATCAGGAGAGACTGACTGCTGCTGCTGTATGCTGGCTGCTGCCCACCCCTCCCTGGCCTAAGGTAAGATTTAGGGAGGGGGGAAATACACTTTAGTTTTCTTTTTATTCCCCTCTTCAGGGCCTGTCTCCTTAGTCAGCCGCTGTCCCCCCTCCTCAGTCCTGTCCCCGTTGTCAGCCCCTGTCCCCCCCTCCTTAGTC
Organism: Pelobates cultripes; assembly: GCA_933207985.1. Classification (NCBI taxonomy): domain Eukaryota; kingdom Metazoa; phylum Chordata; class Amphibia; order Anura; family Pelobatidae; genus Pelobates; species Pelobates cultripes. The sequence goes on along the minus strand of OW240914.1, from coordinate 86,737,819 downwards.
AGTCCCTGGCCCTTGCTCAGCCTCTGTCCCCTGTCTCAGTCCCTGTCCCTTTCCCTTTCTTCAGCCCTGTCCCCTTCCTCATCCCCTGTCGTCTTTTGCCCAGCCCCTGTCCCTTTCCTCAACCCCTGTCCCCTTCTTCAGCCCCTATCCCCTTCCTCAGCCCCTATCCCCCTTCCTCAGCCCCTATCCACCCACTCAGCCCCTATCCCACCCTTTCCCTGCTCCTTTCCCCCCTCTCATTTCCTGCTCCCTTCCTCAGCCCCATGCCCCCCACTACATCCCCATAACATCCCCACTACAGCTCCTCTCCCCCAATTGCAACCCATATCACCCACACCACAGCCCCTTTCCCAAATTGTAGCCATCAACCTACTTCAGCCCCTATCCCCTCTACATTTCCTAAACCCCCAATTACAGCTTATACCCTCCTTTAATGAAAGAATTAAGCTAGGATTGAATTAAGATTTAAACGCCGCAGGCACCCCCAACAACAACCCTGGCACACCAAGCTTACTCGATACCTCCAAAAATGCTCCAGAACTGCTGAACGCTGTTGGAGAAAGTCTCACTGTTCATCTGACTTTCTCCACTATAAATTTATGCTGAGATCATACAGCTTGGCTCTTTCCTCTGCAAAAGTTAATTACTTCAATACCCTCATAACCACACTCTCCTGCGAACCCAAATGACTATTTCACACATTTAACTCTTTTCTTCGCCCTGCTGTTCCTCCTCCACCTATTAACTTGACCGCCTCAGACTTTGCAACTCACTTCACAGACAAGATCTCTACAATCAGAGAAGAGATCTCTCATTTTTCTTCTTCCCCTTAAAATACTTCCCCTAACTTCACTACCTCTGCTGTTCTATGTTCATTTGCACCCGCTACAGTGGAAGAGGTTTCTGCTCTGCTCCAGTCCTCACGCCCCACCACCTGCTCCCTAGATCCAATTCCCTCGCATCTCACCCGTACTTTGTCTTCTTCTCTTTCTCCACCTCTCACTAAAATTCTCAATCTCTCTCCTCTGGTATATTTCCATCACCCTTCAAACATTCAACTGTAACCCCAATTCTAAAGAAGCCCAATCTTGACCCTAACTCCCCATCCAACTATCGTCCTATCTCGCTACTGCCTTTTGCATCCAAGATCCTTGAAAGAATTGTGTATGCGAGATTGACAGACTTCCTCGAGTCCAACTCTCTGCTAGACCCGCTTCAGTCTGGTTTCCGGACTAAGCACTCTGTGGAAACGGCATTGACCAAAGTATCTGATCTCTCCCCGTCCCTCTTGACTAGTGTCTCTGCCTCTCTGCTCTTTCTAACTGGATGGCTGCCCACTTCCTTAAACTAAACTTGACCAAAACTGAAATTCTGGTCTTTCCTACCTCAAGTGTTGTTACTCCTGTGTCTGTCTCCCTCCAAGTCAACGGTGCTACCATCAGCTCCACAACGCAGGCTCGCTGCCTAGGTGTTCTCTTTGACTCCGACCTCTCCTTCAAGCCTCATGTTCAGTCTATCGCCAAATCCTGTCATTTCCATCTCAAAAACATTGCGCGCATCCGCCCCTACTTATCGCCAGATGTGACTAAGGTATTGGTCCATTCCACTGTCCTTTCTCGCCTTGACTACTGTAATCAATTTCTCAGTGGTCTTACGTGCTCACAGCTTGCGCCGTTACAGTCCATAATGAATGCGGCAGCGAGGCTCATCTTCCTGTCTGCCCGCACCTCCCATGCCTCACCCTTCTGTCAGTCCCTACATTGGCTTCCTATAAAATATAGAGCTCAATTTTAAATTCTGGTTCTTGCTTTCAAATCTCTACATAATGCTGCTCCCACGTATCTATCCTCCCTTATACACAAGTATGTCCCGTCTAGGACTCGAGAAAACGTCATATAATCTGCTGAAGACTTACGGCTATCTTCTTATACCTCTGATGCTCGCCTTCAAGATTTCTCGAGGGCTGCACCGTTCCTGTGGAACTCGCTTCCCTCCTCCGTTAGATGCTCACCCAGTCTCCACTCCTTCAAAAAATCGTTAAAGACCCACTTCTTCATAAAAGCGTATCAATTAAACTGTTAATAGCTCCTGACTGATTCCTCTTCAGCAACTTTCACTAGTCAAATACTATCCTTACCTTTTTTGTGTCATTTTACCCCTCTCCCTCTAGCATGTAAGCTCATTGAGCAGGGCCCTCAACCCCTCTGTTCCTGTGTGTCCAACTTGTCTGGTTACAACTACATGTCTGTTCGTCCACCCATTGTAAAGCGCTGCGGAATTTGATGGCGCTATATAAATATCATAATAATAAATAATAATTGGTGATTTGGGAATCCTATCTAGTTACTAAGTGGTGATAAAAGAGGCTCTACCTATGAGTTGGGGCGTTGGTTACGTATGCAACCTGTTCAATGTTATGGGGTGTTGGTCTTTTGGAGGCAAAACGAGATTCAAGATAGACTGGCCATGACAGGTGAGGTCCTAACTGATTTTCCAAGTAGGCAGAGATATACGGCACTATGATTTAGTCTAAGGGGAGAAATTTCTCTGCAGTTGAAGATGCAACTTGGCCTCGTTGGGTAGCCCACTAATGGCACGAGAAGCCAAAATACCACCTAGGGTCAACTAAGGTACCCTAACAGACAGACCAAGCTGTTGTTGAAAGGAGGGAGGAAGTTTCATAAAAGAGCATCACTTATGCAACCTGAAAAACGTGAATGCTAAAACAATGTTACCTAATTTGACTAAATATATATAGTGTAGATTGGATTAGCCGTATTAGTCTCATAGACAAGATTCCAAAATATCAGAGTATTGCAGTATGCAACTATGCCTTTTTTTATTACCTGAGAAATCAGTCTTGACCAAGGGGCTAACATTCTGCCCAAGCACAAAACTGGATTACATCCAGTTATATTCAGACTTGGACGAATTTTTAAGAAAAATGAGACTGGAGGAATTCTTCCATGACAAAAAATACACCACTCTCAACCAGGATAATAATAGTAGGAAAAAAAACAAAGATTCTACACCGACAGCAGGATGTAACATCAAATTGGACATTGAAAGTTTTCGCCTGAGGGTGGCATCCCTTGTTACCACACAAGATAAAAAAATTAAAAAAAATCACATACAACCTCTCACCTATGGAAAGAAGTGCCTTGGATAACTTGATGAATAATAAAAACATCATCATCAAGCCGGCTGACAAGGGTGGATCAGTAGTTGTCATGAACACCCAAGACTACATTACAGAAGGGAACAGACAGTTGTCTGATGTAAACTACTGCAAAAAACTGGACAAGGACCCCACCAAGGAATATACAGCTAAACTCGCAAAACTTATCAAATCATTTACAAAACACCTACAGCAAGAATTAGAAAATCTGATGCCTTTGAATCCTCAGATGGGAACATTCTACATGCTGCCAAAAATCCACAAGCCGGTAAACCCAGGATGGCTCATTATAACACTCACTGAACAAATATCTGGCTTAATAGAAAACATTCTTAAGCCTCTAGTTATTAACCCCTTTTAGGACACAGCTTCAGAAGCTTGTCTTACCCTTGACGACACAAGAATTTTTTGCATTTTTTGTTGTTTGTGTTCAACTGCAATTTGCATCTCTCTCATTTATTGCACCAACACACATTATATACGGTTTGTTTAGAGGACAAAAACGGCTTTAATTAGATGTCACATATACATATATAAATTATCATTAATTATAAAATAAAGCCAAAAAACTGAAAAAAAAACAAAAACCTTTTTTCCACAATTTTAACCCCTTCAGCCCAGCAGGAGGGGGGCCCTGAGGGTGGTGGGGGGGGGGGGGGGACCTAAGGACTATATAGTGCCAGGGACACAAGTTTAGTTTACTGGCACTATAGTGGTACTTTAAAATGTATCATGATGATGATATTATCAGTGAAAGTGCAGTTTTTGTGTGGAAAAATGCAAAAAAACAAACATGAATGCTTAGTTTGGCCAGTGTTTGTGGCTAAGTGGCTACTAAACAAAACTGGACATACCCCACTTTGAATATCCTAGGCTGTCTACTTTTGCTAATGGTATGCCATGATGGGCTAATTCTCATTCTACACTGACATACAGTCTCAAATGCAACATAATCAGGGTGAAATATAAGGCTTGCCTATTCTCCACATTGAAATTTGCCAGTCACTTTCCGAAACACCATAAAACCAAGACATGGGAGGTAATGCTGTACTCGTGAGACATCCCTGAATACAAATATGTGTATTTTATTGCAGTACAAGCCAACAGTATTATGACATTCACAGTTAAAATACCATGCAGAACTAAGAAAATAACATTTCTTAATTTCTCACACTTGATTGTATTTATATAAAATTGTTTCATATATAAATATTTGATGTGATATGAAAGCACAATTTTTTTCCTGAGCAAAATTATATATATATATATATTCTGATATATAATAAGTGTTGATGCACTTAAGATGAAAGAGGTAAATTATGGTTAACCCCTTAAGGACTGGACTGTTTTTGCGATGTTGTACATTTGCGACCAGGAATATTTTTACACTTTTGTGGTGTTTGTGTTTGGCTGTAATTTTCCGCTTTCTCATTTACTGTTCCCATACAAATTATATATTGTTTTTTTCAGGACAAAAGGGGCTTTCTTTACATACCATTATTTATATAATCTCATGTATTTTAATTTAAAAAAAATACAAAAATCTGATGAAAAATTGAAAAAAATACATGTTTTTTGACTTTTACTTGAAAAATCTTTTACTCATCTACAAAAGCGAATGAAAAAAAATGCTAAATAGATTCAAAATTTTGTCCTGAGTTTAAAAATACCTAGTGTTTACGTGCTTTTTTGCTTTTTTTTGCATGTTATGGGGCTATAGGTACAAGTAGGATATTGCGGTTTCAAAACATACATTTTTAAAATTTATCAATAGTGACATTGTAACACTATTATCTGTCATAAATCTCTGAATAACACCCCACATGTACATATATTTTTTAAAGTAGACAACCCAGGGTATTCAATATGGGGTATGTCCAGTCTTTTTTAGTAGCCACTTAGTCAAAAACACTGGCCAAAGTAAGCATTCATATTTGTTTGTGTGAAAAAAGTAAAAAACTAAATTGAACGCTAATTTTGGCCAGTGTTTGTGACTAAGTGGTTACTAAAAAAGACTGGACATACCCATTTGCAATACCTTGGGTTGTCTTCTTTTGCAAATGGTATGCCATCATGGGGGTAATTCTCATTCCTGGGCTACCATACGCTCTCAAAGGCAACGTAACCAACCTGGCCATTTTCAATGTAAAATATTTGACCCATATATTTGACCTTGTAACTTTCAAAAATGCTATAAAACCTGTACATGGGGGTACTGTTTTACTCGGGAGACATCGCTGAACACAGATATTAGTGTTTAAAAACTGGAAAACGTATCACAACAATTATATCATCAGTAAAAGTGTTGTTTGTGTGTGAAAATGCAAAAAAAGTCACTTTCACTGACAATATCATCGCTGTGATATGTTTTACTGTTTTGAATCACTAATATTTGTGTTCAGCGAAGTCTCCCGAGTAAAACAGTACCCCCCATGTACAGGTTTTAGGGTGTCGTAGAACGTTACAGGGTAAAATACAGTGCTAACAAATTAAATTCTCTGGACTTTCGGCCTGGGTTGGCAGGCAGGTCCCTCAAATTGCAATCAATAAAATTACTTAATTATGTAAAAATATTACATAAATACGCACGTAGAATTTAAATATATATGCATATTTATATATTTGAAGTCTACGTGTATATTTATATAATTATTTATGCAATTTTGTATATGGACGTATGTATATTTCTTATTATTTTTATTTATTTTTATATACATAGATATTTATACAAATTCATTCTAAGTGTATTTTGATATAAATATATATATATTAATTTTAAAATACAGTTAGAATAAAATTTCATATAGCTATATAATTTTTTAAAATTTTGTTATTATTATTTACAAAAATTTTTATTTAATTTAAATTACTTATTATTTATATTTTATAATAATATATATATACAATATATATAGTTATTATATATATTATATATATACGTGTGTAATTTAATTATAAGTGTATTTTTATATTAATATAAGTACACATTAATATAAAAATACACTTAGTATGACATTATATATATATGATATATAGACATATATTATATAGGTATAATATATGTCTATATATCATATATACACATATATAATTATTTAATTTTTTTTAATTAACACTAACTTTATTTTTTTTTTCTGATTTTACACAAGCAGGGAGACTGCCTGTCAGCACAGACAGTCCCCCTGCAGGCAGACACTATGACACCTATTGTGACCATGTGATCGCTGTGTTAAGCGATCACATGGCCACAGGGGTCCTAATCTGCCGTGGGGAGACTGTCTGGGCTGCAGGCAGTCTCCCCACAACCGGAGGAACACTGATCGCCGCCGGGGGAACGACGGCGATCAGGTAAATACCCCCAGACCGTTAGGACGGTTCAGGACCGTCATCGGTCGGCAAGGCAAAAATGCCGATGACGGTCCTGAACCGTCCTCGGTCCTTAAGGGGTTAAACTGACATATAGTCAAATTACAGGTTTTGGTTTGATTTTATTTTGATCAGAACGTGTACAATTGTCTCTATCCTTAAGGGGTCAGTTGTGGTCACAGACTCCAAAACCTCTACAGAATAGTATATATTTGTAGAAACTATATCCCATAGGCTATGTAACAGGTAAAGGACATTTTGACACTTTTAATTTAAAGGAACACTATAGGGTCAGGAATACAAATGTGTATTCCTGATCCTAAAACATTAAAAATACTATTTAAATCCTAATTCCACCCTCTAATCTTGGTCCTAATCCTACCCCAGATCCAACCTCTCAAGGGATTCCCTCTGCTGATGCCAGTATTGACATCAGCAGAGGGATTTCCTAACTCACACAGTACAGAGGACTCTGCGAGCTCTCTGTACTGTGTGATTGCAGTATGAGAGAGAGAAAGCTTCAGCTCCTCATACAGAGGATGCAGCAGGGGTCAAGGAGAGATATCTCCTAAATAGACTATGAGGGTATCCCTGAAACTTTGGACACTGTGCCAGGCTGGGGGGGCAAATTCATTTTTAAATTTACCACAGTAGGGCAATTGCTACTGTTTAAAGGGCTATAAGCAGCGCTCACAGCATGACTCCACTCATGAGTAGCTGGCTCGTCGGCCAGGATGGCAACTCAAGACCCGTGAAATCCCTCCTTAACCCCTTAAGGACCAAACTTCTGGAATAAAAGGGAATCATGACATGTCACACATGTCATGTGTCCTTAAGGGGTTAAAGGACACTAAACGTGCAAAACCTGCTTAAATAGAACAGATTTCAAATCAAATCAGATTTAATTTTTTTACATGCCTAGTTGCTCTCAACAAAGCTTCTCTACAGAGCCACCAATGATAGGGTAGGGGCCCGGCAAAATTAAAACCTATTTCAGAATTAAAGAGACAACCATTTTTTTTATGTAATACAGTTGCAAGAAAAAGTATGTGAACCCTTTGGAATGATATGGATTTCTGCACAAATTGGTCATAAAATGTGATCTGATCATCATCTAAGTCACAACAATAGACAATCACAGTCTGCTTAAACTAATAACACACAAAGAATGAAATGTTGCCATGTTTTTATTGAACACACCATGTAAACATTCACAGTGCAGGTGGAAAAGTATGTGAACCCCTAGACTAATGACATCTCCAAGAGCTAATTGGAGTGAGATGTCAGCCAACTGGAGTCCAATCAATGAGATGAGATTGGAGGTGTTGGTTACAGCTGCCCTGCCCTATAAAAAACACACACCAGTTCTGGGTTTGCTTTTCACAAGAAGCATTGCCTGATGTGAATGATGCCTCGCACAAAAGAGCTCTCAGAAGACCTACGATTAAGAATTGTTGACTTGCATAAAGCTGGAAAGGGTTATAAAAGTATCTCCAAAAGCCTTGCTGTTCATCAGTCCACGGTAAGACAAATTGTCTATAAATGGAGAAAGTTCAGCACTGCTGCTACTCTCCCTAGGAGTGGCCGTCCTGTAAAATGACTGCAAGAGCACAGCGCAGACTGCTCAGTGAGGTGAGGAAGAATCCTAGAGTGTCAGCTAAAGACTTACAAAAGTCACTGGCAAATGCTAACATCCGTGTTAGCGAATCTACAATATGTAAAACACTAAACAAGAATGGATTGCATGGGAGGATACCACAGAGAAAGCCACTGCTGTCCAAACAAAACATTGCTGCACATTTACAGTTTGCACAAGAGCACCTGGATGTTCCACAGCAGTACTGGCAAAATATTCTGTGGACAGATGAAACCAAAGTTGAGTTGTTTGGAAGAAACAACACTATGTGTGGCGAAAAAAAGGCACAGCACACCAACATCAAAATCTCATCCCAACTGTGAAGTATGGTGGTGGGGGCATCATGGTTTGGGGCTGCTTTGCTGCGTCAGGGCCTGGACGGATTGCTATCATCGAAGGAAAAATTAATTCCCAAGTTTATCAAGACATTTTGCAGGAGAACTTAAGGCCATCTGTCTACCAGCTGAAGCTCAACAGAAGATGGGTGTTGCAACAGGACAATGACCCAAAGCATAGAAGTAAATCAACAACAGAATGGCTTAAACAGAAGAAAATAAGCCTTCTGAAGTGGCCCAGTCAGAGTCCTGACCTCAACCCGATTGAGATGCTGTGGCATGACCTCAAGAAAGCGATTCACACCAGACATCCCTAGAATATTGCTGAACTGAAACAGTTCTGTAAAGAGGAATGGTCAAGAATTACTCCTGACCGTTGTGCACGTCTGATCTGCAACTACAGGAAACGTTTGGTTGAAGTTATTGCTGCCAAAGGAGGTTCAACCAGTTAGTAAATCCAAGGGTTCACATACTTTTTCCACCTGCACTGTGAATGTTTACATGGTGTGTTCAATAAAAACATGGCAACATTTCATTCTTTGTGTGTTATTAGTTTAAGCAGACTGTGATTGTCTATTGTTGTGACTTAGATGATGATCAGATCACATTTTATGACCAGTTTGTGCAAAAATCCATATCATTCCAAAGGGTTCACATACTTTTTCTTGCAACTGTATTACATAAAAAATGTTGGTCTCTTTAATTCTGAAATAGGTTTTAATTTTGCCGGGCCCCTACCCCATCATTGGTGGCTCTGTAGAGAAGCTTTGTTGAGAGCAACTAGGCATGTAAAAAAATAAAATCTGATTTGATTTGAAATCTGAGGTCTTAAACATGGAACTAATGGACTTCATGGAACTTTTGAAGACCAGAAAGTAACTTTTTAGTTTGATTTGAAAAATAAAAATAGGAAAGATGGTTAGGATTACATTTGGACCAGACACTAGCCATGCCAAGTGTACACAATGTTTTCTATTACATAGTAAATGTAAGCCTGGTTAAAGTCAGCTGCAATATCTATATGGAATAATCAGGGCCGTCTTTAAAGTTGGGCAAACGGGGCAGCTGCCCCGGGCCCAGTTACTCCTGTGTGGGAACAAAGCAGCGTGCATAAAAATCCACCCCACCCCACCCATGGTCCTGCGGTGCTGGTATTGCAGCTGCACCGGGGCGCATACTCTAAGGGAGCTCACCGGGTGACCAGTACACTTGGGGCCATCCGGTGAGCAGGTTTCAGCAGGGGCCCGGTCTGGTGCTTTGGCCCTTTAACAGCACGACCCTTGCTTAACGGCAGGCTGGGAGGAAGTGACGTCAGCGAGTCACTTCCTCCCTCAGAGATGATAAGCTGCGCGGGAGGGAGGCTGAGCCAGGAGGCAGCGAGGAGGGGGACTGAGCAAAGAGAGACAGTCTCCAACTCCCAACCACCCAAGCCAGCACACTGGACCCAGGGAAGGTAGGGAACTGGAGGGGAGCTTTAAAGTGTAAAGATTGCATAGGTGTGTGTGTGTGTGTCTGTCAGTATGTGTCTGTGTGTCAGTAGGTCTGTGTGTGTGTGTTTGTGTGTGTAAGTAGGTCTGTGTGTGTGTCAGTATGTCTGCCTGTGTGTCAGTATGTCTGTTTGTGTGTGCGCCACTATGTCTGTGTGTGTGTATCAGTATGTCTGTCAGTAGATCTGTGTGCGTTTCTGTGAATGTATGTGTTTGTGTGTGTGTGTCAGCATGTTCAGTGTATGTGTCTGTGTAAGTATGTCTGTCTCAATATGTGTCTGTATATCTGTGTGTGTATCTGTATGAAGTCTGTGTCTGTATGTGTGTCAATGTGTATCTGCATGCTGTCTTTGTGTGTTTCAGTGTGAGTGTGTGTCTGCATGTGTGTCAGTGTGTGTATATGTGTCTGTATACCTACATGTGTGTCAGTGTGTATATCTGTGTGTCTGCATGTGTTTCAGTGTGTATATGTATATATATATATAAATAGGTGAACGCTTGGCACTCACCTCCAAAAAAATATAAATTTTTAACTCACATGCCTGGGTGCAAATTGTTGGCGTCAAATATATAAACAAAAATAAAAATCAAAATGCACTCACAGGTCTTCTGGTTAATAGGAAAACTGGTGCTTTAATAAATCATCTGTGATGTACATCACAGATGATTTATTAAAGCACCAGTTTTCCTATTAACCAGAAGACCTGTGAGTGCATTTTTATTTTTATTTTTGTTTATATATATAAATATATATATCCATATATATATATATATATATTTATACATCTCTATGTGTGTGTGTATATGTGCACGCCTGGGGAGGGTGTACATGTTCCAGGGGGTCCAAGCAAATGCTTTGCCCAGGGTCCAATCAATATTAAAAATGACCCTGGGAATAATCAACCTTCTATATATGTTATATATAACTAAAGGAACCTGGCCTTTGGTACTGGTAATTCTACTGTGTCCACGTCTGAATTAATCTGTCCTTTACACTGTTTACCACCATCCCCAAGATGTAATGTCATAAATTGAGCGAGCAGCCAGCAGAGATGCCTGCATAACCTTAACTGGGCTTAATGTTCTGTAAACAATGTTTAAATGAACATTTTTTCCCCATCATTATGAGTTTCTCACAGTGAGTTGCCTACTGTACATCCACTCACAACCATTATATGCTTATTCAAAAATGCTTTCTGCCCTTTAAATCTGTCAAACGAAACCCAGCCCCCATTGTAAAAAAATAAGAAAACTAAATGTAACAGTAAACTTATATATATATATTTATATATATATATATATATATACATTCGATTTAATTACAAAACACCCTTTGCTAAGGACAGGGAAAAAAAACAACAAATGCATTTCTTTCATTTGCAATCTTCATGGAATCAGCTAGTATTTCGAGAAACTTGTATATAAAATAGAATTCTGTCATCCTTCAGTTTCGGCCTAATAAATATGGATCACAGCAGAAAAAAAGAATAGCAAACCACAAATGTTTGTTAATTGTCTTCAAGATGAAGATTTTAGTGGTTGTTATTGGATGTTTAATCTGGTTTTAGAACATTCTTTCATTTAGAACTTTCCTTTCCTCAGCACATGTCCTATTATTGTTCCAGTTAAACAGTTAGTCCTGTCATGGTTGATAATATGCCTTTCAAGGTTATGTACACACCATTTACAATTCTCACTCAATCCCAGCCATCCATTATTCAACAAATATATTCACTAACAAGGATAACCATCATTGATGTAGGCCAGATTTCTACACACCTACTTATTTTGGTATTCTCACAGTCTATTGCATTCTTATATCATTAAGTTTGTTTAAAGTAGTCATGTGTATTATTAATAAGTACATGTTGGTACACTGGCTAAAATACCCCTGTTAAATCAATCAAGTTTGGTTAGTAAACCAACACCACAAGCCAGTCTAGTAGGATGTAAATATAAAAATGTATATACATATCTTACTTACCTATCTCTTTGTTTTCAATGTTAAATAAAACAGTGGACCACAACTTCCAGTAGACATTTTGCTGCTGGTACTTTTGTGACTTTCAAATTCATGGAGAATGCTACCTACCTTCAATTCACAACCTGATGTTTCGGACTGAGCTGTCCATGTACCAACACCTTTTGTTGTTTTCACCAAGACCTCTCAATGGAGTACAGAGGAATCCAATTGTGGCAGCTTCGCATCTGATTTCATCTTCATATGACACTTCTGCTACAGATAGGAAGTCAGCTTGATAAAGATCCAAACGTTGCTGGATCTGTATGTTTTCCCAATAAATCTGCGGATGTATGAAGACCTTGAGTGCCTGGACTACTTTGCTGTTACTATACTGATAGAAAGACAGGCATTGCTGGAAACTGTGGTGTCTGAAGAGAACCTGCCGCAGGATGGAATTGGATTGAGGTCTGAGTACGTGAATTCCGCCTGCATGGACATGGCATCATTACAGGTCTCCAAAGTTACTTTCAGTTGGATCTCCAGAACTACACATAGAAAAAAATGTAGGCAACTTGACAATGTTAACCATATTAATGTAAAAAGTTGAGATGTAAAGGGAAAAGGCAAAAGTCTGTCTATTTTGAGACCTGAGCAGGGATTTACTAAAGGGCAAGCTACTGAGTTCCTCTAAGCTATTGTTCGTTCTCAGAGTGCTCATATTCTCTGTTTCAGAAGCCTGTCTCTAGCCTGGACTTCAACAATAAGACACCCTTTCAGCATTCCTAACCAACTCTGAACCATGATCTATGGTCACATAATGTTCCTGACTGTCCTATTGTTATATGCTATCATTTACATGAAATAACCTGAAAGGTCCACGAGGGGACACTAACAGCAGGAGCTCCACTAATGTAAGAAAGAGGGGAAAACAAAAGGGAGGGGGTCCCTGAGGGTGGGGGCACCCTCAGGGCCAGGGCCGGACTGGGGATTCCAAAGCAGCCCTGGAAAAAAAATCTATGCCAGCCCCATAAGTCATTGCGCCATATATTGTCGCGTGTAATATGTAAGGCTATGTCTTGCCACCCTAGATGATTGATATATATATTGCTTTTTCCAATATAAAATATTGGTCCTTTCAGAGTAAAATTTTTAATTATACAGTAAGCATACTCACATGCAGACACTGACAATCTCACTGACATAAGCTGATTGATAGACAAACAATCTCACTGATATACATAAGGTCATTGCCATAAAAACACAAGCTCGCTCAGTAGCAGGCACACACACACGCGCGCACACACACACAGCTTAATGTAGTGGTTCTGGTGTCTATAGCCTGTCCCTGCAGACTTTTCAATGTAAACACTGACTTTTTAGAGAAAAGGCAGTATTTACATTGCTTCCTAGTGACAGACACTCAGACGGTCACTAGAGGTGCTTCCTGTGTCAGTGTGGATTGGCTAAGATCATCAAGCTTGATGATCTCAGCCATAGAGGCAGGGCCAGCACGACGTGGGAGGGGAAAAGGTGAGTAAAAACACACATACCATGACAGACACACACCATGACACAGACAGACACAGACACAGACAGACCGTGACACAGACACACACACACCGTGACACAGACAGAAACACAGACACACCATGACAAATACAGACACACACCATAACAGAGACACACACATACCATGACAGACACACACACATACCATGACAGAAACACACCATAACACAGACAGACTGTGACACAAACACACACTGTGACACAGACACACATTAAATGACACAGACTGACACACACACCATGACACACAGACACCACGACACAGAGAGACCGTGACACAGACACACACACACACCATGACAAACACAGACCATGACACAGACAGACACACATTACATGACAGACACACACACACACAATGACACAGACACACATTGCATGACACAGACACACACCATGACGGACAGAGACACACACACACACACCATGACACGGACAGACACACACACACACACCATGACACAGAGAGACACACCATGACAGAGACACACACACACACCATGACACAGACAGACACACACACAGCATGACACAGACACACACACCTTGACAGACAGAGACACACACACACACAATGACACAGACAGACACACACACACCATGACACAGACACAGATACACTCACACTGACACACATAATTTCTACCTTTGTGCTGGCGGCCGCAGAGGGAGCTCTTCTGGCGGCCGCAGGGGGGAGCTGGCTGTTCTGTCTCTGCTCCCCCTCCCCAGCGCTCCGCTTAATGAGACCGCGGCCGGAATATGATGTCATATTCCAGCCCCGGTCTCTTTGTAGTGCGCTGGTGAGGGGGAGCAGAGACAGAACAGCCAGCTCCCCCCTGCCGCCGCCAGAAGAGCTCCCTCTGCGGCCGCAGGTGAGCCAGCTGCCTGCCTGGCCCCAGGTGCCGACGGCCCACCGAGAAATTTCCCGGTATCCCGGTGGGCCAGTCCAGCCCTGCTCAGGGCACTATAGTGCCAGGAAAACGAGTATGTTTTCCTGGCACTATAGTGGTCTTTTAAGGGAGAGCCGGTTTTGAGGGTTTTTTATTTTATTTCAGACTAGATTTCCCAGCCTTTTTCTGTGTACCTCTTATTTATTTCTCCCTCACCAAAAGATTGCCTCCAGCACTGTACCTGCAATTCCAACTGCAACATCCATCTTCTGATATTCGGAGTTGGAGGCAACATTTATACCAACATGTAGAAATGACTGTTTTATGGATTGTAAGACATTATTAACAAACCCATTTGGTATTAATTATGAGTATGAGTAGGTGGTATTTCATGTTAAAGGTAAACTCTAGGTATTAAAGCAACTTAAGCTTAATGAAACTGTTTTTTTTTTTTTATAGATCCTGTTTCACTGCTCCATTCTCTGCCATTTAGATGTTAAATCACTTTTGTTTCTGTTTATGCAGCCATACCAACAGCTCCCCTATCTTTGATGCTTGCATGAAAAAAGATGGTTTTAATTTCAATTAGATGTGATAAAAGTATCCCCTGCTCTGTAAAATATACTTTAATCACACACTGGAGGCTCCTGCAGAGTCTAGAAAGCTGTTACAGAGCAGGATATGGTAATTTCTAAATTAAGCAGACTGTGCTATACAGGACATTTTAACATAAGATCTCTCTTTACAGGAAGTGTTTAGGAATGCTATGCAAGAGACATGCAGGGAGGTGTGGCTAGGACTGTATAAACAAAGTTATTTAATTCCTAAATGACAGAGAATTGAGCAGTGAGACTACAGGTACATGATATATACACCAAAACGGCTTCATCAAGCTAAAGTTGTTTTGGTGCCTATAGTGTCCCTTTAAATAGCCCAGTTTTAACTGGCTAGCAGAGTAGAAACACCCGGATATTTCAAAACTACAAGAGCATCTTTTAAATATTTATTAAAGTAATTTACAGGGTAAAGTACTCACTAATGCCTTCCTCTATATTACCACATATGTTCACAGGGTTCACATCTTGCGGGAGACCAGAGATTCAGTATAATAAATTCAAAGAACATATAAGTTGAACATATATGTGCAACCATCATTTTAGCCAACGTACTGTACAATCTTCATGTTAAGATTTAGAATGTCTGCAGTCTATAGAAAAATTCTATAGTTTCCTGCTCTCTTTTCCTAGGCTCACAGACAGCTGCTGTTTAGGCCATTTGTCCTAATTTCTGAGTTAAACGACAATCCATTGTAAGCCTGTATTCCTTGCAGTTCTTGATTCAAAACCATCATTTTCTTAGCACGAAATGAGGATATTGAGCAGCGGAAGGAGCCAGTCACTGTTGAACTAGTGTCAGGGTCTGGCGTCCTCCCTCCTTTACAGTAGCG
This sequence comes from Pelobates cultripes, assembly GCA_933207985.1. NCBI lineage: Eukaryota > Metazoa > Chordata > Amphibia > Anura > Pelobatidae > Pelobates > Pelobates cultripes. The sequence goes on along the minus strand of OW240914.1, from coordinate 86,721,948 downwards.
CTGAAGGCCTTTACGAAAATGTATGGTAAAAAGTCCATAAGTAATGGGATCCAAGCAAGCATTGACTAAGCCGAAGATGAAAAGAATGTGGGTTAACGACTGCGAAACTTTCTCTTCCATTATTTCAGGATAGAACCAGTACCATAAGCCCAGTAGATAGTAAGGTGTCCAACATATGATAAATGAGCTTACAATTACGATGCTCATCTTCAGTGTCCTCATTCTTGCTTTTGGGATGTTGTTCTTGGAGCGACGTAAGTAAACTTCCTTTGAGGAAACTAAAATGGAAGAAATAGAAATTATTCCATATAATTATTTTTGGAAATTTATGAGATTTTAAATACAAATTGACTTTGTGGTTAAAACATTCCAAAACGGTTTAACCTCATAAGATAAGACAGTGCCCAGGTCCTCTAGACTTCACAACAACTGCAATAAGATGAAGTTGCTATGGTGCCTGGAGTTGTGTTTGATTCATATCTGTACTCAACATACATAAGATATGTTTGCTTGACGTTTGTCACTTAAAGAAAGATAAGTAATCATCTTATTCTGTGCTCTAAAGATTAAAGGGATACTATAGGTCAGGGATAGGCAACATTCGGCACTCCAAATGTTTTGGACTACATCTCCCATCATTCCTTTACAGTCTTAATTCTGGCAAGGCATCATGGGAAAAGTAGTCCATTATAGGACTTAGAATACAAATTGATTTTGCGATTAAAACGTTCTAAAACGGTTTAACCTCATAAGGTAAGACAGTCCCCATGTCTTCTAGACTCCACAACAACTGCAATAAGATGACGTTGCTATGGTGCCTGGAGTTGTCTTTTATTCATATCTGTACTCAACATACATACGATATGCTTGTTTGACATTTGTCACTTAAAGAAAGAAAAGTGATCATCTTATTCTGTGCTCTAAAGATTAAAGGGATACTATAGGTCAGGGATAGGTAACCTTATGCACTCCAAATGTTTTGGACTACTTCTCCCATCATCAACTTACAGTTGTAATGCTGAAAAGGCATCATGGGAGAAGTAGTGCCAAAGATTGTCTACCCCTGCAATAGGCATTAATACAAGTTTAGCCTAGTGAAGCAGTCTTAGTGTATAGATCATGCCCCTGCAGCCTCACTGCACAATTTTCTGCTTCTAAGGAGTTAAATCACCTCTGTTTCTGCCTATGCAGCCCTAGACGCACCTCCCCTGGCTGTAACTCACATAGCCTGCATGAGAAAAAAATGGTTTAATTTCCAATCAGATCATAACTTACTTTAGAAGCTATAATCTCCTTCTTTGTCATTTGAACTTTAATCGTACACAAGAGCCTCCTGCAATGTTTAAAAGGCTATTAACAGATTAGGAGATAAGAAATTCTAAATTAAACAGTGCAATAAGAACATTTATGTGGATAAGTGCAAAATAATGCATCTTGGACATACAAACCCAAGGGCATAGAATAGAATATTTGATAAGGGTCCTAACCTCAACATCTGAGGAAATGGATTTAGGGTTAATTATTTTAGATGACTTAAAGGTAGGCAGTCAGTGTAATAGAGCAGCAGGGAATGTTAGCAGAATGCTTGGTTGTATAGGGAGAGGTATTAGCAGTAGAAAGAGGGAAGTACTCATGCCATTGTACAGAACTTGGAGTATTGTATGCAGTACTGGAGACCGTATCTCCAGAAGGATATTGATACTTTGGAGAGAATTCAGAGAAGGGCTACTAAACTGGTTCATGGATTGCAGGATAAAACTTACCAAGAAAGGTTAAATAAACTTAACATGTATAGCTTGGAGGAAAGACGACACAGGGGGGATATGAGAGAAACATTTAAATACATAAAGAGAATCAACACAGTAAAGGAGGAGACTATATTTAAAAGAAGAACTACCACAACAAGAGGACATAGTCTTAAATTAGAGGGACAAAGGTTTAAAAATAATATCCAAAAGCTGACGTGGTAGAGGTTAACACAGAGAGGGAATTTAAGCATGTGTGGGATAAGCATAAGGGTATCCTAGATATAAGAGACAAGTAAAAGTATTGTCACGGCTGCTAGTGTGGTCCAACACGCAGAAACTATGTAAACCTATACAAAGAAATAAGAAAGGAAATAAAAGGATAAGATAGAAGGTAAACCGGACCTTAGAATGGCCGGACTAATACGTTGGAGACAGAGAATGGTCAAAGGGAAAACCGAGGTCAAGGAAGCCAGAAATACACAATACCATTTCAACAAGCTAAGTCAGGGGAACCAGAAATCGGAATAACCAGGAATAGCCAAGATCAGAATACCAGAATATCAATATCACAAGGAAAAACGCACTCTCAGGAAACCAGGAACGAGAAACCACGACAGGGCAAGGTACTGGGGTGAATTAGGGATTTAAATATCCCTTTCTAAGCTCTGATTGGTCAGAGGGTGACCTCTGACCCCAGAACGTGCGCGTGCGTTGACGTTGTGACTTCACGCGCACGTTCGTATAATTTTGGGGGGTGGAGCCATGGATGGACGCTACCTCATGGTCAGCGCCATCTTGGATTTCCCTGAGCGGCGTGGAGGAGCGGTTCCCGGCTCGCCGATGAGCAGGTAAGCTCAGTGAGTTGGTGCGGTCGTGCCGGTTGGGCACGGACGCACATGGCGAGCCGGTGGCCGTGACAAGTGTTATGGGCAAATGCAAATATTACAAGTTTTAGAATGAAATGTTGTATTTCTTAAACTGTGTACTTTGTCTTTAAGAGATATTGCAAATTGACAAGGTGTTAGAAATGGAACATATTGTTTTTCATAGATGTTTCTTTAAGCAATACCCTCAGTGCATAATATGTTTGCGCCATTTTATCCCAGACGATTACAATAACAATAATGCATAAACAAGCTTCAAGGCTATACTACGACTCTTTCAGTACACAATATACTGTGGTAACCCCAAGTTAATGGAACTTCCTCAAATCCGGGAATCTCCCACGACTATGCACTTACGTCTTACTATAAACAACAGATAAGCTATTCAGACTTTAAGATGCCATCTTGAACTAAGTCAAGAAAATTTCCATGATGTATGCACCCTTTATTTATGGCCTTGTATGTTTGCCAAATTAAGGGAGGTCCTAAAATGAATAAAGTAAAAGAAGTGTTACTTTTTCATATATGAACTACGGTGACCCTAAAATGACGACACCTAAGGTATAAATAGGTGTACTTTTAAAATGTTAAGACACAGAGGAGAAACTTGGAGACAGACAGACATTGATAAGAGTCTTAAAATGACAGAGAGGCTGACATGATGACATGTTCAGAAAGGTATGTTAACCTATTAATGATATTTGCAAGCATTTAGTTTAATCTTATAAACTCTGCTATAATGGATTTCATATGTCTATATTTATATTTTTATATAATAAATATCAAAAAGATAAAACTTTATTGCTTCCAAGACAACCCTTATTTTATATTGTATTCTCAATTATTTATATATGTTAAATAGAGGATCTCTTACTAACTATATAAAATTATGGCTTAGATATCTGTATGGTTAGCCCTACAAAGTTCTATGCTTTAAGACATTATAGTGGTAAATAAGGGAACCAGACGCGGTTACACAAGTATTTAGTAAATTAGGCAGAATAGATGGGCCAAATGGTTCTTATCTGCTGTCACATTCTATGTTTCTATTAGATCTCTCTTTGCTGGAAGTGTTTAGTAAGGCTGTGTCAGTAACATGCAGGGAGGTGTGACTACGGCTGGATACACCAAAACTGCTTCATTACCCTAAAGTTGTTTTGAGGACTATAGTATTCCTTGATATTGGCCTCATATAAAATGTGTGATGACATCTACACCCCAGGATATACTGAACAACTAGCAAAAAGCTAAATGTATTATTTGTTGCAAAAGCCATAAGGTATCTCACACACCACGATGCCTTGATCAATAGCCTATTTTACACCACTGTTCATCCATACAAAATCTGAAGGCTTGCAATGAGCACTAAAATTATTTTTGCAATAAATCTTTTACAAATAGCCTCTGACTCTTCAAGCAATGATGGACACTAAAATGCACATGGTTGAGTTGTCCATCTATGCTAATAAATAAACGTTTTGCAATTTTTAAGCACATATATATTAACATATGTCATGTTCCCGACACCAGAAAATGAAATAGAAACCTTACTTATGATAAATCTGTTTTTGTTTTTTGTTATGTGATGTTTACGGATTTTCTATTTTATTTCAGTAAAGAGTTAACTTTGAACCCGAGATTTGACTCATCTCACCATAGATGATTTTAATAAATATAGAGCGCAGCTATTTACTAAACTACATGGTGTAGGGGCATTGTGCTGTGCTTATAACCTGGATATGATAAATTACTACATATAAAGAGTTTATAAACCATTTCGAATGAGGGGGCAGATTAATATTCACTTATCAGAAGAACATGATACACAAGACACAACCTGGAACTGGAATCATCTGCAATTTCCTACAGTTCTGCCTGAGGTAGTGAACTATACAACAGGCTAAGTGTTAGTGCTGAATACGTGATGACTAACACAGTCCCCTGAGAAAATTACTGAACATTATGCTACTCTCTATATATTTTATATTCCATTTCATTCCATTCTCTGTCACCTTTTAGTCTAACACACTTTCTTTAATATTAGCACTTGCAGATTATACTTTGCCGGTGATTCTTTTCTTTCTCAGATTTCAAAAATATGCTATGAAAAAATACAGGGTTTCAAGCTGAGACTTTATACTTATGGGGGACTTCAACTGTTATAAAGATCGACCATTCCTGACATAGAATAGTTGGAGTGGTACGTGAACCACAGATGTTTGACTACACCTGATGTACAGCATGACGTGAGACTTCATTAAGATTATTTTTCTACTAGTCGATGGGAACATATATAATGCAGGAAAGGAAATATACTTTTACTTCACTGTCAGATCCTTCAATCATCAGGCAAGAAGATGATTATTGTGTCATCTAATTTATTCTGCAAAACATAAATTAACAAATAGAATTCATCTTCTATGATATCTTGAGCTATACAGGCAAACTGGGTTAAATTGTACCCAAATGTCACCATTGCAATGCCTAGAATCAAATGAGTAGGAATGGCAGAAAAAAAACTGGGAGTCGTAACGGAAAGATACCAGGTGTGGAGTGGGATAAAGGGATGTCTATTTAACGTCAAAAAAGGAAGGAAATAGGCACTCACTATAGTATTTAACACAGGATGGATATGGGCTGCAGTAACTGGTTCAAGGATTCCCAAACCTTGTAATTAGTAAAATATGAAAGGGGATGGGAAAACTGTGCCCAAAAGTTTGTGTACAGACATGTATACGCACATAGATCTTTTAACGTTGTATACACAGTTGACCTCAAAGATACAAAAAGACAAAATAAATAATAGTGCAGTATAGTATGTACAGTGAATAAGTGGTGGATAATCTTGTGTAGTTTTTTTAGTATATACCCATGTTGTATATACTAGAGCAAGTTCTGCTCTGGTAAATGTAAGTACACTACTTTAATTTTTCATTCAAATATCTACCAGTACTTACTTCACCATTGGAGTATCTTTTTTTTGTTTTAACTCCTATATATGTTCTGCATACTGCACCTTATTTGAGGCACCTGAGACGTTCATATAATCATTTTTCCTTACAAGGGGATTGTTCCGTCCATGCGCAATACAGCCAAGCTCTGAATTAGCTAAAAAAAAATGTGAGTGAAAACTACACAAGTTAATCCACCACTTAATCACTGTACCTACTGTACTGCACTATTATTTATTTTGTCATTTTTATCTTTGAGGTCAACTGTGTATACAACTTTAAAAGATCTATGTATGTATTAATTTCTGTACACATACTTTTGGGCGCGGTTTCCCCTACTCATTTCATATATCACTTATATAATTCTACTCAAACCTTTTCGTATACTGCCTTGCTGCTTACTTTATGTTGATTTAAAGGTCTGTGGCTTGTAACAGTCTATCGCTTATAAAATTCTTGTTGAAAAATTTTAGGTTTATAAATATAGAAGTGAACATTGAGATAACATTGCAATATACATGCCACGCACCTCCAGGTTACATTTAGAAAATTAAATAATCTGAACCATTTAAAGGAACACTGTAGTCACCATAACTACTTCATCTAAAGTAGTTATAGTGTCTGCAGTCCCATGACAGACATACTGACAGACACATACACTGACAGACATACAGACACATATTGACAGGCATACTGGCGCACATAGACACATACACTGACACACATACTGACACTCACAGACACATACAATGAAAGAAAGACAAACACACAGAGACATACACACTCACTGACAAACATACAGACACGTGTACTGACATGAACACTGACAGAAATACAGACACATACACTGACAGACATACAGGCGCACATAGACACATACACTGACATATATACTGACACACTGACAGACATACTGACAAACACAGATATATACACTGACAGACACATAGACACACACACATTGACAAATACACAGATACATATACACTGATATACTGACAAACACAGAAACATACACTGACAGACAAGCTGAAACACACACAGACACATACACTGACAGACATGCTGACACACACACACAGACACATACACTGAGAGACATGATCACACAGACACTGAGAGACATGCTGACACACACACACAGACACTAGCATACATACTGACACGCAATATTTACATTTGTAAATCCACCCTCCAGTTTCCTACCTTTTGCTGGATGGTGGGTTCCCTGGCGTCCAGTGTGGTGCCTGAGAATAGAGGGAGTTGGGTTCTGGTTTTCCAGCCCCCTCCTCACTCCCTAGTCCGACCTCCCGCACAGCTCGGTTTTCTCTGGGAGGAAGTGACTCACAGCAGTCACTTCCTCCCATTCTGCCGAGAAGCAAGGGGCCCAGTCACGTTGTTAAAGGGCAGGGCCGCCATCAGGGGGTGACAACCATAATGGTTTTCACGGGCCCGGACTGCTTTCACAATTACTCTCTGCACCTATAGATAGCGATGATCGCTATCTATAGGTGCAGCCGCTGGCCCCCCCCAGCTCCCCTATATTTGCAGAGGGGGCCCAGCGGACTGCAGCTGTACTTTACAGCATTTCCCTCGCTCTAACTCCTGCGAGACGTGCGGCCGTTAGAGCATTGCCATGGGTTACCATGGCAACACTCCGCGCGGTGCGCACATCACATCTCGCAGGTTGTCATGGGCCCGGCAGTCCTGGGGGGTCCGGACTGCTTTCACAATTACTTTCTGCACCTATATATAGCGATGATGTAAAGTACAGCTGCAGTCCGCTGGGCCCCCTCTGCAAATATAGGGAGCCGGGGGGCCCCACAATGCCACCAGACCACCAGGGATCATGGAATCTCCCCCCTCCCAGAACCAGGTAAGAAACAGGGAGGGGGGAATAACAGTTATTACATTTACATGCATACACTACTAAACACACACACACACTGCATCCACTGCACTAACACACACACTGCATTCACTGCACTAACACACACACACTGCATTAACTGCACTAACACACACACTGCATTCACTACACTAACACACACACTGCATTCACTACACTGACACACACACTGCATCCATTGCACTAACACACACACACTGCATCCACTGCACTAACACACACACTGCATTCACTACACTAACACACACTGCATTCACTGCACTAGCACACACACTGCATCCACTGCACTAACACACACATTGCATTCACTACACTAACACACACACTGCATCCACTGCACTAACACACACACTGCATTCACTACACTAACACACACTGCATCCACTGCACTAACACACACACTGCATTCAGTACACTAGCACACACACTGCATTCACTACACTAACACACACACTGCGTTCACTACACTGACACACACTCTGCATTTACTACACTGACACACACACTGCATTCATTACACTAACACACACACTGCATCCACTACATTAACACATACACACTGCATTCACTACACTAACACACACTCTGCATCCACTGCACTAACACACACACTGCATTCACTGCACTAACACACACACTGCATCCACTGCACTAACACACACACTGCATTCACTGCACTGACACACACACTGCATCCATTGCACTAACACACACACACTGCATCCACTGCACTAACACACACACTGCATTCACTACACTAACACACACTGCATTCACTGCACTAGCACACACTGCATTCAGTACACTAACACACACACTGCATTCACTACACTAACACACACACTGCATTCACTACACTGAGACACACACACTGCATCCACTGCACTAACACACACTGCATTCACTACACTAACACACACACTGCATTCATTACACTGACACACACTGCATCCACTACACTGACACACACTCTGCATTCATTACACTGACACACACACTGCATTCATTGCACTAACACACACTCTGCATTCATTACACTAACACAGTCTGCATTCATTGCACTGACACGCAGTCTGCAGTCATTGCACTGACACACACACTGCATTCATTACACTAACACACACTGCATTAATTGCAGGGGGGAGGCCGGCCGGGCCAGGGGGTGGGGGAGGCCCAGACCTTGTACTTTGTCAGGGGCTCCAGAATTTCTGGTGGTGGCCCTGTTAAAGGGCCACAGCGCACAACCGGGCCCCTGCTGACAAATGCTCACCGGGTTGCCCGGGCTGCACCGGTGGCCCAATGGATAAAAAATATTGTGGGCAGCGGGGCCCATGAGGCAGCTGCTTTCGGCCCCATAGGAGTAACAAAACCCGGGTATACCACTGCAGGTATGAATTTATATGGCTACAAAGAATTGTAGCCATATAAATTCAGGAGACCAGGGACCCTCAGTCAGTGTTAAAATGCTTGAAAATAGTTTACCACGAAATGGAGGGACAGTGCCAGGACAGGACTACAGGCACTGCAACCAGTTCAATGAGGTGAAATGTTTATAGTCTAAAGTGTCTTTTAAAGGGGAACTGCAATTGTATCTAATCAGAAAGTTAGATACTGATTTGCTGATTACTTTTAAAATGCGGCTATTTTGGTTTTAAATGTGCTATTCTTTTGTTAATTATCCCAGCTCTGTGTATAGACCCACAGAGACGCCAGGAAGTAGGTTAATATAGCTTGTCGGGTTAGATATAAATATTATTTGTGTGGCCAAATAAGACCCCTAGGATTCAGTAAGGGCTTAAAACCTTTTAAAACCAACATATAGAGGTTGCATGAACACAGCTGGTTTTTATATTCATTATGCAGCAACATTGAACTTGTGATGACCCATATAATTATTGTATTGTGGTGAAACACACTACCTACTTAGTGAATGTTCCATGGTCGTCATGCATGAACCATGGTTTTTGGCAAAATATCTGCTCTATTATTATACCTCTCTTTATACACTTTTTCTCATTTCTAACTACTACCCTTTCTTATTTATATATGGGGGATACCATACATGGTGATCCCTATTGTAAAGAACTGTGTCCCAAAAGACCATAATCACTGCCAGAGACTTTCTTTCCTCTCCTAGTTCCCCTCAGTTGCATGCCTCCCAACCAGAAACCCCTTTCCCTTGCCCATTTGCTTACTTCAGAGAGTCGGGAAAAAAATAACACCTCCAGCGGGAGCTACTGACATTAGCTCTGGAACTCTAGCTCGGCTACTCTCAGCGCCTCAAGCCAGACATATTAACTCTCTGTTTTCAACCCTTTCCCATCCTATGAAGGTGCTTTTTGGAGGGAAGTTACTACCCATCTCAGTGACCATCCGCTCCCTATGAGCAGGGGGGAGCTCCCCTTTCCTGAGCAGCTAGAGCTCCCGGTAAAAGACCGATATGCTGCATCTATAACAGTGATGGCGAACCTATGGCACGCGTGCCACAGGTGGCACGCCGGGCCCTCTCTGTGGGCACGCGGCCATAGGTTTGCCATCACTGCAGAGTAGGCGTCTGCCTGCCCGAAACGGCAGGCGCCTACTCTGCTTCCGTGTCGGCAGGACCGGAAGCAGGGAGGAAGGATCGAGGAAACAGCTCTCCTGTCCTCCCGCGAGCTGTGTGGATCGTTGCCGCTCGTTACCATGGCAACGCTCCACACAGCATCGCGCAGGAGGACGGGAGAGCTGCAGGACTTGTCATCCTGTCCTGCATACCACCACCAGGGATGGCTGTGTCCTCCACCTCCCCTTCACCAAAGGTTAGAAGAAGGGAGGGGGGGGGTACTGATTTAATAACCTATCACCCCTACCCACAGAACCCTTACCCCCAGCACCCCCACTACCCCCAGCACCCCTACCCACAGAACCCTTACCCCCAGCACCCCCACAGCACCCCTACCCCCAGCACCCCTCCCCTACCCCCAGCACCTACCCCTCCCATCAGCACCCCTACTCCCCTATCCACAGCACTCCCTACCCACAGAACCCTTACCCCAGCACCCCACTGCCCACAGCGCCTGCCACACACAGCGCCCCTACTCCCCTACCCACAGCACTTACTCCCCTACCCACAGCCCTTACCCCCACCAGGACCCGCCCTTACCTGGCACCCCTGCCTCTTGCCACATCACCCCTGCTCCCCTGCCAGCACCCCTACCCTCCTCTACCCCCCAGCACCCCACCCCTACCCCCAGCACCCCTACCCACACAGCACCCTTTCCCCCCCACACACACAGCACCCTTTCCCCCCCACAGCACCCCACACACAACATTACACACAGACACATACACTGCACCCCTCAATGCAGTATATGTGTGTGTTCAGCAGTCTTTATGTATTCAGCAGTGTGTGTGTGTATTCAGCAGACTGCGTGCGTGTATTCAGCAGACTGCGTACTCAGGAGTGTGCGTGTATTTAGCGGACTGTGTGTGTATTTAGCAGTCTGTCTGTGTCTCGGTGTGTGTATGTATTAAGCAGTTGGTGTGTGAATGTGTTCAGCAGTCTGTGTGTATGTATTGCATTTGTTGGAGATACTAATATAAGCTTAATTTATATCATTATTTAAAATTTGTATAATTTAACTCTCTGTTGTGTTCTTCTTTTAAAACAAAAGTTGTTAACTGTACGAGTAGTTTTTTCTAAACGTAAACCTCAGTATTCAGGTTTAATTGCCATGTTGGCACTTTGAGGGAAAAAAAGTTGGCATGTATTGCGGTTTGGGCACTCGGGCTCAAAAAGGTTCGCCATTACTGATCTATAACATGGAACTATTTTCAGCCAAGACTTTTGGAGCGGCCAATCAAAAGTTTAACTGGGTGGTGTTTCTTCTGTGGGCATGGGATCAGAGCCCTATTTTCAGTGATTGGGTGCTGGGGATACTACATCTGTGGGGGTTCTTACTGATTTTACATTGTATTTTGGGTTATTTGTGTAAGCGCTCTCTGTATCCAGTAGATAATTGGTTTATCTGAGAGCTGACTCAATCATCTCCTAAACACAGAGGCACCTGGGAGGGCATGATGCATGATGAGTAGAGACCACAAGCTGGGGGTCTGTTTATAAAACCTTGCGCTTTTCCCAATAAACACACAATATATTTCACCTTTCAAAAGTCTAGGCTGATGTTTGGGTGGGAGCTATAGAGACTTTTATTCTGCAGGAATAGGAAGAACCTCTCAACCGATATACTCAGTCTAGGTATAGGGGAATGCGTCACACCTATATATATATATATATATGCAACACATTTTAATGTTCCTTTTAAAAAGTAATGTAAAAAAAATTATGTTTAATACTTTAGCACCTATCATAAAGTGACATTTATTTATACTTTAAACTCTAAATGGCACATGTAGACACACTGGCCAATTCATTTTTCTTATAATATCAACACAAATTGGAAAAAAAACACATTTCTTTTGCATTTATTTTTACAAGCTGCGATGTGAGTAACTCTTTTCTATTTTAAACAAATCTAATTCAACGTTCTTTTCATAACAATGAAGACTTTTGATACTTGTCCTTCTGCGAATAAAAACTGCGTTATAAAGGGATAATGACTTGAGGAATAAACAATGCACTATACAGGTGTAATAATGGCTTTGGTCCACACATCTCTAAGGAAACCATTATAATTAGAAAGCCAACTGATGATGAATTCACTAAAAGAGATCCAAAGTGTTTCATTTAACAGCTGGGCCATACAGTTGAACACATGGCATATTTAAACAGAGCAAATAATGTAAGATAACGGAATAACAGTAAATCTTGAGAGTACTTACTTGTTCCTTTGCTCATCCGTCTAGAGATTTCAAGCAGGATCCTTGAATAACAGGAGATCATGATCAGCAGTGGGAGAAGGAACAGACAGACGAAGCTCACCATATTGTACACCGTTTCTTGCCAATGTTCTCGGAAGTTCCCCCTGGTAGTACATTGAGTGAAATGTTGTGGTTCAGTAATGGTGACCGTGTGGAATAGGAAAAGCTAGAGAAAAGGGAAATAAAAGAAAACAACACGGATGATACTTTTTAAAATTCAATTACGTGTTATAGAAATCTGACTGGATACATGATGGAAATAATTATTGTTATATAATGCTATTCATTGTCAAACAATTCTGTTCCATGGACACAAAGCAAAATCTGTGTCCAATAATATCTTAAAATAAAAGAATGCAAAATAAACCCATACAAATTATATATATATATATATATATATATATATATATATATATATTTATTGAATGGGATTACTTTGAATTATTTTATTTTAAGATATTATTAGACACAGATATTGTTTGTGTGTGTGTGTATATATATATACTAAGATAGCCATATTGTAATGTTTGAAGTACATCTAGGAGACTAGGACCTCCTGCTTTGGATCTATAGAAGGGGTGTCCAAAAGTTAGATCCACATGACTGCTGACCCAACCAATCCACCAACAACCACCCGTTGCCCCCCAATAACACTCAGGACACATCGTTCTAGTGGATAAGGGCAACGGCCACAGCTTTATTTAAATTAACAGTTTAAATCAGTCCAACTCTGCCAGCTGTTGGGTGTTTGCCCAACAGGCAGTTCTCACACGCATTTTGCACCATGAGCCTCGACAGCCAGCTCCTCGCCATCAGCTCCGTGCCGGCTGTCGTCTCCCCAATGTTCCTTTCTTCCTCTGCGCTGTCCAGGGAAACCGCCAAGCTGTGACAACACAAAACACAACACGAGACACAAGCCACAACACCAGAAATAGGGAGGGAGGGTGGGAAAACAGTCAGGAGCCCTCAACTGATCCTGCCAACTGGTAAGTCTCCTCCCCCTCCAAGAAACCCCCACTCTTAGAAACATTGTATCTTCCTTGACCCTGCCCACCATCCTGGGCAGCAGTCATGTTCCCCATTCCCTATTCTTCCAGGGGGAATCTGATGTTTTGCAACTACAACTTCCATGATGCTTTGCCATTCTAAAGCATTCTAAAGACATGCAAAGCATCATGGGGGTTGTAGTTTCACAACGTCTGGGGATCTACCTTTTGGGCACCCCTGATCTATAGGATAGAAGTTATCAGGGATGAAAAACACAACAAATGTAGCAGTAGTAAATTAATCAAGGCAAATTGGCTAAAAGTGCTAATAAGGAGCAACCACTGTAGAGACAATTATACTGTAAAACCTCAGCAGTTAGCAGACAGGCCTGAATTTGGCTTCCTGTTTCTCTGTCCCAGGTTTGTTCTCCCTTGTCCTGCAGATATGTCCCCAATATGTGCGATGCATGCTACATGATTGTATAATTGGGGATTTACACAGTTTTGCTTTTTGAGATTCTATCTTATTTTTGTTTGTTTTGGTGGGACAGGGCCAAGTTGAAGAATGAAATATATTCATGAATAAAACTACATGGTCCATTGAACCACATATCGCACTAATTCCTGCCACAGAAAGACTTATGGAGTGCATAGCATTTCCATGTAAAAATGAGGACTGACGGAACATTCACAGCCATTTACAGCTCTCTGCACATGGTACATAATTGCTGCAATGCCCTCCTTGTTATCTAAAGTTATTTGAGTATTATTCTAATAGATTATCTTTTATGGATTGCAGGAGGTGACAATATTATTATTATTATTATTATTATTTACATGGTGCCAGCAGATTCCGCAGCGTTGCACAATGGGATAATAAGGGGAGTCAGTCAGACGTGACCATTTAAAGGGGAATCATCACTTTTACTCTGGAAATTACACCCTGAGTAACACCTTTAAATCACCTATAGCTTACGTTAACCTTTGTAGGATGAGATGCTAATTTGCCATTTTCTATTAAATCTTTATTAAATATTTAGCACCTGACATCACAGTCCATTGCTATCCTTGCACAGCCAGAGCAGGCATTGCAAATGTGAAGAAGAAATAGAAACATAATTTAAAGGGACACTATAGTCACCAGAACAACTACAGCTTATCCTTTAGGCTTTTTGCTGTAAACACTGTCTTTTCAGAGAAAATGCAGTGTTTACATTACAGCCTAGTGAGAACTTCACTGGCCACTCCTCAGATAGCTGTTAGAGATCCTTCCTGGGTCATGGCTGCCTAAAATGCATCCAAACATTCAGTGTCTCCTCCCTCTGCATGCAGACACTGAACTTTCCTCATAGAGATTCATTGATTCAATTCATCTCTATGAGGAGATGCTGATTGGTCAGGGCTGTGTTTGAATTGTGCTGGCTCTGCCCCTGATCTGCCTCTTTGTCAGTCTCAGCCAATCCTATAGGAAAGCATTGTGATTGGATCAGGCTACCACTTCTGCTGATGTCAGCAGGCAGTGGGCAGGTCTAAAGGAAACAGGGACAATCTAAGCAGCTGCAGACTTGCATACAAGTAAGATTTTACTATATTTAGGGAGGCATGAGGGGACCAGGGGGTCTAGATGGTGGTTTTAACCATATAGGGTCAGGAATACATGTTTGTGTTCCTGACTCTATAGTGCTCGTTTAATTGGTCTTCTTCTTCACATACATTCTCTGTGCTAACTGCCAGGTGTAAAGGACATCGTTTATAGCAATGACCGACAGGAACCCTAGAAGACGGATGTTGTTCAGTTACAGGATGAAAAGGTTTTGATTTCTACATTGAATTTTATTTTCCGCATGTATGGAACTTGTTTACTGCCTGGGAAGACTGACACAATATGCCGTGGGGTTTCATGGCAGAGCAGTATTCTACATAAAGTACCATTCATTCAACGTAAAGCTTCCACAATTACTTCCCAAACATAATGCCTAATGCCTATATACATCAATTTGTTCCTGGATACTCGAACTGTGCTGTCATTCAGCTCTGAGCTACGCTGCAACCATTACATTTACAAAATTATGCTGACAATCAGTATCCATATAATAAAAAAATACTAAAATCTCGAGGACATAAAGCCCTGCTAAAGCCTCCTACTGCTTATACCACTGATCTGCACCTTTGTAAAGGTACATTTACAGCAACCTTTTGTTGGTCAATCTCAATGTTGCATTCTAGCAACACAGGAGGAAAATGATGGAGCCATGGAGGTCACTCAGGAGAATACATACAGTGCAGTCAACTGGTTTATTTTTGCAGGATGCAATTACAGCTTATAAGAACCTATATAATACAGATGTTGGTGTAATGTGAAAAAATGATGTTTCCGCTTCCATGCTAATATTGCAGCACCTCTTCTTTTAAAGTTTTCTTCTTTTCATCCCTAAACAAAATTCTTGGCACAGGATAATGCACTGGTCGATTTTTAATCTGTATGTTTCATCAAGTACAGTCTCCTGCAGTTTTATAGTGATTTACAATTGAAGTCAGCCTTAGTTTGTACAAGTAGACCCTGTACGATATTGTATTTTTTTCTTTTTTTTTGTCATTTCATTTTGTTATGATGTGTATCTAATAGGACTAAATAAAGATTGTAAAAAGAAATAAATCAGCTGCTGTTTAAAAATTTGCAATGTAAGGTGTACCACAGTATCTCTAAAATGTGTATTCCAAATATTTCTGTAAAGGAAGAATGTGCTCTTTTATCTTACCTGTCTATGTCAGAAAAGCAATACATGTTTCAAATAAATGCCATTTTATTTTTTGTTTAAATAATTGGTAGCAAAAGGGGTTGAGAAGTATTTTCTGATGCAGAAATTGAGCCAACCACTGCGCTCTCTGCATGTCACATGGCTATAGGCAACAATTAATCAGACCTGTCAAAAATATAAGTAGGGTACAAATTGACACAATGAAATAATTATTTTTCTCTAGGGTTTGGACATTGAAAGGTAAGAGAAATGATGATCCTAATGCTATAAATGTGTCAAATTATAACTGGATGAGCACCTCTGTTACACATGTAAAAAAAAATAAAAAAAATTTACATTTGAACACATTTTTAAAAAATATAATTTTAAGCAAGACAACAAACGGGTTTTCCGGGTAATTTGTAACATATTGAGCGGTAATATGGTTTTAATGGTTTGATTAAATGCTTCATATCACATTAAATCAGGGGTGGGCAATCGTCGGCCCTTCAGATGTTTTGGACTACATCTCCCATAATGCTCTTAGGGCCATAATGCTAGCAAAGCATCAAGGGAGATGTAGTCCAAAACATCTGGAGGGCCGCAGATTGCCCACCCCTGCATTAAACCCTGTCTGGACTATAGCCTCAGGCCTAAGTACAGAACCTTCTATTACACTTGACACTTATCACCAATATTCCACGTAGAGGGCTGAGCGCAACTTTATTGACAAACGAGAAGGAGGTATTTAGGTCTATAATCTAAACCATGAATTTTGTATTCATGTATTAATTTTATTTTGTAAGTTGCACATCCTTATAAATATTAAAGAAGAAAACAACACCACCAGTCCTACATGGTCAGAAAATAAAAATGTAAGTTTGCAAAAAAAAATCAAAATTGTAGTATATTAAACAAAAGGAATTGTATTATTAAAATACACACTTTCAAACACCTTGCTTTAATTTTCCCTAGTTATATAATCTATCCCACACAGCAAAAATGTTTTGCAATATTTAAAGAGTATTAAAAAAAAGCGATTATCTGGGAAACTAATTCGCAAAATGGCAACCCTAAAGCAGTATGTTGCATCATTTTCCACTAAATACTGAAGTTTCTTCTTTTGTGTATATAGCATTTTAAGTAGATTCTATCATCAAACCGGAGAAAAAGTATGCAGAGAACCTATGTTGCATAGCAGCAAAAAGCACACACAGTGCAACTTGTACATTATCACAACGTGCAAACATCTGAAACAAAACTTGCGAGACTCATGCAACAGTTTGAAAGATTTTGCAGAGAACATACGCAAGGTATTAAACACAGCATGCCTCTATATAAGACCAGGGAATATCTCACCTTCATATTTTATTTAACCCATGACATTGTGGGATGATGATGCATTTTATTCATACTTTTTATCGTGGTTACATAGTAACATAGCTAAAAAGAGACTTGCGTCCATCAAGTTCAGCCTTCCTCACATATGTTTTTGCTGTTGATCCAAAAGAAGGCAAAAAGCCCAGTCTGAAGCACTTCCAATTTTAAAACAAACTAGGAAAAAAAACCTTAAACCACTTACCTTTCTCCAGCGCCGGGCTCCCTCGACACTGGTGATCTCTCCTCCCCCTGCAGACGTCAGCTTAGAATGCGCATTCAAACAGCTCATTACTCAATGCTTTTCTATGGACGTCCAGCGTCCAGCGTCTTCTCACTGTGATTTTCACAGTGAGAATCGCAGAAGCTGCTCTAGCGGTTGTTAGGGAGACAGCCACTAGAGGCTGGATTAACCCTCAGTGAAACATAGCAGTTTCTCTAAAACTATGTTTTCAGCTGCAGTGTTAAAACTAGAGGGACCTGGCACCCAGACCACTTCATTGAGCTGAAGTAGTCTGGTGCCTATAGTGGTTCTTTAATCTTCTGCTGTTTTTTCTATTTGCTTAAGTAATATTGATGTACATGTCCAACCAACTGAAACAATGCCACTTCATTTCTACCTCTCATGGTACAGACTGGAATTTGGTAGATACTCCACCGGATTTATTTCTCCTTTATTACTACATTATACAATTACTATAACAATGCTACAATTTTTACCTATGTTTTACTACTGTAATATTTTGTACTTGCAATTACACAGAGTTATTCATATTTTGGCTAAAATAATTTGGCAAATATTTCCACTGTGTCTGTTTTCCTCTACATGTGCATATTATTTATAAAATATTTATTATTTATAAAATATTTTACCAGGAAAGATACATTGAGATTTGCAAAAAATAAAAACGTATCTTTTTTATTCTTTATGTGAATTCATTGTTTTCCCATGTATGCATCAACAAAATGCGTTGGGAATGAATGGGTTAGTTACACCCTGGAGTGTCCCATGATTTTTATTTATTTGTGAAGGTAAAGAGAAGGAAATAACATTTATGATGCATTACTATGTTTTAATATAATTATTATAAAATCATTCAAAATAAAAAGATACCCAATGCCCCTTCCCAGCAGGCATGCATCAATAAGACACATACAACAGATTGGAAGAAAACAATGTCACCAGTTGCTTTTAATGATGACATCAACTGCTTTGTAACCAACATGAATAAATAACAATAATAAAGAATGATAACTACTACTAAGATTGAGGTACTGAGGTCCTAACAATATGCCTACATGAGACCACAAGAGAATGTACCCACGACCTAGTCCTGCAGGAGAACACATCAGAACACCTTTTTCTTTGGCTCAAGTGAAAACATACTGAACAATAGGGGAGATCACGGACCCAAACCATTCTCCCAGGCACCCCGACATGCCCCCCTCCTGAAGAGGAAGCAGCAAACATTAAATCTGCTGTGACTCCCATCCTCCATCTTTGAATACGCACACTAGAACAGGGATAGGCAACCTTTGGCACTCCATATATTGTGGACTACATCTCCCCTGATGCTTTACCAGCAATCAAATGTAAGAGCATTCTGGGAGATATAGTTATAATGTCTGGACTGCTGAAGTCTGTCTATCCCTGCCCAAAGCCACACCCTCTCATGGGACTGGAAATGGAAAGACGCTCCCACTCATCAAAGCATGGTACTGCCTGCACGTAAAAAAAAAAAAATCGACTGCAACCAAGGATGACGTTACAAGTTATGCGTTATCTCGATTAAACTGGCCCCACATTGGGCTGCTAATAAGAAAGGGAGAGGAGTAACTCAATACTACAGTCACTACTCCCAAGGAACTAAAAATGGTAAGAAAATGGTGGGAAATGTGCAGGAGACAGAGACAACCCATAAGATGGAGGCCTCTCATAAGGTAAGAAGAGACCCCTCCTCATTACAGGCAACAAAGTAGCCGCTATGGCTACAATCGCTTAGGAGATGACCCCTTAATGCACAACATGCCTTCTGGGAGACCCTCCACTACCAGTGTTTTTAAAGGAGGTACTGCTCATATCCCATAAATCCTAGCAGCTGACTTATAAAATGAAAGCCTTAATGGCAGGAACTGAAGTAAATACAAATCTTAGCCGTTTCAGCCCCTGTTTTTTTATAAGTTGAAGTAAGTTAGTTCTCAATTTAGCACATATGAGCATGCTGTCCAGTGATTATATGTGCATTTATAAACCTTTAAAAAAAAAAAAAAAAAAAAAGTTGGACCTTTCAGATTCAAATTCAGAGTGCAAACCCAAACAGGAAGAACAGGAAGGAGTAGAATCTATTCCTAATTCAGCAGATGCAGGCAATGTATTGTGTTCACTGCTCAAGCAAATCCATAAATAGCTTAGAAACCCATTACCGGAAACAAAAGTATTTTGTGTTCAGATTCATTGTTTGGGAAATGGAGCAATGAAGTTACTGACATCAGTTGTGGGCATGGTGGTTTTATTATGGCAGACAATAATCACTGACTTTGAGTTTCCAGGTAAATGGATGAGGAAGGATATATTTTATCCAGATGAGTTAAAATAATAAATGTGAATTCAATTTATATCCACTGAAAGTAAAAATGGGGTGATGAAGACAAGGGTTAAAAAAATATGTAAATGGTGATTTCAGCTAAGTGGTAATTCAAGGTTTTTGACAATGAGAGATGAAGCTATTGCACATTAGTTGAATAGAGTTGCCTGATAAAAAAACAAAAGTATTCCAATTAATGGTGATCTTGTGGACCACGGTTTAATTGTAATTAATTAGTAATCCCTTATTAATGAAGTAGAATAAGTTCTAACCATTTGAATACCTCTGAGGTAAAGGTAACAAAGTGAAACATAATATACTATATCTATTAACTCATAATCTGTCAAAACGGGTTTCTAACGTTTTTTTCAATTAAAGAGGAATGTCAATTTTTCTTACGTAGTAGCAATGCACACATACATATTAAAAGGGACACTATAGGCACCCAGACCATTTCACCTTATTGAAGAGGTATGGGTGCGCAGTCTCTGTCCCTGTGAGAAAATGCAATGTTTATATTGCATGTTTAAAGGGACACTCCAGGCACCCAGACCACTTCTGCCCATTGGAGTGGTCTGGGTGCCAACTCCCACTACTCTTAACCCTGCAAGTGTAATTATTGCAGTTTTTTATAAACTGTAATAATTACCTTGCAGGGTTAACTCCTCCTCTAGTGGCTGTCTACTACACAGCCACTAGAGGGCACTTCCATGTCCCTAGCACAGGAAACCTGTGCTAGAGCGTTGCTGGACGTCCTCAATGCTTTCCTATGGGGAGCTCTAATGCGCATGCACGGCCGACGTAATCACTGGGAGGAGCGGCGACGGAGGAAGAAGCAGCGACGTGGGACATCGTCGCTGCCTCTGGTAAGTTACCGGGGATTGGGGGATGGGAGGAAGAGGGGACCTGCAGTGCCAGGAAAACGGATTGTTTTGATCCTCGAGAAAAGTACCCCTGTCTCGAGGAAGTAATTTGTATTGATTTCAATTCCAAATGAAATGTATTAACACTGATATTTAAGTTAATCCAATATTGAAGAACAAGCCTGATTATAGGTGGAAAAGAATATTTTTAAAATATATATGACACAATGTGAATATTGTATATGAAAGGAGGAGTGTATGAATTATTAATCTGATCTATAAGAGTCACAAAATGAAAATATAATAGTTACATGCAGAGGAAACTGACTGACACACATATTTATTCACTGAGAAAACTGACACACACACACACACAATGTGGTGTATCCTGGTTTTGTGCTGCCCTAGGCAGGACAAAACCCAGACGCCCCCCCCTCCCCCCCCCCGCGCCACCCCGGGCCACCCCAACCCAACCCTTCCCCCCGCCCTGCCTTCTAAATACACACACACACATTCGCTGACAGATATGCATACACTAGCTAACAGAAACACACACACACTAACAGACACTCACACTCACTAACAGACAAACACACACACACTCACAGGCAAACACACACTAACAGACACACAGTCAGACACACACAGTCAGACACACACTCACTCACTAGCAGACAGACACACACACTCACAGGCAAACACACACTCACTAACAGACACTCACTAGTGTGGCGCGCGAGGGAGCTGAGTAGACAGCTCAGAGGAAGAGCTCCCTCGCCAGCCGCCCGCACAGCGCCGCCCGCCCAGCGCCGCCCGCCCAGCGCCGCCCGCCCAGCCCAACCTGTCAGTTAGCCGCAAGGCTAACAAGACATTTGCCCTGGGCATTTGGGGGCGGCTTTTTTTGCCGCCCCATGGAAAATGCCGCCCAAGGCAAATGCCTTGTTTGCCTCGCAGCTAATACGTCCCTGCACACACACACACTTAAACACAAAGGACACACTCACTGACAGAAACATTCTCACTGATTTGACACATACTGACACACACACATTCATTGACAGACACACACAGTCACTGACAGATACACACAGTGGGCACTGACACGCACTCACCAACAAACACACTCTCACTGATTAGGTAGGCTGAACTTGATGGACGCAAGTCTCTTTTCAGCTATGTAACTATGTAACTATGATTTGACACACACACACATTAATTGACAGACACTCAATCACTGACAGATGCACTCACTCATTTGACACAACAGCCCCTTTCCCCCCTACTCCCCCAATGCAGCCCTCTTCCCCCCCATCTCCCCTAGTACAGCCCCTTTCCCCCCTACTCCCCCAATGCAGCCCTCTTCCCCCCCATCTCCCCTAGTACAGCCCCTTTCCCCCTACTCCCCACCCTCTTCCCCCATCTCCCTAGTACAGCCCCTTTCCCCCTTACTCCCCCAATGCAGCCTAACTATGTATTTGGGCAACGTAGGCACTTGCTCTCCGGGTAAACAGGTGTCTATTCTGCTTTAGCGTACAGCTTGCTGTCTCTTGAGGGGTGCTAAAGTGGCCAGCTGGCCAGCTCTTGGCGTACCCTCTGCCTTTGGTGTGCATGCCCACAGGGGTAAGCGTACCACTGGTTGAGAAACAAGGCCGTAAATCAGAGAGAATAATAATGGATGATCCTGAATCCTGGATTCTAAGGTCTTTATAATTATACAACTACACTAAGAACACCATGCGCATTAGGCCTTCCCTTTAGGAGGCATTGAATCAATGCGTTCCTATGGGGATTTAGAAGGTGCTGGACGTCCTCATGCAAAGCGTGAGGACATCCAGCATAATTTCATGGAGTTATATTGACAGTCACTAGAGGCAGTGTTAACCCTGCAATGAAAACACTGCTGTTTCTCTGAAATTGCAATGTTTTACATTGCAGGGTTAAGGGGATAGAGACACTGCACCAATTCAATTGGATGCATGGGTCTGGTTGACTCTAGTATCACTTAAGGCAAGATATGTGAACATTTTTACAAAGCACTCCTCTAAATTAATGAAAACAGGATATTTTCCTTGTGTGAGTGGTAGCATTAAAGAGACTAAACACCAAAATAACTTAAGCTTAATGAAGCAGTTTTGGTGTGTAAATCATGGCTCTGTAGTCTCACTATTCACCTCTCTGGTATTTAGCTGTTAAATCGCTTTTGTTTATGTAGCCACACCTCCATTTTGAATTCACATTTAGTGTGTTTACTTTAGAATTTCTAATCTTGTGCACTAATATTTGAACTCTAATCACACTAACAAGGCTGTTTTTTCAGCTCTTGCAGGCAATAAGAAACTTTTACCTGAAAACAAAATCCAATGAGGGTAGTTTAAAAATGTGAGTTCTTTTGTTCAGGAAGTGTATAGAGAGGCTATGTGAGTGTCAGCCAGTGGAGGCGTGTCTAGAGTTGCATAAACAAAGAGAATTAACTCCTAAATTGAACAGTGAGAATGTAGAGGGAAAGGCAGGTGTGCGCTAGCCCTGTACCACCTCATGAGGGTGAGGAACTAGCAAAAGCAGATGAACACCTCCCTGGATGTCTACAGGTGTTTCTGCTCAAATGATAAAAGGATAATTTATATTAAAATCCGCACTTTTATAAACTGTCACAAAAAACAGACAACAGATACATAAAGTACTTCAGCAACCAGAATAAGGTATTAAGGTATTTTTCTGAACTTTGTATGTGTATTGTTTTCCTGCGAAAAGTGCATGTTATCTCTACTGCTCGGGCTACTGAAGAAGCATAAGTTTAACCAACAATGGGTGGCTGGGCTTGGCTGTGAGTATCACTTGATGGCTTTCAGCCTAACACAGTGCCCATTGTTAATATGAATTGATATGGCTAGAAGGAAGCGTGTAATCTCTGCCTTAGACATACCTCCAGCAGGGACCGGGCTCTGGGTGGCCGGGATCCTTATACAATGTTAAACTACTCGAAACTGTTTTAACAATGATTGTAGGGACAGTGCCATGGACACCACTGAGATGAAATGATAATAGTGCTCCTTTAAATATTCTATGTACCTGTGGTACTGATAGCAGAGCACTCATCAGCCATGCCGCTAATAGCATTATCTTGTTCTTCTTCTTGGCATCATTGATGGCAAGTGGGTTTAGGATGGCAGACTGGCGATCCACACTGATAACAACGGTGACAAACGCGCAGGAGTACATTGATAGAAGCTTCAGAAACATGAGGATTCTACAGGCTAAATCTCCGGCTTGCCATTGCACGGTAATATTCCAGATGGCATCCAACGGCATCACAATGAAGGTCACAAGGAGATCTGCTGCCGTAAGGTTTAGGATTAGAATTCGCACATGAGACCTTTTCTTCCGACTTGTACGGGCAGCTGCCCAGAGAGCAGCTAGATTGCAGAAGGCAGACAAAATAAAAATAACGAATGTGATGATCACACGTGCTTTGGCAGCGGGAGAAAAGGTAGGGAGCTGGAGATTTCCGTGAGTCATATTAAATGAAGTTCTGTTTGGATCTTGTGCACAGATGTTGCTGTGCCAGAGAGCATTGGTGCATCCCAACCTCTCCATGTTTCGAGTGGCATTCATTTCTGCAGATAAGAAACAATCCAGTTACAGAGATAATAAAACATTTAATAAGCAATGTAAACAATAGCAGAAATGTTTCTTATTGATATATTTATTGAATGTTAAAAACTCTCTTCAGACTCAGATTGCTTTTATCAATTCTCTTTATGTTTCGGAACAAATACAATCACAATTTCACAGCTGGCCACTTCATCATAGTAAAAAATACTTTAGTATCAGGGCAGTGGGATTATATAGGACCCAGTTCCTTTACCATATTTTCAGAGGAAACCGAGTTCCTAGATGTCTTAATAAAATGATGAAAGGGCCATTGCATTATTCACACATAACAGTAAACATTTGGAATGTGATCTACCTGCATTATTTTGTCTAGATTTAGGAGTGATTAAAAGGCTATCTTTATATTTATGATTGTGTGTAACACTGTAAAATAGATATTAATTGCTCATACTATGTTCTTCAACTAGTAAGCCACGATCAACAACGTTTTATTCCGATGTGCAACATCAGTTTAAAAAACACATGAAGCACTCAGTACACACTTACAATTAGCAAAAGGTTTTCCTTTAAGTGGAGGGTGCAGGGTTAACCCTCGTTTCACCAGTACCAAACAAGTATCTGTTAAGAGATAGGTATAGCACACGTCTTCTTTTTCCAGGGGTTAGCACTCCAGTTTATTGGGTTAAGCACACAGTAAGCAGAGGAGCCCCATTTGTGGTGCGAGGAGTGCCTAATGTGCTTGCAGTGTTCGCTGAGCATGCGCATTAGGTCCACCCCGTTTGATGATGTAGGAGGAGGCAAAGCGTAGACCCAATGCTGAGGGACATAGTTGTTGGAATTGGGTTAGTATATAAAGGGTTTTTTAACCCCTTCTGAACTAGAGGTGGGGGCGCGAAGGAGGTGGGACGAAAGGAATGAATCTGGATATCTCACCATGCTGTGCATAGGTGTTAACAAGGGAGGGGGTAAAAGCATGTATTTGTTTAATAGTAATTTAAAATATTACATTGCTCCCTAATACGTAAAGCTACTATTTTACTCTCTCACAATACAGTCCCTGTGCCACCCTTCATATACACACATACATTACATCACACCGACACACACACTACATTTCCTATAAACACAAACTTAATTTTCTATATACACATTGCATTCTCTATACCATGGGTCGTCAACCTGGTCCCTACCGCCCACCAGTGGGCGTTTTAGGATTCCAGGTGGGCGGTAGCAGAATCTTCCCTCCATCCAGAGAGTTGAACGCTCTATTCATCTCTCGCGTACTCAGTGGTAAGCAGGAAGTGCGAGGTTGCAGATGCGAGTGCATGAAACCGCGAGCGTATGTGCCTGAATGCGCATGTGCGCCCATATCGCGCGCGTACGCACGTATAAACGCGGGTAGAGGAAGGGGAGGAGTTGGAGTAGGTAGGGGGATAGACAATAGCAGGGAGTGGAGTACTTGGAAAATAAGAGAAAGAAGGAGCAGAGTACTAGTAGAATATGAGAAAGGAGCAGAGTACTTGTAGAATAGAAGAAAGAAGGAGCAGAGTACTTGTAAAAAAGGAGAAGAGTACTTGTAGAACAGGAGAAAGAAGGAGCAGAGTATATGTAAAAAGGAGAAAGAAGGAGCAGAGTACTTGTAAAAAATGAGAAAGAAGGAAAATAAAAAATATAAAAAGGAAAAGGAGAGAATTGTTGTTGGCTAATAATAGTAAGTGGGCTACCTAGCTCAGCCTTCCTGCTGGGCATTGCTATAAGGAAGGTTAAAAAAAATAGAAAAAAGGAAAAAAGAGGGTGGGGGGATTGAGGAGGGAGAGGAGGGGAGCTGACGCACAGATGAGAAATCATATTATGAGCAAACAGAGAAATCGTCTGAATATCACCGAAAGAGGAGACCTTCGTTTGTTCCTTACGAAAATCGAACCAGATATTTAGTCTTGCAGCGTCAACCTCAAGGATCTCATTAATCACTAATTAGAGGTAATTTCAATTTACTTTGTTTTCTCATTAAACTTTATAAAGTTAAAACATTATAAACATGCATTAAATAGAAATAAAAAGATAAATGTACGTACATTTATTTATTTATTTTTTAAAACACCCTCCTTTCTAAAAAATATCCTGCACTTACGCGAAAACTGGTGGGCGGTAAGGAAATTTTTCCATCAAGAAAGATGCATCAGTAGGCGGTAGATAGAAAAAGGTTGGCTACCCCTTTGCTATACCAACACACTCTCTACAACTACTAGACACACACATGCAGGGCCGGCGCTACCTGTAAGGCGACCTAGGCAGCTGCCTAGGGCGCAACTTAGCAGGGGGCGCCAGAACCCTGCACCAGGAATCACCGGTGCGGCTACAACATGCTGCACCGCCTGAGCGTTTTAGCAAGCCTTAGGCGGTGCAGCACTGCTGTATGGAGGGCGGCCAGATTTGAGTGACCGGCAGGAGGGAGGGGGAACTAAGGACCACTGGGGGAGAAGGGGGGAGTAAGGACCACTGGTGGGAGGAGGGGGGGGACCCACTGGGGAGGTAGAGGGGGGTAAGGACCACTGGGGGAGGAGGGAGGGCGACTAAGGACCACTGGGGGAGAAGGGGGGGAGTAAGGACCAGGGGGGAGGAGGGAGGGTGGACTAAGGACCACTGGGGGAGAAGGGAGGGGGGACTAAGGACCACTGGGGGGGGGAACTAAGGACCACTGGGGGAGAAGGGGCAGAGCATATGGGTGGGGCATTGTGATGTCACATGGTGGGCAGGACATATGGGGGGGGCGGCAAATTTTTTTTTGCCTAGGGCAGCAAAAATCCTTGCACCTGCACACATGCACACATGCACAGACATTACAGTCCCTACACACACACACACAAACTACAGCCTCTCCATACACACACACAAACAAACCATATCACTGCCTTATAGTCACACATTATATCACCCACAAACACAAACACCACATCCTCTTAGTTTCAAAACCCTTTTTTCTTGGTGCAACTCAGAAAGACATATTTTGGGACCTTCCATGTATAATAGTAAGTAAAATGTAAACTAACAAATTCGTTAGGCTTCAGTGCTACCAGTGTCTTAAAGTACAATGATCTAACACTCCTTTCCTGAAGAGGTATTCTTTAAACAGTTTAACTATTTTACTTTATTTAAATCCTGACATTTTTGTTTGTATCCTCTTTCTGTATAACTCTGCCTTCTCATCAAACTTAAAGGGGCATGCTAAACACCATAACCACTACAGCCTGCTGGATGAACACGCTGCCATTGCAGTGTGTCAATGCACATTATATGTTGTCACAATTTCAGGGCTGTTGCCCTTGACACATTAAATTATTTTGCAGGTTTTGTGATTGAGACACGTGCAATTTTTGAGTCCTCTGGATTGTCTTGGTTTGTTAACAGAAATTGTAGATATCAAAACACTAATTTTTAGACAGTAATAACTGAGACATAGTGCTAATTGCCAATAAATGTTTTATGATTCATCTTTGCAGATGCACTTGTAACAATGATTTATTAACTCATTCTAAGATTTTTTTTTTTTGTTTTGTTCATTTCTGACTTTCAGCTGGCTATCATTATTCTACAAAATACTGTGAATATATAAACCACTCTAGCATAACCAAATATACCAATATTTTATTAACTATATACCTAACAATAAGTAACTTATTTCAAAAAGATAAGTACAACTATATACCTGTGTATGTGCTTACATTCCAACTGCTTTAATTAATATCAATAATACATATATTAGAGACAGTACTATATGAATTCATTTTATTCGTCAAAATCATTTCTGACGGACAAGCAAGTTGGACTGCCATTTTACACCATTGAGTAAAATATTGAAAATCACCTAAACTTGTGTTATAGGTCACCTATAACATGTGTTCTGCTTCCTTTTTAATTGAATTTTAAAGGGATGCTATAGGCAGCAGACCACTTCAGCCCTATTACACTTAGTGCTGCAATGTAAAACGTAGTTCTAGAGAAACAGCAATGTTTACATTGCAGCACTAAGTCTGCCTCCAGTGGCTGTCTACCTCCAGTAGGAGGTAGACAGCCACTGGAGGCGCTTCCTGGATCCTAACAGACTTTTGGTCTGGTAACTGACTCTGGACGTCCTCACGCTCTGCATGAGGACATCCAGGTGATATTTATTTCCCATAACAAAACATTGATTCAATGCTTTCACATGGGGAGGCCTAATGCGCAAGTGGCACTCGCCGGGCATGTGCATTAGCGCCCATCCGTCAAGGGATGTCGGAGGAGGTAGAGGCGCAACTCAGCACCAAGGGACATCAGTTCAGGGATAAGGTAAGTAAATAAAGGGTTTTCAACCCTTTATTCACAGCAGCAAGAGGGTAGGGGGTGCGTGAGGGAGGGGGTAGACAGAGGGAGAGATAGTGCCGGTAATACAGCTTTATAATTCCTGGCACTATAGTATCCCTTTAAAGATTTGGCAACTGACATCATAATTCAGTATAGACAAGGCGAATCTAGGGGTAGCATTGCTAAAGAAAAGAAGAAATGGAAACATTGTTTTATTTCTCTTCTTCTCTGTATGCGTTCTCTATGCTGACTGCCAGGTGTAAAGTATAGAGTTTAGAACAATGATTGGCAGGGAATTAAGATGGAGGCACCCAGTTAAAGGATAAAGAGGTGCGTATTTTTCCATTTAATTTTATTTTTCACACCTTGCAAGTACATATTTGTTAAATGTTGGGATAGATAAATATATTACTAAATACAAATTATAAACTAAGAAACCAATAAACAGCTTTGTTGGAGGGACAGTGGAGTAAAGTGGGTGGGTTATGGCCAAATGTGGGTGAAATTTTAGCAAAAATGGGGAGAGCTATAAAAAAAGAGTGGTTGGCTCTTATATAACAGGAGTGTAGCCGTGGATGGGAATAGGGTATGTATATTAAATCACTTCTGCTCATCATGCGATTTTCTATAAAAAAGGTAGCAGTATGATCACCTGCCATGATTGCTAATAGGAATCCTGGCCTTAACATATTTACCAGCAGAGACAATAATTTAATGAAAAGTACTGCTACTGTGATATTACACAGTCACAGTTTGCTACTGTGATATTATACCTGTTATTTATTTCGTCCCCTGCGTGTATCAATACATATTTATTTTTTTCTGTTCAATGAAAATATCTGGATTATTCCACATGTTCTTATTTCTGAGCGTGTCAATCATTTAATTTTTTCGTTCACCACAATCTTTATATCTGTTACTGAGAACTGCCGGACTGAGCAGTTGTCAGTAACATGGTGTCTTACTATGCACACCACACGAGACTAAAATCCAGCATAATATGATTTGTTTTTCGTTTTCTATAACAAATAATATGGTTTGCCAGAGTAACTTTGTAACACATTCTAGGTGTGTGTCAGGCAGGACAGTATTGCTGCAGTGATTACATTTTCTTATGGTCTATTTTTCTGATTTCCAGAACTGGAATGAATATTGGTGATTTTGTTGTGTATCTTGATTGGTGGATACTAGATGTTAAAAAAAAAACATTTCTGTCCTTTTATAAACTATATATAATAGTGCACTGGAAGAGAACCCTTTAAGTTACAGCGGATCAAACACATTGCACAAATTCTAGTTTTTTTTCGTAGTTAATGCATTGTTAAACACAAATACACACACCAGGCAAGCCACAAGACTTGCTTTTACCACAGAAATCTCACTTTAACAATGTTCTCACTAATGCAAGGGATTCTGGGTAGGTGTATGCAAATGAGCTCAACAAAGAACCACATTTTTGCCTCATATTTTTTTCAGTTGGCTCAATCAAAAACTACAGCATTGAACTAAAGTTGTTTTGGTGCTTTAATTTCCTTTATCAATAAGCCAATTTTGAATTGTCTTCCTGCTTGATTATATTATCTAAATTTTGCAGTTTGGATGAAAACTAAATCCTTGGAATGCAAACCATAGAATCCTAACTTCAAAGTCCTTTAATTTAGATAATGACTCTTACAACTCAAGTGATCTAGAAGACAAACACTACTTGAGGATGACAATTCAACTCTTAATTGAAATACATTAACTTGATGACAACGCTATTATCCCAGGCATCAAAACATTCTACTTTCCACAATATGTCAATTACCAAAACAGATACCTGTCAGCCAGGTTTACTATATCCACTAGAAAACTCTCACATTTCAAATCACTAACAGTTTCTAGAGAAAAAATAAAGATCAGGCGATCCTTCGTATTCCAACGGGTTGTTATTATTAATATTATTATTATTTATGAATTGCTATTTACATAGCGCCAACAGATTCTGCAGTGCTTTACAATATTATCAGAGGGGGGATTATATTATAAATAGGACAGGGTTAAATACAAATGCATCATACTGCAAGCTTGCCAGTAGGTGTATGTCTAAGGTGCCAGGCTGCAAGGGCACTTATTTGAGCCAAAAAGATGCTGGAAGATGTTCAAAAAAATAATACATAGCCAAGGTCACTAAGATCTTTTAAAATGACCAAGTACCATCTATCTATAAAGCAGTTTCTTGTAGACTTGCAGAGACCACGAATTGATATTGTATTGCTTTGACAAATAATGATTTGTCACACCTTTCTAGGATGGTTAAATATGATGAATCAGCTGTTGTAGTGAAATACACATGGGATTTTATCAGAGACGTTGCCAGTTTAGTAATCATTGCAGACAGAAAAGCAGGTGGGTACCTGTATACTAAACACATTGCAAGCAGTTTACCTGATGGGTCAGGACTGGGCATTACCCACCCCCCCCCCCCCTTCCTTTTCAACTGCAACTCCTACTATGCTGTCTCAGAAAACACTGACTGACCAGAAAAGGGAAGATTCAGCTCTGTGACAGCTGGACTACTTTACCCCAGCCCTGGTGTGATATAACTCCAGAAGGATACACCTCGAAACAGAAACACTGTATCATATGACTATATTGCTTTGTTTTTATCAAGGTTATACCTGCAGAAACATGTGGGGGTCTTATAATGTGATCATGTAACATGACAGAGACAGAATGATGAATATTTTAGTTTTCATTATTTTGTATTTCATTATTTTGTAGTAACACTACAAATAATAATAATAATTAATAAATCAGTGCTGCGTTTGGAAGGAAGTTAGATATCTGTGTTATATTATATTGTCAGTATTAAATTCTAATATAATATTGGCATTTATAGCAAGTTCCAGTATTAAGTGATGGTTTTGAAGACCATACAAAATTGTTATAGTGTTAATGGAGATTATGCTATTAAGAAAATACAACATATAATCCATTTATTGAATCCAATATTACTTTTGAAAAGTTATTTATCAAATATTTATAAATATGTAGAAACATGAGCAAATAACATAGAGACATTAATATTAAATTATTGAAAAATATATTTTCACCCCTTAAAATAAAGCTAACATTTTGAGTTACACATATACCCTCCAGAATGTAATAATGATATAAAAAAAGTGATATAATGGTGGCTGCATACCTTTTGAAAGAAAGATCCCTTTTCCTCTCCCAGCAACAGAATAGAGGATGCAGAGAATAGCAATACAAGGTAAATGCTTGAAAACTTCCTTTAAGTCAAAGCAGATGAAATTTGTACAGCAAGTCATAGAGCCCACAGCACCCCCTGCCGGGGAAATATCCTCCTGCAGCAGCTAAGATACTAATACTCACAGGCAGCAGTTGTTAAAGAATAAAGGCTAGGTTGGGAATCCCTGTTTTTTTTTGTTATTCTTTAAAAGTCATTCATTGACAAACAGGCTGCTGGTGAATAAGGTCGCTTTGGTTTCAGACAAAAAGTTAAGATATAAATCGGATTCTTCTTCAAAGCAAAAAAAAAAAAAAGTTCCTCTTATCAGGTTTTTCCAAATGTCAGCCAGACCTTTCTACCTTCTAGCACTTAAGCTACATCATTCTGTGTGCTTTTAGCTTGTTGAGTTACCAGAAGAAGGTGCTAATGCTGAAGAAGTGCATAGAATACTTTAGAAAAATGTTACCATGTACCAACATTCTACAGGAGAGAGTGAGATGCACACAAAGAGAGAGAGTTTTATTGATAAGTATAATATATTTAATATTTCCCTTTTTGCGTGTTAAGTGCTGTGATTGTACTATTGTGTCTAGAAACAAAATGACTAAGCTACCAGTCCTATTAGTTATTCCCTCTGTGCTAGTGACATTATATATCCCCACCTTGCGTGAGGTAATTAGTGTTTGAAAACACTTTAGAGACACAAATCCATCCATCAATCAGCAGTTAAAAATTTCATGCACACAGCTGATAGGACCACCAAGGGCCGCACAAAAATTACTACTACATGTTGTGCTGACAGCACAGAGGTTAATTGCTCAAAACTGAAAACAATCGACACCCCCGTGTCTCAGGTGCTTACTTACTGACCTGGACACACAAAGCTCATATGAGCAGGGATTGAAAACACTATTCCCACCAAATCACACTTCCCTTAAAACATGGGGTATGTGGGACGTGGAGATCGCGTACCAAATAACGGTAACTGTACCATATAAACTAACAAGGGAAATGTATGTCAACATGGTGCGAGAGATGTGGACGGGACAGTCAGGCCCCCTATGGGGCTATGCCAAGGATAAGTATAAGATAAGATAACATGTATATAGTAAGAGACACATAATGAAAGCCGATGACAAGACAATGTCCTTATGTGCAGGACACGTATACTATACCTGTATCCATTGCCTGCTATGTACGAGTCTAAACTTCGAATCTTGTATTTTGTATTGATGGAATCAATTTCCCCCTCCCCTTTTCCCTCTTTCTTTCTGTACCCCCTACATTGTGCAAAACAATAAAAATCGTCAAATTGAAAAGAAAAAATATTCATGCACGAAATAAGACATAGGCTTCTAGGGTTATTACGCCCAATGAGAAAAAAAATGACCTGTTGAAAATCAATGAAAAGTGTAAGTATTAAAAAAAGTCAACAATATGATTAATTCAGCCTTTACCCATCCATGACGTAGAAAAGAAAAATGTAATTTTTAATCTCAACTGAAACATGCAATTATCTTAAGAATTCATGTTGCCTGTGAGGGAAATGCCTAGAAAATGGATATTAGATGTGAATTCAATATATTTAATCATATCCTTCAACTTCCATTATGACTGGTATTAGGGTGAAGAGTTCTATTTTTATCTCAGGGCAATTACATATATTTATAAAATCGAAAAGGTCTCTGCACTTGATGTCTTAATAGTTCATGGCCACCACGCAACCACAGCCATACACACAAAACCAAAAAAACAAAAGTCCTGTTACTGGATTTATTTTAAATTGCTTGCTGTTCTGCCTTTATTTATCCACGGTAGTAATAAAGACAGTAGTCGACGTTTCAGTCCACCATCTGGACTTGTATCAAAATATATTATATATTTAATTTAAAATCTCAAAATGTTTGCATTAGTTATTGTATGTTCTTAATGCATATTTCCTTCGTCCTTGTTATCCTGAACTCAGCATATGTTTCTGTGCCTCTATCTCATGACATCCCTGATCACACCCCATGTCTCTGGATATCAATTGTATCTAAACCCACCTGAATAGGAGTTCCAAAACTGGTCTTACTATGTACGAGATGGTCATAGCCACTAGGGGGCATAAAATCATCAGACAATAAGCAAAACGAGTGACTATTAACAGGTTTAAAGATGAATTATCACCCTTGTACATTTTTGTAGAGATAGTGTTAATACAATGGTATTAATAGGACTCAAAATATCAATTCCTATGCTACTAGACAGGCCTAAAGTTACTCACACCTGCAAGCATATAAGATTCATGGCAGAATTTCCACTCACCAGGGTGGATTTTTTACTCACCAATGGCCAGTGGGCAAGTAGAAATTTTGAGCCCTAGGCATTGATTCAATGCTTGTCTATGATGTAAGACTTATGCGCACGCGTCATTCACAGCGCATGCACATTAGGCTGACGTCAGTGACGTAGGAGCCCGTCCGAGCACCGAGGGACAATAAGAGAAAGGCTCTTGTGTGATCAAAAACATTGGGATTCCGCTCTAATAAACTCTGCATCTTGGACATCCTTATCTTGTGTGTGCCTGGGCATCTGTTCTCTACATTTGCTATACTTCAAGGAACTGGTAGTGTTTCTGGTTCGTGTGACACCACAGTGTGGATCTTCTAAAAAAAGGTGTGCGCTGTTCCTGTTTTGTATTTTGAAATGCTTTATACTATAGGGAAATTTGGCTTCCCCAGCAGGAGAAGAACAAATATTGGTGCAGGCGTTTAGGGCTCACAGTAAGTTTTCAAACCATACTAAAATTCCTGGCACCATAACCACTACAGTGGCTTTTAGTGGTTATGGTGCGTGGAGTGTTCCTTTAAGACCAATGGTACATTAGATCAATGCGTCATCACATTGCAGAATACTTAGCTAATTCAGAGGCAAATTTATTCCACTTGATACCAATTGACAGAAAATTAAATCACCGGTACGTTCTACATAAAGCAAATTTTATCAGCTAGACAAAAGCTCCTGATGGTTTTTTGCATCACATCAGTCTCTTTCAATGTTGTTCTTAAAGGCCGGGTGGGCTATGTATCAAATTCTAGAGAATGAGATATTTTGCTGCCAGAGAACCTGCAGGAATTCAATTAATCTGGTGGATTATTTCCAATCTTGTTATATATTTTGACTTTGCTTCAGCTAATACCATTTTAGGTAGACTTGAAACTCGTGTATTATTATACATTTGTTTTGATGTTTTGTATTGACTGAGGTGTCATGCAGACATACAATGTAGTGGACAAGTTTTGACCGATTGACATTTTATTAATAAAACACAAGCCATTGTCATCATTCGTTGTAGGTCAATTCTAATGAACTGTGATGGTTATATATAAAAAGTGCTGCGTTCTGAGAAGTGATCTAAAGTACTAAAAGGGGAGCAGTCACCTTGGAAACAGGTGCAACTAGCATGCACATTGCTCATTTCCATTTTTGCATCACTTCAGACACTTTTAACCTGCTATAAATACATTATGTTATAATTACTATATACTTATGGTATACAGGGAGTGCAGAATTATTAGGCAAGTTGTATTTTTGAGGATTAATTTTATTATTAAACAACAACCATGTTCTCAATGAACCCAAAAAACTCATTAATATCAAAGCTGAATATTTTTGGAAGTAGTTTTTAGTTTGTTTTTAGTTATAGCTATGTTAGGGGCAGGGGCGGGCTGGGCCGGGGGGCAGGGAGGCAATTGCCCCCCAGGCCGCCCTAAATTCATGTAAGGCCGGCCGCGACGGGCCGGCCCTTTAAATACTGCAGCCGCCTGAGCGCTCTGTTAAGAGCCTCAGGCGGCTGCAGCTTCTCCCCTGTAGCGTGGCCGAGCTGCACTCCGGTCCGCGGTGACCGGCCGGAGTGATAGGAAGGTGCACACTGAGTGTGTACCTTCCTGTCAGTCCGACCGGGTACAGGAAACAGAAACTCCTGTTCCGCGCGGAACAGGAGTTTCTGTTTCCTGTACCCGGTCGGACTGACAGGAAGGTGCACACTCAGTGTGCACCTTCCTATCACTCCGGCCGGCCGGCCACCGCGGACCGGAGTGCCGCTCGGCCACGCTACAGGGGAGGGGGTAAGAAGAGGGGAGGGGAATAGAGGGGAGGGGGGGAATAAAAAGAAGG
>OW240914.1:86663200-86685601 GCA_933207985.1 Pelobates cultripes | reverse complement strand
TTGTTTCATGTATAAACATTTTTTTACTAATATCCTGGTTAAATAAGAATATTTTACACACTGCTATTAAAGTGAGCCTGTTAAGTAAAATTAACTTCCCTTAAAGGACAAAGGTGTACTAAGTGCTGCTGCAAACGCCACCTCTATAATCTAATTGACCAACATATAATCAACCCTGCTCCCATGTAGCCTCCTATTGGTGGTACATGGTAGGTCACAAAGACTCCCATAAATAGCTAGGATTCCCTTCCCTAATTCTGTAATATCAGACTGATATAAAGCTCCTATGGCTGTTTTAGTCTATATTGTGGCTATTTTATCAGAGCTTGTTCTGGAAGGGTTGCTCCCTACCAGCCCCTACTTTTGAGGTGGGAGCTAATGGTTAAAATGCATCAAAATTCATTGTTTGTAGTCCACTTCTGTTTGATGCAATGTTTTCAACATACAAACTGGGAGCTGATGAGTAGAACTGCCACTGCAAGGGCATTTATTCTATTTGTAGTATTTATCATTTCCATTTCATGTTGTGATGCTTGTTATTAATGGGCTCGCTGATTGATTGACATAAAATAGGGGAATGGGAGTGTTTTCTGTCAATAATATATATACATATCTATATTTATTTAATTTAACTTTTTTAAATCTATGAAAAAATTGGTATGATCTGCACTTGTAAGGTGTGTCTCTCATTGTCATTCAATGCCCTCAAGACTTAATTTTCCGTTAATTGGACGGGTGTCATATATATGTATACAATGAAAGGAAAATTACAAATATGATCCTTGGAAATGCTTTCATTAACTTATATGGGCATGTTTCTATTGGTTAACCCCACATGTATACCCACTTTTGTTGAGTAGACAATTTGCATTAAAATCTGTTGCAATTATTTCTTGGAGTCAGAAGTAAACCCTATCTGGGTGTGTATGCAAAATAGAATTTATGCATCATAATCCATTTTTATTTAGCCATCTCCTTTAGTTAAATCTTAAATTTCCCCAGCTCCTCTTTCAGCACATCCCTACATAACCTCAAACAGACTGGGACATGTAAATTAAGGGAACCCCTATTAATTGAACCCTAAAACAAATCTATTTATTTAAATAATTTATGTATAAAGGGACATAATGCCATTTTGACGCTCTGGAGACAATCATAAACGGCTTAACCTGGTTCATATGGTGTGTGTGTATATATTTATATATATATATATATATATATATATATGTACAGGTGTGTACCTATCCTATATACCAAGAAGTTTGCATTATTTATATAGGATTGTATGGCCTGTTGTAATGTCTGTGTACCATTGCACCTTTCCTATGCTGCAGTGTTAACAGTGATGCACTGAGTACTCCTGTTGCCATGATATATAAATTTTTAAAAGTACACGTACACATGTGTATATATATGTATAAATGTACCATTGCAGTGGCCAGTTTAAAGATTAACCTTTTCTGACCGGGTCACTGCCTCCTATGAAGTGTGACCATTTCACACTTTGTTCTGAGTTGTGTTTGCACATGTGCCGTAGTCGGCCTCCCTCTGTGTTCCCTCTATGATGAAGTGTCAAGTTGAGAATCTCTGCTCCTGAGCCTTACAATCTGTGTATATAACCCTCCAGTGCCCTGCATGTAGGTAACCCAACTCACTGTGCATGAAAGACATGTGCCAGCATTGGAGGGAACAAACACAGACTTACTTAAGACAGATTTGGGTGCTAGTCCGTGATAACTTCATTAATATATTAAACTGAGCTGTGAAAAAAGTACAGAGAAAACATATATTTTTGTTATGGAAACTGTAAAACACCAATTACTGGAAAATTAAGGCCTAATAAACTTACTAGGATATAATTACAGACCTACTAAATACGTCAGACCTATAGCAAAGGATTCCAGTAGTGTTAATAGCGCCTGCGATTTTTTTACACCATTTACGTACCAATGTCCATAACCATTTACTTGGACACAGGTAATTGATATACTACTAGCCCCATAAACCTCTGCAGCAACTTCTTTTCAAATAATTTTTATTGAACAAATTTTGTAAAAAATAATTTAAAAAATACATATTTCAAAAAAAATATTGAACAGAAATATAAAAATGATAAACAAGTTCTCAGATTTCTATATTTCTTTGCTATATAAATCTAATCGATAGAAAAATAGACTGGAGGGATGGTTAATTTGTTTGAGTTGGTGGGTAGGTAGGTGGATGGTTAATTTGTATGAGTGGGTGGTTAGGTGGATGGATGGGGCTCCTTGTTGTTCACATTACATGTCTGTTTATAAGCAGGATGTTCATGTTACACTGTCCTTGGCCTAGTACTGTACTCTACATGGAAATGCCATAAACACAAATGACAACATAAAGGTAAAGTGTATCTATATTGGTATAATCGAGCACTTCAACTTGCCTTTCTCTTGTGTAAATTTCTTCTTATTTATTTATTTTACTGTACAAAGATTAGATGAAAGCTATGTTCCAGTATAAAGTGATATAAAGCACCCCATATACTGATTGCACTGTAGTGGTTAAAATACTTTGCAAACAGACTTCACTACCTATCAGAATACTTTCACAATAGCCACAGGGATCCTCATAGGGGAGTAGAGACTTGATGTCTGGCCTGATAGATGCACACACAGTGCTCAGCTATTTAAATGGGAGATTAGGATTTGCTTGCTAATGTCTCATAATCACATGCTAATTAATCCTTTAAAATGCAAATTCAAAGTTCAAAGCCTTCTGAAATGTCTCAAAAGCATCTGAAAGAGAACTTGTTTGTTTGTAGAAGTGTGCATTTGATAAATTTACAACCTAATCAGGTTTGTACTTTAGGTGAGCTGATTAAATGCAGAAGTATTATGGATATTACTTGGCATTTAGTATCACAATTAAATAACTCAAATAAAATGCATTTTGATTGTCCATAACTTAAAGTGCTTCAAACTCTGTTTTTTTTGTTTTTTTTTGCCTTTGTTTGGATCAAAAGCAAAAAACAAATGTGAGGAAGGCTGAACTTGATGGACGCAAGTCTCTTTTCAGCTATATAACTGTGTAACTAGTGTAAAGGAACACTATCTTGTTAGGAATAAAAACATATTCCTAAACAATTTATTTAGAAACATAGAATGTGACAGCAGATGAGAGCCATTTGGCCCATCTTTCATTAGTCTCTTATATATAGGATAGCATTATGTCTATCCCATTCATGCTTAAACTCCCTCACTGTGTTGACCTCTCCCACTTCAGCTGGAAAGCTATTCCATGCATCCACTACTCTCTCAGTAAAGGAATACATCCTAATATCATCCCCTCCTTTACTGTGTTGATTCCCTTTATGTATTTAAAATATTTCTATCATATCCCCAGTCTCGTCTTTCCTCCAAGTTATACATGTTAAGATCCTTTAAAGGGACATTGTAGGCACCCAGATCACTTCAGTCCATCACCCTTAACCCTAGAGTGGTAATTATTGCAGTGCTAGGGTTAACTCCTCCTCTAGTGGCTGTCTACCAGACAGCCACTAGAGGGACTTCTGGCTTCTTAGACAACGTTTTGGTCGCCTAAACGACACTGGACGTCCTCATGCTATGCATGAGGACTTCCAGCATCGCCGGAATCCCCATGGGGAATCCTATGGGGAGATCCTAATGCGAGCATGGCCATTGCCGCACATGTGCATTCGATCTCCCCCGCCGGCAGGGGAGGAGCGTGGGTAGAGCCGAGTCAGCACCAAAGGATATCGGCGCTGGACCCAGGTAAGTGGGTGAAGGGGTTATAAACCTCTTCAGCACCGCGGGAGGGGGCCTTGACAGAGAGGGAAGCTATAGTTGTCCTGGTGACCTTTCCTGGTGACCTTCCCTCCCTCCCCCCCCCCATTTGCAATAAGTAAAAACCTTTTTACTCATTTTTCAGTCCTCACAGCACCTCAGATCAGGAGAATTATTATTAGCATTTTCATCCACTGTTTCCATAGCACTTTACAATTATGCACTAGGAGAATTTGACAATAAGTAATATTGACAGAAGCAAGAGGTGAAGAAAGTCTTGCTCAAACATCATGGATATACATTGTATCTGCATGCATTCTGCCACTGGTAAATGTATATGGAGGGACTTTGTGCTTTTGTGACTATTGCTCACCTTTTGCTCAGGAAGTAAGAGAAATGTGCACGGTAATATTTCTATATATTTTTTTCTCTTACATTATTTTACTTTCTTCCCTCACTGACAAATAATTAAGTGTAAATTAACTGCCCATTCATATTTTTTTGCCATATCCATCATGCACGGACACGGAGAGAGGATTTTTGTTCCATGCTGGCTAATGACACTCCAAAGCTGTGAGAGGTTAATTTTCGTATGTTTAGTGTTTCAAAGACTCCAGGCACCATGACCACTTCAAATCAATTATATATATATATATATATATATATATCAATAAAAAGTCTAGTAGGCCTAACCTGTCCCTTTATACATAGTGATACCGGAGAAACTGACGGAAGCAAAGCACAGAGGGATGGACACAGGTTTCTTCAGGAAGGAAGAGATTCTTTATTGGATCACCGATCGGGACTCAGAGGGACTAATGTCACCAAAAATACAGCAAGTTCTGAGCCCTGAACAATAGTGCAGGCTCCCTATATAGGCACATAACTCCTCCCATATTAAGCTCCACCCGCACATTCTCTTGACCAATCATTACAAATAAGAATTAACTTCCTGCTTGACCGCATGGCTTGTCCAGCACAATGGAGGAGGGGAATACTACATCCTGTATTCTTGCACATGCTCCGTACACTACTGATCGTATCTTGCCTCGTGCAACCAACTGATCGATACGTCAGCATATGCACGTACACATGCCACGTGGTAATCTCGGCCTACTAAATTTATTTTTACCGAGATTCCACCACATTCCCCCCTTTGATGCCTCTTGATATTTTACAATTACTTGAGGCATCACTTAACCTTGGTTTGCATACACCACAAGTTACCTTTGAACCAGACCAGACTTATCCTATGATGTGAATCTTCAACACTCGTCTTCCTGCATTGGTTCTCCCTGATCTAGAGCCTTATATTTATAAATTGCCATTATCTGTGCAGCAGCCTTCCTCTCTGCTATATTTTCTATCAGGCTTTGCACAGACCTAACTACTAAGGGTATAAGACACGGCAGGAGTAGACACAACATTAAAATCAGTAGGACTCCACCTACCACTGCCTTAAGCCCTCCAAACCACTCATACCAGCTACCAAACCAACTACTTGGATTGTACCCTTTCCATACCTGAGTAGGCACATGCGCTAGTTTAACCATATGGCTAGTAAGCTCAGCTATTGCTTGCCCTTCGTCATCTATTTGAAGACAGCAATTGCTCAGGTTAAACTTCCCACATACACCTCCCTCTACTGCCAAAAGATAATCCAAGGCTAATCTATTTTGGTAAACTGCTGTCCTCATCCTGGTATTATGCTTCGCTAGAAGATTGAGCGCTTGTGATGTCTCGTTAGTAATGATCTCAACCACCGCCTGTAACCTTATAATGCGGTTGAGCATATAAATAGGGGTTCTATAACCAAAGGTACCATCCTCTGCCCACGTGGCTGGCCCATAATAATCTATAATACGCTGGGGAGGCCATTCATTATCTTCCCAGGCACCTATCTCTATGGGTCCCCTTTTCTTCCTATGATTCACATCATACACTTTAACACCTAAAGTCTCACCTGTTTCAATAGGCAACAAGAAGAAGGATGGTTTTAACATACCCAACACACATGCCCCTTCCCAGTCCTGTGGTAACTCCGAATAGGCCTTCTTACCACAGATCCAGTACAAATTCGCTGGGGCTCTCCAGTTAGATGTGATGGATAGATCAAACCATACGTCCTTTAAATTGGCATATCTTGCAAACGGGTTAGATGGTTCTGAGACATTTGAAGCCGACCACCAAGTTGTATTCTTTGTATCATCATCATAAGCTTTTTGCCCTAGACAAGTTAATTCTCCTACAGAAGTATTATACATCATTCCTTTCCTCGCTATGCAAACATAACCTATGATGGAGGTCTTCAATCTCCACTCAGATTTACCTCTAACACTCATATGATAGTCGGCTTGTGTAGATATTAATTGGTCAACTGCCTCAGAACCGGACATTACCTCCTTTGCTTCCCAAGGCCATTGGTCTCCCATGTTAGTACCTCCACACACATAGCAGTTGGTAACATTAAGACTACCGGCAATACTCTCGGCTAAATCAATGAACAAGTTTTTAGCATTATGGGGGATCTTATTATCTATGCTCATCTCTTCATAAAAGGAATGGTATACTTGATGAGTTTGGGAGGTTACCGTATCAGTCTCTATCCCTATAAACAATATTGTCCCAGGGTCTAAACCCGTCCCATATATTTGAAACCCAAATAAATTACCATATTTATCTAAGAACTTGTCAGGGTTATTTATAAGTATATGGATTGGATTGCATTCCATAGACTTACAATATGGATTAGTAGGCAACTTAGTCACAATCATGTCCTTGTCTGCTGTCTGTCCCCAAGTCGCCCACCCCACACAAGACCAATATGGGCAGAAGTTATAATCTCTATTTGGGCATCTTGGACTTACATATTTATTTTTACTACTGGGACAAATATATTTATCGTTAGACCCATACGTCCTCTCCCATCTAAGATCCCCACATACATTCCACGGCTTTCTACCACTTGATATTGCTTTACACGCATCAAATAGCAGAGCACCTGAAGAATATACGGATTTTAATACCGTCTTATTAATTAGGGTCCCCTGAGAATCTCCATTTCTGAGAGTCAACCAAATTGTACGGGGTTGATACTCAGGACTGAAGCACTTAGGTTCTCCTACTCCTAAATGACACACACTATATTCTATATTTAAGTATCTACATCTTGATACATCTCCTTTACACTCATATTGCGAATGCCAAATTAGGGTCTGGGATATATGGTTACCTGTTCTTGTAGTCTTAATGCATACCTCACAGCTAGGAGTGTTGGTACCTCTACCTTCCTGAATATAAAAATACACATAAATAAACATTATTAAAAATACATCTTTCGTCGTCATCCTCAGTCTTCGTCCGTGTGAAGGCACCTCAGCTTCCAGGATGTAAGGACTGCAGGGAATGGAGTTCTGCTCGTCTTCACAGGGGTCCCCTCAAGACTTTCCCTGACTTATACACTCGTTGGTGAGTGGACAGGCTTTATTATGGCCTTCTCACTCACTTACCAAGTCTCTGAAACAATAAAATTTGTAATCTACAAGGTTCCTCGTCACTCCGACTGAGTCGTGCGTTTTAACCGGATCTTGCAGGGATTCTCTGGATTTGCTGTAACTTGCCAGGAATCGGCTGCTGCTGGTTTAACCCTGGAGTGATGTATCCACGGAGCCACTTCGGCTACTTTTATCGCTGTAGGGGTAGACAGAAGAACAACATAAGGACCTCTCCACTTGGGCCCTAACGGCACATTATTCCACTCTTTAATCCACACTTGGTCGCCTGGGTGGTAACTATGAATTGGGGGATAAATATTCACAGGTAATCTATCTTGTACCCATTTCTGTACCTCCTCCATAGTCTTACCCAACTCTACAACCTGCTGCCGGGTAATTCCTTCTCCCAACTGACTCAAATCCCCCCTTAAGTTACCAAGCACGGGAGGTGGTCGCCCGTACATGATTTCAAAAGGAGAGAGGCCCATCCTTCTGGTAGGTGTACTACGGATTCGCAATAGAGCTATGGGCAAGAGAACGTTCCACTTAAGTT
Organism: Pelobates cultripes; assembly: GCA_933207985.1. NCBI lineage: Eukaryota > Metazoa > Chordata > Amphibia > Anura > Pelobatidae > Pelobates > Pelobates cultripes. The sequence continues at coordinate 86,677,772 of OW240914.1, read as the reverse complement.
GGGTTTCCTGACACATTTTAGCCAACTGATTCTTAATAGTTCTATTCATTCTCTCTACCTTACCAGAACTCTGGGGTCTATATGCCGTATGAAGCCTCCACTTTATACCAAGCATATGAGTCAATTGTTGTAGGCACTGATGAACAAAAGCTGGACCATTGTCCGATCCTATAGAGCAGGGTAGTCCATATCGGGGTATTATTTCTCGTAGCAGGAATCTCACGACTTCTCCTGCTTTCTCTGTACGAGTAGGACATGCTTCTACCCAGCCTGAATAGGTGCACACCACTACCAGCAGGTAGCGATGTCCACCCGATTTAGGCATCACTGTATAGTCAATTTGTAAATCGGACATGGGAAGTCCCCCCATAAACTGGACTCCTGGTGGCTTTACTGGTCCTTGTCTTGCATTATTTTTAGCACACGTTACACATCTACGTACAATGGCCTGAGTCAAGTTGGACAATCTTGGTATGTAGAAATGTTTTCTGAGAGATTCTTCTGTACTGTCTCTCCCAGAATGTGTCCCGTTATGATAGTTTTGGACAATTTCTACCGCTAGTGATGCTGGAATAACTATTCTTCCATCTTCTAACTGATACCATTTGTTCTCCAAATACTTTCCAGGTTCAGTCCTTAACCACTCCTCTTCTTGAGCTGTATAAATTGGAGTCCATTGAGACAGTGGAGTTGGTATAAGAGCAGCTATATGCCCCACATATTCCTGTCTTCCTGATTCAGCAGCACGCTTAGCTGCACTATCTGCCATCCGATTCCCTTTGGTTACATCACCATCTCCTCTCAGATGCGCCCGACAATGTATAATACCGACTTCTTTCGGCTCCCACACTGCTTCCAATAGTTGTAGGATCTCAGCTGCGTATTTGATTTCTTTGCCTTCTGAATTCAATAGTCCTCTTTCTTTATACAAAGCTCCGTGGGCATGAGTGGTTAAAAACGCATACTTGGAGTCCGTGTAGATGTTCACTCTTAAACCTTCAGCCAATTGTAACGCTCGTGTCAGTGCTATCAATTCTGCCTTTTGTGCTGATGTTCCTTTTGCCAGTGGCCGAGCTTCTATCACCTTGTCTATCGTTGTTACTGCATATCCTGCATAGCGGATCCCTTCTTTTACATAACTACTGCCGTCGGTGTAATATTGAACATCAGGGTTCTGGATGGGAAAATCACGAAGATCTGGTCTACTTGAAAATACTTCATCCATTACTTCCAAACAATCATGTTGACTTTCAGTAGGTTGTGGCAAAAGGGTAGCTGGATTTAAGGTATTTACAGTCTCTAAATGCACTCTTGGGTTTTCACACAACATTGCTTGATACTTGGTCATACGGCTGTTACTAAACCAATGATTTCCTTTGTAATCCAACAACGTCTGTACTGCATGTGGAACTCGTACATAAAGTTCTTGACCCAGAGTGAGTTTATCGGCTTCAGCTACTAGCAGGGCGGCTGCAGCTACAGCTCTTAGACAAGGTGGAAGTCCGCTGGCCACTGCATCCAGTTGCTTAGACATGTAGGCAACAGGTCTTTGCCATGATCCCAAGTACTGTGTCAATACTCCCACAGCCATTCTTCTTTGCTCATGTACATACAGGTAGAATGGCCGTGTGTGGTCAGGTAGACCTAATGCTGGGGCACTCATCAAAGCCCTCTTCACATCTTCGAATGCCGTTTGCTGTTCTTGAGTCCATAAGAAGGGGTCGTGCTCTGTACCTTTGATAGCTGCATACAGAGGTTTTGCCAGTATCGCGTAGCTGGGAATCCATATCCTACAGAAGCCTGCTGCCCCCAAGAATTCTCGCACTTGTCTTCTATTCCTGGGTATCGGTATTTGGCACACAGCTTCTTTTCTCTCTGGCCCCATAATTCTTTGACCTTCAGAGATATGGAATCCCAGATATTTGACAGTTGGCAAACACAACTGAGCCTTCCTTCTTGACACCTTGTATCCTGCCTTCCAGAGAATGTGTAGTAGATCGTGCGTTGCTTGCTGACATACTTCCTTTGTAACTGCTGCTATCAACAAGTCATCTACATATTGTAATAATACACACTCTCCTGGGATAGACTCGAAATCTAGTAGATCTTGACTTAGAGCTGAACCAAATAGGGTAGGTGAATTTTTAAACCCCTGGGGCAATCTTGTCCAGGTCATTTGGCGTTTCGAGCCCGTTACAGCATTTTCCCATTGGAAAGCGAAGATACATTGGCTTTCTGCGGCAATTCGGAGGCAAAAGAAGGCATCTTTGAGATCTAAGACTGTAAAGTAAGTAGCCCCGCCCGGAATTAAAGCAAGCAGGTTATATGGATTGGGCACGACTGGATGTATACTAACAACCGCATCATTGACTGCTCTCAAGTCCTGCACAGGTCGATACTCATCTGTACCGGGCTTTTGAACAGGCAGCAATGGGGTGTTCCAGGGGGAAGTACAGAATTTTAGGATACCATACCGTATGAACTTATCCAGATAAGATTGGATGTTCTTCTTAGCCTTCTGCGGAATATGATATTGTCTCAGGCTTACTGGATAAACCCCAAGTTTTAGTTCGATTTTAATGGGTGGAATATTGCGGGCCAGTCCTGGTGGGTTGTTCTCTGCCCAAACTCCTGGTATGTTAAATAAGGATTCATCACTCCTCGGGTTTTGGCTAGTCAACACTGTATAAAGTCGCCACTCTTCTTCCTTTGGTACGGACAATGTCATAATACCTGAGGGTCCATTAAACTTTAAGGATGTTGTTCCATTTGGTAGGAGCGTAATCTGCGCTTGTAATTTGGATAGCATATCACGTCCCAGCAATTGGACTGGACACTCAGGCATATAAAGGAATTGATGTTTTACTACGTGGCCTCCCAATGTACAGAGTCGACTTTTAAGAACCGGTTTTTCAGCACTTCTTCCAGTTGCTCCTATTACAGTAATAGTTCTTCCAGATGGAGGAGCAACTTGATTAGTCACCACCGAATGTTCAGCACCAGTGTCGATCATAAACGCACTCCTTTTTTCCCCTATTGATACATCGACCATAGGCTCCGCTCGACCAAGGGGGATGGAGCCCGGTCGGTATCAATAGTCCTCCATGACCGTGTCAGCCAATCCCACAAAGTCCCTACCTTCTCTATCGCGGGACCTTTGCGCTGCTGGATAGTACCTATCTTCCCTTACACTTCCTCTGTTCCCATTACTCCCTCTATTACCATTACTCCCTCCGGGGCCTCCTCTACCTCTCGCTCTGCCTCTAAAGTTTCCGTAACCTGCCCTGGGTAAGTCTCTCTCATACTGCTCTCTTTGCGGACACTCGTTCCTCCAATGCCCTTCTTCCTTACAGTACGCGCACTGATTCCTACTCAAAGGCTCCCTATTCCATCTACCATCGCCTCTATCTGGGCCCCGTCTATCTACGCCTGCGATCGCTACCGCTAGCATATCTGCCTTTCTACGCATCTTGCGCTCTTCCTCTTTCTTACTTTCTGTTTCCCTATTCATATATACTTTGTTCGCTACCTCCATTAGTTGGGTGATAGACATACCTGCAAACCCTTCTAATTTCTGTAGCTTGCGCTTAATATCTCCGTAAGCTTGGCTGACAAAGGCGGAGTTTACCATTCGGGAATTATCAGCGTCTTCCGGATTAAAGGGGGTATACAAGCGGTATGCCTCCAATAATCGGTCATAAAAGACACTGGGCGCTTCATCACTTTTCTGAATCACCTCAACTGTCTTCGACATGTTAATAGCTTTCTTCCCTCCGGCTTTCATGCCAGCAATTATAGCATCTCTATAGGCTTTAAGTTGAGCCATATCTGCACCATTTACATTCCAGTCAGGATCGGTGTTAGGGTAATGTGTTGCGGCCCATGCTGCCGGATTGGCTTGATTTAAAGCACGGGCTCTCTCCTCTAGCGCCTTAATGGCCGCTTGGTTAATCCTTGTCCTTTCCTCATTATTGAACAATGTCATTAATAACTGCTGGCAATCAGCCCATGTCGGGTTATGTGTCTGAACTATCGAGGTGAACAGATCGGTCATAGCTTGTGGTTTCTCAGTGTACGAGGAATTGTGGGTCTTCCAATTCAAGAGATCGGTAGTCGTGAACGGGACATATACGAAGACTGGGTCAGCATGTGCCATTTGACCTGCGGCATCGATATAGGCTGACCCAGGATTCAGACGAAGAGGCATCTGATAATGTTTTAATTGTTGGGTACCGGTCAGTTGTCGGGTTAGTATGGGGCTACGTGGAGGGGCGTCAGTTAAAGGTTCCGGTCGAGAGGTAATAGGGCATGAGGATGTGGGAACTTGATTTTGGGAAAAGTTAGTGAATAGTATACTCCGAGCCGAGCTAGAAGAAGCTTGACCGGAAGTTTGAAGTGGCGCCAAATCAGGATATTCAGATCTAATGGGGGTTGGTCCTGGTTCCGGAAGGGGAGTTTTAATACGAGGGGGGGTGGATTCTGTACTGGAGGAGGAAGCGGAAGTGGATGGGGGCAATAGGGGAAGGGGTGCAGAGCTTCCTGCATTCGCGTCACTTCCTCTTAAAGGAAAGTAAGGAGGCGGCAAAGGGATCTCGGACTCAGGGGGCGTGTCCAAAATGGGCCTAACACCAGTCCTAGTGGACAAACAAGTCCTGGCCACCATGAGGCGACATTGCTCCTCGTGGCATATCCGGATCCATTTTGGCGAGTCGTTTACGGCCTGCCCCCAACAATCAATGTATGGAAACTGTCCGTAAAGTTCAGGCCTACCTGATACAGCCACGTGTACACGCTGTACCAGGGTTGGATCCAAACTGCCACGCGGCGGCCATGCCGCAACCAAAATAGGCCACTCCCTAGTGCACAAAGTGACCAAACGTACAGGAGACATTTTAACCCCAAAATCACATGTTTTGAATCCCTTTTTAAAATTCTTTACCATACAACCTAAGGGATCCGAAATCGTTGACTCTGACGCGCCCATACTTATCAATGGAACGTCGTTGACAACGAATACTATGCACGCGTTCTTATTCAACAGTCACACCCGTTTCCTCTGGCAACAGCACCACGTGGTACAGTTACCGAGTGAAACGTACACAATAACACAATAATCACTCAGGGAATTCCCGTACACACACAGCTGTTACACCAGTCACTAAATAATCAATATTATGCCCTTTGGCGAAACTATACAGTCACCCACGCTATAATTCTCTATATATGAATTACCCGTCTATAACACACCCCAGTAACATCGTCTTTTACTAGTATCGGTTACAGTACGGTTAGCATAGGTCAAAGCACAATTTAAGGTCACAATACAATTATTAGTGGTTACGGTGTTAAACATGCAATAGACGACAATGATTAGTACTTATATACAGTGTCAGTAAATATACAGGGTTATGGTACCGTGCACTATGATACAGCAACACACTATTAACACTCTCGCTAGACGGCTGAGCTCGCGCTATCTAACAAGATATACACTTTACTAACAATCTTTAACACATTTACAATCCCAACTAAACTATTGGCCAGTACCTTGAATGGACTACCTAAAACTATATACACCCGTTTTGGTTAGCCACACTGCCCAAACACCACATATAGCGAACTAGAGGGCGAAATTTACAAAATTGCCCTTCTAGTCTATTTACTCTATCAAAAGTCTAGTGGGTTCCAAATTTACACGCCTTCCCACTTAGCCAAGATAGGTTGAGAGCTAGCGAACCGAATTTACACAGGCGCCGCTTAGTCTCCCGGTCCCTCCGACCTAGCGAACGTAATATACACCCTAGAACGCTAGTCTAGACAAGACACCGGTGTCCGGCTAGGGCTATTTACACAGGACCCCGCCTGACTAACCAGATCAAACGGTCTTACTAAAGAGCGTTCGATCGAGCGGTGCGCCTTCGCTCCTTCCCTCCGACAGAGGGGGCAGATTCCATACACAGATTTAAACCCCTTTTGGGCCTACCGCACAATCGGTATACCCCTAGTGGGTCTGCCGTCTAAAACAGCAGTTGTCTTACCTCCTCGTTCCTGAACCTGAGTTCACACTCATCGACGGGGACACCCCAGCACTTCTTACGTAGAGGCCGATGATCTCCTGGACAACAGACCAGTGGCGCCGAGACGAAGGGAGGTCCACGCAGAAGTTCAGGGGTGCAGCCGTAGAGAACGTGGGCAAAGATAGACCGTCTCACGCCTCTGCCTCTCAGCTACCGTTGAACGATGAGCTTCCCGGCCAATGCACCAAATGATACCGGAGAAACTGACGGAAGCAAAGCACAGAGGGATGGACACAGGTTTCTTCAGGAAGGAAGAGATTCTTTATTGGATCACCGATCGGGACTCAGAGGGACTAATGTCACCAAAAATACAGCAAGTTCTGAGCCCTGAACAATAGTGCAGGCTCCCTATATAGGCACATAACTCCTCCCATATTAAGCTCCACCCGCACATTCTCTTGACCAATCATTACAAATAAGAATTAACTTCCTGCTTGACCGCATGGCTTGTCCAGCACAATGGAGGAGGGGAATACTACATCCTGTATTCTTGCACATGCTCCGTACACTACTGATCGTATCTTGCCTCGTGCAACCAACTGATCGATACGTCAGCATATGCACGTACACATGCCACGTGGTAATCTCGGCCTACTAAATTTATTTTTACCGAGATTCCACCACAATAGGAGTTCATCTGGGTAATTAACCTCTGGGTAAAGAAATACAATGCACAACTAGACAGGAAATGTTGGAAATCTGTCGAATCGTGGGCATTGCTGTTTTAGAGTTATTTTATGACGGTATAATGTGTGAGCTGCAACTTTATATTTGTTGTATGTTAAATACTTTAACAGTTTTACTTTTTTAAGACAAACAACTAGTGGCAGTCTAGTTGGGACTGTTAAAATGTCTCCGCGGACTAGAAGCACAGCTGATTCTGGATTTCATCATTTAACTTTCAATTAAATAACCTATCATTAAGCAATCTAATTGCCATTACTCTTGTTTGTCTTTTATCCTGAAGGGCTGGATTTGGAGAAGCATGATGTAGAGACCCATATCATTCTGGCTACTGCATTCATTGTTCAGAAACAAAGCGACAAATCACCTGTTGCTAAATGGGTGTTTAGTGGCTATTTACTTTTTTGTCTAAATGTTTTGACTGAGGTTCTCTGGTTCTAATTGAATGTTACTGAATCAGACAACCACAAATGAAATACTATTCTGATTTCTAATTAAAGGACCAATCTAGTCACCCAGACCACTTCAGCTCAATGAAGTGGTCTGGCTGCCAGGCAGGGCTAGATTAAGAGCCCAGTGGGCCTGGTGCTGACAATTATGATGGGCCTAATTACAGAATCTTATTGACTAAAACCACTAAAACGGTCATATCTCCCAAGCGTCATGTATCTGATGGAGATGGTGTTGGAGGGAAAACACATACTCTATGCTAATCTCTCTCTAATTTATGCTTTCATCTTTCAAGTAAATCCATACCCCCTAACAGCAGTGTCCAGTGAAGCAGAAAGTCAATGGCCGGGGTAAAAGGGTGGGCCACTGATGCAAATCACGTGACCAGAACTGCCAAAAGGGGCGACATGCCCAAAAAGGGGCATGTCTGTCCAAAGAATTGGAAGGCCAGCCTGGCATCAGTGTCCCTATGTATCACAGTGTCAGTATCCCCATGTCGCCCAGTCCCCTAGTCTGCCAGTGTCTCAGTGCCCTCATTTCTCCCCATGTCAGTGTTTCCCATGTCACTAGGATACTAGGGGACACAGTTTGACATGGGAACACTGAGACACCTGGGGACACTGAGATATTTGGGGACACTGGGAGAAATGGGGACACAGAGATATGGGGACACAGACACTGGGAGACATGAGGACACTGAGAGACATGGAAACACAGTCACTGGGAGACTAGGGGACACTGGATGCCACGGGGACACTGAGACACTAGGGACACTGGCTGGGAGACATGGGGACACTGGGAGACATGGAGACAACGTGTCCCTAGTGTCTCCGTGTCCCAATGTGTCTCCCAATGTCCCTATGTCTCACAGCATCCCAATGTGTCTCAGCATCCCCATGTCTGACAGTGTCCCCTAGTGTCTGTGTCCCCATGTCCCCATGTCTCCCTGATGCCTTTTCCCTCATCCCTCACTTCCCTGAGCTGAAGGCTGTCTCTGCAGGCTGGGAGCTGCTGTCTGAACTACCTGTGATGTGTAGCTGCTCCCCCGTGGATCAGTGAGTAGGGAGAGGCAGGGAGGGATATGCTGGAACTTCCTATCCCTGCCTGTCTCGACACACAGTGACCCCTACTGGCTGGTGCTGGTTTTGCAGAGTAATCTCCGTTTATACTGAGAAAAATATCTGCATTTGTATTGCCGGTATTACTGCAATACCGGCATGGCCAGGCAGCCTCAAATACCATCTGTGCTGGTAAAATACCAGTCAGGTGGCAAACCTAATAGTAGTGTGTAAAAAAAAAAAAAAAGTAAATTTTTTTTCATTTTATTTTTTAAATGGGCCTATTCCATGGGCCTGGGCCTGGGCCTGGAGCTGCAGCTCCATCAGCCCCTATGTTAATCCGCCATGGTGCCAGGCCCCCCAGGTCTTAACCCTTCAGATGTAAACATAGCAGTTTTAAAGAAACTGCTATGTTTACATTGCAGAGTTAATCCAGCCTCTAGTGGCTGTCTTTCTGACAGCCGCTAGAGGTGCTTCCACGACGCTCAATGCGAAAATCGCATTGAGCACGCAGAATGTCCACAAGAAAGCATTGAGAAATACTTTCCTATGGGCGTTTTAAGGCGTGCATGGCTCTGGCCACGCATGCGCATTTGGCTCCATTCGGGAGCTGACGTCGGAGGGGAAGGTGAGGTCACCAGCGCCGAGGGAGCCCGGCACTGGATAAAGGTAAGTGGCTGATGGGGTTTTAACCCCTTCAGCCCAGCGGGAGGGGGGCACTGAGCGTGGGGGGGACCCAAGGATTATATAGTGTCAGGAAAATGAGTTTGTTTTCCTGACACTAAAGTGATCCTTTAAATATTTTGCTCTCCCTAGGTAAACATTACAGAGGCCCCCGGTTTGCTTTGAATGTTGCAGAATGTATCTGTGGTGGTTCTGTAACGAGAGATCCAATAACATAAATCTTTTGTCTTTCGATTGTTCCTTGGTGTTGTTACAGATCTAGCATACAGCGTTGTAGAATGACATCTTACACTCGGCATCCTGGGGGACAGCACCTGCAATAGAGAAATGTTACAGGAGAAGGAGATACAGTTTTTACGAACAATAACTCTTTCTCCATCGTAATACATGTGGGCAATGTAGTTGAAGCAGAAACAGCCAGGGTATATAAATGAGGCAGCATTTCTGGATTCTCATTTTTTTGTTGTCCAGCCTGTTTGGTTGAGAGCTTGGTCTGTTTGTAACTAGATTTATGTTTTTGCAGTAATAGTTCCTGTAGTTATCTTTTTTTTTTGTTATTTTATGATGGGCTTATGATATGATTTTTTTAAATACAGTAAACACTAGGAAACCTGCTTTTATAACAGACTGGAATAACCATTAAAGGGACACTATAGTCACCTAAATTACTTTAGCTAAATAAAGCAGTTTTAGTGTATAGATCATCCCCCTGCAATTTCACTGCTCAATTCACTGTCATTTAGGAGTTAAATCACTTTGTTTCTGTTTATGCAGCCCTAGCCACACCTCCCCTGGCTATGATTGACAGAGCCTGCATGAAAAAAAACTGGTTTCACTTTCAAACAGATGTAATTTACCTTAAATAATTGTATCTCAATCTCTAAATTGAACTTTAATCACATACAGGAGGCTCTTGCAGGGTCTAGCAAGCTATTAACATAGCAGGGGATAAGAAAATCTTAATTAAACAGAACTTGCAATAAAGAAAGCCTAAATAGGGCTCTCTTTACAGGAAGTGTTTATGGAAGGCTGTGCAAGTCACATGCAGGGAGGTGTGACTAGGGTTCATAAACAAAGGGATTTAACTCCTAAATGGCAGAGGATTGAGCAGTGAGGCTGCAGGGGCATGTTCTATACACCAAAACTGCTTCATTAAGCTAAAGTTGTTCAGGTGACTATAGTGTCCCTTTAAGTGTGTCACTATCTGCACTATTTCTATTTGTCAATTGTTTGGCTTAAAGTATCAATCATTCAGTCATAATACAGATTTTTGGGAATAGTCCTGACACAAATACAAACTGTATGTACAGTTGCTATTGTTGTGTTGTGTTTGTTTATTTTTATCTTTTGTACCATGTTTTATAGCATTTTGCACCCTGTCCCACCTCCACCAATTTAAGATACTTTGTTCTTAATGGTTATTGGACTACGATACATAATAATATCCCAGCACAGCCACATACACATCCTAACAGAAAGTAGCCATCATTAGAACAAGATTGATACCAATTGTATTACAACATATTCTACTACCCCACTGTCTGCAGAGAGTTAACGTTGCATGTGAGAAAGGGTAGGAAAATGATATGTTACAATTAATTTTTGTAGGCGTTTGTGTATTATTTTTTTTTATTAATCTTCCTTGGTTTTCTTGTTTTTTTTTTTAAAGAATTAAAAAATTTTTTTAAATGTTTTGATCCATCGGCCCACACTTTCTGACCTTCCTTCCAACCTGCACTATTTTTCTTCGCGCTCAAATAACACATTAACACAGTGGTGTATGTCATCTCAATACAAAAAGAAAGCAGCCCGATCCTCCTTTTCCTACAGAGCACTGCAATTATGGAACGACCTCACTCCAGTGGCGGTTCCAGAGGGGGGGCAACGGGGCAATTGCCCCCCCCCCCCGAGATTCTCCCCCGCCGGCTAATGCAGCGCTGGCATTGTCCAAGTGCCAGCCCTGCAATGTGCCTTCACGGACCAGAGGGGAGATCAGAGATGGCAGCCAGCAGGGGAGGGAGAGTGGACCCAGGAGTTCAGCCTGCAGCTCCTCCGGGTTCTTTCCTTGCGAGCATGGAGCGTTGCCGCGGTTACCACGGCAACGCTCCAAATCTCGCGAGAGTGAACTTTAGCCCTGGAGCTACGGGCTAGAGTTCACTCTAACCACAGGAACCACCAGGGATACCCCACCGGACCACCAGGGATCAATAAATGCCCCCCCTCCTCCCAGTAAAGGTAAAAAGGGAGTGGGGACATACATTTATTTATTTTATTAAACAAAAAAATATTAAAAATCCTCCCTACCCTCCTTCCCCCTCCATACACACACTGCCACACAAACACTGCCCCCACACACATACACTGCACACCCATACACACATTGCCCCCCCACACACTGCTCCCATACACACATTGCCCCCCTACACACTGCCCCCCATACACACATTGCCCCAAAGACACATACAGTGCCCTACACACACTGCTGCCCACACATACATACAGTGCCCCCCATGCATACACTGCTACAATACATACAGTGGCCCCATGCACACACATTGCCCCACACACACATACAGTGCCCCCATACACACACTGTCCCAAACACACATACAGTGTCCCCCGTACACACAATGCACACACATACAGTGTCCCCATACACACATTTCCCCACAGACACATACAGTGCCCCCCATACACACAATGTCCCACACACACATGCAGTGCCCCCATACACACATTGCCCCACAGACACATACAGTGCCCCCCATACACATTGCCCCACAGACACATACAGTGCCCTACACACACTGCTGTCCCCCATACACACATTGCCCCACCGCACAGCGCCCCCATACACACACTGCCCCAAACACACATACACTGCCCCCCTCACATACACACTGCACCGCTCACTGCAGCTCTCACACACACACTGCTCCACACATACACTGCAACCCTGACATACACTGCTGCCCTCACGCACTCGCACACACACTTCACTGCACGCACACACACACTGCACCTTTCACACACACTTCACCCCTAACACATACCCCTGCTCCTATGCCCTATATCCCAGCAGACCCCAGGTAAGTTGTCAAACTCTGGGATGGGATCATGGCACTACAGGCATCATAACTAATACACTAAGCTTTAGTGGTTATTTTGCCTGGATTATTTCTTTAAATAATCTACAAGTACCCCTCCCGAGATCAGGCTCTGGATCCGCCACTGTCTCCCGCACACTTTCAAATCTTCCCCGAGTCTAAAGTCCTTTAAGAGATCCATCTCTACATACCTCAAAATAGAATGCTTGTGTTGGTTGATTATATATATTATATATTTCCTACCTGTTCTATGTTACATTTTATATATGTTGTGTATTAATATTGTTTTTGTATTTTATTGTACCCTATTGTATCAATGCAATGTTTTGTGGACCCAGGACATACTTGGAAATTAGAGAAATCTCAATGTAGCTTTCCTAGTAAAATATTTTATATTTAAATCAGGTAGCAGAGCAAATGGGTTTTGGAATAAAATCAACACTAGCCATAGAAAGTCATTGGATCGTCTTGGTTGGCTGATCACCTTCTAGCGTTGGCAGTGCTAACTGTGTGAGTTGGAAACCCTATGAATTTATTGCAAATGAGCCAACTTCAAAAGTGAGTTTCTGTTTTATATTGTATGTTTTGCACCATTTTAATGCATTATTTATGCATGCTGTTTCTCCTCTTTCTCTTCCTTTAGGTTTAATGTGTGCTTCCCTTAATAATAATAATAATAATAATAATAATAATAAAACTGTGAAATCATCTATATACTTAGCAATATTTCATTTTCCAAGAGGTGTAGGGATTTCTCCTTACAAAAAGCAATCTGTATCTACTTCATACCAATGAATAGCAAATTGCTGTACTTTGTGCTTTTCGTTCTTATAATTATTATATTTTGATTTTTTTTTCTAAAAATTTAACATTTATTAGATTTTATTTGCATAACTTTATTAAATAAGTTCTATGGAGACATCAGTACAATTGTTTCAATTACTTTATTTTTTTAGAATGCAAACATGATACAATCTCAGCAAAACGAACACCCCAAACGTACAAATATAAATAATATTTAGTGGATTCAGCAACAGCAATACAAACAGTGAAAACATATAAACAGCAGCCATTTTCACCATTAAATCATTCATTCAGTTACAAACACAAGTTACTTTTTCTGTACAGCATTCTAAAAAATAATAAGGCTGATCTCTTGAGAAGCAAACAGTTAAATGCTTTGCAGAGAAGTGCTTAGCACTCATATTATTAAATGGGATGGATGATGGACGGATAGAATAGTGGTTCTGTTTATTTAATGTGCCTACACAACCACATGGCACTAGTCACAGTTCCGGTAAAGCAAATTATTCCTGTGGATGGGAGATCTTGATTTGACATCACAGCAGTCCCTCTGTGTGCATAAGTGACTTTTGATATCAAACAAGAGGGTATCATATTAGCGGGGTATGCTAGGCAACGTAACCACTACAGCTCTCTGGCACCATATTTGGGTTTAATATCAAACCAACCAGGGACTGTCAACGCTTTGGCTTCATTGATATTAGGAAAATAACAGTACTGCATTATAACTCTCAGTTTATACCAACCTGGACAGAGGAGATTGGCTGAGAGTGTTGGTGGCAGGTTAGCGCAGTTCTCTCTGCTAATCAATGCCATCAAGGTTGGAGAAAATTGAAATTGACTATCCAGTGTGAATTCCCATTATAAATGTGGATGATATGGGGACAGTCCCTGGGTGCCAAAACGAGACTGTTTGAGGAGGCATTTCCAAGGCACTCTAAGCAACATGCAAATTGGCACCAGTATAAGTTACAGGGAGACCCTGTTGGCAGTATCATTGCAAGGGGAGCACCATCACTACAGCTCGATACCTTGGGGGACCTACACCCACCTAAACATCATAATTTACATTATTCTCAGCCATGGTTCTATTTCTGCAACATTGATGAGCAAACCAGACTCGTACCATGGCAGTAAAGCATGACCAACATGACATTATATGTAGCAAAATAGACAATACTGGGGTAGGGTAATAAATCGTCGATATATTAAATGTAATATTAATATTCTAAATATTTTTTTCAAATATATCAAATCTGTATTTAAATAATTCTAATAAATCCTTTCACATATATTTGTCTTAAAAGTTACATAAGTTACTAAAGTCTACAGTCCATTCATAAAACTCTGCGGCTGATCTGGCGATACCATGGTATTGAGAAACTCCTTCAGTGGTGGGGCGACAGTTGTATGTAGTTCTGTGAAGCCATAGTCTTCAACCTGTGCAATAAAGGAAAGATAAATAAGTATTTAGGCATATTTTTCTTTAAATTCATGATGCATGCCCCCATCCTGCAACACACTTCTTAATATCACTTCTTTATCACCACTAATGATGATTTTACATTTTATTTACAAAATAGTGAGTTGTGGTGGACTGACAACTTGCAAAATAAATCTATAAATCTCTCAAGATTATGAAGTAGTATATTAGTATCTTGCTGAACCCATATCAAAACCACAAAGGCAAGGGAGCTAAATTAGTAAA
>OW240914.1:86546191-86663100 GCA_933207985.1 Pelobates cultripes | reverse complement strand
GCTGAGCGCTGCCCTCCTGTCAACCCCCTTTCTCAGGCTGCGCCCGGGCGGTGCGGTCCGCCCTCATGGACGCACCGCCCGGGCAAAGCCGCCTGAGGCTCTATACAGAGCGCTCGGGCGGCTGCAGCATGGGGGGGGGGCGGCGGGGCTGGCCATGGCACCCCCCACCCGGCTGGCACCCGGAGCGGACCGCCCCCCCCGTCCCCCCCTTAGTACGCCACTGCTGAGGGCACACTATAGAACTGCAATGTTTTACAGCACTAAGTGCTAAATTGGCACAGCATCCAGACCACTTCAAGGAGCTGAAGTGTTCTGGGTGCCTACAGTGTCCCTTCAATTAGAATCTCACAGTGCTTACACACTATTCCGTGATTTAAGATTAATCCCACATGTAGTCATGCCATAGTAAAAAAAGACTTAGAGTGTGAGATTGGGTGGATTGCTTTGTTAAACAAGTAGTGAATCCACGGTTTTGGTGTAATTGAAAATGCAAGCAAGGCAATACCTAAACATAAACAGAGCTGGATTTACGTTACATAAGGAAAGCCATAATTATGATCATTATAGAAAAGTTTAATTTAGTTAAAAGCCCATCTTGCAGTCTTTAGCTGGAGTTAGTTCAGTCAGTGATAAAGGATTGATGTGAATTACATAGTTACATGGTAGTCTAGGTTGATAAAAGACTACAGTTCAAGTTCAATCTTGAAACTAGACACGTGCCATTCGTTTCGGGCCGAATATGTATTCGGACGAATTTCGGGCAATTCGGACATTCGGGTACTTCCGAATGTCCGAATAGCTGAAGTGCTGAATTGCCGAATTACCGAGGTCCTGAAGTTCCGAAATTACTGAATTTCCGAAGTGCCGAAGTGCCAAAGTTCCGAAGCACAGTTTTGCCTAAGTACTAATATACTTAGGTCCTCCCCCCTGGCCACAGGCTGCTCACTGTTTATTAGACATGCCCCTACTCGCGGTATAGCGAGTAGGGGCATAATTTACTAATACTAAGTAATCTTTACTTAGTATTGGTAAATTTGGCTGAAAGACCAATTTAGGTCTTTCAGTCTTTTGGTAGATAACTCCCTAATACCGTGGGAATTAGGGAGTTATCTACCAAGCGGCTGCAAGAGAAGTTCCGAAGTGTCGAATTGCCGAAGTCCCGAATTTCTGAATGCTGAACCAAACTGAAAAATTTTCCCATGCACATGCCTACTTGAAACCAATTCATTTTATGCCGTTAATTAAAAAGAAGGCAAAACCCCCCAAAAGACAAACAATTGTAATGATATCTAGTTATTCCACAAATTGAGTCCATAATGGCAATCAGCTTTCTCATTGGGTCAATAACCTGTTCACATACATATCAATTATATCACTGAATTTGTTTGATAATCATTATATATTTGTCATTTACGCTCACTGAGCCATTACTAAACAGTAGAATTTTCACCCCAGTAATATGTCTATTAAAGGCCTTTATAGACCCATAAGACAGGCTTTACACAATATATTAATTAAACTCCATGATATAACACTTTTAGGGATGTGATTTTTTTTCTTATCATTGGAATAAAGGTTTCCACCTTATCACATATTTTAGGGGACTATGTAAATTGAGACCAAATTTTCCAGGAGTAAACCCTCACATCTGGAGAACACACAGAGCATGTATATCTTTTGATTTTAGGAAATATCCAAATTTAGATTTTGGGTTTAGGGTACACACTCGGAGCTAAGTAGATGACTCAATGTAGGTTATGTTGTCATGTACTCAGTGAAAACACCACAATTCATATTCGATACTTAGAATTTTGCATTTGCCATTCACATAATAAGCCTGAGTAAAGCAACTTCGAGAAACCCATTTTTCCCCCTTATTAGTCATTTCCTTGTGCTTACATGCTTGACTGACCAACTGAGGATTCCATTTCCATGTTGACACATTGTGCAGGAGAAGGGATAAATGACCTCTGACAGCAGAGTAAACACCAAATTATACTGGATTAAAAACAAAATTATATAATTTAGGCAGGAATACCCAATCTGAAAAATTACAAACTCAGCTATCATTACAGCATGGCTGTATTACACTGAATTTAGCAATTTGGTTTTCAAGTCACTCAAATTAGCTGTTTAGCGAATACGTCCCATTGAGTTTCTAATTAGGATCAGATCTCCTCAGTTACTGCAGGCAAGAAACAAAAATGAGAAAACATTACATTCTCACCCAATTGAAGAATGTTGTGTGAAAAATGGTCATGAAGATTAAAGCAAAAGTTTTATTCAAATCAAAGCCATTTTGAAACACTTTTGAACTATCTACACTAACATTGCTTGTTTGTGTATATATAAGATAGAAACATGTAAACCTATTATAAACCTAATCCTTGGTTGCTTTTATGGACATGATTTTGCAGAATAACATTAGAATCACAAATTACTGCAAATAAATCTGATTAATAAAAGCACCTACCTGGACTGTAAACGTGGAAATGTGTCACTGTGTCATCTGATAAGAAAATGTATTTATATATGTAAAATGAATCTGGTAAACACAATATTATGTATGATTCATTGTCTGGCACAGAAATCACTATATCTTAAAATAACTATACCAGTTAAAACTTGAATCCAGACATATTATTCACCCTTCTGTCTGGCTCATAAACATTTCCTAGATACCTCTTAAACTAACTGAGCACTCATATTGCTGCTCCCTACACTTCCTTCAATCTCTGGGTCACAAACAGCACTTTGCTTTCCAGCCCAAACTACAAAAATGATGTGCAAATATGGCATAGTTTTCCAAGAAATATCAAATCTGTCTTTAGACTTAAAGGGACACTGTAGTCACCAAAACAACTTTAGCTTAATAAAGCAATGTTGGTGTCTGCATTCCCACTGCTCTGTTCTCTGCCATTTAGGAGTTAAATCACTTTGTTTATACAGCCCAAGTCACACCTCCCTTGTGACTTACACAGCCTTCCTCAACACTTCCTGTAAAGAGTCATCTAATGTTTACACTTCCTTTATTGCAAATTTTGTTTAATTTAGAATATATTATCTCCTGCTTTGTTAGTAGCTTGCTTGACCCTGATGAAGCCTCCATTGTGTGATTAAAGTACAATTTAAAGAGAAGGAGTTAAAAACTTTTAAAGTAAGCTAACATCTGTTTGAAAGTGAAACCATTTTGTTTTCATGCAGTCTCTGTCAGTCACATCCAGGGGAGGTTGATTGTGGGAGAGTGATTTAACTCCTCAATAGCAGAAAATTGAGCAGTGAAACTGCAAGGGCACGATCTATACACAAAAATTGCTTCATTAAGCTAAAATAGTTGTGGTGACTCCAGTGTCCATTTAAGCCCCTAAAAATTTCTGCTTCAGTTTGTATTAAAAAAAGGGAAAACATCACTTTTCGGGAAATGACACCAATCAATAAAACATAGAAAATCAACTATAACTTTTAAACCTTTTTAGGAATGTTACATTTTCTTCTAAATAATTAAACCTAATATTAAAAATTCTGGGAAGCGAAAGTTCCCCTTTAAAACAAAAGGCAGGGTTATTCACTTAAATGTAAACTGTACTTGATAATTCCCACTTTAGTGAATGATTCTGATAATGTCCAATTATATTATAAAGGCGCTATTATAAATAAGTAGTGCTGTATGATTCATCCTTTCAGAACATAAAAAGGAATTGAAAGGCATCATAATGTGTTCTTCCTGAAAAAGAAAAAAACAAAACATTACAATTATTTAAACACTTTACAACATGTTAAACAATCAAACATTAATCTCAAATGTCATAACTTCAAGTATTTAATTTGTTGATGGATTGATTTGGGTTACATTTCAATGCATTCAAGTTACAAGCCTAATAATTATTTTTTACACCTTTATATATAGCAGAATCTGGAAAATAGTTTAGAAATGCAGTAACTATTCTTCCCATGTTAACACTTGTGTCCAGGGCACTTGTGTCAATAAGAAAGTGAGGTGTGAAGTGGTCACACTTCTGACACTTGGTGCGTTCGGGATAATAGCTAAAGAAGACACTGGTGAAAGTGAGCCTGCTTAGAAATCATATATAAACTAACAGAGGCGCCCTAACCTATGACCTAACCTTGTGCTGACAAAAGTGTGAATGCTTGTCATTTAAGGTCCAGAGGTTCGCTCAGTGCCACACATATACACAGAGCACTATTTATGCAGAACGACAGGATAAAATCTGGGGAAAATGCCTTTAATTTACTATTTGTTTTATCTTCCAATCACTATATAGCTGAAAATGGAAATATTGACACCAGTTGCTATATATCCATAGAATTGATACATACAATAGTAATTAGTAATTAGCACAAATATTTGGGAATTACTACAGAAAAGGTAGCATAGCCATCATTTACTTGTTTGATGGCTGTTGAACAGCACAGATTACATTGGCTCTTTATAAATAAAATAGTAATTTAAAAAAAAAATTTTTAGAAAACTATTTTATTTATAAATAGCCAATGTAATCTGTTCTTTTCAACAGCCATTAAGGAGCATGCAAGCAAATGATGCTTATGTGGCATAAAAGGCAGTTTGCACAGATATTGCTATTCATTATCAAGCAATGCTCCAGTTTATTTCCAAAGACTTCTTTACAAAACAATATAATGTGCTACAAATGTAACTTTGTGATAGTGAAAGTTCTCCAAATGGTGGCAAACACACAGTGGCCTTGGTGCTTGGATTAACCCTATAATTAGTCCAGACTCTAAATTTGTTAGTTTTATTGTCTAAAGTGCTAATTCCACATTTTAAACCAAAGTACACAAACTGAAAACAGCTTATTTGGAGAATTTTTCCAATTAGATCAAATAATTTGGAAATTCACTTCATATCAATAAATAACTGTGTAAGTGAATCTGTGATAAAAAAAAAAATAAATAGATCTCAGTATGTTTGGCCAAAAAGTATTTCATTAAAATGCTAGAAAATGAGTGAATATTCAGCTATAAGGATGTTGTGTGTAATTTGCATCCATGCAGTATTGGAATATTATGTCACAGTGCTGTAATTAGCCTGCAGTTAGTTTGAATCATTTATCAGGATGCACTTGTTTAACAGCAGTTCAGAAATTATACTTTGTATTTGCTAGTGCAATAAAGGTACTAGCTATTTATAATAAGCAAACAGAGAAATAAAGGATAACATGTAATCTTTGTCTTTGCTTGCTAAATGGGAAAATCTATAGACTGAATATTACTATCTATGAAGTCACGCCATGGCATTTTTGTCTGCCAGGAGCTCTTTACACTGACAGAAGAAAAGATGTTTTATATAGAAAAATTAATGAAAGTGTAAGTCATTATTATTATTATTATTATTATTGGTATTTAAACAGCGCGAGCTTATTCCGCAGCGCTTTACAATAAAGGGGGAATTTATCAAATGAGATAATAACAAAATATAGCAGGAACAATAGGTAGTTGGGGATCCTACTCAAACGAGCTTACAGCCTAGAGGAGATAACTTTTGATTGTATGACTCGGGCAAGGTGCTACAGCTTTTAACCCCTTAAGACCGAAGGGCGTACAATTACGCCCTATTTTAGGCATCTCTAAACGCCGCCGGGCGTAATTGTACGCCCTCCGGTCTTTCTTTACTTACCCAGGGAGCCCCCCCGCGGCAGATCCTCCTCCTCCGGTGCCCCCCGGCCATGTGAGAGTGAGGTCCTTGCGAGGACCCCACAATCACATGGCCGGTATAGCTGGCTTCTGTATTGCCAGCAGGGGGGCTGCCTGTAATTACAGGTGGACCCCCTGCTGGCTGAAAATAAAATAAAAATAAATTAATTAAGTGTAAAAAAAATATATATATTATATATATATATATGATCTAAGTATATATATACACATATACATACACACATGTACACTGTCTAGGTGTATTTTACTATTAATATATATAATTATATATACATATTAATATCAAATTACATGTAGACTGATACTGATTAAATATATAATTATTGTTATATTATTATATTTATATATATATATATATATATATAAAATATAAAAAAATTAAATATGTAAATACGTTAAAAAATAAAAAAAATAAAAAAATAATTAAAAAATATATAGATGTGTGTTATTTCGTTGTAACTGTATTGTGATATTAATATATATATTTATATCAAAATAAACGTAGAACGAAATAATATATATATCTACATACATAAATATATACGTATATATAGGGGCGTATTAGCCGCGAGGCAAACAAGGCATTTGCCTTGGGCGGCATTTTCCAGGGGGCGGCAAAAAACGCCGCCCCCCAAATGCCCAGGGCAGATGTCTAGTTAGCCTCGCGGCTAACTGACATCCCGGTCGGGCTGGGCGGCGCTGGCAGGCGGGCGGCTGGCGAGGGAGCTCTTCCTCTGAGCGGTCTGCTCAGCTCCCTCGCGCGCCGCAGAGTGAGGCTGGGAGCCGGAATATGACATCATCTTCCGGCTCCCAGCCTCACTCTGCAGCCAGCGCGCGAGGGAGCTGACCAGCCAGCTCATAGGAAGAGCTCCCTCGCCAGCCGCCCGCCTGCCAGCGCCGCCCAGTCCGACCGGCAGCCACTGGACCACCAGGGAGAGAGAGACCTCCCCCCCCCAGCACTCCCAAAGGTAAGGAGGTTGGGGGGGGATTTAAATAAAAAAAAAAGTTAATGTGTGTGTGTGTGTGTGTCTGACTGTGTTTGTGAGTGTGTGTGTGTGTTTGTGTCTGACTGTGTTTGTGAGTGTGTGTGTGTGTTTGTGTCTGACTGTGTTTTGTGAGTGTGTGTGTGTGTTTGTGTCTGACTGTGTTTGTGTAGTGTGTGTGTGTTTGTGTCTGACTGTGTTTGTGTATGTGTGTGTGCGTGTGTGTTGTGTGTCCTGACTGTGTGTGTTTGTGTCTGACTGTGTGTGTGTGTGTGTGTGTGTCTGACTGTGTGTGTGTGTGTTTGTGTCTGACTGTGTGTGTGTGTTTGTGTCTGACTGTGTTTGTGAGTGTGTGTTTGTGTCTGACTGTGTTTGTGTCTGTGTCTGACTGTGTGTGTGTGTGTGTGTGTATGTGTCTGACTGTGTGTGTGCGTGTTTGTGTCTGACTGTGTGTGTGTGTATTTAGAAGGTGGGGCTGGGGGGAAGGGTTGGGTGGGGGTGGCACAGGGGGAGGGGGGCGTCTGAGTTTTGTCCTGCGTAGGGCAGCACAAAACCAGGATACACCACTGCGTATATATCACTATATATATACCTATATAGAAATAAAATATTAAAAAAAAAATTATATATATATATATATATATACATACAGATTCACATATGTATATATATACACACATATATTAATTCTACATATATATTTATGTAATATTTTTACATAATTAGGTATCTTAATTAATTACAATTAGCGGGACCTGCCTGCCAACCCATGCCGAAAGAAAAGGGAATTTCATGTGCTAGCACTATATTTAACCCTATAACTTTCCAAGACACCATAAAACCTGTACATGGGGGGTACTGTTCTACTCGGGAGACTTCGCTGAACACAAATATTAGTGTTTCAAAACAGTAAAATGTATTACAACGATGATATCGCCAGTAAAAGTGACGTTTTTTGCATTTTTCATGCACAAACAGCAGTTACACGGACGATATTATTGCTGTGATACTTTTTACTGTTTTGAAACACAAATATTTGTGTTCAGCGAAGTCTCCCGAGTACAACAGTACCCCTCATGTACAGGTTTTATGGTGTTTTCAAAAGTTACAGCGTCAAATATAAGGCTTGCGTTTCATTTTTTTCACATTAAAATTCGCCAGATTGGTTACGGTGCCTTTGAGACCCTATGGTAGCCCAAGAATGAAAATTACCCCTATGATGGCATACCATTTGCAATAGTAGACAACCCAAGGTATTGCAAACAGGGTATGTCCAGTCTTTTTTAGTAGCCACTTAGTCACAAACACTGGCCAAAATTGGCGTTTTTTGCATTTTTCACACAAACAAATACTAACGCTAGCTTTGGCCAGTGTTTGTGACCAAATGGCTACTAAAAAAGATTGGACATACCCCATTTGTAATACCTTGGGTTGTCTACTATTGCAAATGGTATGCCATTGTGGGTGTAAATTTCATTCCTGGGCTACTATAAAGTCCCAAAGGCAATGTAACCAATCTGGCGAATTTCAATTTCAAATGTAACATGCTATATTTGACCCTGTAAAACACCATAAAACCTGTACACAGGGGGTACTGTTTTACACGTGAGACTTTGCTGAATACAAATATGTGTATTTTATTGCAGTAAAAGCAAACAGTATTATGACATTGACAGTTAAAATGTCATGTAGAACTAAAAAAATCAAGAAAAAAACGTATTTTCTCCCATTTTTTCATATTAAATTATGTTTCATAGCTAAATATTTGATATTAAATGAAAGCCCTGTTTCCCCTGAATAAAATGATATATAATAAGGGTGTGTGTATTTACTATGAAAGAGTTGAATTACGGTTGGACGCAAATGTAGCGCAAATGCCAGGTTTTGTTTACATTTTGTTTCATTCACAACGTGTACATTTGGCTCCGTCCTTAAGGGGTTAAATAAAATTAATGTAACCAAAGCTCCGGGACATGATGGTATTCACCCATGAGTACTTAAGGAACTAAGTGGGGAAATAAGTGAACCTCTGTATTTAATTTTTCAAGATTCTTTTGTTTCAGGTATTGTACTGGAGGATTGGAGGAAGGCAGATGTTGTTCCGATATTTAAAAAGGATTCAAAATCCTTGCCTGGAAATTATAGACCTGTGAGCTTAACTTCTGTGACTGGGAAAATATTTGAAGGGCTATTAAGGGATAATATTCAGGAATTCATTGGGAAGAACTTTGTTATTAGCAATAATCAGCATGGTTTTATGAAACATAGGTCATGTCAAAATAACCTAATTATATTCTACAAAGAAGTAAGTAGAAGTATAGATCAGGGTGTTGCAGTGGCTTTGATCTACTTGGATTTTGCCAAGGCATTTGATACGGTTCCTCACAATAGGTTAGTCTTCAAACTAAAAGAAATTGGCCTAGATCAAGCATGTCAAACTCAAAGTCTAGCATGGGCCACATAAACAAGGTTTAAATTTATGTGGGCCGCAAAAACAAACAAACCACCATTTAAATTTTCATAGAAACGTAGGTTTATTTTAAAAGATGTACAGTATAAAAAAAAAAAAAAACAGCATCGCCATCTACTAAACCACAGCACCCCCCTCTACTAAATCCCTCTACTAAATCCCAGTCCACCCCATATACTAAATCCCAGTACCCCCCTCTAGCCAACAAGCAGACTCCACTCACACTGCCTGTATGCGACTCCGGAGCCCGGCCTCTGGTATACCCCAAATGGTGCCGTCCGCACCCTGCGCCAAATCTGATCCTCCCGCTACTTCTTAAAAAACCCTCTGAAGGTGGAGAATGTTGATGTCATGTCGGAATGTCAATGCCAGGAACCTCTCCTCTCCGGCCGGTTAACTTTTAGCAGAGTAGGCACCTGCAATGTGGAGAAAGCAGGTGCCTACTCTGCTTTAACACTAAGCATGCACTCGCGACTCGCTAGGCTGCATATTTGTCCATTGTAGGCCGTATGGGGCCCGTAGGCCGCGAGTTTGACATGCTTGGTCTAGATGATTATTCTTGGGTAAAACATTGGCTTAAGGATAGAGTACAACGAGTACAACAAGTTGTCATTAATGGTAAATTTTCAGGCTGGACAAAAGTGGTAAGTGGTGTCCCTCAGGGTTCTGTTTTGGGACTGCTTCTATTTAACATATTTATAAATCTTGAAATAGACATTGAAAGCCATGTTTCAGTGTTTGCAGATGACACAAAACTTTGTAAAGTAATAAAATGTGAGCAGGATGTTTCTTTGCTGCAGAGGGATTTGGATAGATTGGGGGACTGGGCACTAAAATTGCAGATTAAATTTAACGTAGTGAAATGCAAAGTTATGCACTTTGGGGTTAAGAATGCACAAGCAATTTACACCCTAAATGGTAGTGAACTAGGGATAACCACACACGAGAAGGATTTGGGAATTGTTATAGACAACAAATTAGGCAGCAATATGCAATGTCAATCTGCAGTTGCTAAGGCCAGTAAGATTTTGTCATGTATAAATAGGGGCATAAATTCTCGGGATGAAAATATAATTTTGCCTCTTTATAAATCGCTGGTAAGGCCACACCTTGAATATGCTGTGCAATTTGGGGCACCTGTTCTAAAGAATGATATCATGGCACTAGAAAAAGTGCAGAGACGAGCTACAAAATTGATAAAAGGAATAGAGCATTTTAGTTACAAAGAAAGGTTAAAAAAATTAAATCTCTTTAGTTTGGAAAAAGGGGATATGTTAACATTATACAAATATATTCGGGCCAGTACAAACCATTATCTGGAAATCTATTCATAAACAGGGCTATGCATAGGACACAAGGTCACACATTTAGGCTGGAAGGAAGGAGATTTCATCTAAGGCAAAGGAAAGGTTTTTTTACAGTAAGAGCAATAAGGATATGGAATTCTCTGGTTTTATCAGCGTCCATGCAGATGTTTCAACTGCAACTGGATACATGGCTTGCAAAAACATAACATACAGGGATATAATTTCTAATTAGCTGCTTGATCCAAGGAGACATCTGACTGCTATTTTGGGGTCAAGAAGGAATATTTTCCTAGTTTGTTGCAAAATTGGAAGCGCTTCAGACTAGGTTGCCTTCTTTTGGATCAACAGCAAAAACATATGTGAGGAAGGCTGAACTTGATGGACACAAGTCTCTTTTCAGCTATGTAACTATGTAACAGTAGGAAGGGTATTGAGGGAGACAGCAAATAGACATGGTGGGAGAGTAGCAGAACTGTAGGTGAGAGTGGAGTGTGGCCCTTTAGGAATGAGCAAGAGGAAGGTTTGGGGGATAGAAGTTACTTTTGGAGGCCATAAATTCTCTCTGCTCGTTGTCTGTCCTACCTTGTTATATTTAAATTCACTGAGGACTCTGCTGGTATGCCTAGTTTACCCCTGGAATGCGGTGCATTAATCACAGAAAAGCAGTTCATTAATCACTCATATTGCCATACAATATGGCTTAATGAAGCAGTTTTGGTGTCTCTGCATTCTCACTGCTCAGTTCTCTGCCATTTAGGAGTTAAATCATGCTTCGGTCACCACCACCATTTAGGTTCATAAACTAGTACCTTCAGTCAGAGGTGTAACTAGAAACCACAGGGCCCCGGCATGAAAATTGCCCTGCCCCCACCCCCCATGCATCTACAACCCCACCACTGTCGCCCATATCCCCTCTTTTGAACGTATTACCACTTTTGTGCTTAAGTGTATTTTATTCCCTCTTTAGTGTGTCTTACAACCCCCTTTGTATGTCTCTTACATACACCCAGCCCCTTTCTTCGTCTCTCTTTCCACCACAGTCCCTCTTTCTCCCCTTAGTCCGTTTTGTGTGTCCCTCCCCTCCAGATCCCTTTGCGTGTCTTTCCTCCCAAGCCATGTAGACATAGATATACAGGCATAAATACATACATACTTACACAATCATAGAGGCACACAGGCATTATTTTTCAGGCACACAATCAAAGTCATATAGGTACACTGCCATACAAACACAGACATAATCATACAGAGACATACAGACACAGAGACACACAGGCAGAGATATATATAGACACACAGGCAGATACATACAAACATACAGAGACAGTAACACAGAGACATACAGATACAGTCACACGGAGATATACAGGCAGAGACATACATACATACAAACAAACAAACAGAGACATACAGGCATACAGAGACATGCAGGCATACAGAGGCATACAGAGACAGACATAAAGGCATGCAGAGACATACATGCGTACAGAGACATACATGTGTACAGAGACATACATACATACAGGCATACAGAGACATACGTAGATACAGGCATACAGAGACATACATACAGAGACATATATACATATATACAGGCTAACAGAGACATACATGCACACAGAGACATATATACATACAGGCACACAGAGAAATACATACATACATGCACACACACAGAGATAAACATATATACAGGCACACAGAGACATACATACATATATGCACACAGAGACATACATGCACACAGACTTATATACAGGCACACAGAGACATACATACATACATACATACAGGCATACAGAGACATACATAGATACAGGCATACAGAGACATACATACAGAGACATACATACATATATACAGGCTAACAGAGACATACATGCACACAGAGACATATATACATACAGGCACACAGAGAAATACATACATACATGCACACACACAGAGACAAACATATATACAGGCACACAGAGACATACATACATATATGCACACAGAGACATACATGCACACAGACTTATATACCGGCACACAGAGACATACATACATACATACATACAAGCACACAGAGACATACATACATACATACATACATACATACAAGCACACAGAGACATACATACATGCACGCACAGTCACAATTACATACCTACTGTACATACAGATTCCTTGAGGTGCATGCTGTCCGGCTCTGTGGAGTCCTGTCTTGCAGCCCAGCCTCATCACAGGGTGACAGTCGCGATGTGTGGTACACAGGGAGCAGGGATATGATATCATTCATTTATCTTCCCCCTCCACACAGCCTGCGGCAGACACCACTGTAGGAGGCTCCTCGGTCGTCAGTAAGGCCCCCTGGAAATACATAGCATCGGGTGGCCCCAACAGCATGAGCCACCCGATGGGCCCCTTCAATGCGGCCACCGGGCATTACTTAGCCGGCGGGACCCGCGGTTGCTTGGGTATGCAGGGCGGCCAGGCCCCTTGGAGTGACGGGCCTGGTCACAGCTATGACCCTTCTGACCGCGGTAGTTCCACCACTGCCTGCAGTGAATATTTCTCACGCATTATAGAAGGCGAGGAGGACTAAAATGACCACATTGCTTCGATGTAATTGGAAGCTTTGATGAAAACTGTTTCAGATTTAGACTAGAAATGTGAAAGATAAGCCTTAATTATAGTTTGAACAAGTATGCACATTTTGTGTATCTCAATAAATCCTTTAAATTTAGGACTTGATTTGCCACTAGGCAGTTGCCTACATGCAGTAGACTCCTTTGGCCACCTTTCCTACCAAACATCCATCTTTTCAAGTTTAAATATATATGTGTGTGTGTATATATATATATATATATATATATATATATATATATCTGCACTATTTTTATTTGGGGAGGTTGGGAACATACTAGTGCATTTCACTAGTGGGAACATACTTCCCGACTCTCTTGTGCATACTCTGAATCATGAAATTAGCAACAGAGCAAACTTTTTGGGGGAGAGAGTAGGGGCTCCTAAATGTTTTTGCACCCACAGTCACCTGAAATGTAAACTTAGCTTTTTTAAGTTAGAGTAAAGAGGTGGTCATACTAAAGTCTAATATTTGACATTAGCTCACTAGCAAACAGTATCTGCTATTAGCTGCCAGTTGGTTATTGGGCAGACTGGACAATTCCCCATGGGCTCACTGCTTCCATAAGTGTGTGGAGAGTTCTGTAGGGATAATTGTGGAGCAAACTATTAAAAATAATGAATATTAGTTAATATGAATATCAATATGAATATCAATATAGCAATATTAATTATTATATGAACACACCCATCATCCAAGTTTCTGTTCTCTAGACAGACACTAGAAGATGACTGGTCTATCCTGTGCATGGTAGTGATATCCATCAGACTAATGACTAAGTTTCCAAATAATGATGTAAGGACTTATTTAATTTTCTTTTGTTATAAATATTCATTGTCGCCTTTAGCATTAAGGAGTCGTGTAAACACAGACAAACTAGTAATTAGATCATATGTTAGAATGGTTTTGTAAATTAGTCTGGATGTGGTTCCAGCCTTGGAATAAAAACTAAGGTGTCTGGAAGAATTTGCACTAGGATGCCAACACTTTGAAAAAGTAGGTCCGTCCTGTGTTACACGGGAGCTTTGGAAGTATCTAAAAATGAAGTAGAAGACTAAGGAGGAGCAACTACCTGTGAAATGAGTTGCAAATAAGTTTAATTCCTTACACTTGGTCATTTGTAATGTTTGAAATGCAAGCATGTAACTTTGATGACCAGTAATCTTGTATTTGATGTCACAATGCCAGTAACTAATTTGTTTGGGCTTTACAGAGAAAGTGTGAAGTGGTTCCTGTCTGGACAAAATCCTTTTATTAGACAAGTGATTATTTTGCCGTATCAACTCTACATTGTAACAGAGGTGTATAACATGCAGCCCGTCTTGGGGTACATGCACTAAACTGTAAGTTGTGTTGACTTGACTAATGATTTTACACATAGCTAATTTGGGGGGGGGGGCAAAAAACATCTATAATGGTTCTATTTCAGCCATGCAGCTTTTATGTGATACAGTTTTGCAACCTCACTGTTAACTCACTAATAGCAAACAGAACCCTACGTTCTATAGTGGATACCATATATAAAAAGTAATTATTTTTCTTCTGACTGCACTACAGCTTAGTTTCTACTATTATAGCAATATATTGGGGGGAGGGATGGATGGGGAAGGTGTAGGACAAAAAATAAATCAACATCCCTCTCAACATTTTAAATGAACAAATAGAGACACTTTTATTTTAGGGGTGTGACTGGAGGTGCGACCATGGGCGGACTTTTCAGAAACATTTTAGGTAACTTAATAATAAACAATGAATGCAACAAAAATTTTAAGGGACACTATAGTCACCAGAACAACTAAAGCTTAATACAGTGGTTATGGTGTCTAAAGCATGTTGCTGCAGTGTTAGCACTGTAAATAATGCCCTTTCAGAGAAAGGGCTGTTTATATATTGCTGGCTGGTGACACCTCTAGTGGCAGTCACTGGTGTTCAGTGTCTCCACGCTCTGCATGGAGACGCGAAACGTTCCCCATCGAGATGCATTTGTTCAATGCATTTCTCAGAAGATGCTCATTGGCGCAGCGCAGCGTTTTAGTGACACGCTGCACATACAGACTACAGGCACCTTGACCACTCAAATCAGTTAGCTGGTTATGGTGTTTGGAGTAACTCTTTAAGTTTGCATGGTAATTTTCTTTCGGTGCACACCCTAATGTAATACAAAAAGGTGCTCTACCCAAAAACCAAACAAGTGATGGTTGGAGAAAAAGTACTTAACTTTGTACGACAAAAGACAACTTTCCAAGAGACCTTCCCCTGTAGCGGCTCTAATATGACAGGTAAGCTTTTTTGTTATTACATATTTTTTGAAAAGCACAGATAAAACCAGAATAAGCTATAAGATACATATATATTACTAATGTGCAGTTGTGTTGTATATGTCACTTGTTATGGTATAACATAAGGGTTTAAACAACCTAATAAATATGAATACTGCACTCTGACACAGAAAGTCTGTCTAATAAAGACAAAATGTATCTGAATAATGCAAAATTCAATCAGTCAGTAATTTTCAAGTAGTTCAAAATCATATATCAAAAATTGTCACACACAGAATGGTTCAAAAACCGCAAACAACCTCAACACGTGGTACAACCTTTGCTTTTAACAAAAATTCATCTTATTTACACATCTCATATGTATGTCTCTGCAATATTGTTAATGACAATCTATAAGCCTGGTGGATCCACCAATTTACAAAATGCTATTAGATAGCAAAAATTCCACGCTCTCACTAGAGTTAGTAAATACCTAGCAGTCTGATCAGACCATAAAATTTATTTACAAAACAGAAAAAAAGTTTTCAAAAAATTTGAATTATCTTTTCCAGATAGATAAAAAATTTGTATAACAGTCTCCATTTCCTATTTAGCAATGGACTAAATGTGGTTAGAGATCACCAAATAGTGTTCAAATTGCTGGATGTGTCATATGTCGATAAGTTTTTCTCTGTAGTGGGGAATGTGGTAGATATTTCTTTCCTCTATAGCTGATGGTTATTTCCTTCCTATATAGCTAGTAGCAAGCAGTGTGTAGATGGATGGTATCGGTATCACAGTCTCTGTCCTGTCTGGGCTGCACGCTAGGGACTCTGGCGTCCCTTCGATGGCCCTGCTAGAAGAACCGAAATCCTGAGTCTATATACCATATGCAATTAATGGCGGTGGCCATTCACATGTTTTGCTTGGCCCGCCCCAACCACGATCACATGGGCACGCGGCGAGTCCTACCACGCCGTCACAATGTTTCACATGATGAGGTCATTAAAAACAATTTTATTTATAAACTACAAACCAGTAAAAGATAATCTTACCTGTCTATATACACTACATATAATAGTGAAAGTGCAAATCTCTATACACAAGACATCTTTATGGTAATACTAATTCCAAAGGAAAAATCTGACACATACTCATAGCAGGCATGATATATTAATCCATGTTTCCTATAGCTAGTTCAAATTGAGATTTAAATACACATTCACCATCAGTTAACATGTCTGTAATGGAAAAGAAGTTAAGGTACATTATGTTATTTGTAGAATCCTAAGAATGTAACTTGATTGTTTGAATCTCTCAGGTGATCAAGGGGGTTTAAACAGAAAATCAAAAAATATTATTACATAGTCCTCAAAAAAATATTGAAAGTAAAAAAAAAAAAAAAGAAGAAAAATTTAAAATTATAAGAAATATGGACAATAAGTCTGCTTACCAGTGTTCTCTTAAAGTGTATGTGGATGTTCCATGCTAGGGACCCCAGTGTGCGCCATGTAGCGGACCTATGTCGGTCAAATTGTTGCCACGCAAACATAAGGGTTTATTCCCTAAACAGTACAATATATAAATTGATAACCGAATTGCAAAATTTAGGACTGATTTGGGAAAATTCTCCTACTTCCTCTACTGACAGCTTGGCTATTATTCTTCCAAGAAAAACACTTTATAAATAAATACATATTATCAATCTCAGTCATATTAATTATTACAGTATTGTAGCATGGGTGTCTTAAAAGTATTTTACCTAAATGAAACTCTCGGAATGGGATTTGCTTTCTGGAATCTAAAAAAGTATCTTAAAAAATAATATCCTTATCTCTTCAAAATAAGAAAAACTAATTGTAAAAGCACATATAGAAGACATATATATGATTCACTACAGGTTTACCATATTTAACTCATAGACTTCCAGATGTGTTGGACCCACCACTCTGGCAGTGACTGAGTGAAAGAATTTGTCACTAAAGGGGACAATTTGTGCACCTTTTGGTCCATTCGGTGTGGGAACATCCCAGCTCTCTGTGTATGTATCATTTAGCAGCTGTGAGTTAGTGAGACAGCCTTGTGACTAAGTTCCCAGGCTGGCATGCCAGACATGGATCTCCTTGTAAATAATATTACACACATTCACTGGGGATATGTAGGATGGGGGCAATCTAATACTGGACATGTTACTTTTTTCCTCTTTTAGGTCCCCTTTGTTAACAAAGCTATTGTATTGAGTAAACTCTACTGTTAGTGATAGCACATTAAAAAGTGCTCTATTTAAATGATTTGTGTTTCTAGTCAGGTAAATGTGCCCTGGGGCTATACAATCTAGGTGTATCCTATTTACATATTAACAAGGGCATTATACTGTACATAATGTCCATCCTCTAAAAGGCAGGCACGAGGATTGAAAGCTAATTGGCAGCATCCTTTTAAATCAAATCTGAATTAAAGATGTGTATATGGATGTCTCACACAGGATGGGGCTGAATTACGCAGTAGTGTCACATATTACATGTATCACCTCACAGCACAGCCTTACAGGCCTGTAAAATATATATTCTGAACAAGTCTATTTGGAATGGGCTATATGGCCAACTACTGTATTTTAATAGGCCAGCTTTAAAACATTTTTCATGTTTATATGCCTTTATTAAGATACGGTCTCCTGACCTGAATGCAGAATTGTAGCGTCAGGCCTTCTTTTTAATCTTCTACTTCCAACTTTCTTTCTGCAAGTCCTTACATTTCTTGTACTCAAATCTTCCATGTGTTGCCCAGGCAACATTGTGTTTTTTTTTATAATAGCTGCTTCTCAATATATTATATTGTTCTCATCATTTAATGTCACTAGATGTAAAAGTCACTATATGTTTGAACTTTGGACACTCTAGATTATGCCCATCCAGACCTATGTGTTGGCTGAGCAATAAATGTAAAATGTACTATAATTTTTCATCTTTAGGCACTCTAGATGATGCCCAATGAGACGTATGTGTTGGCTGAGCACAAGGACAGATTATGGCTTTTGACAATAAAGTCTAAACATATGGTAGCAGGATGTAGAGGCCATCATATTTGAAAAAAAAATTCTTAGCAGGCATCTGCTACTTCTGCCAGAACCTTCCCAATTAGACCCAATGCATTACCAATATATTAAGCGCAGAGTGATATGTTGGTACCCACTATCTGTTAACTGTCCCACAAATAGAGGGCTGGGCAAGAAGGAGTCTCTGCCTCCCCACCACTAAACAACAGATAATGCAGGAACTACAAAAATCAAAGAAAAGAATTACCTGCGCACTGTCCCAAATCCCTATGCATATTTATACAAATGAAGGGTTTTTTGTTTCACTCCAGTGGCCATTAGGAAGCTACTTTGCTCCCCACACTGGCTGAGCAACATTGGAACTGTAAATCACATACATATTTATAAACCGCTAGAAGTGTCCACATACCTCCCCCATTAGTTATCTCATACTATTTCCTCTTAGTCATTTCTCCTGACCACATATTTATCTCTCCCTATCTCACCCTAGTTATCTCTTCCTCCTTCATTCCCCAGTTATCTTATCTTCTCTCACACCAGCATTATTTCTCCCTTTCCCACCCCAAGTTTTCTCTCTCTCTAACACCCCAATTATTTTATTGTCTCCCACCCTGAGTACCCCCTACCTCCCCCAGTTATCTCTATCTCTGTCCCACCACAGTTCTTGTACATGTTCTAGTATGGCCAAGATGTCAATAGCAGTGTGTCACTTTTCCTTTTTTTTTTGAGCCTTAACACTTAAACTGCCAGTTGGGCTGTGAGATATAACCCCCTCTCTTATAAAAAAAAAAGGGAATGGTGGGCACATCGGGAACAAGCATTTATCAACAATGGTGCTTTCGGAAAAAAAACAAAATTTCTACAAGATACAGATTAAGGAACATGGCATTCAAAAATCACGATGACCTGTCTCAGCAAACAAATATAGGGATTTAATTCCACCATATGGCCATATCATGTTAAGCCCAGCACTACTTCACAGTACCCCAATTTCGGTGGGTCCTACTCTAATTTTAACATGAGAGATATACCCATGTATTGCATACCTCCCAAATGATGGTGCTGGAGGGAAACTCACAGGATGCAGCTATAAGAAAACATGCACCTATGCACTTTCATCTCTAGAGAAAATCCATACCTTCTAACCACAAGTAAAAGTGTGGGCCACTAACTTGAATCACGTAACTGGCACCACCCAAAGAGGCGAACATGCCCAGAACGGGGGATGGTCTGACCGAAGAATTTAAAGGTCAGCCTGATGTCAATGCATGCCAGGCTGCCTGCCAATCATGCAGGCTGGCCAACAAAGGACTTTGCAGACAATGCACTTAATGATGCACTCGTTCTACACTATCTGTGGAGCGTCCCCTAGCACTCACTTGCCCAGTCCTCACCTTACTTTCTTACAAGTAGGCAGAAGCTTTTGGTATGCAATCTGGTACAGAAAAAAGGTGGATGTTGTGTGTGTAGAAGAAAGGGGACACAGAGTTAGAGAGACTGAAACAGCAAGAGCATTTGCACAGTGCGCATAGTCAAATTTATCCCCAGTCAGTAATTTCATTTTCAGCCAGTCTACTCAAGTTTTGTTCCTTTACATCCCTCTTAAGTTTCCATACCAAATTCCCTTTGCACAAAGCAAGAGCATGAGAAGAGTAGTAAAATAAAAAAATAAAAATAAAATATATATATTCAGCTCCATCAGCCACTATGTTTATCCAGTTTATTAGAATTGTGCAGAGGGCACTAAAACAGTGTCTGCCTTTAGCGGGCCAGCCTGAATAATGGACAGGCAGCCTGGCATCCATTTATGCCAGGCTGACCTGACAATCCTTCAGACGGTCCCATCTCCTTTCTGGATAGCTCTTCCCTCTTTGGGCAATGCCAGTGATGCAATCGCACCACTGGCCCCCCACTCCCTTCCCCCTCCCACTGGTGTTCCGATTTACAGGATGCCGAAGCTGGGAGATATAGTTTCTCTAGACATCATAGTAAGCCAGAAAAACGAAATTAAAGTGGTTTATAAATGTCTCCAGGGTACACGCTTCACCCCTACGCATATGATAAATAATACATGATGTATTAAGGTTTGTTTTAAAATTTCAAGTTCTGTGCTGTTTCTAGACAGGCCTTACAGATTGACTTTAGTGACTTACTGATAACAGTTTACATACTACATGAGATTACCCCATGGAGTGTTTGTGAGTGCAAATTAACTTATCTACTAATTCTCTTAGATGTTTGTAGCTGTACTTTGCTCTATTTACATTTCTTCCACCATGGCATGAAGTAATATTTTTTGAGCAGCAGATACTTCTGCGGTCTCAACACAAGCTGGAATAGAGGAGAATATGCTGGATTGATTGAAAATGTCTTTATCAGTCACAGATCGTGTAACCAACTCATTGCTTCACAAACATTACAATATATCATACAGAGTGTTTTAAAAAAATAAAGCAAAAACATTTCCACTTTGAATTTTATATGATTATAAATATTCATGAATACTGCATTTCAAATCTCCAACTTGACCAGTGTCATTTTGAATTTATAGCTATGCAGTTTAATAGTAGGAGATAAGCAGGCTATGCATTTAATTTATTTATTAGTGGCATTTATAAAGCGGCAACATATTCAGCAGCTCTGTGCAATGAGTGAAGAACATACAATATATACAGACAATTATTTATTATAACAGTAATAATAAGAAATACAGCATCTGTGGTTTTCTTACTAAACAAAGAATTGCTTACAATTAACAAGGAAATTGCAAGTGTTACGCTGAAATAAAGAAATAATAAAAATAGCTATGGGTGTGTATTCGGAAAGTTAACTTTGCTGCTTTTAGCAACTCCAGTACCACTCTACTCCAGGCCATCTTTAACCTCTTAAGGACACATGACATGTGTGACATGTCATGATTCCCTTTTATTCCAGAAGTTTGGTCCTTAAGGGGTTAAAGGACCACTATAGGCACCCAGACCACTTCAGCTTAATGAAGTGGTCTGGGTGCCAGGTCCATCTAGGGTTAACCCTTTTTTTTATAAACATAGCAGTTTCAGAGGAACTGCTA
This sequence comes from Pelobates cultripes, assembly GCA_933207985.1. Lineage (NCBI taxonomy): Eukaryota > Metazoa > Chordata > Amphibia > Anura > Pelobatidae > Pelobates > Pelobates cultripes. The sequence goes on along the minus strand of OW240914.1, from coordinate 86,641,634 downwards.
TGTTTATGTTAGGGTTAATCCAGCCTCCAGTGGCTATCTCTTGACAGCCGCTAGAGGTGCTTGTGTGCTTTTGACTGTGAAAATCACAGTGAGAAGACGCCAGCGTCCATAGGAAAGCATTGATAATGCTTTCCTGTGGACTTGCTGAATGCGCGCGCGGCTCCTGCCGCGCATGCGCATTCAGCCGGAGAGGAGGAGGAGAGCTCCCCGCCCGGCGCTGGAGAAAGAGGTAAGTATAACCCCTGCCTCCCCCTAGAGCCCGGCGGGAGGGGGACCCTGAGGGTGGGGGTACCCTCTGGGCACTATGGTGCCAGGAAAACAAGTGTTTTCCTGGCACTATAGTGGTTCTTTAATGTTGATTGGACCCTGGGCAAGCATTTACTTGGGACCCTTGGTCCCTGCCCTCCCACTCCCTAGCATACAAACACAAACACACCCCAAATCACACACACAGATCGTAGACTTAGCCACACTTATTTTTTCACAGATAGAAAATACACACACTGACACACATACAGATGCAAAGACTGACAAACATACAGATACACACATACACAGGCTCAGACATACACAGGTACAGACATCCAGATACACTGGACGTCCGTTGTTTCTGCTTAATATGCTGCACATCCAGAGATATCTGTATTTGTGTGCCGATGGCTAGTTAAACCCCAGCACACGTGACTTTCACAGATCGGAATCCTGTGCATATTTTATATCTATTGTCAACGTGCTGGCAATAGCCATAATAATCATCTCCCTCCAGGCATGGCACCAGCAAGGGGAAACTCGCTCTCCCCTCCCTTTCGCTGTGCAGTCCGTCCCACCTCCCTCCATTGCTTATAACTCATATCTCTATGAGAAGTCTTTAACTGACGTCAGATAGGGGAGGGAGACTGGCGCTGGGAGCTTTGCCTGGCGCTGAATTACGGGTAACTTTAAACTCTTTTATTGCACATTTTAAGAAAGCTGGGACCTATTGGCCATTTCCAGTAGGGAATAACTCCAAAAAAATGTAAACTGACCTAAAGATTTAGAGTAACCCTTTAAATGTTAAGGGAAAGGAGCAAGACTGATAATTTAGACAACAGAAAACACACCAGGGGGTGGCACCAAATAAATGTAAGCACCCAGGTGTCAGAGACTGTTATCTCACCCCCTGATCATTTTTTATTATGTCTAAAAGGCTTAAAGGGGTATAAAATCCTGGTTTATTCTTCTGATTATGTAATCTATTTACTGTGATAGTCAATTTTTAAAATACATATTAGGCTACTGAATAGGCTAACAAATATACTGTAAGTAGTATAGGGTATTTAAAGTTATATTTTCATATCTCTTTTTTTCTGGTCAGGTATCCACAAGGAAGTTCATTTGTAAACACAATGTATAGGTTATATAATAAAAAGATAAAAGTGGTTCTCTGTAATATTATGCATGACATGATTTCTTTAAAATGGGTGTGATTACCTAGAAAACGTACCTTTAACTGACCAACTATAGATTATCAAAATGCTTTATGTCTACACTGTCACTGACTTCATAACATTTCAACTTTATACCCAGTTGATTATTTACAGACTATAGATTTTAAATCGGCTGAGTAAAATTAAAGTAAAGTAAGTCAAGGTAGTGTATTGAAATATGTATTTGGAGGACCTCGAGACAAAGGTATCCCTGTGACAGTCAACACATTATTTGGTATGATGAAACAGTTTATATACTTGTATCTACAAATACCTATTTATGTATATTTAGTTCTCATTAGAGTACTGTAGTATATTAATTACAGATCATCTTTAATTTGCTGAAGAGTAACAATCCAAGAAGTTGGTAGAGATAAAAAATTATATTTGTTTATTCATTTATTACTGGCATTTATAAAGCGCTAACATATATCGCTGCGCTTGTCATACTTCCCAAGAATCCCTGTTTGGGATCCCCCCCTCACCATCCCCGTACAGCTTTGTCATACAATCATGGCATGGCTTTTGTGCCCAAAAAGATTGCTTTTGCATTACTCTGCCCATAGCTATTCTTGGGTGGCTAATTGACAAATCCCCCTTTGTATCACTAGTCCCCCCTTCTTGGTCCTGCCATGTCTCTTAATTTTTTTATAGCTCTTTTGGGCTATTTTGGGATGGCGGCATCGTGAAACTACCAACCGTTGTTGAACTACATTTTCCATAATCCTCCAACAGCAATTACTCACCTTCAATGTAGACAATGGGAAAAATAAATAACTCAGATGGGTCATAACATAATGATTACCATAAAGATATTTTGCTACAAAATGTAAGGGTTTTTCTTTTAAGTAATTTAATATTGATGATATTATTAAACATTTTTTGTTCTAATAGAAATGAATAAAAGCTAAAGATGGAAGTAGTAAATTTAGGAGTAACTTTGGGAAATAGATCAACATATAAGTTGTAATTTTCATTTCTGCATGAAATTGAGAATGATTATATAAAAAGGTCAGTGTGTATTTTCCTAAGGACCTTAGGGCCATTAATTTTTAGATGGGAGGGACATTTCTAACCTTTACCAGAGAAATTCTTCAACCTTCCAGAGAATATTTCAATATATTCAGCCAGAGTGAATTGCATGTCATTCCTGTAGGGGTGAAATTGTTCACTTCTGTCCTCTCCTGATTCCTCTTCCCAAGGACCCCCTGCCTTGTTTAGCTCTATCCCTTGAACCTTTGATGTGTTGATAATGTTGGTGAAGGTGACAATTCACACCTCTAGAATCTGGTTATAGTCTGAGGGGACAGAGCCATCATTCTCACTAGTCTTCAAGCACTCTAAGAGGAAAAACAGACAGCCATGGACAACTCTTCAGTACCATCCCATCATCTGAACTGTGCTCTAAACCAACATTGTTTTACTTTGCACCAGTGTAGCTACCCACATTCAGAGGGTTACAGCAGTCTTTCTCCAACATCTTCCACAGAATCCTGTGGCCTCTCCCCTCCATATATGACATGCAGAACACCTCAGGACACTTGTGACAATATTTCTGCATGTAATACTTATATAGAAGGTTTACAGATGGACTCTGCATGTGCTTCAAATGGGAAGAACAAGAAAGGCAAGATTAAGCTGGCACATAGTCAACGACAGAGTGCCAGCGAGAGGGAGAAAATGAGAATGAGGACTATCTCTAAAGCTCTGCAGAACCTCAGAAGATATCTTCCACCTTCAGTGGTCCCAACTGACAAAAATCTTACAAAAATAGAAACCCTTCAACTGACGATCCGCTACATCTCGCATCTTTCTGCGCAGCTAGGGCTCAGTGAAGAAGTTCTGGAGCAACGAAGACGGGCAGCAATTCAGGGGACTAACAGAAGCCTACATAATCATATCAGCCGTATGGACCAAAATCACAGAGTTTCTTGGGAGGAAACTGAACAAATCTACAAGTCAGTTTCATGCGCAAGCCCAGTGATTGAAACAGAACATTTTCCAGTTGATAATGATGTACAGAATACGCAAGGAAGTCGCCAGATGCCCTGTCAAGTGCCGCAGACCTCAAAAGTGGAGTCCGGTCCTCCACTATATCAATATCCAGCAATAAACACATCTTTGGCCCAGTCTGAAAATCCGTATTATGGCACAGACTTTCAGGAAATGGTAAGCAGAAAAATGTATAGCATTTTATTTTGTTAAACAAATGTTGAGGTTTGAAACTATATATTATGTAATTCGATTTCCCATTCCTACCCTCACCCTCCCTTCCCTTGGTCATCAATGGGTTAAAACAAAACCAATCATTTTTTGTGCGTTAAATTCAATATATATATATATATATATATATATATATATATAATTTATTAACAAATAATCAAAGAATAACTAGGTAAAAAGGATCTTACAGTTGTTAGTTTATCATAAGTCGTTTTATCCAGAAACCCTTTGGAATTTTTTTTTCTAGTATGTCTATTCTGGGCTAAAATATGCAGTTCCTCTGTCAATTCTCAACAGTTCCGGGTTTAGTTTAATGTATAACCCACAGCAGTTTTAACCAAATGTATATCTGTGGGGCTTATTCACTCAACACCAAATTGTATTGAAAAACAAATTGCCAATGTAGGACAAAACAGCCGATTTTTCTAAATTCTCTAAATTAGCCATATGCACAATTTGGCTTTTTTTTTAGCCAACTAAAGTGGTCTGGGTGCCTATGTCCTGTAATCTCTTCCTATACAGCAAATATGCATTGTACCTCACATATGGATTGGATTTTATCCCAGTTAAATATTTAGAGGGCCACTGAACGTTAGTGCCACATTTGGGCAGACTAGATGGGCCGAATGGTCCTTATCTGCCGTCACATTCTATGTTTCTATTAAAACTAACAATGTCCAATATAGATGGCATCTCCTTGCATAAATGCTAGAAGATTTGTGAAGATTCCCGTTGTCTCACATAATTTTCCATAGATCACATTTACTTTTGTACATATGAGTACAACAGTGACACAGGCAAATGAACCAGCTAGGAACTGAAGCGAGTGGCCCCCCTGGGCACTAATATGCAAGGGGACATGTCACCTTAGGGCATATTTGAAAATACAAAGACCACAAAAGTTAATGGGGTTGTGTGGCCCATGTATAACAAGCTGAAGTGCTTTAGGTGTTTTGGTGGGTCGATTAAAGATGCACAAGGAATTATTATACTTGTTTTGTGAAGCAATGCATCTCTATGCAACTCTATGGGAAGCGGTCAGCGTCTCTATGCAGAAGCACCTCTAGTGGCCGTCTGTGTGATGTAAACACTGTCTTTTTTTTTGAAAAAAAACTGTGTTTACATAAAAAAATCTGCAGGGACAGGCTATAGACACCAGAACAACTACATAAAGCTATAGTTGCTCTGGTGACTATAGTCCCTTTAAACTTTTCTGTCAAGGACCAGAACTGTGTACATGACATTAGCCTAGCACCCTAAACTGAAAAAAATACCTTAGTGGTCCATTCTTCAGGTGTTATAAATGATTTAACATTAAAATGTATTTTGCAAAACCCCTTAATTAGTCTCTTCCTAGTATGAAAGCCTTTGATTAACAGGAGCAATGCTGCTACATTAAACAGCTTATTATGTGCAGTTTCCTGGAGGTTGATGCATACATTTACTTGTTTATATCCATGAGGACCCACTAAAATAGAATGAGAATGCATTAACAGATACTGAATTAGGCGTTAAAACTTACTTCACATGTGGGGACACCAAAGACCAGGTTCCTTTATGGCACACTGCTATCACATCATTAGATGGTCTCATACATCCAGTCCATAGCAAATTGTTTTAGAATGCGCAGTGTGGCTGACCGTGGCTACAGCCACTCAGCCCGTACATGTTCGTGCCAAGCTGACATGCCTCTTTGGCAGTAGGGCCAACCCTTTTTAGACAAACTCACCCCCACTGGCACACAGCTAGAGAACCACCTTTCTTCCAGTCTCAGTTCCTACCTCCCAAATAAGAGGGTATTTTCAGGCATCACAGATTTTATATTTTGAAAATACCTGTAATTACGAAATCTTGTTTGTTATTTTGTAGTCTATTCAAGTACCTAAAATGGATATTAATATCACAGATGGGAATTTCTGTAAAAGTGGAAAAGGTATAACTTTGCAACTGAGTAACTGAAAGTGCAATAAATCATCCTAAATTACCTATTGTTTGGTTTTCAGATTATCTGTGAAGACTACGCAGATCTGAGAGATATTTGGAGAAGAGACGAGCATACTCCCATTGCAAGCATTCTGGAAGAAAAAGACAAAAGAAAAAGACAAATATTACTATAGAAAATTATTTAATTTTCACATATGCATCCATAACAATAATAGCTGTCTTTATTGTATAACATTTTTTTATGTGGCACACTTTTCTGTTGAAATAATATACTAATATGCTGTGAATATTTATAGAATTATACATTTATTTATTAAAAAATATGTATTTTTTTGAAAATATTATCCTTTCATTCATTCATTAATTAAGCAAAACTTTATTTAAAAATGGTAAGTTATTTTGTTTGTAAGCATGTAACATTCTTACATATTTAGGGCTTTTGGAGTCTTGCTGGGTTATTCACTAAAATTATAATGGTTGGCAATTTTAAATTTAAGACCAAACTATTTGAAATCACGGCTGACTTGGAGAATTTATGTAATTCGGCTATTTTCGCCTTAAAGGGACACTACAGTTACACTAGACTACCTACAGGTTAATGTAGTTGTTCTGGTGCGTATAGTATATCCCTGCAGGCTTTTTAATGTAAACACTACCTTTTCAGAAAAAAGGCAGTGTTTACATTACTACCTAGGAACATCTATAGTGGCAGTCAGACGGCCACTAGAGGTGCTTCCTGGGTCAGTGCTGCACAATGTACAGCACTGATGTTCAGAGTCTCCACACCCTGCATGAAGGTGCTGAATGTTCCTCATAGAGTTACATTAATTCAATGCATCTCTGTGAGGAGATCCAGATTGGTGCAGCGCTGAATTTTGCTGTGCATGTACAATAGCCTCCCAATGCTTTCTTAAGGCAATGGCTTGACTGAGATAATCAAGTTTGGATTTTGGGTGGAACCAGCCACGATTAGCAAAAATCACCTTTTACATAGATGTGATTTCACTAAAGGGAGAACTGGTTGGGATTAACAATTAGAATTTTAGACAGGAATAGCTGCATTGGAATCACAGCTGATTTGGAGATTTTTTCTAATTCAACTATTTTGACCTTAAATTTGAAATGCACTTCCAGATCTGAGCCCCAACAAAACATCTATGCTTTAGGTGCAGGGTGGCCCTACCAGATTTTGTTAAACTTCTCAAAACTGTTTGACACAAACAATGGAAGCATGCTACAGGACTCTCTGCAACATTATTATTAAATATAATAGCTATAATAGCTATAATGGTTCTGAGTCCATTGAAAGTCATTTTGAGGACATTGGTTAATGGTGTAGGATTAAGTGAATAAAACGTGTTTTTTTGTTAAACTAAGGGTAGCCAAAAGGTGGGTTCCTGTGCAGCAACTCATTTGATCCTCAAAAGGTTGTTCTAAATAAACTGGGCATCCTTCAACTGACAGCAACAGGTAAAATATTGTGGAAAAAAACATACCCGCAAATATTTTTGAACATGAGGTAAAGCTAGGACTGGACATCCCCATTCCCTGTTTGAGTAGGGGGGTGGCTATTTTTATGCCAGAAGAGTGACCTTTTCTTAGCATTACAAAAAGGGTTGGGACGTGCTGGATTAGATCCATGTCAGGATAAGCACTGTCCAGCAGAGTATATTGCTGGAGGAGCTTTTATTAATAATAATGGGGAATTTGGTATTAACTGGCTCGTGTATTGCGTATCTTTCTGCAATGGATAAACAATGCATACAAGTATATAGTAAAAAAAAAAAAAGGATTAGTAGAGTTATTTGCTAAAGTCAGAATTCAAAGTAAATTTCCAGTCTGAGGCCAAAAAGCTGAGCTAGAAGCACAGCTGTATCAAATTTGTTTACCTTGATTTACATACAATCTATTTTGAATTCTCACTTTTGTGAGTAACCACGAAAGAGCGATGATTTTAGGGAATGGTCCTAACATGAGCTTGCAATCTAGAGAAAGTGGGATAGATACTTTGCAGGCAAGTGGAAGATTTTTTTACAGAAAAATAAATCTTATCTATATTATATGTAGCATATATAGAGGAGTTGAAATAACAACGAAACAGCTGTCCATGAGTGGTTCACTGGCATTGCACCTCTTCCTGAGTTGTGTTTCAAAGCTGTATGCAGCACCCAGAATCCCTTGCAGTAGTGAGAGCACTGTTAAAGTGAGATTTCTGTGGTAAAAGCAAGTCTTATGGCTTGCCTGGTGTGTGTATTTATGTTTAACATTGTATTAACTATCCACTTATTTCAGGTGAAAGGGGTTTTCATCCACACTTTTTCCCTACCACAACTTTTTTGGTATTTACTTATATGTATGATACATATACATAATATTTTTTTTCCTGGGGAAAAAATAAATAAAAATACATATGAATAAAATGTTGATAGAATTGCATTTACTGCAGAATTAGCAGGGATAGACAAAAAATGAAGTTCTGCACATCAAGTAGGTAGTGCACACCCAGATGCTACTGCAGTTTATTAGAGGACACAATATAAACAGTTTGTTTACTACTTGGTGCGCAGAACTCCATTTTTTGTCTGCTTGTTACAGTGTTGGAACTACAGTAAGGAGACCCTGCAGCTGGGATTTAACTGTTCATTACTGTGTTCTTTATCTTTGATAATCGGTGGGCATAGAATTAGCTGGGAGGTTGTGTGCCTGGCACATACACAGGATAAATTTATTGTGAATGAACAGTTGTTCTCTTTACTCATTGATTTAGAATGTGATATTCTATAGGCTGCAGTACAGCCTCTCACCGCAAGGTGGCAGCAGGTCACACACACAGTATACAGTAAATGTGAGATCCCCTCCTGTGATGGCTATTTTCCATCCCCTATTGTGCAGCTTTATTGAGGATGCTGTTCTTTATACAGAGATGTCCCATTGTGCTGGCTGTCTGGCTGCCTTACATGTGATGCTGGCAGTCTCTATACAATGACTGTCTCCCAGTGTGGGGAAGCCTGCACTGTCTGTCATTATATAAACAGTGAACATTCTATTTGGAGCTCGGGTCTCTAACACGTGTTTCTACTCCGCTCTGCCCTCACGCCTTCCCTGGGAGTTGCCATGGTGACGCCCCTTCAGTAGCCTGCGCTCACTTGTTGCCATGGTAACACCGCAGTTTCCTCCCTCCCCCCTCCCTCCCTCCAAAAAGAGAATTGGTAGCTCTCGCGGTATCTGCCCTGCCAGCCCCGGACCCCGGCCGCACAAAGGGACCGGACACTGTGAGACCAGCCTGGGGTAGGTGGTACCATCTCACATACCTAATAGACAACCTCCCTATACCGCGCACCTACTGTAATAACAGCCAACCTCCCTATACCGCGCACCTACTGTAATAACAGCCAACCTCCCTATACCGCGCACCTACTGTAATAACAGCCAACCTCCCTATACCGCGCACCTACTGTAATAACAGCCAACCTCCCTATACCGCGCACCTACTGAAAAAACAGACAACCTCCCTATACCGCGCACCTACTGTAATAACAGCCAACCTCCCTATACCGCGCACCTACTGTAATAACAGCCAACCTCCCTATACCGCGCACCTACTGTAATAACAGCCAACCTCCCTATACCGCGCACCTACTGTAATAACAGCCCCCTCACTACCACTGCCCTGCTCCCCAGATCACTACCCTGCTCCCCAAATGACTACCACTGCCCTGCTCCCAAATTATTACCACTGCCCTGATCCCCAGATCACTACCCTGCTCACCAAATTACTACCACTGCCCTGATCCCCAGATCACTACCACTGCCCTCCCCAAATTACTACCACTGCCCTGCTCCCCAGATCACTACCCTGCTCCCCAAATCACTACCACTGCCCTGCTCCCCAGATCACTACCCTGCTCCCCAAATTACTACCACTGCCCTGATCCCCAGATCACTACCCTGCTCCCCAAATTACTACCACTGCCCTGATCCCCAGATCACTACCCTGCTCCCCAAATTACTACCACTGCCCTGCTCCCCAGATCACTACCCTGCTCCCCAAATCACTACCACTGCCCTGCTCCCCAAATCACTACCCTGCTCCCCAAATTACTACCACTGCCCTGCTCCCCAGATCACTACCACTGCCCTGCTCCCCAGATCACTACCCTGCTCCCCAAATCACTACCACTGCCCTGCTCCCCAAATCACTACCCTGCTCCCCACATTACTACCACTGCCCTGCTCCCCAGATCACTACCACTGCCCTGCTCCCCAGATCACTACCCTGCTCCCCAAATCACTACCACTGCCCTGCTCCCCAAATCACTACCCTGCTCCCCACATTACTACCACTGCCCTGCTCCCCAGATCACTACCACTGCCCTGCTCCCCAGATCACTACCCTGCTCCCCAAATCACTACCACTGCCCTGCTCCCCAAATCACTACCCTGCTCCCCACATTACTACCACTGCCCTGCTCCCCAGATCACTACCACTGCCCTGCTCCCCAGATCACTACCCTGCTCCCCAAATCACTACCACTGCCCTGCTCCCCAAATTACTACCATTGCTCTGATCCTGAATTTACTATCACTACGCTGATCCCCAATATAATGCTGCCTGAGCATCATGGGTACCTTAGGCCACTGTAGCTGTAGTGCCACTGATTAGCCATCATGGCTAGGCTGCCTCCAAGGGTATCAATACTACCTGTCGACAGACACTGGAGGAGATATATCAAAGTGTTCTGATCTAAAAAGTGGTGGAAAAATATAAAAATTGGGGATCTTTTAAATCTATGCAATATGCCTACTGGTTCCACTGGTATCCATGACAATTGCTTCACTTTTAGTACATTACACCAATATTTAGTGCAGAATACATGGATTGCCATTAATTTACTTCAAACTGCTTGTAAACAATGCATGTTCTTTTAGGTCTTTTGCTCCCAGTGAACGCATTGGTACAGGATACAGCAACAAGTTTAAAAAAACGTGATGTTACTGATTGCAGAGTACCTTGCCAAGAGCAGATGAAAAATAACAGATGAAATTAGTATCTTTTAAACTTTTTTTTATTGGCTGATCAGAATTTTGGAACTACAAGCTTTTGAGAGATACTCGCCTTTTCAGTTCTAAAAGGGGAGGTTCTTCTGAAATCTTGTTGTTCCAAAATTTTGTTAGTCCAATAAAAAATTTATTACAAGACACTAATTTAATGTTTGTTTGTTTTTCTGCATCATTAAACTAATACAGCTAAAATTTCTACTCCTAAGTCAAACGCATCATATTTCAGAAACTGCCAATATGTGTGTGTATGTATACATTATCTTTACTTTGAGAGTGAAGCCAATTAAAGTGCAGCCTGTTACACAAGTGATTCACTAAACAGTGAGTTCACAACTCCCTGGTTTGCGTATTTTAGGCTAAAATAGTCTACATGGAAATATAGAGTTGGAGAATTTTTAAAATTTGACTATTTTGGCATCAGTTCTCTGCAATTCTTGGTTTAGCAAATACGCCTGCATGGTTTATTCACAAAATTCTTGAATTTTAGGTAATTAAAAATTCAAATAGCAAAATTGAGGTTAAAATCATCAAGCTTTGACAGTAGCTGAGCTGTAGAATTTTTTGAAATAAATAATTTTAGCCTCAACTTTGCCATCCCAATTAAGTGAATAAGACAGCCTGTATAACTTGCAAAATGAAAGGAAAAATTAAAGGGAACCAACAATAATTTTGTTTTTGGGATTATAGGTTCCCTTCTATTGATGTGATCGCTATCCTCCCCCCCCTTTTGTCTGTGAAAGCGAAGTCTAAATAATATTACTTACCCCATTTCCAGCCCTGAGACTCCTCCACTGAAGCCTTCAGCTCCATGTCTGTTGACATCACAGCTTATCTGCTGACATCACCCACGATCTTGACTAATCAAATGCTTCTCATCCCCATGCTTCTAATTGAGAAGCAAGGGGATGAGAATTTATGCAATAAAAAAAACTATCAGCAGCATTTGATTTAAGAACCAGGTTTTACTTGTTTATGGAAACTGAAACGCCTCTAGTGGCTGTCAGAAAGATAGCCATTTCAGGCGTACTTAACCCATTAATGTAAACGGCAAGGTTTTACATGAAAGAGTTAAAATTACAGGACCTCTGCAACCAGATCACGTCATTGAGATGAAGTTGTCTGGGTGACTTTAGTAAAATAAAATTAGGGTGGATTGTTTTATTCCAGGATTCTCTCCAATATATATATTTAATATTTAAATATATATTAAAGCATTTAATATATAAGGAGCTTTGTTGCCCCATCAACTTTTGAATGCAAGAAAGAATGGGAAATGTGTAAATTAGTCTGGAATTAAAGTGGTTGCAAGGTAGTGTTCTGTAAAAACTGTTTTAAATTCATGCAAACACGTGTAATTTATTCTGTTATTAATGGTGCAAATTGTTTAAGATAATCAGTTGCAATCTTTTGTAAAGTGATCAAAGCAAGCCTTGGTTTAGTTGTTAAGCTGAATTGTTGACCAATTAACTAGAAGGAAGTGTTTGTGATAGCATTGGTGGTAAAATGACAAATAAAGATGGCAACACGCTCCAACTGTTTAACCCCTTAAGGACCAAACTTCTGAAATAAAAGGGAATCATGACATGTCACACATGTCGTGTGTCCTTAAGGGGTTAAAGGAAGTCCTCCATTTTTATGTAGAATAGGAATGTGTCCCAGCAATTCAGTGAAGCATGCTATGACACAATCTCCCCCATGCCCATGAGTTCACTGATGAATTTTGCAGGAAATATAGGTGTTCATTGCCCCTTTCAAGAGCTTTGCTGTAGTGACAAACCCTATTACAGTTCATGACACTTCAATACCTCTTTATTCTTTGATTTACATGCATTGCTAGAAGTATTTTTTTATTTTTTTTAACCCTTGACTGCTCAAGTGTCACAAATCGGGTTAATTAACATGTGATAAGTGTTACTAAATAAAACGGCAGCTTGCAATCCTACACATCACATGTCTGATTCCATTGGATAATGTCCATTATATACATGTAATTATGGCTGTCATGTATTTTGGCGAATAATTTTGCTCTTTATTTGAGTTAATACTTGTTAATTCTTTCTAGGTATACACCCTAAGCTTGTAAGTTAAAATAATGGCAACTCCAACAGCAGTGAACCCAACTGGTGAGTGTAAACGCTCCTCCGATCACAACACGCTTTATTGTTTTCTAATATTTAATTTTTGCAATGGATGCAATCAAGTGTAACAATTGCCATTTTTAATGTTATCATTTGTTCCCAAGTCTAAAATGTTGTGCTGCACAGTAGAATTAGAGAAATTATATAATTGTGTGCAGTATTGAAAATGTGCATTTGTAGAAAGTTCTCTGAAAGGGACACTGTCACTATAACCATTTCATCTTGTTGAATTATTTATAGTGCCTGGAGTACCTTGGAACTGTCTCTCCATTCATTCTTAAACCATTTTCGAGCAGTTTAACACTAAACAAATATCCCTGGCTTTCCACAGCCTGGTCCCTACTAGAGGTGTGGCTAAGGCAGAGATTGTACACTTCCTTGTATTCATATCTATTCATACTGTTAACCAAACAGCCAATACTGTCTGAAAAGTCTTTTCCAATGATCAGAGGTCGGAATAGTGGAAGTATAGGATCACAACTTTATTGCAATAGAGGAGAAGCAATCAAAACTGTTTCTGAGAGCATACACATTAAGATCTTGAATATATACATGATATCAGTGAATGAGAATAAAAAAAAAAGTAGAAAGTAACAGTGTTTTACAGTAATGATACTGCTAAGCAATTATACTGCTAAGCATACCCTTTTGCCTATTAACCCTTCTATTACCAGACAGCAAGCTTATCCAATATATTATCACAAACTTACAGGTGGCTGGCGCCCATGCCGCTCCTCTCTTCTGGCGACGCGGGCAGAACGCTCCACGAGGCTATGCGGCCTGAATAGGTGTATAATAGGAATAAATTATGTTTATTTTATTAGGAGCTGCAGTTTAGCCCACAAACCAGCATAGGGAGCAGTTCGCGGACCAAACTGCAGCTCCTAATAAAAAATAAATTATTGCCATGAAGTCACACACTTATAGTGACCGCGTCATCTAGATGACCCTATGCTGTTTGGGGTTGCAGAAATGACGTGGACCGATTGGAACTCTTTTGAATCTGTTTAAGGTCTGTTCTAGCCCTTGTGCTAATAGTCTCTCTTGTTATATTCCTGATATCGACCTCGGCTCGTATTTGACTTTTGATTTCTGGTATCCTGACTCTGCTTCGTATTTGACTTGTGAATTTCTGGTATCCTGACTTGGCTTCATATTTGACTCGTGAATTTCTGGTATCCTGACTCGGCTTCGTATTTGACTCGTGAATTTCTGGTATCCTGACTTGGCTTCATATTTGACTCGTGAATTTCTGGTATCCTGACTCGGCTTTGTATTTGACTTGTGAATTTCTGGTATCTTGACTCGGCTTTGTATTTGACTTGTGAATTTCTGGTATCCTGACTCGGCTTTGTATTTGACTCGTGAATTTCTGGTATCCTGACTCGGCTTTGTATTTGACTCGTGAATTTCTGGTATCTTGACTCGGCTTTGTATTTGACTCGTGAATTTCTGGTATCTTGACTCTGCTTTGTATTTGACTCGTGAATTTCTGGTATCCTGACTCTGCTTCGTATTTGACTCGTGACTTTCTGGTATCCTTACTTGGCTTTGTATTTGACTGGTGAATTTCTGGTATCTTGACTTGGCTTTGTATTTGATTTGTGAATTTCTGGTTTTCTGACTAGGCTTCGTATTTGACTCGTGAATTTCTGGTATCCTGACTTGGCTTCGTATTTGACTTGTGATTTTCTGGTATCCTGACCCGGCTTTGTACATACTATGTGTATTTCTGTATTAAGGAACCTGGATTACCCTGACCTTGTTTTTCTCGCTATATTAATACGTTAAGTCTGGCCACTCTAAGGCTCGGTAATACGCCTTTCGTATCCACCTTTTGTGGGTTTCCACTCTTTCTGCATGTTGGGTTATGACTCCCGGGACATTTATCAACTGCATTATACTGGTTTGCATTTTAGTCTTAAATAACTATATATATGTGAAAAACCCCTGCACTCCAACCAAAAAATCCAAAATACCTGGTGCTCTGGTTGCTGGAACATAAATGAGGAAAGATACCGGCACTCCAAGGATTTATCATTCAAAAGTTCTTCTTTTATTTAAGAAAAAATCGACGTTTCAGCTCCCCTAAGGAGCTTTCATCAGGACACAAAACATCATAAAACTGATATCAGCTTATATAGGACATGCAAGTAAGTGAAATAGGTACTTACTGACAGGTGATCTGCATTCCCATCGGTCGCCAGACCCGCCGTGATTGCCTGCTCGTTCGCTGAGACTTCCGAATTAGAGGTCACCTGACCGCATGGTGAAATAAATGAATATGTCCCTTTGGCCTAACAAAACATGTTGCTAGGGCAACCATAGACGCCTTCATCTCATTGGTTGCGCCTGCAAGTACGGATGCCGATCGGGGAAAAAATAAACAAACACTGCTAAGTCAGGATATCAGACAGAACGAGCGTTGTGATGCATGTCCTATATAAGCTGATATCAGTTTTATGATGTTTTGTGTCCAGATGAAAGCTCTTTAGGGGAGCTGAAACGTTGATGATTTTTTCTTAAATAAAAGAAGAACTTTTGAATGATAAATCCTTGGAGTGCCGGTATGTATATATATATATATATATATATATATATATATATACACACACACACACACCACCACCCCCCCTTTGGGCCCCCGGGCAAAATTAGATCCAAGGCCCTTTGAAGGCCAAATATATGTGCATTAAATAAATGTTAAATATAACTCTCATATAATATGGCGTGAGGGAGGGGGTGACTGGTGACAGTGAGGGAGTGACTCCCTATCTTTTCCTTGCTCCTCTCCCCATCTCCCCCTTATTTCCTCTCTCTCTCTCTCTCTCTGCTCCCACTGGTCTCCCCGGCTGCGGCTCCTTCCCCTCGCTGGCTGTGAGAGGGCTCTGTGTGTGAGGAGAGTACAGGAAGTGATGTCACTTCCTAGCCCCGCCTCTCCCCATCACACAGAGTGCCGCATGGGACAGGAAGAAGGACACCTGACAGAGAGCAGGTAATGCTGCCAGGTCTCATTTTTAGAGAGGGAACGGGGGGGTAATGTGCAGAGTAATAGGTTGCTGGGGCCCGGTGCTCCATCAGGGGCTCCACAACCTATTGAGGGAAGAGATTTTTAAGAAATTTGCCAATCAAGTTGGAGAAATCCCTAATTTCTAATGACCGATGTGCCCAAGTGGTCAGTCCGCCCCTGGATGTATATATATGTGTGTGTGTATATATAATTTCTTCATACCAGAGGAAGAGAGGAAAACTCTCAAAAGCTTGTTTTTTAAAGGAATACTATAGGATCTGGAACACAAACATGTATAGTGTTAAAAAGTTTTGGGGGCATGGCTACAATGTTAAAGAGCCACAATATTAAAAGGCTCCTAGGGCATTAATAATTTCTCTGTTGAGATTCAAGTTGTGGTTCACGTTTGTTCCCAATAAGCGCGTTATTGTTGTGTATTCCTGGTTCTGACTTTGGCTTTGATTGACTATTCTACCTTCTATTCTCCTTTGACTCGGCTATTGTGTTTTTTTTTCTCCCTAAATATAGTGAAATCTTACCTTTATTCCAGTCTGCTGGTGCTTGCTCTGCCCTTGCTCTGCGTCCTTGGCTGATATAATCAGAATTGATGATTTGCTATTCAGATAATATCAGCCAAAGAGGCAGGTTAGGACAGGGGCAGAGCCAAATGCTGCCCTGTTCAATCAGCATCCCCTCGTAGAGATGCATTGAATCAATGCATCACTATGAGGAAAGTTTTGTGTCTCAATGCAGAGGGTGAAGACACTCACATGCCCCAAGGGGCACCTCTAGTAGCCATTTGAGAAGGGGCCACAAGAGGTTTCCCTAGGCTGTAAAAGACTCTCTGAACAGACAGTGTTCACTGCAAAATGCCTGCAGGGACTGACTATACACACCGGAACAACTACATTAAGTTGTAGTTGTCCTTTTGACTATAGTGTCATTTTAAAGCGCTTAATGTGATATCCATGATATTTGCCCCATTGATGAGAGTGCTGATGGCTAAAAGCAGTTAGCTGACACTGTCAGCCAATTGCAGATGCTGATTGCTGCTCAGGCTCAGGCATTAAGTTGTAGTTGTCCTTTTGACTATAGTGTCATTTTAAAGCGCTTAATGTGATATCCATGATATTTGCCCCATTGATGAGTGTGCTGATGGCTAAAAGCAGTTAGCTGACACTGTCAGCCAATTGCAGATGCTGATTGCTGCTCAGGCTAATACTTCTTCTTTAGCCAAAGCAGCACTTAGGGGAAGGGCTTCTGGGGAATCTTGCTTGGCATTAAAATATAAAACCCTTTTAATGCTCAAAGGGTAGTACCATGTGACACCAAACACTCTAACCAGTTCAATGAGATGAAGCACGTACAGTTGCTACAATGTCCCTTTAAATTGTTGTAACGTTTAATGTTTTTGGTGCAGATAGTATGTGGCTGACATTCTAGTTTTTTGTGAACTATTTGGGTGTGGTTTGACAAAATCGAGGGCTCTTCTCAGCACCCAGAGATGGCCCCTCATCAGCTCAATGGATAAATGAATTTCCAAAGCTTTCTCTATGTTAACTTCAAATCTAAGCAGCTCTCTCACAGACTCTTTACACCAAGCATGTCAAACTCGCGGCCCGTGGGCTGCATGCGGCCCACAAGGACCATCTTTGCTTCGAGTGCATGCTCCGTGTTATAGCAGAGTAGGCACCTGGTTTCCCCACATTGCAGGTGCCTACTCTGCTAACACTTACCCGGCCGAGGAGAAGGGCCAGCGAGGGAGCTCAGTGTTCCTGCTCCTCACTGCTCCCTCACGCACGCTGACTGAAGTGAAGCTGGGCGCCGGAATATAACGTCATATTCTGGCACCTGGCATCACTAAACCGCGTGCGGGAGCAGTGAGGAGCAGGAAGGACTCCAGGGAGATGCCCCCATCGGTTCCATAAGGTAAGGAGCAATAAAGAAAAGTATGTGTTTGTGTGTCTGTCAGTCAGTCAGTCAGTGAGTGTGTGTGTGTGTGTGTGTCTGTCAGCAAGTAAGTGTGTCAGTGTTAGTGTGTCTGTCAGTGAGTATATGTGTCTGTCAGCATGTGTGTGTGTGTCTGTCTGTGTGTGTGTGTCTGTCTGTCAGTGAGTATGTCTGTGTGCGGCCCACATAAACTTAAACCTTGAGTTTGACATGCTTGCTTTACACCATAACCACTATAGTGTGCTGTAAGGGCAGCTCGTTTGTTTACTTATTTATTTAGAAATATATGTTTTTTCAGACAGGAAAAAAAATTAAGATTTCTATTGTTGTCACGCCCTCAGGAGCATGAAGAATACAATGTTACATTACAAGTGTGCACATTTAAAGCAAATACATTATGAATAATTGAACCTTAGCAGTTATAACTGGTAAATATATATGTTGAAAGATATAAAATGGGCGCTGTTATCTTTTAAATAATTTCTTAATATTACCACAGAAATAACAGTAGCATAATGTTACACTCTTTTAAACCCTTGATCGATTGTTTCATTGTCATTGTTTGTCTTGTCCTAATACATTTAAGGAAGAGTGCAACAAATACACGTCTAAACAATAGTTTCAATAGTGACAGAAATATTTAATATTTTTTTAGTTTGGTGTACATCATGTATGTGCAGGCACAGATATGCATAATATGTAAACCATATTAAAGGGACACTATTGGCACCCAGACCACTTCATTTCAAAGAAGTAGTCTGGGTGTAGTGTCCCTATCCCGCTTAATCCTGCAATGTAAACATTGCCATTTTTTTTTCTTTAAATGGCAATGTTTACACTGCAGGGTTAATTAAAATCAGTATCAGCAAATCAGTATGATAGCCACCAGAGGTACATTTAAGGGACAGACCAAGTAAAACTTGGTCAGGTGATGTGGAAGCCCCATAGAAAAGCACTAATTCAATGCTTCGACTCACTGCTCATACTGCAGTTGTTATGGTGCTACGAGTGCACTGGCATTCCCACAAGTGTCATTTTAGAACTGTTTGACTTCTTACCTGGGTTCCACTGGGCACTCCTCCCTGCCTCCACTGCAGCCGGAAGCTCTCAGCCCTGAGCTAAACCGGACAGTGCAGTTTAGAATAATCATGTTAGTCGTTAATATAGGATATGATAGAAACATAGAATGTGACGGCAGATAAGAACCATTCAGCCCATCTAGTCTGCCCAATTTTCTAAATACTTTCATTAGTCCCTGGCCTTATCTTATAGTTAGGATAGCCTTATGCCTATCCCACGCATGCTTAAACTCCTTTACTGTGTTAACCTCTACCACTTCAGCTGGAAGGCTATTCCATGCATCCACTACCCTCTCAGTAAAGTAATACTTCCTGATATTATTTTTAAACCTTTGTCCCTCTTATTTAAGACTATGTCCTCTTGTTGTGGTAGTTTTTCTTCTTTTAAATATAGTCTCCTCCTGTACTGTGTTGGTTCTCTTTATATATTTAAATGTTTCTATCATATCCCCCCGTCTCGTCTTTCCTCCAAGCTGTACATGTTAAGATCCTTTAACCTTTCCTGGTAAGTCTTATCCCGCAATCCCACAGACCACAATCTCAGTGAGACGGCAAGGAACACCTGGAACTACTATAGAAAGGGCAACCCGGGAGGCACAAATAGAGGAAGCCCACTACATAGACAGGAACCTAACAACTGCAGTGGATCGGGGGGGACAAAACACAACTGCCACGGACCACTTAGGGACGGGGGCATCTCACCACATAAAAGGGGATAGACTGAGCAGGGCACGCTGATAACCACACATGCTGCACAAATAGTAGCCAGAGGGCAAGAGATAAGACCAGAACTGTGTCAGCACCCTACACCTAGAAGGAATGTGGGTCACCTGTTAAACCTTATAATGTCTTGATGGGACCTGCGAGTCCTCTTTGTGCTTGGGGCCTGCGAGCGCACATTGTAACATACCTATGCAAAACCGATGGTCTCCCCCTTGTTTTTGTCGGATGACGGACCTGCGATTCCAGTCAATGTACTTGTTAACTGTCATTTTCCCAAAACGGTGAAACAATAAAAATTATGTTTACAAAAAAATTAATTAAATAAATGATTTTACTCACTTTTTATCCAATGAATATTCTCCCTCTGCACTGTTGTCCGCAAATGATTGCATGATCCCATCGTGTAGTCATGTTTACAGGATTATGGTTCAAACCAATGCTCCTTATAGAGGAGCATTGGAGACCATGGGCGCATGCCTATACATGCAATGATTTTCTATAGCAACCTGTGATGGCACTGCACATGCGCGCATGACATCATGGTATGCCTGGGTTTGAGAACTGGGAAATAACAGTTCTGGCTCTCCAGATGGATTGGAAGTGTGGCTTGAAGACATGCTTCCAAGCCTTCTATTTATTAAAGTAAAATATTTTGTTGGCACTTAGCAGTAGGAATCTACTGTAGGCACTATAACAACTTCAAGTGAATTATGTTGTTATAGTGAGTATAGTGCTAATCCAACATGTTTTTACAGTTTTATTTATTTGGGTTCCAATGCTAATAGACCCCCCCCCCCCCTTAAAACGTAAAAAAAGAGAGTTAAAACTTAGATTGATTTAGTCCTGTGCCTGGTAAAGCTCCCAGCGCTGATCTTCCTCCTCTATTAGCAAGGGCCTAGCGCAGTCCATTTAAGTGCTACTCAAAGAGGAATGGAGGGATTTTCTTTAAAAAAAAAAAAAGTGATTTAAGTAATGGAGGGAGGCGGGGTGGACTGCACAGAGGGAGATGCCTGCAAAGGAGAAGATTGTTACGTCGGTTACCAACATGCAGTGTGACCGACGTAAATTTTGTACAGAATTGATATTTGCTCACGGGCACTGGAGAAAATCTCTCTGAAACTCTGCTCATCCAGACTTCAGCCACTATGACCACTTCAAATTACTGAAGTCGTCATGGTGGTTGGAGTAACTCTTTGATATAGGACAGGGATATGCAACCTTTTAGCAGCACTGTGCCGAAATAAGATTGTGATGTCCTGTTTTTTTAAAATTGAGGTGTGTATGTTGCCATATCCTGCTTGTGTTATTAATACTGCAGTTGCTTTGTATCATTGTATTTGTGCGTATATGAGCTATCATGTTGTATATGTTCACAAGTAGCTTGTTGTGTTGTGTATGATACCTATGGATGTAGACTGTGTATGGGAGCTGCTTGTGGAATTGTGTGTGGATGGATATGCACATTGTGTGTTTGGTAGTGTGTGTATGTTTAGGGTATTGCATGTGAGAGGCTGCATGTGGGGTCGTGTGCATGTATGTGGATTGTTAGTGGTGTTGAGTTTGTGAGGATTGTGTGTATGTTTGTGTGTGGGTTGGCTGTTCGTGTTATTTGTATAAGGGTAGGGTTATTCTGCATTTCTGTATATATCTAGCAGTGTGGATGGCTTCCCTGGGCTCCAGTGGGGACCGTGCTGGCCAGGTACAGGTCAGGGACAGGAGCTGCAAGAGCAGCTTCGGACTGCTCTACTACACTGTGGATTCCCATTCCATCTCAGATCACTTCCTCTATGTGCTGCAATGCATGCATTGAGGATTGTCCTTCACCACCTCATTGTATTAGCAGATATCTGAAGTTTCACTGGGACTCCTGATAGGCCAGAGTCTGTTTGGCTCTAGCAGCCTTGAGTGCCGTGCAAAGACACCTCGAGTGCCGTGCATGGCACACTTGCCATAGGTTGCCTACCCCTGATATAGGATATGATAACCATATTCTAGATGTTAATATATGATAGCCTTTTTAGTAGTAATTATAGAATATGATATCCATGTTCTAGTCATGTTCTAGTGATATCTAGTCCTTAAAGGACCACTCTAGGCACCCAGACCACTTCAGCTTAATGAAGTGGTCTGGGTGCCTGGTCCAGCTAGGGCTAACCCATTTTTTCATAAACATAGCAGTTTCAGAGAAACTGCTATGTTTATGAATGGGTTAAGCCTTCCCCCTAATCCTCTAGTGGCTGTCTCATTGACAGCCACTAGAGGCGCTTGCGTGCTTCTCACTGTGATTTTCACAGTGAGAGCACGCCAGCGTCCATAGGAAAGCATTATGAATGCTTTCCCAAGTGACCGGCTGAATGCGCGCCCAGGAGGAGGATCGGAGGAGGAGAGCTCTCCGCCCAGCGCTGGAAAAAGGTAAGTTTAACCCCTTTTCCCCTTTCCAGAGCCGGGCGAGAGGGGGTCCCTGAGGGTGGGGGCACCCTCAGGGCACTATAGTGCCAGGAAAACGAGTATGTTTTCCTGGCACTATAGTGGTCCTTTAATATAGAATATGATAACCATGTTCTAGAATCTAGTCGTTAATTTAAGATACTATAAGCATGTTTTAGTTTTTAATACAGGATATAATAGCCATGTTCTAGTAGTCCTTAATATACAATATGTTAGCTATGTTCTAGTCTATATAGTGATAGAAATGTTCTAGTGCTCAGTATATTTGTATAACGTGATGGTCATATGTTAGTCCTTCCTATAAACCTCAAGTGTTTTGACTTGAAGTATATGATGTATAATGTAAAATATTTATTTATGTTCATTATTATATAATACGATTACCATGTTTTCATTTCATGTCATGGAAAATGTTTTCGTCCCTATAATATGAAGTAATAGCAATGTTTTGCTGCATATTATTTGATATAATAGCCTTGTTATATTCCTAATGTTATCTAATAAGTGTTTACGTCGCAATTATTAGATGTAATAGCTATAGTCTGATCCTTATGATGTAATATCCATGTTCTTATTATGTGGTTGAATCTGAATGTCTTAATGTCTACAATGATGGCTAGGGGTTTGTCACAAGTTTTCTTTAGCACAATTTATTGTATGAGCCTTGCGACCTGTTTGATTCAAGTAGAGCTTTAGAAAGGCTGGTTTTGTTTGGAATCTTGTATAGGGACGGTTCTGCAGGCAGCAGGCTGAATTACCAATCACGTTGTTGAGAGGCAGATAGGGATGTTGTCTTGTTCTGAATACAAATGCTGGTCCCCCTCCTCCACCTCAGGCATTTGTATCAGGGTTCTTGCATACTGATGATGCCTTCTGTCTCAGCACAAGGGTTTCTGTCTTGGAAAGAAGCACCGTCCAGTCTTTCTTTTTTAATTATTTAGAAAGAAAAAGGTAAAAGATTTCTGGGTGTTGATGGTTTAGAAATATGAAGCTCAAATTATATATGTTATTTTAAACAAGATTCTCTTTAACATTGCTGTTCCTAGTCTTTTGTCTGAAGCTACGATAGGGCATGAGATCGGACTTAACTAGTGTTCGCTAGAAAGATTGTGCCGTGCTACATAATTGCCAATTCATTCCGGTAGAAAGAGGACCTGTATAACAAAAGACCTAGGTCTTTAAAGTAATCTTCCAGTAGATTTGCCTTCACTGCACGCTTATGTGCAAGTAACAGCAGATAGGCCAATAAGCTTGTCTTGCAGATTTGGGGGTGGCTGCTGCAAGAAGAGTTAGTTCGTGACTGAAATGCTGCCTGAAAGATAAAAGCTAACTGTTACGGTTTTATTTCTGTTCAGAATCTCCTTTTTTGGTTCTCTACAATATTTCTATGTATTCGGTATTGGTGGAAGACCATTCACTTTGTCATAAGGTATTTTTAATTTTATTGTAAGCTGCATCAATGAAATGTACAATGCACAGGAGGGTATTGATTGGAATTAGCTGTTCTATTAATGCAATGTTTAGCCATTAACTCATCATTGTCCATTGTTTGCAGAAATGACTACAGATATCCCTGGATCAGTGAGTTTGCCAGGTGCGGCAATGGCAGCAGGGCAGGTGAGGATGGCAGGACCCATGCCAGCTCGGGGAGGAAAACGGCGGTCAGGGTAAGTGGACAATACCTTGAGACCATTCCAAGTTGTGCATATGTTTTGGGGGCATTCAGTGAGACCCAGTGAAAAAATGTGCAGGGGTGTGTAGAGAGCTAGTAATGTAATAAATTAAACCTAACTTTGCTATTATTCAGATACTCAAAATATAAATATAGCTACAGGAGGAAAAGCTGGAATATAATCTCTGAATGCTTGCTTGTAAGTAAATTATTTGAAGATGTGTTGAGAGAAACACTGTTCTTATGTGAATATGTTTCTGTCTTCGTTACATGCATTCTAGCAATTAAGGGATTGTGTCATAAAAATGTTTGCCATGTTGGGGAGGGCGGTGCCTGACCGCCATGCCGACCGGTCAGGCATGCGGCAGAGGCTCCTGCAGACTCTATTTCGGCTGATAATCTGGGCTCTTAACCCTACTCTAAGCCAGAAGGGAACAGTACAGTACACAAGCAATTGTTGGCGCCACTGCAGACTCCGAGATCAGGAGTTTCGGTGCCCCCCCAGGTTACACAAAGCTTTGGAGCCTGCAGCCTACTCAGGGGAAGATCAGGACGGACGGACGCCGCCCTGTTCACCTACCTGGCTGCCACACAATGGATCTCTGATACTCCTCACAGGCCCCTTCCCCCCCCCTTGGAACAGAGGGGGTTATCCCGGTCCCCGCTGGACGGGTCCGGGGCTGATGTCAGCAAGCTTGGCTGAGATTGCCTCAATGTCCTGGAACCAAGATGGCCACCGCAGTAATTCCCGCTGGATCGGCCTGACACCCTGAGCTATGCCTTGGCCCAAGAGGTCTCACTACCGTGCCAGCATGTCCTGGAGAGTCTGCGAGAGCTCGTGACCACACTGCACATTTGACACCGTTGCCCAGCTGCTGCCTCTCGCTTACCCAAGCCTCTAGCCAAGTGGAGTGGAAGTCTCCAACGCAGCCTTATACCCTGAAGGGTGATCGCCAACGCTAAGACCACCGAGTAAGCCACCACCATCACGGCTCATTGAAGGACTGGACCTGAGGGCATCTGATGTCGGCTTGTATTGAGCTCACTACGCTAACAAAGCCTGTCTGCAATCACCCGCAGGACGAACTGGGGGTATGGTTGGCCCGGTGACCTCTTGTGAGAGGGCATTTTATTTAAGTGCTGAGCTATTGTATGTATGCCCAATTTTGCAGTATCACCCTGTTTAACCTCTCACTAGCGGGTAATCATCCAGATATATTTTGTTTTGCTGATTTCACTTAGGGGGCTCATGTCCAGCGGTACCATTATTGTTTCTATCTGTTACAGGCAGTCTCGTATACACTTAGCAGGTTATATTATAATCACAGTTTAGCAATTTCTTTAGTACTCCTTACTTTATGTAGCTATCCTAGCATACTGTAGACCCTTGTACTAGAGATGCACCATGCATAACCGGCTTGTATTGCATGTCTTTATCTGGCATTTCTCTTAGACTCACCTGTCTGCAAGTTATCATACAAATTTCCTAAAGATCTGTGTGACTACTCTATGTGCCATGCAATTTTTCTTAGTTTACACATGTTTCTTATCTTGTTATTAATTTAACATAAAAATGTGCAGTTTCTATTAATTCCATGATAATAATATCTTTTGCCTGTTTTCACTATGCTTGCTATAGTTGTCGTGGTGTATCAAGCTTCTTTGTTCACACATGCACAATAAAAATAAAGAATAAAAAAAAATGTAAAAAATGTTTGCCAGGTCAAATAAAAAAATGAAGATACCCATTTGGGTTCAACCAGCCATACATGTAGATTGGTATTGTGGGAAAGATAATCAACAAGAGCTGCTGTGGCAAACATTAGACATGAGAGATAGCTGGACACAATTTAGGCTCTGTAGGTTCACCTAAGCTATAATTCCAGATTAATATTTGAGTCATTTTTGCCCCAGTTCTGAGCATTGCTTTTGAAATTTACAAATAAATACATTTGTAACTGATATTGATTTAATTTCGAGTTATAAAAAATCTCAATAGTGACGATACCTTAACCTGTCGTGCTTTTCTCTGGCAGGTTCTGCAGTGTTTAGAAGTTATGTTACTCATACATTTATTATTACAATCTCCTTCCATTATCTTTATAAGATGTCCAAGTTGAGAGCTTTCAGTTGATGATGTTGATAGTTTTTAAAACAGCTGTGCGGTGGGTTGCAGATTTCCCGTGTCAGGGCATAGCAGCATGAAGGGGAAGGGTCAGGGCAAGAAATTCAGAGTGGTGGAAAGTGGAAGATAAGTGTATGCTGGTAACCGTGCTTGACAAATCCAGGCGCTACAGTGAAACAGAATCTATGCTGGCAGTGTAACTGACAGGAAGCCAGCCTCTACCTTTCCATCAGTTGTTTGTGAATCTTTGCTGGTACTGTAGTGTTAGAATTTGGCAGTTATGTTCCAGCTGGCTGAGTGTGTCCTTGTTCTCTATTAGTCTTGCATGTTTAAATCAATCTTTATTTCAGAGACAACCATATCATCCTTCACATACAAAGTCACTTGTGTTACTGAGTATTTGTTTCATGTTTTATGTTTAACATCGAAAAATGAAATATTATAATATAATATAAAACAACATTAGAATAATATTGGAAGCAAATCAATGATCAAATACTAACAATTACAAACGAGAACAAGAATTAAAAAAGGGAAAAAAAGTGGGGGGTACCATTATGATAAGACCAACCTCAACCTACTGGCAACTGTCTATATGTTGCTGAGGAGGTTAAGTCCTGACAAGTATCCCATATTTTATAACAGGATGGCAAAGCATTATGCACCATGGTCGTTAGATGGTCCGTTATGTGATTTTCATCTATTTTAGCTGTGACCTCTCTGATTGAAAGGGCTGGCCAAAGCCCTTCTTGCTGCTAAGGTTATTTTATTAAATTATATATTGTTGTGCCTAATCATTAAATTCATGAAGCACCAATATCCAAAAGTAATAACCAATACCTAATAAGGTTTAAAGCAATATTGGCGGGTACACAACCCAGTTCGGGATGAGTATCTTGAACTATAGGAAAGAGAAATCACACAGAGACCAAGTTGAATATAAGAATTCACATCACACTTTATTATCCATAAAGGGGCCCAATACAATATAAGTGGTATTCTCATTTAAGTTATTGCATGCATTCACATCAAACAGCTTATTATCTAGATATCAACTTAAGTATACATCACCATTAGAGAAACTTAGTTGTCACCAGTGGTGTATCCTGGTTTTGTGCTGCCCTAGGCAGGTAAAACTCAGGCCCCCCCTCCCCAACCCCCCCACGCGCGCGCGAACCCCACCCATCCCTTCCCCCCCGCCTTCTAAATACACACACACACATACTCACTGACCGATACGCATACACTAGCTAACAGAAACACAAACTCACTGACACACACAGACACTCACTCACTAGCAGACACACACTAGCAGACATACACACACACACTCACAGGCAAACATACACACACAGTCAGACACACAAACACTCACTGACACACACTCACAGGCAAACACACTCACACTAACAGTCAGACACACACACACTAACAGTCAGACACACACACACTCACTAACAGACACACACACTCTCACTAACAGACACACACACTCACACACACACTAACAGACACACCCACTCACAGACACACTCACACACACACTAACAGACACACTCACTAACAGACACACTAACAGACACACTCACACACACACTAACAGACTCACACACACTAACAGACACACACACTAACACACACACTAACAGACACACTAACAGACAAACTCACACACACACTAACAGACACTCTCACACACACACTAACAGACACACTCACACACTCACATTAACACATTTTTTTTTTTAACCTCTCCCCTCCAGCCTCCTTACCTTTGGGAATGCTGGGGGATTCTCCCTTGGGGTCCAGTGGCTGCTGGGCGCTGGTGGGCGGCTGGCGAGGGAGCACTTCCTCTGAGCGGTCTGCTCAGATCCCTCGCGCGCCTCAGAGTGAGGCTGGGAGCCGGAATATGACGTCATTAACCCGGCTCCCAGCCTCACTCTGCGGCGCGCGAGGGAGCTGAACAGACCGCTCAGAGGAAGTGCTCCCTCGCCAGCCGCCCGCCCGCTCGCTCGGCATGTCTGTTAGCCACAAGGCGAACAAGGCATTTGCCCTGGGCATTTGGGGGGCATCTTTTTTTGCCGCCCCCTGGAAAATGCCGCCCAAGGCAAATGCCTTGTTTGCCTCGCGGCTAAAACGCCCCTGGTTGTCACTCCGCTACACACGACTGGGGGAACTCAGGCAGTCAGACCTGGAGGGTCCCTCTCTACTGGGAACAGCAAAGACCAGCAACACGCATTCGTATTACAGGTAGGTCGTTCTCCAAGGGAGTGCCAAGTTTCTCCATCTTTTATACATTTTTACAAATTAGATGGATAGTCTGTACTTTTCCAAGTTTTCTTATCAGTGCAGCCCAGCATGTATATGTCATGCGCATTAAGTAATCTTTATGGTTGATCAGGCCAGTCATGACCACCCAAGGCTCATGCCAAACACATGCGGTACCATTTCTCTGAAGCTTTGTACCTATACTCAGTCTTTCTAAACATTGCTGACACCAAATCCTACTTTCAAGCACGTAGGCCACTTTAGATATTGGCCAGACATGTTATAGAACATTCTATTCTGTGTCATCTTGTTTTTCTTGTTTTTCTTTTCTTTATCTAGTAGTTTAATTTGCTTAATAGTGATCAGTGTCTTCAGCAAACTGTTTGCGGACTTTCTTGTGCATCATCTTTAGAAGAGGCTTTTTTCTGGGACGACAGCCATGCAGGTCAATTTGATGCAGTGTGTGGAGTATGGTCTGAGCACTGACAGGCTGACCCCCCACCCCTTCAACCTCTGCAGCAATGCTGGCAGCACTCATACATCTATTTCCCAAAGTCAGCCTCTGGATATGACTCTGAGCACGTGCGCTCAACTTCTTTGGTCGACCATGGCGAGGCCTGTTCTGAGTGGAACCTGTCCTGTGAAGGGGGTCCTGAGGACTAACATTGAGAACCCCTGATGTAGAGCAACAAATTTTTTTTCAGATCTTCAGAGAGTTCTTTGCCATGAGTTGCCATGTTAAACCAGTGACCAGTATGAGAGAGTGTGAGAGCGATAACACCAAATTTAACACACCTGCTCCCCATTCACACCTGAGACCTTGTAACACTAAGGAGTCACATTACACCGGGGAGGGAAAATGGCAAATTGGGCCCAATTTGGACATTTCCACTTAGGGGTGTACTCACTTTTGTTGCCAACGGTTAAGGCATTATTAACTGTGTTTTGAGTTCTTTTGAGGGGACAGCAAATTTACACTGTTATACATGCTGTACACTTACTACTTTACATTGTAGCAGAGTGCAATTTCTTCAGTGTTGTCACATGAAAAGTTATAATAAAATATTTACAAAAATGTAAGGGTGTACTCACTTTTGTGAGATACTGTATAAATCTCCCCAACAAACCATCCTTACATCCACTCCATGCGATCTAATCTACCTGGAACAGAAATTTAGTCAACCACCAGACACGTTACCAGGTCGCAATCTCCTCCCATAATGAGATCATTTCTACCACAAGCCTTCCCAGACTGTGTCCCACAATGATCTATTGATATTATTAGGTGCATTTAGCAGTAAAATATACAGAATATTTAGATATACCAATTTTCAAAAGGCAATAAAAAAGCAAGGCAGAGTCCGACATAGATTGGCTACATTCAAATATTGATGAGGTACTATATAGATTGCTAAATATCTGAAAAGGGCTGTGGGAATGGGGTAGATTACTGAAGAACAGGCAGAGTAGAGCTAAAGCCAAAAAAAGATAAAGTGAGAGGATAAGTAAAATTATTTTAATGTATTATATAATCATACTTGAATATATAATTTCTCTTGGAGGGAGTTTTGTTCATATGACTCAAAAAACATCTACTGCAAACACACAAGAAATCATATATAGGAAACTTAAAGTCCAGAGACGAAAAAAAACAACAACGGTGTAATGCACACTTGACTGTCTTAGCCTATCACAGGCACTCTGTGAAATGTTCCACGTGAAGAAGGCGACCAGAAGAGAAAGATGAGGGGCCAGGATATTAGGTGCCATCTGGAGCATTTTGGGGTTAAACCGTTCATAATACAGAATATTCTCTTAAGATTCTATGGTGCCCAAGACCGCCAGGCACCATAATGACTTAATTGAGAGGAAGACATTATGGTGACAAAGTTTTCCTTTAGTCATCTTGCTGTCAGTGTTTTATCTGCAGCCATTTGCCCATTGACGCTAGCACTGTGTACATATGTATGTATAATATATATATACACACACAGTCAGGTCCATAAATATTGGGACATCAACACATTTCTAATCTTTTTGGCTCTATACACCACCACAAACAAGATGTGCTTTAACTGCAGACTTTCAGCTTTAATTTGAGGGTATTTACATCCAAATCAGGTGAACGGTGTAGGAATTACAACAGTTTGTATATGTGCCTCCCACACTTTATAGGAGCTTAGATGCAGTTCCAACTTGGACAATTGGGTCTAATAATGCACACCTGAGGATATGGTAGAGTACAGACTCTAGGTTCTTGTGGATGCAGCTTCTCTTGCAGATATGTGATAGAAATCAGAGATTATAGTGCAATATGCCAGACTTCATATTAAAATATATAGCTATAAAGGATGCGCACTCACGTGTTCTGGAGCCTAGAGAGTTCCCTATTGCTGTATCAAATGTGAGTAGTTTTTATCTATTTTGTTTTATTCATCACTTTTTACAGTCTATACTATTGTGGTTTTATTTTCTCTTTTATTTATATAATCGGAGAGAGACCACTAGCACATATATCCTAGAGTGGGAATCATACCTCTTCACGTCAACACGTGAGTGCACATCCTATATAGCTAAATATTTTAATATTGAGTCTGGCATATTGGACTATATATCTTTGATTTCTTCCACATATCTGCAAAAAAAGCTGCATCCACAAGAACCTCCTATAGAGTTTGTACTCCACCATATCCTCAGGCGGGGATTATTCCGCCCAAACATCTAAGTTGGAGCTGCACCTAAGCTTCTATGAAGTGTGAGTGCATATCATTTTATTTATCCTCACCTTACTGTATTTTTTACATATTTCACTATCAGTTTCCTATTTCTCCTCCTTTTTATGGTTATAGATACACACTCCAAGGACATTCAAGGCGTTGCACCTCCCTGCTTTAAAAAATAGAAATGTTAGTAGTTTTTTTGTATAAATTAACAAAATGCAAAGTAAGTGTACAGAAGAAAAATCTAAATCAAATAATAGTATGACTATTTATTTCCTTCAAAACGGCATCTATTCTTCTAGGTACACTTTCACTAAGAGGCAGGGTTGTCTATAGGTACATGAGTTGTAAATACAGTCCTGTGGTCAATAAATCTGTGTGACAGAGCTCCTGTACTCCGACTGTGTACCCTTGCCCAATCCGCTTCCTAGCCGTTGGGGAGGGAGCTTGGAACACTTCAGCCCCAGTCGCCGAAGCTTGACTGGTGTCTCTCCGGAACACGTCCACCCTACCAGACTCTTCCTTCAGGCAGGTATTGTCCCCTCAGCCCAGTGGCGTACACCTGACCCATGGGGCCCCGGTGCAAAAATTGATCCGTGGCCCCCCCCCCGCACGCGGGCCGGGCCGCAACACATGGCGGTGGGCACCTGGTCGCAGGGGTTACAGGGCTGCGACCCCTGTATGTACGCCAGTGCATGCAGATGCACACACACTTAAAGGACCACTCTAGGCACCCAGACCACTTCAGTTTAATGAAGTGGTCTGGGAGCCAGGTCCAGCTAGGGTTAACCCATTTTTTCATAAACGAGTATGTTTATGAATGGGTTAAGCCTTCCCCTATTTTCTCTAGCGGCTGTTTCATTGACAGCCGCTAGAGGCGCTTGCGTGTTTCTCACTGTGATTTTCACAGTGAGAGCACGCCAACGTCCATAGGAAAGCATTATGAATGCTTTCCTATGTGACCGGCTGAATGCGCGCGCAGCTCTTGCCGCGCGTGCGCATACAGTCGACGGGGAGGAGAAGAGGAGGATCGGAGGAGGAGAGCTCTCCGCCCAGCGCTGGAAAAAGGTACGTTTTACCCCTTTTCCCCTTTCCAGAGCCGGGCGGGAGGGGGTCCCTGAGGGTGGGGGCACCCTCAGGGCACTATAGTGCCAGGAAAACGAATATGTTTTCCTGGCACTATAGTGGTCCTTTAAAGGACCACTACAGACACCCAGATCACATCAGCTCAATGAAGTTGTCTGGGTGTCAGGTCCCTCTAGTTTTAACCCTGCAGCTGAAAACATAGCAGCTATGTTTCACTGACGGTTAATCCAGCCTCTAGTGGCTGTCTCATTGACAGCCGCTAGAGGAGCACACTGAACGTCCATAGGAAAGCATTGAGTAATGCTTTCCTATGGGTGGTTTGAATGCGTGCGCGGTCGCATTCGGAGCTGAGAGGCTGAGGGATCCTCAGCGCCAAGGGAGTCCGGCGCTGGAGAAAGGTAAGTGCTGAAGACACACACACACACACACACACACACACTTACAGACGCATACACACTAGCTAACAGACACACAAATTTACTGACAGAGACACAGTCAGCGACAGACATACATACACACACACTCACTTACAAAACATACACTTTCATTGACAAACTCACTCACTAACAGACATCAAACAGACTAACACACACACACTCAGTAAGACACACACACTAACACTCACTCTAACACTCACACACACTCACACTAACACTCACTAGCAGACACACACGCTAACACTGACTGTAACACACACACACTAACACTCACTAGCAGACACACACGCTAACACTGACTGTAACACACTCACACTAACACTCACTAGCAGACACACACACTCACTGTAACACACACACACACACTAACACTCACTGTAACACACACTAACACTCACTAGCAGACACACACACTCACTGTAACACACACACACACACACTAACACTCACACTAACACTCACTAGCAGACACACTAACACTCACTCACTAGCAGACACACACACACTCACTGTAACACACACACACACACACACTAACACTCACACTAACACTCACTAGCAGACACACTCACTAACACTCACACTCACTAGCAGACACACACACACTCTAACACTCACACATTTTTTTTTTTTAAATGTAATCCCCCCCCAGCCTCCTTACCTTTTGGAGTGCTGGGGGGGATTATTCCCTGGGGTCCAGTGGTGCTGCTGGGCTCCTGGGCGGGTGGCCGGTCGGGCAGGCGGGCGCGCGAGGGAGCACTCAGTGCTTCCTCTTCAGCTACCTCGCGCGCCGCGTAGGGATGCCGGCGCCGGAAGATGACGTCATCTTCCGGCTCCGGTATCAGTGCAGTGCGCGAGGGAGCTGAATAGGAAGCACTGAGTGCTCCCTCGCGCGCCCGCCTGCCCGACCGGCCACCCGCCCACAGGGCCAGCCTCGGGGGGCCTTGGGGTGGTCGGCTCCTGGGCCCCCCAGGGGAAGAGGCTGGCCCAGTGGCTACATACCGGGTCGCAGGGGCGACCCCTGCGACCCTGGTATGTACGGCACTGGGTGGTCGGCTCCTGGGCCCCCCAGGGGAAGAGGCTGGCCCAGTGGCTACATACCGGGTCGCAGGGGCGACCGGGCCCCCTGGTGGGCCGGGCCCGGTCGCAGCCGCGACCCCTGCGACCCTGGTATGTACGCCACTGCCTCAGCCTATTCATCTGCAGCTCTTCTTCCAGGCAAGTATCGTCCACTCTGCCTATTCCTCTGCAGCAATAATTGTTATTGCCTTTACAAAAGCACTTGCGGTTCTCAGGCCTAGCTGTCTTGATTTATCCCAGGGCAGTGAGTCAACAGGTCTAAAGATTCTGTTAATGTGATCCCTAAAAATCCACACAGGACACCGTTACAAAAAGAACTAACATAGCATTCTTTATTTTTAGTCAGGACTTGCCTAAATGCTCACAACATTTAGATTGCTGTGACAACTATAATAAAATACAAATATAAAGAACAAATAGCAATTAAGCAAGTAAAATTAATCCATGAACTATATAATATAAATTAACATTTTCAAACACAATATAAAGCAACAATATATACATTTAACCACATATTTAGTTGCCCTTCATACAAGTCTCATGCAAACACACTTTAGACAGTCAGCAGAGGGCACAGCAGAGTTCTTAAGTAACAATGAATAACTTGCCCATTGACTGCTGCTGTCACACACCTCTTTCAGGGACTCCTGGGACAAGGTCCATAGTCTGTGCGTAAGAAGCTGGCTTTTAAGCCTCTTTAAACCCTTAAGGACCAAACTTCTGGAATAAAAGGGAATCATGACATGTCACACATGTCGTGTCCTTAAGGGGTTAAAATAACATGGCATGGAAGCATTACTGTTTTTGAAATTGTAGCACTGATTTAATTTCTAGGTTATTAATTTGTATGTATATTTTTGTTTTGTGTTTTTGTGTGTGTATGTGCATGTGTGCCTATATGTGTGTATCTTGAATGTGCTTTGCATTCTACAGCAGCAGGAGTGGCAGGGATCAGACAGTTTCTAACACTTTCCTAGCTGATTTGGGACAAAATCTATTTTAGACAAGACAAATCACAGTAAAGTGTGTTAGGGGAAATTGTAGCATATGTGGGTTATTCCATCCATCATAGGCACTACAGCCTTCTGTAGAGGTTGTTATAATGATAGGAGTATCCTGGCACTGTGCCTTGGTGATAGGATCAACCCTTTTGCTATTGTTTGCCTTCTTACCTGAGCCCAACTGTGCATCTGGTCTCCTGTTCAGCAGTTTTATTCAATTCAGCTTCTGCAGAGTTGCAGACATCCGATTCTGATCCTGTAGCTCATTATTAATTGGCTGAGAGCATCAGCTTACTGCTTACTGCCAATGAATGTGTATTTTGTTGTAGAAATTTGCACGGTATGGACACTAGCCACACTGGAACTCTTGTCCTGGGCAGACTAATGATGCTGTCAGAGGAGGAGTTACACTTTTGGCAGCAAAGGGGTCAATCTCAGTGTACGCTGCACATACAGGCACCATGCCCACTTCAAATCACTGAAGGAACTCTTTAAACAAGTCTACAGCAGACAAACTGTCAACGAAAGAAATTCACTGCGGTATTAATACAAGTAATAAGTACTGCCTTATTGAGTAAACCTTTGGATCAGACTTTTATAAACATGAAATAAAAAACTGCTCTGCTCTCCGTTATGTATATATACCCACGGCATACAGTGTTTAAATATGCTGTAAGCCTAAACCTAGGATAGAGCAAGCTGTGTTATATACTCAGGGTGTTTGTTGTAACACTGATCATATTTTTGATGTATACATAGATATATATTGAGATATCAAGAAATAGTTTTTGTGTGGCAGTGTAGTTCGGGATGAGGTTAATTGTACCACAATTGAATACACAATTGGAGGAGGTGGGTCCTGTTCATAATTATTGTAATAATCATTGTCAACACAAGGGGGCACAAACACACCACAAACTCTCCTGAAATGAACGTAAGTATAATTTAGGATCTGGACAATACTAGGACTTATACTAATGCAATTAGGCTAAATAAATGTACTAGTGAGACTCAAAAAGCTGAAGTGTATTGTAAGTGTTTATGAACATTTTTGTTTCTCTCTATTACAGTTTGTTCGAAGGAAAACTATAATTTCAAAATGTTTGTTCTGTTATAATATTTATGTGTAATATCATCTGTTTTTAATGAGTTAATACGGAGGTTTACTCATTTGCCTAAATGATTTTCTACATACCTGGAGAATATCTCTGTTTATCATGTCTTTCAGTGGGTTTATTGGAACGTGAACAAGGAGTAGAGATGGAAAGATATGACTTTCACTATGGCTTTCTGTGTTTGCAGATTTTGACAGGTTTAGGATTTTGTGTTTGAATAAGAAAGAATGTTTATAATTAATACAATAAATATGTTACTCTACAAAATGCTATGTAATATTGACCTATTGTTTGTCTCTCATCAAACAAGTTGTTTTACATAATAATATATTTATATAATGTGGTATTAGATTATTCGGTCTGTCATAGCAATAGCCAAATGCTGGGCAAGCATTATGGGGATCTGAAGTTGTCAAACAATACCATATGCGTTCCCTAATTAACCACATTATATAGGAAAGCATCAGACGCAACATTTGTATCTTAGAATTAAGAAGGAACCACGTCTTTGCCATCCTATGTATTAAATACAGGGACACAGTGTAACTAAGTTGGTGACGGCTGAGTAGGATGTGAGCTGTCAAACACTTTCTACCTTTCAAACATCCTTTTGGGAGTGAAGATCTCTCCTCCCTTCCGTGTGAGTGAGGAATCGGCTGGTTATCAGTGGGAAGAGAGGCGTTTGTTTGTTTAATGTGAGTCCATGCCTCACATCTCCTTTTTCCTGTTTCCTGAATCATGGTGATGGGAACAGTTATATGTTGGGCGCACAAGCTCCCTGTTTAAAAATGTGTTCTTTGCCTGTCTTAAGAACAACACTATAAACAAGGCTTACACTTACATTATGTAATTCACCTTATGTATCTTCGAAAGGAAAAGTAAATGCCACCCAGAATTCTGAAGTTTATGAATCCTAATGTTCATGTTTATTGATATGTAGAATGTTTATTAAAAGCATCATGATATTGCAATAAAACTCGCGAAGCGTGTGTAAAAAAACCCAACATAAAGTACATTGTAATTGCACTGAACCTTGTAAAGAATAATTTGATTTGCTTGACTGTTGTCTGAGGGTTAGAACACTGTTCTCATCTGCTTCAACCTCTACAATTCTTCCTTATTTTGTCACTTGCAGAATGGACTTTGATGATGAAGATGGAGAAGGTCCCAGCAAATTTTCAAGGTAAGTGACACTTGATTACGCTTTGTATTGTGGCTACCTTTTGTTGATGAGTGATGTGCAGATAGCACAGAGGTTCTAATAATTTCTTATTCTCTTTAGGTATGACTGCAGGTTGCACACTTTCAAGGATATGGTAAGACAGGGCTTCTGGTGTATGCCCCTCATCTTCTCAGCAGGTGTCTGATCGCTGCTGAGAGAGCTGGTTGTTTGTTTCCAGGTTGGAAGATGATCAGTACCCATTGGAGCGAGACCACGTGACCAGGTAGGACAGTCGGCTTCTGCTTGGTTTGAAAAAGACAGATCTGGTAGATCTGAATTACCTATTCCCTGCTAGGTAGACTAGCACAATTTTTGTAGAGCCTGTCTTGGCCTCTGGTTCTACGTGCAGAGATTCTACTTGCGCTTGACAACTGACCTGTGCTGAATGGTCATTGCCCTGACACTGAAAATTAAGTGCATGTCTTCGAGCAAAGTAAAATATTGACATTCTATGCAACAACCGCGAGCAACTATAATAAATTCACCAAATATCACAAAGCTACAAGCTCTGTAAAATTTATTTATTGCAGGATCTCTGGATACCTAACACCTTTTCTGGATGATAAGAGAACATTGTCTGTGATACATATGCTCCTATGATTTTTTTTTTGTTCAATGTTTGGCTTTGTTATATTCATTGAAACCTGCATATTTGGTGAATTTCTTTAGACTTTATGGAGTTGTTGCATTTCAATCTTGCACTTGTTTCTTTTAAATTATACTTGCACTCTGCATACAGCAATATAATATTGAAATCTAGTTTCATGTGCTTTGTACCTTGATAACTTTTGCATCTTGTTTTTTTTTTTTATGTGGCTTTTGATGGGGAATGTGTCTTTTACGTTGCGCAATTTAGTGAAAACAAAATTGTCAGAAACCGTACACATACATGTACATCAGATATATATACATGCACAGCAATATATAGATACAGTTTTAGATTGATAGTGTGTGACTATGTTACTGGTTGTGTACATGGCAGTAACAATAGCAGCATCAGGTCCAAACATTTTAGAGATCAATGTCCCCGAATGCCATGCAAAATTTGGTTGAAAGACAAAAAATTCTACGTTGCTAAATCCCACATTGCTCTGTATATCTCTTAACTAGTTTAGTTGTTTTTTAGAGCCGTGCCCTAAATTCCACTGTCAGGCTGTCATTTAACAGATTGATGTTCTGCAGGTCTTTTCAAAAAGGCTAAAGGAAGAAAGCTCTGCAGAGCTGTGACATCATTAAGGTTGAAAATAAGAAGGCAGCTACTCCACACTCATGGATTGTTAGTGTTGACATGTCACAGCTGTATATACACTGTTCTTTCCAACAAGTTACTGTTAACTGCACTTGCACTTCACCCTTCTTTGTGAGCAGCGCACATACACATACAGTCATGCTCTTTGTTTAAGTCATTCAAGGGACTAAGAATGTATATATATGCAAAGCCAGTTCGCTAATAAAACGTCTTAACATTAACGTATTGATGTTAACCTGCCGTATGACTAAAATACCTTATCTTAAACTCTTTCAGCCAAATGGCTTATGTTCACCAGTGTATATGTTTATTTAATCAAAGTATTAATCTAATCGAAAGATTCATGGCTGGAAAAAAGATAACACATGTTGCTCAATGAGAAAGAAATATGAAAAATAATCACATGAAATTTAAGTTCCTTATTAGTTCAACTAAAGCCTACTAATGTTAAACAGTTGTAACATTAATAGACTGGGCTTAGTTGTTTGTATTTCCTCATTTATTTAAATCTTTGATTAAGTAAATATTCTATAAATATCGGTGTATATGTGGTAACATTTTTGCTTTTGTTGTCTTGTTGATATATAACATGGACCTGTCTTTAAAAATAACTTAACGTTAATGAACAGACCATAGAAAAGTACAGAATATGCATGTCATTTTGTAGATTGCATTCCAACCAGCCTGCTGGGTAGTAAGTATCATTGGATGGGATAGAGAGTGTGTATAGGTGACATAATGATCTCACCCTATTTCATGTCTTAATCTTCTACCACATAGTTTAGGTAAAGGGTTACTCCAAGCACCATGACCAGTTCAGTGATTTAAAGCGATCATGGTTCTTAGGCAGTCTGTATGCACAGCGTTTTCTTATAAAATGCTACACGTACCGAGTTTAACACCTTTTCTACCAGAGGTGGCGTTACATTGTGGCGTCATTAGCCAGTACCCAGAACAAGAGTTCCAAGTTGGCTAATGTCAATTCTGTGCACATTTCTGTGCACAGAGGGTCATTCATTGGCTGAGAGTGATCCATTGCAAAATGGTTTGCCCTTTACCGGAGAACTGCACCAGGGTACTTTGCAAAATCTTAACCACCACAGCGAGTACTGGTTATGATACTTAGGGAACTCCTTTAAGGGGAAACCTCTGAGCAACCCTACAACGTTTGGTAGTGTTCATGGATCATTTGAATGCTGACATTCTGGTGTTTGTTAAACCGTTTTGAGCTGTTCCATAAAAAGAAGCGCTCACATGGCACCCGAAACCCACATCTTCAGCTGACACTTCAGTAATGAGGATTTTAACTTCCTCACCGTCAATCAAAGTTTGGATGGCAATGATAAGCTATGTGCATTGGGCTAGTTTGTCTTCACAGCCTATCATTGCCTCTGTAATTCCTGGTGCTATAGCTCAGCTAGATACATTGAGTTCAAAACGTAGATAAAAGAAGCATAGTTCTCTGGTTAGTAAGTAAACCCACAAGGTACCAACCCTTGCTCTGCTATTTGATGTAAAGTTGTTTTACCAGACAGGTCCAATTTAAGTTTGCCTAGCACACACTTAACACCTCTGTTGTTTAATGGAGATATAATCTTGTCTTGTTTTCTTTCTCTCTTTTCCTGGGTGCCGCACTTCTCTCTTTATTCTTCACCAGGACTAGAAAAACCAACAGAGCTAAGACCAGTATATAATGGAGGATCTGAAAGTCATTACTTTGGCACCACAAAGCATGGACATCTTACACATGGCTTTCCATTTGGGGAAGGGATTGCAAAACCCTAGCAATAAGAATAGGCATTGCAATCTAAAATCAAATGGAGAACCAACCATGCACAGATTAACACCAGGGTGGCCTTATATCTTCTTTATTACAGGACACCTATGCAAAATGCATTCGGCAGGGTTTAAATTATTCCTATGCAGCTCTGCAGCATGTATTTTTTTTAATAAATGCCTTGTAATAAACATGATCCCAGCCACCCTATACAGCACTGTACTGATATACTGAAATGCAGAGATCCTCCATAGTGAACGTGTTGGTTGATCAGGCAGTTAAGGAGCATGGATTGTTGCTGTACAAGTCACAACCAAATAATCTGTGTACATTGGCCATACATGGCAGGCAGCACTAAGCAGTCAGTGTATCTGTGTGTCACACTACATTTGATGGGGCATACAGATACACCCTGCCACTTGCTGACAGGTCCTGTATGGAGAAACGCCCTATGTACACTACGCATGAAAAGCAGTCACCAGTGTTTTTTCAGCAGATATCCAACTTATGTATCTCCATTACGTCTCTTAAGATTTAATGGCACACACAAAATTAGAAATTGATATATTTTTTTAAGTTGATATAATATTTTTGGTCTTGGAAACATTTTCTGATTTAAAACCATTTGCTGCCATGGACCACTGCAAAGGCCTTGCACTATATTGTCTTGCATGGCCCTCTGGAAGTACCTTGTACCAAGGTCCCCTTTGCACAGTGGCTGCACCCTGACATTAGCTTGCCAGTCACATGATAAAGCAACTTCAGGTTAAATACGTCTGTCTAGCTCTGAATGGGTTCACAGTGTAAATGCATTTGCAGCCCAGCAGCAAATGGTGCAAAATATATACCTAAGCTTGAATTTCAACATTTTCAAACTAAACCTGAAAAGAAAACTCTAATCAGAAGTTGGAGTGTTTTAGATGAACATGCCAAGGACAACCAAATCATTAGCAAGACCTGAAATGAAGCAGGAAACCAAAAGTATGGAGTATGAAACTAATTTGGAAGCTGAACAGACACTGACTGCCACAAAGATTCTTGTACACACACATCCTCTCCTTCTCACTGCCGACCCCTCACACGTGTGTGCGTGTTGGGTTGCGGGGACCGTGTCTCTGGACGGCTCTGCTTGGTGCTGATTCTTATACTCTTCCGTTTTTTTCTCCTGCTCTGATTCTGCTTTCAGAGAGAATCACAGTGAAATTGAAAGACGTCGGAGGAATAAGATGACACAGTACATCACAGAGCTGTCCGACATGGTTCCCACCTGCAGTGCCCTCGCACGCAAACCTGACAAGCTCACCATCCTGCGCATGGCCGTGTCCCACATGAAATCCATGAGGGGAACAGGGAATAAATCCACGGACGGAGCTTATAAACCCTCCTTCTTAACCGAACAGGTGCTGCTGCTCTGTGAAATCTCATTACTGCACGCGTGTAGTGAATGCCATAAAGGGCTAACATGTGGACCATTCTGTTATAACAGATAAACTTTACTTTAGTAACTGAATTACACTTTCACCAATGACAGCTATGAGATGTTTGCAATTCAGTTGCCAGATTATCTCTTGTAGTAGAACGTAGCCCAATTAGTGCAGTGTAAACCCAGTCCACCTTAGAATGGTTTGAATAAAGAAATAGAGTAGAACAAGTTTAATATGAGCCAGATTACTGACAAACGATACATGCAGATTGACATTGTGAATAGTTAGGACAATGTGTGTCAATTGTACAATAAATCAAACTCCATCATTTATTTCATAGTTCACTGGTGCATAGATTAATTACACCACTACTAGTGAATGTTCAGTCAGTGTGTTCCCCCTAAGAACTTTTTAACGAAAGGTTTAGAACTAAGATATTTAAGTAAACAGAACACCCTACAGCACATAGGTCCTCAATGTAGATTGGAGAGGTAGGTAGTTAATTGAAATTCCTCTTTTAGCTGTATCACAATAAAATCTTCATTTGGAACACTGCTTACCCGTCATAGTTTAGTACCAGTGCTCTACAGCTGCTGATGTTGGACTGCAGCTCCTGTAATATTCATATAGTCTCAGATGCTGCCAGCTTTGGGCATCCTCCAATTCCCAACATTAAATTCCTGATTGTCATGTGAGTAACTAGTGCATTGTGGC
Organism: Pelobates cultripes; assembly: GCA_933207985.1. Lineage (NCBI taxonomy): Eukaryota > Metazoa > Chordata > Amphibia > Anura > Pelobatidae > Pelobates > Pelobates cultripes. Next base: position 86,599,702 of record OW240914.1, on the reverse strand, counting down.
ATTAAAAGAGTTGGAAATTGCAGTAGAATGCTCTCTTCGTGTCATTAATGGTTACTCTGTGGTGCTGTAGTTGCTGAACGCTACATTTCGGATAAATTCTCAGCCACAGTGCCATACGCTAGCCATCACTGACTCTTTCATAATCAATACCAAATATTCAGTTAGAATTAATTGTTATTAAAATATGCTGATATATATAATCTGTGAAAGGTTTGTATATAAATCACTCATCTGTCTATCTATCTATCTATTTATCTATCTGTCTATCTATCTATTTATTTATCTATCTCATCTGTCTATCTATCTATCTCATCTGTCTATCTATATATCTATCTCATCTGTCTATCTATTTATTGATATCTATCTATCTGCTATCTATCTATTTATTTATATCTATCTATCTGCTATCTATCTATGTATGTCTGTCTATCTATCTATTTCTATATATTTATATCTCTCTCTATTTTATTCCTAATGTCATATAAAGTGCTTTATATTCATCATTTTGGGATGTCCCAGTTCATTTGCTCATTTAAAGTGACCCTTTAGGCACAAGGCCATTTCCCTCATATTTTCTTTCCTTATCCCAGGAGCTAAAGCATCTGATACTAGAGGCCGCCGATGGATTTCTTTTTGTGGTGACAGCAGAAACTGGGCGAGTGATCTACGTATCTGACTCTGTCACCCCAGTTTTAAACCAGCCTCAGTCGGAGTGGTTTGGGAGCACTTTGTATGAGCAGACACACCCAGATGATATAGAGAAACTCCGGGAACAGCTGTGCACCTCAGAGAACTCCATGACAGGTCTGTCGCATGTGTACTGCATGATTGCAAAATGGTTCTAGATATTAATAAGAAGAAGAATATTTATTGAATATTGCATGTATGGAAGATGTGCATAATTCAAACCGTTTCAAAATGCATCCAATACAATAGAAAACATTGTACATTATGGATACCTATACAAGGCTTTTAACATTAATTTATTTAATTAATTATTATTTTCTATTTTTGCAAAAACACCATCCCTCATCCACCACATCAGGTGACATGTCTGCTTTTACAGTGACTCTTGGACGTGAGGTGGGAGATATTACCTAAACCGTTTCACCTTCAGCTCCTGGTGGCTTCACAAGCCAGGAGCCTATTTCACAAATGTTCCCAGTAAGCAAACACAAAACTATGGAAAATGGTGCCCATAGAATGTCCTTTGAGATCACTGAATCCTCCATAGATGATCTTGTTCATGCAAAATCATGTGTCATAAGTATTTATCACTCTTCAGTCAAAAACAATGCTTTATCACATCTGCCATTCCTAATGATGACTTATGGGAAATGGCAAGATGTGACAGCAGAAGCTGCTTGGAGCTTTGTTCTTTTCCACATTTCACTGTAAACGGTTACTTACATCAAAGAAAGTAAGTCCCTCCTTTGTCTCTCGTATATCTTCTGATTGAGTTCCAATTTCACTGAAACGCCATCACTTTGTCACAGAGAGGTGTAGTGATGTCATGAGGTACCCTGAGACATTTATTTGACAGACTACAGGTATTTTGCTGAGGATTTCTTCTAAGGACTCTTTAATTTTAATTCCAAAAATATCCATTCTTTATGAGTAGGCCAGAATACCAAAAGGTCTAAAATTGGTAAGGAAATTGCAATATCTAGGCCAAAGTAGCTGATTTTGGAAAAAGAGTAGTGTGAAGGATTTTCATGTACTTACTGGTGTGCCTTCAGTTATACCCTCTCCCTGCTGTTCAAATACTTGTAATAGTTAGTTTCAGTATGTATTGAGTAAATGTATTCGTCTACCGAACAGAGACCACCCGCCCTGGGTAGCAATCAGCGTTAGAATGTAGAGGAAACCGCAACTTAATTGCTCCTAGGTGGCCGCCATTCGGCATACGAACATGTGGCGAGAACAAAGGATGGCGGCCATCTTAAAACTCACGAATGCGGTCAGCGGGGCTTACGCATGAATTGCCTGGAACTATTTTCGGCACGGCAAACATGCAAACGCCCGGTCCTCATGGAAGTCCTGGATGAATACGTTCCCCTCCACGAATCAAACTGGCATTCGGTAGATAGAACCTACCGAACGAGGGGAACATTCGCATGTAACCAACCGCACCATACAAACTGTGGTTTTCATGTAGTTAGACGCGAACGGAGACCGGCTCTTGCTACTGAGTTCATGGAATTCTAAATCGGATTCCTCCACATGGCGAGCCGGTCAAACTTCCACACGATGCGACACGGAAAGTACCGAAAGGGAAATTCGTGAGATTTGTATATGTGACTACCAGTAACCTCAGCTACCCAGGGATGTGAATGTTATATTTGTATGTATTATAGAAAGTAATTTTCTGAAAATGTTATAAATTGTAATGTTTTTGGCCAGCAGATAATTGAGCTTAGTATATTGCTGAAACTCAATTATCTAGCCTGGCCCAGAGGAGGAGTCTGTTACTGTTTAAATTGAATGCCTGTTGCTTTCAGTAAATCAGTCTTGTTCCAGCATTAAGCTTTGGCTCATGTGTGGATTATTCGGCGATACCAGGGATATTTCTTCTTGTGGAGTATTGGGTGATTTTCTTTTATGGGAAGAAGGGAATACTTGACGGTGATACCCCATACTACCGTCACAAGTAGAATAAGATATTTTTCCAGTTTGGCTAATTAGACCTAGATATTGTCATCACAATTCACTTTTTACAGGGTTATTCACTACAGTGAGACAAAAAGTTGCACAATTAGTGAACAGAGAGTAAGTTCCCTCTTGTGTGTTTTCTCACAGACAATTTACATCTCTGCAGTATATTACTAAAGTGTTTGGTGGAAACGTTCCCACGAACAAGGTCCAGGGTAAGAACATTGACTGTTTGGTAGTTTGTTCGGTTTTTAAACTACCGAACTAGACCGACCGCAAGCCCTGATTCTCTGGAACTGTTTTGGGCATGGGACCATGCGTGCTGTAGGCCAAATTATGACTTCCAGGAAATTCCCGAACCCCTGAACCGATTTGGGTTATTTTTAAATATGTTGGTCACTCAGTTCGGGGCTATCATGGGATATAACTTTTGTGAGGGTTTTGTGTGTTTAAAGGTATTTTTGGGGTTTTGTAAAAAATTATGTGTTCTGTGCCTGGAGATAATTGAATTTAATACAGTGCCTGACTTAATTATCTCTCAGGCACAGAGGAGGGATTATATTGTTTTATGTGGGAGTGTCCTGGACCTAAGAGCCAATGTAATCGTGTGTATGTTTTTACTGTAGTCTACTCTCAGGTCAAGGTCCAGAGGAGTGCAGTGCCCCTTGCATGTGCATATAAGGCCAGTTGTGGCTGCCCATAAACAAATTCCTGCTTGCCCTCAACATAGTCTCATCTCATGTGTGGGGGGAACAGCTCTATCACTCTGGGGATTGCTATATCACTAGCTTCCACTGTGATTACAATCATTTGCTCTTTTACGAGCATATTGCTACACTTTCTTGGAGCCTACCCACTGGAAGCTGGATCATTGGTCTTGGGTCCAGGGTGGGTGGAGGACAGCGAGTCCCCAGCCAACCTGTAGCCCTGGAAGTGGGGACTACAGTGCTGATGGTGTCTGGTGCGGTGCTTGTGGTACTCGGTAAGCACTAGGGAGCAGCGATTGGCGGAGGCGCCCAGTCGGAGTGCCCGGCGGTCCGCCACAGATCTCATGCATATTCTTGATTTTCATATGAAACTACATTGTCATAGTTACATCCATCACTCTTCCCAGTTATGCCTTATGGGAAAATCCAGCTTCTCAGTTCATCCATCCAAGTATGTGTGCTGTGTCGTAATGCACTTCCTGTGCACACTGTTCACGTCAAAGCCCTTTACCTGCTGGAGCTGTACTGTAAGTACACTCTTGCACAGCATAGTTCGCCTCACTGTCTGACTCGGCACACAAAGATTTCTGAGGACTGTGTGGCCTGCATGTGCCCTCATAGAACTGCTCACACAAGTAAGAGTGGTTGATTTGAATGCTGGGAGAAGGCTGTACCTACCCTTGCTCTGGAAATATTTGGACACCTAAATGAGGAGGCTAGATGTGATGACAGTGGGAAAAGGGAAAAGTGTGGCGCTCTGAAACCCCTAGTAATGACTAATAAGCAAGAGTATGCGTGGGAATTAAAGGCAGTAGTGGTTATCGTTTTTGGAGTTATAGAATTACATAGCTGAAAAGAGACTTGCATCCATCAAGTTCAGCCTTCTTCACGTTTGCGTGTCCTTTTAATATATCTAACCTATCACATTTAAGAAGTAAACCTTAGGATTCATTAATTTAGCTTAGGGCATACAGAATTTGATACGAAAATTCAGACAGTAACTATATACACTGTGCCAAGGCCACAGCCATCAGTCTTTAGTTCATACAAACATATCATTTCCCCCTATGCTTTAACAGGATACACTGAGATATATCACAGGGAATGTAATGGCTCATTGCATTCCTCCCTTTTAAGACACCTTTAAGAAATGCATTTGTGACTATAAATCTTAGCTATTTTGACACCTAAGAATTCAAGCCTACTTATTATAAGAACACTGTGTTATGGCTGTAGTGATACTAACTATGTCTCCTAATAGTTCTTAATCTAGTTTTGGAATCCCAGCAAATTATACATAACAAGCAATTTATACTATCCCATAGCAATACAATACTGCAGAATGGATGCAAATTATTCTTCATTATACTCCAGGTCTGTTTTTAATCATTCACATGTTCCGTGGAGTCTACAAATAAAACACGATAATAGCCTTAAAAGTATTATCTTTTGGTTCCTGTCCAGTAATCATTTCCGTTACCTGCTGCTTATAATGGCTCCGTGAGCATATTAAACACCTGTTGTTGTTTCACGCTGAGAAAGAGGCAGGATTCTTAATATATGGGCATAGAGGAGAAGGCCATACCAGGGAGAGCACTCCATCCACACTGCTTGCTTCCTACAGTGCACTACAGGGCTCTGGCAGTAGAGAGTTCCTGACAGTTCAGAACAGTCCAGGTTTAGAGTTACATGGCTTCTTCCTGCAGTTTGTTATGGCAGATGTTTCGCTGGATCTAATTCTGCTTCTCTTCAGATTAAAATATTTGTTCACCCTGCCTTGTTTTGCTTCCCCCGTTTGATAGTACTTAAAAATGTTTATAGAGTTCAGCAACTTTTCACTCGTTTGTTTTATTTTTGTTTTAATGTTTCCGAGCGGACAGACATTTAAAAAAAAAAGTTTATTTTTCTTTTTTAACTTGGAGATAAAAAAATCCTCAATTTTCCTGCAAGGGCAAGGCAACATTCCTTATCAGCTGGATGCTTGTACAGTCAAATAGTAGTGTTCTTTGTGTGTTCGTTTCTGGTCTCTTCGTTCTAAATGACTACCATATTAAATTGTGCTCCCCATTGACAGATTGTAAAATGCGTCTCTTTACCATTAACCATCTTATGTGTTTTAGAGAGAGAGAGATTACTGTGTTCACTGTGGTTCTACCTATATGTGATACTGTGATGGGGATGCTTTGTAGGACCAGAAGTAGCAAGCAATGTGCCCTCAGCTACAACCACTTCAGAGCTACTTTTTACATAGTTAGCAGAGTGAAGCTGCTGAATTTAGTTTTTGGGTTGTCACACTGTCCCAAAATGCCATAAGATGCCAATATCAACGCATACACAACATAAACGTTTCCTGACTTTTGTACAACAGCAGCCACTATTCAGTAGTCAACAGTTTTTTTTCATTTTTTCCCCCCTTTTGCATTATTATACCCCACATCCCTCAGACTGCAGGCTTATTAGGACACGACCCTCATCACATCTTTCTCCTGCAAGTAAAACTTGTTGTATTGCAGATTGCTGTATGTTTTGTTTATTCAGTAGGCAGCGCCACAGTATATGTTACCGCAACATAAATATTAATATTTTAATATTTCTTTAATGATTCTCACCATATTGTCACAGTAATACCCATACTTTCTTCAGCACTTGAAAAAGTGTAGATTTTATTATTTACAAATTGAGAAATGGAAACTTGGCATTTAAATGATACATGTTATGATTGCTTGGTTAAAATAATCAAGTGAAAATTTCACTCACTTTATATGCCATTTGGTAGTGTAAATAAACAACATTGGACATTTAAAGGGACACTATAGTCACCAGAACAACTACAGCTTAATGCATTTGTTCTGGTGAGTAGAATCATTCCCTCCAGGCTTTTTGCTGTAAACAGTGTCGTTTCAGAGAATATGCAGTGTTTACATTACAGCCTAGTGATAACTCCACTGGCCACTCCTCAGATGACTGCTAAAGCTGCTTCCTTAAGCAGTCCTGCCTAGTGTGCATCACAACATTCAGTGTGTCCACCCTCTGCATGCAGACACTGAACTTTGCTCACAGAGATTCATTGATTCAATTCATCTCTATGAGAAGATGCTGATTGGCCAGGGCTGTGTTTAACTTGTGCTGGCTCTGCCCCGATCTGCCTCCTTGACAGTCTCAGCCAATCCTATGGGGAAGTATTGTGATTGGCCCAGACCACCACTTGTGATGATGTCAGCAGACATGGGCAGTTCACAGGCAAACAGGAGCAGAGCCAGTAGCTTCAGACTTGAATACAAGTAAGATTTTACTATATTAAGGGTGGCAAGAGGGGGGCCAAGGGGCTAGATGTTGGTTTTAACACTATAGGGTCAGAAATATAGGTTTGTGTTCCTGCCCTATAGTGCTCCTTTTACTCATGGGTAACATGCTTGCTTCTTCTTTTCTTTTTATTTCAAAAGCTTTTTTATTGAGCATTGCAAACATGAGATAATACAAGCGATAAAGATATGTCAAGCAATCTGGACACGCAGGTCCGAATATCAGTACCATAGGCGTGCGCACGGGGTGTGCCTGGGCACACCCTAATCCCTGCGGCACGCCTATGTATTGAGACCGGCAGGAGAGATCTCAGGATATCTATCCGAGCGCCGCCTCTGCTCTCAGCCTCCCTCCCCACCGACCCACATGCAGGGAGGGAGGCAGGAGAGGACCCGGGGAGCTATTGCCGGCAGCTCCACCGGGTTCCTCTCGCGAGATCTGAGCGTTGCTGCGGCAACGCTCAGATCTCGTGAGAGTGAACTCTAGCCCCACAGAGGACCACCAGGTAAGGCTACATAAGGTGAGAGGGGAGGGAGGATATTAAGTAACGTACCCACAGACATACAGCACCCACACACATACAGCACCCACAGACATACAGCACCAACACACACACAGCACCTACACACATACACAGCACACACACACATACACAGCACCCACACACACAGCACCCACACACACAGCACCCTCAAACACAGCACCCTCACAAACACACACAGCACCCTCACACACAACACACAAACAGCACCCTCTCACACACACAGCACACTAACAGGACCTTAACAAACACATACACAGCACACTACCAGTACCCTCACACACAAACAGCACCCTCACACACAGTACATTAACAGCACCCGCAAAAGCACGCACACACACATACAAACAGCACCCTCACACACAGTACATTAACAGCACCCTCACAAGCACCCACATAGCACACTACCAGCACCCTCACACACACATCACACTAACAGCACCCTCACACAGCACACACACACAGCAGTGTATGTGTGTGTGTATATATGTGTGTGTGTGTGTATATATATATATATATATATATAGTACACAAGATCCAGCGCACTCACCTATCCACTAAACTGCAACTTCAGTGTTGAAAGATTTTATTTGTTTTTTTTAAAAACACCTAATCTAGGCAAAAATAATGGGGGTTTAGTTACATTATATGATCATACATTGCATAAGCCTGCCACAACGTCAATATACCCCTATCTTTGGCAGGTCCTACACTAACAGCCTAATGTCTGCTCTTATGAGATTAACCTACTTGGGGGAAAAAATTCCATCTGGGGCTCTCTGCAGTATAAGGCTAAATAGGACCCTGGGATGAGGCACCTGTGACAGGGAGGGATGCAAAACCAAGGAGTTGGCTAGACTCCCAAATATATATATATATATATTTGAAACAAGAGGGGGTTGGCTGCACTCACCTGAACATGCATAAATGGGGGTGCTGCTGGGGGCCAAATAATACAATACACAAGATCCAGCGCACTCACCTATCCACTAAACAGCATATATATATATATATATACGCGGCGTGTGCTTGTGCTTTAGGGTGCACACCCTAATGCAATAGGCTGCGCACGCCTATGATCAGTATCCGTACAATTGAGTTACACAATGTTATTCTTCTGTTTATACGTCTATAGTACGAGCCTGGAATTGGCGAAACGTACATTGTAACTGTATAAGGACCAAGGGGGCATCGGAAATGACATTTGGTATCGCTAGGCTATTTTGTTGCACTTATTCTATCCGACAAAAACCAATAGGTATCACCGAATCAATTTAGCGCAATCTATATACGCATAATGCATCAGTAAGTGTGCGGAGTATCTGCTAGCCATCTGTCCATAAATTTGGAGTTTCAGCTCCCATGTCTTAGCTGGAGGCGGTGGTAAAATCTTGAAAAAATACCCAAAGGTAATCTACTATACAATGATAACAGAGAAAAACATTTCAATAATGTTGAGAAAAATGCGAGTGAATAAATTGATAATTAGTCACGCTCACAAACCAATATTGATTGTAGGCATATCCTCAAATTATAGTAGCTTAAGGACTTGTGGAGCATCATGGCAAATATAGAAGGGAAAAAAGAAAATAATAGTGCAAAGTATCTTTATAAAATTACACTTTTTAATAAAAAGGCACACTTACAAATGAAAGTGTCAAATAAGCACATCAGCATAAGTATTCACAGGTCACAGGATCCCAGGAACAGGAGAACCAGGAGACATAAAATAAATAAATAAACAAACAAACTCTGTACACTAAACAGCAGCCCTACGTGTTTCGTTCAATGTCCTTTGAACTTCAAGGACATTGAACGAAACGCGTAAGGCTGCTGTCTAGTGTACAAAGTTTGTTTGTTTATTTTTATGTCTCCTGGTTCTGCCCCTGAGGAAGTTCAAAGGACATTGAACGAAACATCCCATATAGCCAAGGATTGTCGCCTCTATCTTTAGTTTCACATCTCCCCAGAATGGTACAATGGGTGGGCATTCCCACCATATGTGTGTTATCGTTCCCAGTACCTCTCCACATCTCCAGCAAACGTTCGGTACAGCCAGGAAAATTCTATGTAAGCTGTCGGCCGTCCTGTACCAGAACGACAGGAATTCATAATTGGATTCTTGATATTTGGAGCTAGGAGATCCTTTGTGGAGGAGTATGGGTATCTTCTCCCACTGAGCTTCAGTGATAGATTTATCTAGGATATGCTCCCATTGCCGGCGGAACGTGTCATTGCTTTCCAGGTGTCCCACCAGGAGGCGGTGGTTTTGCCATCACATAGACTTTCTAACCATGTAAGGTCACGATGTAGTGTGTCTTTATTCGGTAACTTCTGGTAAAAAGTTTTGGCCTGCGTGTATCGGAATGTGTGCAGGCTAGATGGAGGGTTGCCTCCAGTCAGCTCCAGCAGCGTCATCATGCCCGTGTTGTTTAATAGCTTTCAGATAGGAAGAGAATCTCCCCCGCCGAGGAAATCCCACGATTGGGGTGGTAGCCCACCCCCTATTTGAGGATTGTGTTGGAGCTGGATCAGTGGGCTAAATGTGTAGCTCCTCTGATGCCATCCCATGTCTTCAGCGTGTTGCCACTGTAGAAGTCAGGTCCAGCTCCACTTGTGCGGGTCTTTTCGAGTTTCACACTGCTGTGAGGAGTGAGAGCCGCAGATATCCTTTATCAAGTGCAACCCATTGTTTATGTGTTGGATGAGTGTCGGTAAATATCCTCTGGATCACACTTTAGTGGATATGCCTGTTAGATTATCACTTCCCGCTTGGTCTTCTCTAAGCCATATGATCTGTACCATTACAGCACATTCATTATTCAGGACTCATGCACTGTTATCTACTAAATCGAAAACTGTTGGAAATTAAAAGTGGATTTCAAAATTTAGGCCAAAATAGCCAAATTTCCCCTAGTCAACTCTGTGCTCAGTTTGGCTACTTTGGCCTCGAATTTGAAATTCACTTTGAATTCCTGGCAATTCTCACTGTCATAAATATACCTGGCAATGTGTAGTTGACATTGCCACATAATATTTGTTAGTGGTGAGAGTCTTCCTTTTAAATTCTGCTTTTTACAATTTTCTTTTTTGGAGAGCTATCAAACACCTGCCAAGTAGCCTCTGGTTTCCTTGTTGTTTTTCCTGTGCCCTCATCTGGCTTTCAGATTTCCTTGGCGATTTCTTATAACCCGTTCCAGTATTTAAAAACAGTTTGTACATAAATGATGCGTAATAATAAAATACTGTTATTTACAGCTGCCATCCTGCACTTTTCTGCAAATACCTTTAATTTTAGTGGTCATACTATTCCTTTCAAATCTGGCTTTTCTTTTTTTTTTTTCTTGCCAGGAAGATGTTTGGGGGAGGAGGGTGGTTGGATTTTTTTACATCATAGTTCCAGTTATTCAGAATGTTTTCGTGAAGAGCCTTAAAATTATAAAATATACTTTTTTTTGTACTTAATTATAAAATAAACTTGGATATTTCATGTTGCTAGTAATCCTTTACTTTTCATTTAAAACATGTTTATTGTTACTGTTGTTAGTAAAGGCTTATTAACCCCTTAAGGGCACATGGCGGCAATATTCCATCATGATTCCCTTTTATTTATGACGTTGTGTCCTTAAGGGGTTAAAGGAACACTCCATTAACATTTTTGTTTCTAATTTCTTTATTTATGTATTTTTTTGCATGTTTTTTTGGGGGGGTATAAGTAAAAAAAAAAAAAAAAGTATTCATTCTGTGCTGGGGAATACACCAATCGGAGACTTATCATCTGTGCTAGAGCCTCAATCTCACATGAGCCCATGGTTTTCCAATGCTTCTCAGTAGCATTCTTTAGCCTAGAACGCCTGACACTTCCATTGATTGACAGCCAGGGTGGATCAGTTATGATGCTTGGACTGCTCTTTTAACCTCTAGAGCAAAAATAATAATTTCATAAATTTGTGTTGGATTTCATAAATTGTATATTTTGTACTTTTTGGAATGCCTTTACTAATATATTCATGTCACATCTGCTAGATCAGTGATGGCTAACCATGCAGACGCAGGTAGAGTTCAATTTATTATTAAAATAAAAAAACTAAAAAAAAAACTTAAAGGGGCACTATATGCAGCTAGAGCACTTAAAGGGACACTTCTGCCCCTTGGAGTGGTCTGGGTGCCAACTCCCATCACCCTTAACTCTGCACGTGTAATTATTGCAGTTTTTATAAACTGCAATAATTACCTTGCAGGGTTAAGTCCTCCCCTAGTTGCTATCTATACACGAAAAGTGTATTAAACGACGCTGGAAGTCCTCGCTCTATGCATGAGGACCTCCAGCGTCGCCAGAATCCCCATAGGAAAGCATTGAATAATGCGTGGAGCGTGGGCAGAGCCTGGCCCAGCGCCGAGGGATAGCGGCGCTGGATCCAGGTAAGTCACTGAAGGGGTTTTAAGTCAATGAAGGGGCACTGCAGGGTCCTGCAGTGCCAGGAAAACAGATATGTTTTCCTGGCACTGGAGAGTCCCTTTAAACTCATTGAAGTGGTCTGGATGCAGGCCCTGCCCCCCTAATTTTTGAGAAACATTTACATTGCAGTACTAAGTCAGCATCTAATGGCTGTCTACCAGACAGCTACTAGAGGTGCATCCGGGAGTATACCGGACTCTGGATCCACTAAATGACACTGGACATCCTCACTCTGCAAAAGGACATCCAGCACCAGTGAAATCTCTATAGGAAAGCTTTGCGTCAATTAATTTCTATGGGGAAGACCTAACTTGCTCGCAACGCTTGCCTCGCATGCACATTAGATCCCCCTATTGGAGTAGGAGCGCCAACCCAGTGCCGAGGGACATCAGCACTCCAATTGAATGAATTAATGCAGTTTTTTTTAACCCTTTATCTGCTTTGGGGTGGGGGGCAGGAGTGGTTAGTGATGAAGGCGGGTGCCAAAGGACATCATAGTGTTAGGAATACATATTTCTAATCACAACTGCTAACAATTCCATAGGTAGCCAGTTTATCTGCTTTATATCCTCCCCATTCATTTTATTTTATCCCCTTTGTTGTAAAATTATGTCTCTTGGCAGCCTTCAATGTGAGGTCAACTCAGGACAAGACAGTAATTGGTTATGCCATATTTGCAAACAATAGCAGAAGAAGGCACAAAGTGGAGATAAGTAAATAACAACATTTCTTAACTAGTAACTAGGGCATAACTAGTAAGTTATACAAGTAGTAAGTAATCTATCCAAATTAAAAACATACAATATGATAAGTCCAGGTCAGTGATTAACAGCTATTATTGATACATTGAAAGTGCATGCTATGATTTGTAGTCAGTAGAATGTGGTTGCTTGATATTATCTGTTACTTACTGTTACCAAGAGGACTGTGATTTGTAATGTGCTCCGGGATTTATTGATTAAGAAGGCACCAGTGACTACAAACATGCCAGATGTTGTTAAAATAGCAGTTAGTTTAGTCCAGGAATTAAGCTGCTGACAGGTAGAATCTTAGAGTTGGACAGCGTTTGCACAATTCTCTTAGCAGAACCATTCTGTGCAGAGCATATTTTTCCTCCAGGTATATTGGTTGAATAGAATTGTCCCTCGATATATAATCTGAAAGTGACTGTCCCTTGAACTTCCAAAATTGAACACAGCTGTACTCGACATGTGTTCTCCTGACATGAAGCACGCATAACGGGAAAAGCGTTGGCACACGCTCGCAACAGCCACATGTCACAGTGTCTTGGTTTTATAACCTGATTAATTAACAAAATGTGTAGCTGAAATATTATATGTCTTCAGCTACTGAAAGTCCAAATGTAGTCAGATGTGACAGTTCCTTAGGAGCAAGAAAGAAAAGTGTTAGAAAAGCAATAAATGGAATGCGGGAAGTGCAATATTGTGCATATTCAGAGCCCCACGGGACTAGACCAGAAAGATTATTGCCAGACACAGTGAAAACAACTATCAGAGCTGAATTGGTCACCTAGCTTTTAAGTGTTTTCCACATAAACATCAAGATGTATCTATTTCTTTAAAAAAAAGTTTACATTCATATTTGGAACTTTAAAAGCTTTGATGTTTAAAAAGATAACAAAAAGAAATAAAAAAGAAACAATTTTAATAGACAAACACAGTCTACCTGCTATTTGATTAATCTGTGGCCTAAATCTAAATAAGCATTTTTTTTTTTTAAAGATCCTGTTGCTTATGAATCCCCACCCTCCATGTTGACAGGAAAGGGGAGACCCCATCCTAAAATAAATTTCAGGTTGACAGAATTAAATTGGCAACCTATGCATTAACGTCTGTTTTTCTGCTACTTGCGTCACATTTGTGAACATCCCTCACACACCTCGTGTTATTTTGTATATTGCTGACTCGGCATAGAGAATGATTGCAATCTGCTAAAATTCACTTCACTGGAAATTTGTGAAAAGGAAAGGGTGGGACTGGACAATACTGTTTTTCTTACCACCCTTTGCAGATATAGGCAGTGTGAGGGATAACTAATAAGATTTATACAAGATGACTCAATATTAATGACAGAAAGGGGGAACTGCGCACTGCATCATGTGTGTTCTGTCCGAGAGGTAAAAGTCAAACAAATAAATGCTTAGTTCTACATGTCAGCAATATTAACTTGCTTGGCAATTAAAATGGATACAAGTCTTCTCTCAAATTCTAATGATATACGTAGAGAGGGAGATTGAGAACGTTCATTTCTTTTTCCATGTTTAAGTTTTTATTAGTTTTTCAATAAAAAATACAGTAAATGCAGTAAAATAATACAGGTAGTTTCAGGTGGCACATAGCAAAGATAGCGTATAAAACAGCATAAATGGAGAGAGATAATTTCTACAATATCTCTTTAACTATATGTGCTGTATTTCTTAGTTCTTGGTCACAGCTTTGTTTTGGCAGCTCTGTGTTTCCTCAGGCCTTGTAGGTCAACTTGTTTTAAAGGAACAGAACCTTCAGCCTACCAGGCCTGACAGCACCACCCCAGCAACAAGACTGTTATCAAGTAGAGATGTCGCGAACCGTCTGCGAACTTCTCGCGAACTGTTCGTGGCGAACTCCGGTCAGATGACACATCCCGGCCAATCTCCAGCAGACCCTCCCTCCCAGACCCTCCTACTTCCTGGACATCCTGGACATCCATGTTGAAGGCAGTTTGGATGCTGTCCAGGAAGTAGGAGGGTCTGGGAGGGAGGGTCTGCTGGAAATTGGCCGGGATGTGTCAGCTGACCGGAGTTCGCAAGAAGTTCGCGGACGGTTCGCGACATCTCTATTATCAAGATGTATAAAAAAGGGAACTCACGTTGGCACTCACTGGATTTTAATAAGAAAAATGCTTTTTTACTTGCATGATTTTAAGCATAAAAGAACATCATTGCATAACTAAATATAACATAGTATGTGTATTAAGAGATCTTTACAGCTAAAATAAAATCACCAAATCTTATTTTCAAATCAGATAATATATTGTGAGCCTTTTAAATAACCCATGCTCCTTTTACAGCCCTTTATCATGCTCCAACTTCTTCCTCTGTAGCTCTGACTCTAACTCCCTCTCACACTCACCTGTTCTCTCTCCTGGCAGGATGTGTGGGCTCAGGTCAGCAATAAAGAAACTCTGGCATCACATAGTGATGACATTATTTTTTTTCCAATGTGTTTTATTTAAGCATATTTTGAATCATCCGTATAAAAACAGAATACAAAACAAAACAAGGGATACAGAAGGAAAAAGGGGAAGGGGGGGAGGCAGCTTGCATAGGTTACATCATACAATACAATATGGTAGAACAAACTGTGGTAATAAGTCAATATAGAAGAGACAATTTACATTTTGATCAACATGTTACATAACGTTGATGGTTATACAAGTAAACAACTTGGTGCCATATATAATGAGCTGGAACACTTAACTCAGAGAGTAGGGGTGGGAAAACCCGGGGGGGGGGGTTGATGACCGATCTATAGCCCCTGATGAGGCTCTCCCTTTCTATAGTCCACCCATCTCTGCCACCGTGTTTTGTACCTACTTTGACTGCTGGTCAGCCAGCTAGCCATGCGCTCGTATGCGTGAGTTGAGTCTAGCCTGCCTAGGATTTCTGGCAACGTTGGTGTCAGAGGGGACTTCCATCTATGCGCAATGGCAGTTTTGGTGGCCATTAAACAGTGAATCGTGAAGAAGATCGTTTCTTCAGGGAGCACTCTGGTGTCTGAGGTACTTTTACACCCAGAATTTTATGAAGAAGTGCATGTATATCCCGCCAAAGCGTGGTGATGTGTGTGCATGACCAAAATATATGGAAGAGGGACCCCTCGCAGTTGTGGCATCTCCAACATCGATCGTCAGATCCCGGATAGATATGGGCCAGTTTAGTGGGGACTAGATACCAGCGCATCGTTAATTTGCAGAATGTTTCCTACTGGTTAAGACTATGGGAAGCCTGTTTAGTTAATCTTTGGGCGTGATGCCACATTTCTATTGGGAAATGCTTTCCTAGCTCGGATTCCCATTTGGACATATATGATGGTTTAGTTAGCTTATTGTGAAGTAATAGTGTGTTGTAACATAGGGACAATGCTTTAGTTTTTGGTAGTTTGCCCATGCATTTATGGATAAATGGCGGTAAGTGATTGGGTTCCCCCAAGCTAATCCTGCATTCCTGTATAATATTTTTTATTCTGAGGTAAGAGAATAGTTCTCGCGAAGAGATATGGAGTTCCCTGGTTAAGTCTGGGAAGGACTTGATGCCGTCTGGGGTCAGTAGGGAGCGACCTTGGGAGATCCCCTGGTTGAGCCAATTATCTAATTGAATGTCTGACGTTCGGGCAGCCAGGGCCTGAAGTGGGGCTGCAAGGAGCAGGTCATTGTTTTGTAGGAATAGCGGTGTAATTTGCTTCCAGTTTTGGAGGAGCGAGACCGTGGTGGGTAGCAAGGATTTGGCTTTGGGGAATTTTGACCCTGCCCAAAGGGACAGAGGAATTGAGCCATTGGGTGTGCAAGCGTTCTCCAACGCAAGCCATACCGGGGGAGAAGGACGCTCAAGGATCGTGAGGCCCTGAGCCAACAACGACGCCTTATAATAAAGATTTATATTAGGAACGCCTAGCCCCCCTTTTGTAAACGGGCGCAAGAGTGATTTTTGCGCTATTCTAGGGGGTTTTCGTTTCCAGATATGAGTAGTGATGACATTATTGATGTTCTGTACACAGTAATTGTCACATGACACACACGGCACTAGGACTATTCATATAATTCATTCATTCTGAGACTCCCTACTTTTGGTTCCTTCCTGCTCAATATCTGAAATCTTTTATTTTCCAGTTACTGCTGCCCTGTGTTTGTGCACACCTTCACCAGTTATTCTTTGAAAGTCCTAGCAGGCATGCTTTTGTTCAGTGGCTCATCCTATGTATGAATGTAGCTTTACAGGCGAAGAACGAAGCATAGCTGCTGTTCTGTTTTGAAACATCACCTTAACAGAACAGAGAAATTGTTTTCTCTGAACCTTTTATGAAACACTTGCTCTAAATGTTTTCTTAAAATATATCCTATTTATCATAATTCTGTTTTTACTCTTGACCCCCGATTGTTTTATTCTTTTATTCTACTATCCATCTTTTTATGCTCTTGTTTTTGCATCTAAATCTCATAACTTTAAACCCTCCACAACCCCCCAGAAATCTGCATCTCTCTGACGAGGAGCAACAAAAATGCAAACATTTTCTGCTCAATTCCTTTTGTTTCAGTTTCGTTGCACATGGTTGCACTTAGCACGTCTTTCTAAACATTTACATATTTTCATCTACCAAGGCATATTTTTTTGGAATCTGTTATTCTGTTTGTATGCTCTGATGTTAATAGATTTATTTTACTTTTGTGTTATTATAAAATGTGTGACTGTCACTTCTCAAAAATTTCGGCAGCCCAGAAGCCAACTAGAACTATTTTTTTTCTCAGTTTGACATAATGTTCAGATGTTTGTTTATTTCTTTTTTCACATTCACATTGTATTCCACGCTTTCTATAATGCAATGACACAGGCAAAGTGGGAGTGCAAGTGCATGATTGACTTTATATAGAGCATGCATGCTCTTGTAAGACGCCTAAATGTGCATGAACACAACCAGAGCATCATGCAATAATAACATCACCCACCCCCAGAAATGCTGCAAAAGAACATCTGGTTTGTACTTACCTCTGCTTCACTCCTTGCCACAGTTTGTGTAGGAACTGTCACTATCAGTTTAATCGTTAAAGGGAATTGTTTACATTATGGTGGCAGGCAGTAGACTTTATTTAAAACAGTATGATACACTAAAATGTCTTGTGTTTTCCTGTGTTTAGGTCGGATTTTGGATTTGAAAACTGGCACCGTGAAAAAAGAAGGACAACAGTCTTCTATGCGTATGTGTATGGGGTCCAGACGGTCATTCATTTGTAGGATGAGGTAATCCCGATGCTGGTGTGCAGTTTGTTACTATGGAACGTAACAAAAGGTTTTAGAAAGGCAAATGAAATTCGAGGATCACTGTTTTAAATGGATACTATAGGCATCAAAACAACTTTAGAAGTTTGGCAGAGAACTGAGCAGTGAAACCTGTACATCACGCCACTGTTGTTTCACTGTTCGATTCTCTGCCATTGAGATTTTCAATCACTTTGTTGCTGTTTATGCAACCCTTCATTGGCTGTGACTCACAGAGCCTGCATGGGAAAAAAAAATCAGTCTGTCATTAACTTGCTTTAGAAGTTTTTATCTCATGTAAATTGAACTTTAATCATACAGAACATGCTTATGCAGGGTTTAAGAGGATATTAAAAGAGCAGGGGATAAGAAATTCTAGCTTGAACAAACTGTGCAATAAAGGAACCTAAAATATCTAGGTTTAGGAAGTCTGTGCAAGACACAAGCAGGGTGGTGCGGCTAGGGGTGTATAAACAAAGGGATTTAACTCCTAAATGTCAGAGAATTGGGCAGTGAGCAATGATATATATACCAAAGTTAAGCTAAAGTTTTTTTGGTGCCTATAATGTCTCTTAGTTTCAGCTGGACCCAACTATCAATCACTTGGAATGAGAGTGATCTTTTATGAAAAGTGCTTGTTTCTTTGAAATTCCAAAGCAATCAAAAGATAAACATGAGACAAAATAGGGACTAATGTATCTTATGTCAGACCCGTTTTTTGGCAAAATGTGGCAGTGGCTGCAACGGCTAATGAGAACAGACATCATCTTTCATGATGTACTATAATGGGCATTAGGCATCTATCAAGTTCCAGATAATCTCTGGAAGATCATTCAATCTTGTGAGATATTTCATAGGCCTGTTTAATTGTATTGTGTGTGCATTGATGTGAAGAAGGATGGGAGCAGGAAGGTAGTTTCATCAAGGAGGAAGAGCCTCAGGTAAGTAGATCTCCCTACTTGTGCTTCCCCTGGCCGCCACCTTACAAGAGGACTTGTCACATTGGGGGTTCTGATAAAAAAAAACAAAAAAAAACAACAACCCACAAGTGGCACTGTCACTTTTCAGTGTAATATCTTGCTCTCTGCACCTTTCACACCTCTTTGTGGAGAAAAGTATCATTTGAGTAGATTATAATTATTTCTGTAGTATTCCACCAGAGATCATAATCATTACCGATCTTCTATGATACATTGACTGCTAAGGTGTCTAACTGGCAAAGTTATTAATGTATGATTAACATGTTGTTTTGCTTGTGCAGTGGAAGTGGGATCATAACAGGGTTGCCTGTCTACGGCTACAAATTCTATTTAAAGTTGGAGGGCATGCAAAAGCAGCCCTGCATTTTTCCTGATTCTATTTTACTACAAAAAAAGTCTTCACGAACCACTGGAATTTCAGCCATTGTGCATGAAAAGAATGTCATAAAAATAATTATGTTTTTGGCTCCTGCTTAAACTGGTCATGGTTGCTTTCCACTAATTTATTAGACTTAGAAATTTGAGGAGGATGATGCATGTCCCCCACCACCAAAGATATTTGTTAAAGACAGCAAAGAAAGAGATGAAGTCACCGTAAAGAAACATTACCTTCCCGTGCATTCCTAAGAATCCAGCATGGTGGTTCTTGGCTAAAGAGGGAGTAATGTATTTTTTGTTTTTATTTTCATGTCCTATGCATGTTAGAATCAATAAAACTGCTATATACTGTGTGCCGTTATATGTACCCATCTTCAATACCCTCTTACTGGACGTTGTCAGTGGTTGTCCAGTGCCAGGCAGCCTGTGGATCATGTAAGCTATGACCCATGATTTGATGTTTATGTTGTTCTAATGTTGGGTTCTCTGGCAATTCAAATGCACAGTGTGCACATAAAAGTGATCTCACCAGGCATCCACTGCACACGTATTAGTACTTTGCTGCATGCATTAGTCACCTAGCGTTGTATCTCATAGTTGGTTTTAGAAGCCTGCAAAAGTATTATTTTTACATGTATAGTGCCAGTGGAGTATTTTGGTTTTGTGCTGCCCTAGGCATGACCAAACTCGGTCACCCCCCCTTTCCAAATTTCTCTTCATGACTGTCACGTATTCATCCGCTTATAGAAATGTGGTTAATTACATTTACTGTCCACACAGGAAAAGTTGTGCCGAGCAGCAACCTAATCCACAGAAGGGTTAATGCTGAGCAGCAATTATGCAAATGAAACCTGGTAACTGACTTTGGGGTCAAAGGCCGATTACAGCCTATCAGAACTAAAGGAGGGGTATTTAGGCCCAGTTCTCAGCCTGCTCAGTGCCCTGTCGTGGTTTCCCTTGTGGTTGTCCGAGAGCGCGTTCCTGTTTATAGTTTTCTACCTGGTTTTTGACTTTGGCTTTGTTTATTGACTTCTCTATATTCTGGTATCCTGACTCCTGGCTTTCCTCATCGCTGTGTCCCTTTCTGTGTTCCCTGACCTCGGCTAGTATTTTTGACTATTCTGTGTACGTTAAATCCGGCCATTCTAAGGACCGGTAATACGTTACTTATTTGTCATCCGTGCTATACAGTTCTACGTGCTGGATCAAACAGTAATCCTGACAATGACAGACACACACCCTCACAGATACACATTCATTGTCACACACATTGTTTAACCAACACACACTTTCACTGAAACATACACATTCACAGACATGCACACTCACTCATTCACAGTTACACTCACAGTTACACACACACTCATATTCACCGACAGACACACATATACACTAACTGACAGATACACATTCACCGACAGACACATACACACTCACTGTCAAACACACATACACACTCACTTACAGACACATATACACTCTCAGTGACAGACTAACAGACACACACTAACACTGAATAACAGACACACACTAATGCTCACTAACAGACACACTAAAACTCACAGACACACACACTCTCACTAACAGACATTAACACACGCACTAATAGACATACACTCACCAACACACACACTAACAGACACACACTAATGCTCACTTACAGAGACACACTAACACTGACTAGCTGACATACACTAATACTCACCAACAGACTAACACACTCACAATTAAAAAAAAAATAAGTTTCAAACCACCCAGCCTGCTACCTGGTCCAGTGGGGCTGGCTGCAGCTTGGCAGGCGGACGGTCGGGAGGTCTGGCAGACAGGTGAGCGGTGGAGGTGGGCGGCGAGGGAGCTCTGTAACGGTTCAGCTCCCTCGCGCGCCTCTTAGTGTTGCCGGGGCCGGAGTGATGCCATATTTCGGCTCCGGCGTCACTGCATCACTGCATTGCATCAGTACAAATGCCTTGTCAGTCTCACGGTAAATACACCGCTGTATAGTGCCACTATACTAAACCTGTTTTTAATACTTGCCAAATGTGAAGTGTGTTTAAAATGAGTTTGCCCTTGATATTGTATTGTTCCTTCTGTCAATACCATATCTACCATTTTATGAAATGTTATAAATAATAAAGTATAAAAGAAAACTGCAGTAATATAATTTTTTCATTCATTTCACTACTCTGAGGCAAGTTGTAAAATGTTGACAGAAAGTAGACATGTGCATTTGTTGCAATCTTCTTTAAAGGGATACTATAGTGCTGTGAATACAAAGTTGTATTTCTAGCACTATAGCTCCCCGTGCCCCCCCTCACAGCCCCCAACCTCACAGTGTAAGGGTTAATAAACCCTTACTGTACTTACCTAATTCCAGCCACGCTCTCCCTTGGCAGCTGGGTTGGTCCTCTGCCATTTTCAAAGTTACCCGACAGGGATGTAAATGTGCATGCACGGCAAAAGCCGCAAGCGCATTAGGCCCTCCCATGGGGATTTGACTGAGGCTGGATGTCCAAAAGTAGCTTAACCATCAAGAAATGACTCTAGTGGCTGTTTAATTGACAGCCACTATAGACAGTCTTAACCCTGCAAGATATTTATTGCATTTCTCATAAACTGTAATAATTACTCTTGCAGGGTTAAGGAGACAGGGTCACTGTACCCAGACAACTTCAATGAACTAAAGTGGTTTGGGTGCCTGTAGTGTCCCGTTAATAATTAATGCTGAATTTTGCACTTCACATATGTTCAACA
Source organism: Pelobates cultripes (assembly GCA_933207985.1). Classification (NCBI taxonomy): domain Eukaryota; kingdom Metazoa; phylum Chordata; class Amphibia; order Anura; family Pelobatidae; genus Pelobates; species Pelobates cultripes. Next base: position 86,577,900 of record OW240914.1, on the reverse strand, counting down.
GTCTTTTTTTTTTACCAAACTTCATTGTGCTTACTCTTGTGTGTTGATTGACTCAAAGTAGAGTAAACCTTAAAGATTTGTTTCTGTGTAATATTTCTTAGAATAGACAAGACTCTGTAGGTCTGAATCTAAAACTCCTTTCAGTCCAATCCCGAACAAATCGATCCGGCCAGCTGTTGCGGCTCCCGACCGGCAAGACCTCGACGATATTGCGAGCTTACCTGCTTGCCGGCGAGCCGGGAACCGCTCCTACGCGTCTTCTGGGCATTGCGCCCAAATCAAAGATGGTGCTGACCATGTGGTCGCGCACACCACAAGCTCCGCCCCTCAAATTTATACGGACGTGCGCGTGACGTCACCCTCTGACCAATTAGAGTTTATTATTTTAATCCCTAATTCACTCCAGTTCCTTGCCCTGTCGTGGTTTCCTGTTCCTGGTTCCCGAGAGTGCGTTTATCTGTGTGAATCTGACTTCCTGATGTCCTGATCTTGGCTTTTCCCTGGTTATTCCGAATTCTGGTTCTCCTAACTTGGCTTGTTTAAATGGTATTGGAGTATTTCTGGCTTCCTTGACCTCAGCTTTCCCTTTGACCATTCTCTATCTCTAGCGTATTAGTCCGGCCATTCTAAGGTCCGGTTTATGCTCTGTCCTTTTATTTCCTTTACTTTTTTACGTATATGTTACATAGTTTCTGCGTGTTGGACCACACTAGCAGCCGTGACACCAGCATTTACCTGTGGAATTTTATTCAATAAATAGGTCTCAGTTCAGACTTCACCTGTTAATCTTGGGCAAATTGATTTGTTCGGTTATTGATTGAAAGGAAATTCATTAAGATGAATCGAACAAAACTAATTGTGGCACAAGTGTAGTGCAAACCACCTTTATTGTTACAGTACCCTAGTGCTGTATTCATATCAGGAATACGCTGGAAGGAGCATATTGGAATATTAGTAGAACATTGGGCACAAGCTCCCTTGCTTACACTTCCTGTATTGCAGAGGTGGTCCACTCCACTGCCAAAAAGCGTGCTGCTTTGGTCACGTGGACATGATGCTTGGCAAAGGCCTGGTACACTTGGATGTAAAGGTCCTGGAATAGTTAATGGATACATAGAACTGGGCATAGAGTTCATAGTGCTAAACACAAAACTACAATACTGCATTAATACCAATTAGTAGAAAAGGCCTCCCGACCCTGATACTCTCCCATTATTAGACATTTAACACACATTAGCTGTTCTAATGTTTGTTTATTTCTCTGTTTCTCTTACCATTTGCTAATTCATTACAATTCTATTGAATTACTATAGGTGCGGTAATGCTCCGTTGGATCACTTACCTCTTAACAGGTTAAGCACAATGCGGAAGAGGTACAGGTAAGGGTCCTAGACCATAATAGTTTCACATTTACCTCTCTCTCTCTCTCTTTCTCTGTTATTTGTCTTCTTTAAACCATACTTGGTTTTGGCCCTTGTAACTCTGCTTTCTATCCATTGTCATTGTGGAATCCCTGCCGCCATGTGGAGCACTCTCTTATGTTTTTCAGGAATGGACTTGGACCTGTAAAGGAGGGAGAGGCACAGTATTCTGTGGTTCACTGTACAGGGTACATTAAGGCCTGGCCCCCAGCAGGTAAGAGAGGTGTGTAAAGGACGAGTGGTTCCCTGAGGCTCTCAGTTTTACAAGGGTTGAACTGAAACATCTACGCTCAGTTGTTACTTAACATGGGTCACGCCATTACCTAAAATACAAGTTAAAATAATTTCCATACCATATTAATTTGATTGTATTGGCTATTGCAGAATGCATCATGTGAAGCATCTGTGTGTCCGATAAGTAATAAATCGTCTTTTATCTGCTTTGCAGTCGATCTATATTTTTCCTTGACTTGGTGCTTCCTTAATACATGGTAGTAAGATGGAATAGACATTAAAGGAACACTATAGTCACCTAAATTACTTTAGCTAAATAAAGCAGTTTTAGTGTATAGATCATTCCCCTGCAATTTCACTGCTCAATTCACTGTCATTTAGGAGTTAAATCACTTTGTTTCTGTTTATGCAGCCCTAGCCACACCTCCCCTGGCTATGATTGACAGAGCCTGCATGAAAAAAAAACTGGTTTCACTTTCAAACAGATGTAATTTACCTTAAATAATTGTATCTTAATCTCTAAATTGAACTTTAATCACATACAGGAGGCTCTTGCAGGGTCTAGCAAGCTATTAACATAGCAGGGGATAAGAAAATCTTAATTAAACAGAACTTGCAATAAAGAAAGCCTAAATAGGGCTCTCTTTACAGGAAGTGTTTATGGAAGGCTGTGCAAGTCACATGCAGGGAGGTGTGACTAGGGTTCATAAACAAAGGGATTTAACTCCTAAATGGCAGAGGATTGAGGCTGCAGGGGCATGTTCTATACACCAAAACTGCTTCATTAAGCTAAAGTTGTTTAGGTGACTATAGTGTCCCTTTAATACCTTTAAAGTCAGTTTCTATTCCAAATGGGAAATGGGAACTATCCTCACCCAAACAAATTTTGTTATTTTAGTTTCTTTACTTTTGTGTATATATGTCTGCTTGTAAAGCTGGTTTACCTGTGTGTACGTGCGTGTGTTTGTGTATATATATATATATTTACTTTTGCTATGTTTAAAAATAATTCATGTCTCAAAAACAGAACATAAAATATTTGTAGACTCCTTGATGTGCCAAGTTGAGTCACTACCCAAAGATATGCAGATGTTTAAACAAATAATCTCTGCTGGTTCTTGAAACTACTGTTTTAAATATTCTAAAAAGCAAACACGTTTCGTTATACCGTTTTTTTGTACTTGTTTACTTTGAAACGTCCGTCGGTTTCTAAGTATATCCATTTTGTATACAGAAAGAATTACATTAGGTATGCATTATAGTTTTACGTAATCATATACATAGACAAAAGAAAAAAAAAAAGGAAATCCTACCATTTAAATCAACCATTCAAGCTTTTTCTTTTTTTTTTTTTTGGGGCCTCATGCCATCTATAATGAGCCAAATAAATTAAATGCATTTTAAAAATATATTCCCATTACCGTAACACTTCCTACTGCCATCCTGTCGTATTTATACAACTTGTTTAAGTGCTGTTGTTTAGGGTATTTTTGTGTAGGGTTTTTTTAAGTTAAGCTGTGTCAGGATTCATTTGGGTATTTGCATTAATAAGCATTTTCCATAGTGAATGCTCAACAAAAGTCATGTTTTCTTTCTGTTGAATTTGTATAAAGTTTGTTTTAGAGTTTTGAAGTTTAATGCTGTACAACAAATCTTATTTAATTTCAATATTCAAAGGGACATTATATGCACCATGACCACTAAAACATAGCATATTAGTTATGGTGCAAAGTGTCTGCTGTCCAGGTTGGATGGAATTCACATGAATGGGTTTAGTGAAGTTGATGAAGAATCTATTCAACCCTTGGGAGTAGCAGATTCAAATCCCAGCAGGGTTGACTCGGTCCTTCATCCTTCAGAGGTAATAGTAACATCCCCAACATCAGTAAATAGTAACATCCCCAGGACGTACTTGGAAACCAGAGTAATCTGAATGACAATACTTTGTTTTTATTAATGCAGAAGAAGTGGGGGCACTCTCTCAATTCCACAGAGATCATTTTTTTCCCCCCAACACACCTCCCATAATGGTATATATTGTGACTAATTGATGCACTAATAGTATTGTATTTAATCCTTCAATCACTTTTTAAATAATTATCTGTTTGTTACATTTTTAATAGTTTCCATAATATACTACTGTAGAGGGAGTATTGTAGTTGTGGGGTTTTTTAAAACTTTTTTTCCTCCCTGATTGTGTCTCCAAAAGATCAGCTTGGGGACCCATCCTTAAGTTTTAATATCCTATTTACCATCTGAAAATTCTAAAATAACAAAAAGAAAAGTGCAATCATTAGACTTCTACATCGTTTAGAGGTTACACTGGAAAAGCAGAGGTTACACTGGAACAGCTTATTGCAGGCTTTTGCCCGGGGGCCGGATGAGTACGATGTTGTTGCTCCAACCAATGAAGCCCACTGAAATGCGTGAAGACCCAATTTTGGCCCGACCTAACAGACCCATTATTTTAGTTTTTAGTCGACCATAGCTTTAAACGATGCTGAAAAGAGTTTCCTGGAACTGAGACTGTATATAGAACATACAGAATATTTAGAATCCAAATGGTGAAGTTTAATATTTGAAATGTTGGCACATCTAGAAGTTCAGCATGATCTGTTCCAAATAGAAATGTGACTATATTTTCTGGAAAAACTACAGCTATGTGAAAACGGGCACTCCAGGCATGTACACTTGTTTGGTCTAATGTCTAGATCAGCTGCAGTTAGTTGTGTTCGTGATAGTTCACGTAATATTCTGTACAGTTTAGGTTAGGGATAGGCAACCTTCAGCACTCCAGATGTTGTGGACTACATCTCTCTTAATGCTTTTACATCCATATAAATAATTGTGCAATCTCTAACTCTAAGCATGATCTGTTTGGTCATAATTTTACCTTTGCAGCTGTTTTTAGGGTTATTTGCTAAAGTGAGAATTCAAATTTAAGGCAAAAATAGTCAGCTATGCTTTCAGCGTGGTTACTGGGCTTTAAATTTGAGATTAATTTATTATATTATTATTATTTAAATTATTCAGTGAATAGCCCTATATGTGTGTAATAGTGCAGGATAATCACTAATCATTAACCACAGTTTGAAGCATGCATGGAATTTTTTTGTTTATTTATTTATTTTAATCTTCTGCTTGTTTTTATTTGTTTTTGTTTAGTTTTTTTACTGTGTAAATGTTTTATTCAGTACTAAAAACTGAATTGATAAACTCTCTAGATTTCTGCAGGTTGCTATATGCAATCTGTGCTCAATCAATTTGTTTATTATTCTAGAGCAGACCCCCAAGTTCTGTTATTTACTGACCAGAATATCTAAACATTCCCATGTCATTCTTATATTGTGTGTACATAAATGTATTAGGACGTAGATAGAGTGAACTACAAGTGACTCCAGTTCTAGACTAACTGCGTGTAGAATTTTGATGTTGGAATTTGTTGGATTAACAAAATGTCTGTGATTAAAGGGACTCTAACATGTAGAAAACAACTTTGTATGAGCGTATGATGCTTGTGACTTCACAAGCAAAGTAGAGCACACTGCTTTTGAAAGCAATCCTATTAAAAGCGCTTACAAAAATGCAGAATTACTGTGAGCTGACCTGTCCTGTTTTGGCTGTAAATGTGAGCAGTCCTTGGTATTTACAACTGCCTTCTTTTGCAAAAGGAAGCTGAAAAATGAGCTATAAAGTCCTATGTGCAGAAATGTTCTTTGTTGGCAAAAACTTGATAACCTTTAGCATACATTTTTAACAAGGTAAGGTAAGGCTGAGAATTCTATTGATATAGAATCAGATGGGTATTAAAGCGGCATGGTCACCGACTGGGGACCTTGCTAAATTAAACATCACTGAGGGTCAGGTGGCCAGGGGAGGTCTGGCAGGTTAGATTTGCTTACCTGATTTGCTTACCTGAACCTGTCCCTCGCGGGCACCGTCATCTTCCTCAGACAGGACCGCAGGATCTTCCATAGATAGAGCTATTTTCCTGCAGGGGAGATTGGCACTTAGACTATGCCCAGAGTTAGGCAGAGGAAATATCTAGAGACAAAGTAGTCTTTTCTTTGTCTCTGTATATCTGTTGACTGGGTTGGAATTTCAGTGATTCTATCTTTATGATTTTTCAGGGGTGGGGATGACAGTGCTGCTTTAGGCATTGTCAGCATCATAATCATTCAAGCTTATTGTAGTAGCTCTCCCTGCACCCAAAGCCTATCCGCTCTGCTATATCTAAAACAAAACAGAAGTTAAACCTTCACGTTCTCCAAGCATATCAATCCAAATTTGGATTTCCCATATTGGCTTGTGAGCACTGAGAGGAATACCTGCCCACAGTATATTCTTTACTGCAGTAACATTGGTTTCCTTAATGCCATGGAGCCCCCTAAGACTCATAAGAATCTAATGAAAGTGTTATAGAAAACATATTACATTATGCATTACATTTTAATTAAAGAACGGTTAATTGAGCTAATGCCTTTTGTAAAAGGTTAAAGGGACATATAGTCAGCAGAACTACAACTTAATGTAGTTGTTCTGGTTTCTACTGCCTGTCCCTGCCTTTTCAGAAAACGCCTAGGAAAACCTTTAGTGGCAGCCACTCAGTTGCATGGAGACGCTGAACATTCCCCATAAAGATACATTGGTTTAATGCATCTCTATGAGGCGATGCTGATGCTGATTGGTGCAGCACAGCATTTTGCAGCTCATTCACAATAGCCTCCCAATTTTCCTATAGAATAAATATATGGATTTACTGAGATCATTAAGATTGATGATCTCACCCAAGGAGACAAAGCAGGAGCGGAGCCAGCCTCGAGGAGACCTGTGCGGCAATGGAAAAAAGGTACATTTTATACCTTTTTAACTGGGGACAAGAGGAGACATTTAGGTATCTAAACCTTTAGATACCTAAATGGTGGTTTCAAATATAGTGTCAGAAATACAAGTTTGTATTCTTGACACTATATTGTTCCTTTAATAATCTGTGATTTAGAGTGAATAGCCTAGCCTGCTGCCCAGGATCTAGGCTTCTCTGCTTTCAATAGTTGCATGTTACTACATATTGCTCTTTTCACTCATGACATTTTATATACAATATAAATGCAAAACATGTCATCAGAGTTAGCCATTGGCACATTGCACGGGGTTATGCCCAACTTAGTCAGGCCTGGATTTCATATGAATTTGACAAGTCTGCTAGAGTTACAAACTACAATATTTTTACACTAACACAGAGCACTGATTGCCTTCATGCCCTCAGCAAACACCGTCTCCTTATATCCACTGCTGGGATCAGGCTTCTTGTGGCTGCAACTTCTCAACATGCCATAGACCTTACCCTACTGTCCTATCTAGATTGTGAACTAGCACAACCTGTGCCTCATCCCCTTTGTGTTTACGCTTGTGGTGTCATAAAACGTTCTAGGCATCGTTCCCAGTTGTGCTGCTGGGAGAACTTCTAAAAGATCTATATTTAAAGCATAATAAGAAGAAAGATAGGAAGGGAGATAGATAAGTACAAATACAGAAATTTTCAAATTGTTTTTTTTTTTAATTTGCATGAGTTAATGTTGCCCCTCTGTAACCTGTGCAGATTCCTATATCTTAGTGTAAGCAGTTTTGTCCTGGGGGACAGGCCATTTTCCTCCGAAATTCTATATATAGAATTGTTTAGCCTGGAGCGATCAGTCCCTTTTTGTTAATGTATGGCAGGTGGGAATTCAGCATTCCAACACACGCAAAGGGAATGTTAATACTGATTGTATGTTTAGATCCGAGCGAGCCCACTGATGGTAGATAATGAAGAATAAGGCCTCCCGACTGACCCACTCAACTTTATAATGAACAAATAAAAACTGTCAAATGGAAACAATCCAAGTAATTGTAAACAAATTAATTCTGAAATGTCAAAAGCAGAGTAAGAAGAACTTTGCATGCTTTGTGCTTTAACCCATTTATTGAAAGCTAAACGTTTTCTAAACTTTTGCAATCTTAGATTTTCTAGAAATGGATTGATGTGTTGCCATATTTTTATAGTTTATATTGGTACACCTAAACTGTTTAGGCACAAAATGAGCTTACCCAACCAATTTTAATATTGCTGCCAACTAATTGATTTTTTTGTAACAATCTAAACCTCACTGTTATGTCAGTGATGCTGGTGCAAAGGGGACTCTGGGAAATCTTGAACTGAACTATCTGACACGAAAGAGCTGGGAAATTCCAGTGATAGCGGATAAAAGATGCTGGTGATTTGCTGGTGTTTTCCAGCATCTATTTTTTACTATAGCAATAAACCAACATGGCCATATGTATTAAATATTTCATATGCCTTGGTTTACATAAATGTTTAGGGGCAAATCACATCCTTTACACCTGCAAGTTTTATTTTTAGTTTATTCGACTGGTTTATAGAATCCTGTCATAAAATAGTTTTTTCCCCCTTGCCTTGATTGTCCTTGATTATGGTATCCAGACTGTTGGGTGAATCTCATTGTGGCCAAGAATGGTCGCTATAAAACTCTATTATATATGTAGAGGGCCTGTCCTTTGAGCCCATGTTGTGACTGCCCTCAGTATACTTTCTTAAAGTAACATGACTCTTTGCGAGATTAGTCATTTCAGTTTATATTGTAAAGTCCAGGCTGCGTCATGTGCTATAGACATGAAAGCCTCCAACAGTCTTCATTTCCACAACAAGTAATCTCTTGACAATCATCTCTGTCCAAAAATACCATTAGACCCATTACTCTAGCTTTTTATTTGACTGATTAGATGTATATTCTTTTAGAAGCAATGCTCTGTGCAGCGTTTAATTCTAAAAAAAAGTTTCTTGTGAATCGGTAAATGAAACCAAAAATAATGCAGTGAATAAGTACGCAGAATATTAACAATTCTAGGAAAAGACAATTCCACTTTAAGTCTAAATGTACATTTTGTTAAAACACGTCAGCCAGGCCTCAACAAATAATAACACATTAAAAACAAAAGAAAAAATAAGACTGCTGACTGAGAGATGTACTGAATCCCCGCTGTTCCAAGCTTTCTTACAGTGTAGATATCTTTGCCAACTTTAAGAACCTGAAAGAAGACATTTTGTTCTTTAATAACCTGTTCCTTCTCTCTTAACTTGTTTTCCCTTTCCCATAACCTATTGTGCAGAGCAGCAGAATATGTTGGTGCTTAGAATATAAACTTATAATCATAACCTCTTTACACACCCTTTTTAAAAATTTCTCTCATACTGATCCCAGTTCATAAAATTCCCTGTCTCGTTTGAGTTTGTAACCCTCCTTAAAACCCGCCCATTTATTGTTGCAAATGTTTCTGGAAGAAGTGGTAGTATTGACAGTCACATATCCATTGACAGCATTGCAACTGTGTGTTTTGTAAACCTATTTATATTATTAGCTCTCAGAAGTTGATTGTATGATCCTTATTGAACAGCTCTTGGTCTATGTTTCAGGGGGGAGAATTTGATAAAATATCAGATGTAACAATTTACACGCATGTTTTCCTTGTTCGTAAGTCTTGAGAAGTGAGAACCTTACAGACCAGTGGCAGAACTAATAGTGAGCCGATTCAAGATTTTGCCCCTTACTCCCCTCTAATAGAATTAATCGTTTTGTAACAAAGATACATTTAAAATGTGGATTATAGTTTCTAATAATTTTTAAAATATGTATATAAATATAAATGGAGGTTCTAACTCTGAAAATATTAGAAATGCCCTACTGTCCAAATAAAAAAAAAAACATAAACAAGGGCAGCACAACAGAATTATATGTACACAAACAGTGCTACAAAGGTTTTATTGAAGTACCAAGTGTAATACAGGAAACAGTTTAGACATTAAAGGAACACTATAGGTTCCTGAACTTACCTTTATTCCAGCGTCGCACGGGTCTACTCTTGCTGCGCCTCCTTGGCTGAGATCATCAGAATTGAGAATCTCAGCCAATCCAATGCAGTGGCTTATATTGTCAGTTTTGATGATCTCAGGGGGTGGAGCCAAACACCCCCAGAGTCAATCAGCATCTCCTCATAGAGATGCATTGAATTAATGCATCTCTGTGAGGAAAGTTCAGTGACTCCATGCAGAGGGTGGAGGCACTGAATGTCAGTGCTGCACACAATGCAGAACTGGCCAAATGAAGCACTTCTAGCAGCCATCTGAGGAGTGACCAGTGGAGATATCTCTAGGTGGTAATGTAAACACTGTCTTTTCCTTGAAAAGACAGTGTTTACTGCAAAAAACCTGCAAGGACTGACTATACTCACCAGAACAACTCCCATTTAAGGACACGATGCATTGGGAAAGGGATCTACCTGAAACATTTGTTGTATTACATTTGGTCCTTCACATAGAATCCTGATGTGCTGCCCTAATTTTTTCATTTCTTATGCTATTGTTATTTCTTGTTGGAGCTACAATGAGAGATGCAAGCAGCACAATAGGAAGTTGCTGTTTAGTTGTGTTTTTGCTTGATGGGTACCACAGTGACCCGTACCTCTATCATTTATTTTGTAAAATAAATAAACAATTTAATATATATAAATCCCCATTGAAAATATGCATGCATTTAATTATGCATTTTTTTCATTGAGGTATATATATAATTAGCTTGCATAAGCTGCAGATCTCGTTTGCAAGCTCTACCCTTCTTCCCCAGCCCAGACTTTCTGAGGCTGTCCAATCACAGACTTCTTAATGCAGCTCAGTGTGAAGTCTTTACAAGGCAGGTGCTCTGCAGAGCAAAACAAAGCAGGAGGCAACAGGATCGGTTGTCTGATTGACAGTCACAGAGTGTAACAAGTTTAATTTATAATCATGCCAATTTCTATTGAAATCGGCACTTTTTGTAAAATGAAAAAAATACACTTTTCCAACATAAAGAACTTATACAATAATCGAAACAACAACAATAATAATAAACCTGTTATAATAAAAATACACGTAGATAAAATAAGAAAATGTGTACACTGTAATAATCAGCTCTGCTAAAACTCTGAGGATTGGCACAAAGACCTTGGCTATATAGGGTATATGTACACAGCTTTAAATGTGCTCAATTTAATAAGAAAAAAAATATCAAAATGTCATATAAAAATAATGGTAGGAAAGGAAAAAATTCCAAAGTCAAGCTTTGTATAGAAACTACATGAAGAACAATGTGCATATGAGGTGTAAATCCAAGAGAGTGACCGGCTTTAAGACCCTTGCTGGATACCACATGCCACCAACATATGATTCTTACAGTTGTGAGCCCGAAACAACCTTGACACTCAAACTAGACCAATTAGACTTTCTCAAGATGTGGTGAAAGGACCTATGCATGGCCATGACTGATATGAAATGTAATTTTCATATACTTTATATATCAATTGACCATACATAACCCTGTATAGCTTTACAAAAACAATCACATGACAAACACGTAAATTAGAACAGAGAGCTAGGTATATATTTAAGTGTGTACAATTTCCACAAAGACACTAGAGTCATGTCTTGCACTCTGTCCATATCATTATAAAAAACAAAAAAAAAGCTGATATGTATATCAAATTCAGTGATAGGCAAAGCATGTTTGACTGCACAACAAATCAAATGAAACAAATATGTTACTCTTGGAAAATATAAGTAATATGTTTTATTAATGGCTTAACCAGGGAAACACAAGTGTTTGGTAAGTGACGGAGCAATGGTGCAACATGCACCTGCAGCACCAGTAGTGGTTCGACCAGTGCTCCAGATAGACATTTAATACTTGGCCACCAGGAGGTATTATTGCTTTAAGGTACTTGCATTCGGCTGATAATAGGGCCAGATACTTTCTGTGCTATGTACCACAGTTTTTGGCGAAAAATGTATCTCTTCCCAACAAATGCTCAGTTTCTCTGTTTATTGGAAACCAGATATCCAGAGTGACCTCTCTGCAACCTTCAAATGTGTCCCTTTCTATTCTGATCATGTTGTGTTACAATAACCATACATATCTGGCGTGCCTGTTGAGTTTGCATGCTCCAGGCAGCAAGGTTTAGATTTTCCATTGCCTTATTTTAAATCCCAAATTTTGAGCAGCGACTGTCCTGCCAAGGATTTGCTTCCAAGCTGCTCTTTAAGCGTCCTGGATTTGTTCGGCAGTAGCTTGAAGAAAGTCCCATAAAAGGGAAGTGAAGCTGAATTCACATCTGGCAGATACAACAAAGATCTGACTGCCACACTGTCTTTTGATTAACCCCTTATGGTTCAGCATTAAACCATAGCGTGAGGAGATGGAGCAACATTCACCCGTAAACCCGTTGTGGTTTGAAAAATATTAAAAGTATTTGATATGTTGTGGTTATTTTTCCCTGTGTTAACAAACACTACGTTGTCTAGAACAAATTTCTGTGGTCTGATTAAATCCAGGGTCATATAAGAACGACTTATAATTTAATTTGGTACTTTTAACCCGTTATGACATATATTTTTTTATTTTTTGCTTTTGTTTTTTTAGGACTGTAATGAGTTAAATATATTTCGTTAACGCCTTATCTGAGAGGGAATAAATGCTAGGTCCTAGTCTTTGGCATGTTTGTAGTATTAAATATGTAATGAGGTCCCATTAAATTGTTCATGGCCTATCATTGTGTCAGCCATGGAGATGAAGACTCCTGTATGATTTCTTAGTTATTAATTGTAAAAGCAAAACTCTGTTTGCTTTCCTATTAATCATTGGCCTTCATGTCTCTTCTAGTGCATCACCAACAGATAATTTGAGGTGTTTTTCGAAGCTTGATCTATTGCCTCTCTGAGGGATGTAGTTTGACTCTAGTCCCCTGTAGATTCTGAAAACATTTGGTTACAATAAATAGAGAGAAGAAACAATATGTCACAGATAGGATCAGCATGCTTCTGGCATACATACAGTATCTCCACTGTTGATTCGACTGCAGGCATGTCAATGGGCCAATCAGGCACAGCTTAGCTGCAGTGGGGTCATGTATAACGTTATAGCCTAGGTTCAACCTAAAAAGAGGGCACGGCATTAGATGACTGTACTAATTATAGACTTACAAACATGTTTAAGCTAACATTGGTGATCATGTGTAAAACACATATTACAAATAGTACGTTACAGTAATAGTAATTTTTTTTAATTTTTATAGAGTGGTTTACTTAAATGAATACATTGAGATTGTTCTTTCTTTTTTGGATGTTCTGGGAAACATAAACAAGTGATAATTACTTTGTAAAATAAATCAAGATTCACCTCTTAAGTCATCATGAAAATATTCTTACTCCAAATTGTGCTGAAATAAACAGATGATCTGGGAACCAAGGAAAGAAAAAAAATGCTTTAAAAGTTGCCCACAGAGATAAACATACAATAAACTCTTAGCAAGTCATTTTGGAACTCACCTTCTGAGCCTATCGAGATTCCATCTTATTTAGTGAGTCCCTCAGGAGAACCGGATAAAATTGAACTTTTACTGCTGTTGAGCAGATTTCTTATTTTATGTTGTTGCTAAGTTATGTTCAGTTTAGATTCTTGGTATTGTGTATTAATATAGTGCATTAAAGTCTCTTTATCGATTTTTAGGCTTTACCTTTCTGAACAGCCTGACACAGTTCACAAAATACCAAGTTAGAGTTTAATTTAAGAGCATGCAGGAGTCCGTTTGCTGGACTCACCAGAGTTGAGCCCGTTGAGTGGAATTTGGAACCATTTAGTGTTGCTGACTGTGAGGGAAGACTGCCAATAGTGAAATACCAGTTTTTTTGGTATTTGGTGCTACATGTTAATATACCTTTAATTTTCCCTTGCATTGATTTTAGTATGAAAACTCAACAGAGCAAACATTGCGGGAGTCTTGTGCTCACCTTTGTGATTTGTTTGATGGTCAGTCAGTGATTTGTTTGAGGTGAATCCATCATATTTATTCCTGTATCGAGGGGTCTGGGTTATTTTCATCTCTGTATTTTTATACTCCTTGATATTTATTTGTTTGTTTGCTATCATTTCAGCAGGCAGACTATTTTCAAGGCCGTCATCTGACAATGCTAAATTGTAAAGTATAATATTTACTTTATTTTTAATATTTTAAATATTGTATTTACTCCTTTATTTGTAAAGCGAATTGAGGGGGAGTGGGTAGGAAGGTATATTTTCATGATTATTTTGAGGGTCCAGGAAAGGAAAGAGTTGGAGGAGGACTTATTTAATTTATTTATTCAGGATTATTATTATTATAACCAGATCACCAATCTGTAAACTTACCGTTGAACCAGGTATACAGCAATCTACAACAATAAGAAGAAAATACATAACAAGAAAGGGTGATGTTGTAGGACTGTGTTCTGCCCTCCGTGGGTGTTGGCTAATCCTGGACTGGGGACTGGCATATTTATATTTACTTTTTTCCATTACTTGACACCACTTCTTAATAATTAATTTGCTTTTATCCTTCAACCACAATTTATACTAGCCCCTCTATTTGGCCTAATGATGCTCATCTGATGGTAACTTTGCTAGACCGTTTCATATGTTTGTTTGTTTTTTATTTAAGTATTTCTGTCATGAATGTTATAGCTCTGATGTATTATGGCTTTACCTGCTCTAATGTTATTTTATGAGTATGTCTTACATGATCTCAATAAAAATTGATTGACAAAAAAAATAAAAAGTGGTGGTAAATAAGTGCATGGTGCTGGGAATCAGTTGTTGACCAAGACATTGGAAGAAGCAGACTCCAAACCAGCGATTACTGTACAAAAAAAACAAAAAACTTTACTGATGTCAAATAACAATGGGGGTGCTATCAAAATGTCCTAGTATGTTTCAGACTGGTGGGTAGAGCTGTATGCCTGGTTCACTTAGTCTAAGTTGTGCTTGCTGCATGCGTACAACACACACAACTTGTACAAGACTGATATTGAGCTTTCTGGCTGCCTGAATGACAGCTCTGTGGGGTCTGTAACAATTTCTAATACCCTCTTACTACATTCTACACAGGAGAAAATCCATATTACCTACCTCTTTCAAACATCCTCTTAAAATAAAAAGAGAGAAGGGCTCAGTACCAGTTCTTATCTAGTAATATGAGAGTGTAATGGCCCCATATGTTTTCATATGTCTAGTTATGTTGGAGGCTTTTGGCAATTACATAACAGTGCAGTATGTAATTATCACTGTTGTTTGGGATTTCTGAACATTTGTCAATAAGATGTGTTGTCACTGACTCACCATATTACAGCCTTGTGAAAAGTGGAAAAATGCTGAAACCAGCTCCGCACAAGATCAGCCGAAGTTTTTCCAAATTCATAACAGGAAGTTTCGAAGTCTCCAAGCGGTGCAGAATTGCATGTGATAAAAATACCTCTAACGAAACACAAATGTGCTCCATCACCTCTGATTTGCTACCAGTAAACAACATTCCAGTGTTCTGTCTGCAGAGCAGGGGAACCAGGGACATCAGTATTTCAAATATCCATAACAGACGCCTTTTAGCTCTCCAAAAAAACTGTATTTTTTCTTATTTTACTTGTATTAAAGGAATACTGGAGAGAAAAAAAGGATGGCTCGTTGGACCTTAATTCAAGAAAGCTGCACAAAACTATGCAGCTATGACTGAAATAATGTGCTCGTCACAAAACAGCTCAGACAAACCTTGATGTCATATTGAGAAGATTGTTTGACTTTTAATGTGCAACAACACATGGATCTACATTCCTGTGGTCTAAACGAGTTAATTTTAGCAATGCAGATGTCATGACTAACTCATAACCACTTTTTTGAGATGAAATAGGCATCAGCACTACCATAGGCATGAGTACTTGTGGGTGTACTAATGGGACATAGCCGTAAGAGAAAATTTGCAAACTGTTATATATATATATGTATATATATATATAGTATATACTAAATCCTTATAAAGCCTAAAATGGACATTTTGGCAGACTGTTTCCAAGTTCAAAAATGATGAAATGACAGGTGGAAGTGTGATTAAGAAAACGCATTACTAGCTGGCCCAGGGCTGTTTAGTAAATGGCCTTGGTTCTGTTTGTATTTTCTGTTATTTATTTTTTTTTAAATAGTATTGAACATGTTCACTTTATGTACTAAGGGGTAACTTGGGGTTGACATATTGCAGAAAGCATTTAGTACATCTACTTTTAAATGATTTTTGGGGGAGAATTGTGTGTGTGTGTGTGAATGTGTGTGCGTTTTGCTTTTTTTTATTCATTTTTGTTATTCTTTTATTAATTTTTGTAGCAGTTTAACTGTGAATTTTTTTCTGTGTTAAAATGTAAACAAATAGCTGTTTAAGTTTTTGACACACTTCTCATACGTATTAAATATGTACATACATTTTGTACATTCTGAACGAGATAATGTTTAGAACAACATGACATATACAATTTCCCCCTATAAAATATTGCAGTGAGGCTTTTTTTTTCTCCTTACCTACTGGCACATCTCTATAGTTTAAGTGATCCTGAGAACAATGATTTGGGTTCTTAAAGGAAAACCTACGAATCGAAGGATTTTTAAAGTTATGTTTATTCAGCAAATATCTGTTTGTAAAGTCCAAGAACTGAAAGTACAAATACAGTCTATTCTGGCTCCCTGACATTCACTGTTATAAGCACTGCCCTCTGTGCCTGTCAGCAAACAGAGGGACATAGATAAAAGAGAAGACTCCAAAGCAATGTTTCTGTTTCTTCTCACAGAGTGCCTGCCACTGGGCTGAACTGGACTGTGATGTTCATTGCTAAACCCTAATATACATTTAAAGTAAAACATCCGTCAAAACAGGCTAGCACATTTTTTAGGGGATTGTCAATGTTATTTTTTATGGTTAAAATGGCCCACTATGGTCAAGTGTGCAGTGGTCCTGTTCCATGGTAAGTAGTTAAACCATTTTTAGATAGTTTGATGCCTACTTTGCCTGGGAGTTTCCATTTCTGCTATCTCGAAAGCTGAATTCCCCTGCGACAAGATATAGTTGATTGGCTGAGAATGTCAGCAGATGTTTTCAGCCAATGATTTCCATCTAAACACAAGTGGGTACTGTCCTTTGTGCACTACAGTATAAGGAAGGGTTAACCAGGCAGCTTCTAATAGGCTGAAAGCACCAGCTGACACTTTCAGTCTATCAATGGATGTCCATTGAGAGAAATAGTACCTAGCTGAGAGGAACTGAAGCCGGGTGGTAACAGAACAATACAGCTCAACATAGTTGTTCTGGTGTGTATAGTATGTCCCTGCAGGCTTAAACACTTTTCAAAGTAAAGGCAGTATTTACATTACTGTCTAGTAACACCTCTACTGGCAGTCACTCAGACGGCCACTGGAAGTGCTTCCTGGTCACAGTGTGCAGCAATGTCGTTCAGCGTCTCCACACTCTGAATGTAGACCCCGAATATTCCCCATAGAGATGCATTGATTGATTCCTGATTGATGCAGTAGTTTTGCCGCGCATGCACATTAGTCTCCAAATACATCACTATGGGACAAGCCACAAGGAGACCCATGCAGCGCAGGAAAAAAGTAACAGTGGGGGGCTTAATGCTGTATTACACCTATAGTGTCAGGAAGACGCATTTGTAATTTAAATAGTTATTGATGAAAGAGTGACTAAAGACTTCTTACCTTCAGGGGTTAAACAGTTTGACTACAGGTTAACCCAAAGGTTAGGGCTCCAGCTTCTCAAGTTCAGGTTCATGATTTTGCAATTGACAGTTTCATGGAACCGCAGACAAATATTTTATCCATACCAAAAAATTCAAAGACAGTATCCAACTTTAGCAATCTGTAAAGGAATTCTCAAGTCACTATTATGTCACTACAGTCAACAGATCAGTATGGAGCAGTGTTTTTGTACCGACAATCCATTTCTTTAGAACAAGTATTATCCCGTTTTCCTAATGTTATATTTTTATTTTAACCCCTTAAGACCTAGAGTTTGAGACAAATCCCTTATAACAAAACAAACAAAATTGGGCAAGTTATACTGCAGTTATCAGAAACAAAAGCAGTATCCAGTATTGCAAATTGCTTTAACCCCTTAAGGACCAAACTTCTGGAATAAAAGGGAATCATGACATGTCACACATGTCATGTGTCCTTAAGGGGCTATGCACAAAAGCTTACAGAAAATCACTTTTGTTACAGGAATGACCATCCCTGAAGAAGATGCAGAGCTGGGACAAGGGAGCAAGTACTGTCTGGTTGCTATCGGGAGACTGCAGGTCTGCATACATCTATAAACCATTTTTATTGAGTGATAGTCATCATTGCTTATTCTGGCATCAACCATTTAAAATGGGCAAAATAATAAATAAATTGTTTGAGAGATGATATAGAGCAAGTGAAGGGGGCAAAGGTAGATCCCCAGATGTTTTGAACTACAACTCCCTTGATGCTTTGCATGCCTTTATAATGTCTTTACAATGACAAAGCATCATGGAAGCTGTAGTTTTAAAGCATCTGGAGATCTACCTTTTGGCCACCCCTGATATAGTGTATAGACTAATTGCCAAATGTACAGAATGTTACAGAAATAAAGCACAATTAATGTTGTGCTGTTCCAAATAATCATGTTAACTGTCATTTTACAACATCTGAGGATCTACTTTTTAACCCTTTCCCCTCGACTGTCTCACAGGGTGGGACATTTTAATTTTCTCATTCTGATCGTATGACTGTCCCACCTGGTGGGACATATTAGTAGCATTCAAGTTTGATGATCGTACGGCTCACCCAGAGGGACATAACGTTATCAGATAGGCGACTTGAAAAAAACCCCATCACAAAGTGATTTCTATAAATAAATTTGGCAAATTTGGTGAACGGCACTGAAATTTTATCCGAGTGGAAAGGGTTAACCATCCCTGATTTGCCTTTATTGAGTTAAGACAGAATATAGAAGCAGACTCCTTCATGTGACATTCTAGACAACATTACCACTTCACTTAATTGAAGTAGGAATGAAGTCTGGAGTCGTCTGTATTAAAAAAATGACTGAGGGTCCCAGGCACCCACAGCTCTGTCATCTCCGTTGCTCGGGATAATGCTTTGCGTTAGCCTGGCAAGTAACGGGCAGGGATTTTAGGCTATTATTATACAATATATCTAGACACTGTATCTTTAAGGATATTTACCATATATGACCTAGAACCTAGGTTTGCTTATTCATTTTATTTCGCAGCTGTTTAAGTACTCCCCCTAAGTATTAATATTCAGCTTTTGTTCCACTTTTCTACTATTTTGTATGATGACAATGTTTCTTGTGGCATGGCTTTACTTTACTGGGACATTAGCAAGATACTGTTTGAGGCTTTTTAATCTTTATGTACAATCTTCCTTTCTCTTTTTTTGTTGCCTTTACTATTAAGGACTAATTCTCGGTCTGGTTTTTTTTTTTTGTCTCTTACATTCATAGACTCTAAGGTGTTTTTTTTTTTTCTAAACACCTTAGACACACCCAGGTAATCCCTAAACCCTGGACTGGTAGGGGGTCCTGAGGACTAACGTTGAGAACCCCTGCTTTAGTGATTTCAACTTCTACATTAGCTACACCCTTTCAGAGGAGCCACAGCACCCAGGGACCCACATTCAGTGTCAGCCCATCATAAAGGGTTTAACACAACAGTGGAACAACGCCATGGGGTTGTTATGGTGCCTAGAGTGTGCCTTTAAATTATATAATTTATATCAGTACTTGTTCATCTTTTTACAAACTTTATTAACATGTGTGGTGAATGAGATCTACTGTAGGCCATTTTCAAGAGTGCTGTAACTAAGGCGAGAAGAAATTCACCCATTTTACGCAAGAATTCCTCCTTTATATACTCACTAGTGTAATGACATGGTTTTATACTTTTTGTATAATCTATGTTAACACTAATTACCACTCTTCCTCTAAAGCAGGTCACGTCTGATTTTGTTCAGTACGTTTTCTAACCATTTTTCAATAAATTGGTCTAGAACTCTGTTGTTTTTTTGTTCATTTGTTCCTGATTCTGGTGTTCTCAATCATTTCCACTGCAGGCAATCACTCTCCTGCTGCCATAATTTATTACATGCATGGCCTGATTCACAGCCGATGTTTACAATGTAAATAAACTCAAAAAGTATAACAAGCTATCCCGCAGGTCACAAGTTCTCCTGGGTGCGTGGACATGAATGGAATGTCTCTTCCAACTGAATTCTTATCACGGCACAGCACGGATGGAGTCATCACGTTTGTAGACCCCCGGTGCATCAGTGTGATTGGGTATCAACCACAGGTTAGCATCAGAGACTGCCCCACATCTGTAATGTTTCAAAAACGGAGGGCTAGGTTTATGTTTTTTTGTGGTATGGGTTCTCTTGTTTGTACTAAAAGGACTGCTTTTAACATGTCAACTTACTGTTTCATGGTCTGTTTGTTTGATCAAACCTTTTCTGTTTTTATTGTCACGGCCTGCTTGCTCTAGCATTGAAGTGGGTTATATTTCAGCTCTAATTTCTCTGGAATGTTTAAGATCCTGATAGATATACGGTTTGCGACGTTGTTGGCAATCCAAGGGAGACTAAACAGCTTTCTGTGTCTGCCTGTCATTCAAGTGTAATTATTGTCCCTAATTTTCCAGATTTGCAGACTTTATTGGAGCTATAATTCTATTTTTTAATTCATAACTCATGAAAAGAATGACAGAAACTACTTTTCTAGGATCCTTAAGCAGAGGATCCTAATAACACCCATTCTCATGCTATATAGACTTTGAAAATATATTAAGGGTTTATCTTTGCATGTTTGAGGTAAACATTCTGTTTTGTGGCTTAGTGGCTTATTTTTTTCATTTGGCGGGGAGGGGAAGGGTGAGGGTTACTCTTTACATTATTTACATGACCTACAAGTAATTTAAACTTCCCCAGCCTGATAGAACCTGCAGAGATGTAGCACACTGCTAGCCCTTCTCCAAGGAGACAATAGTCAAATCAAGGTCATTTTGAAAAAGAGTTTCATAGATCAAGTCCAAAAAATATTAAGGAATGCTTGAAAATAATATTAAATGTAATATTTGTCCCACCCAAGGAGCAGCATTCATAACCAGTTTATATCTTGGATGATCTGGATTCCTAAAGTCTAGGAACACAGAGATCTAATTCCCCCTGGTTCCCACTTGCATCTATTACTGTTTATCATCCACAAAACCTCCTACCAGAGCGAAATGCTATATACCTGGAGGGGACTAACAAATGATATTCCTCATGGATGCGTAGTTGTGGCACATTTAGTTATTCATTCCCATTCTTGCCGTGCTCTTATTCACAGATACAATAATAATAATAATAATACATTCTTTGTTTCTGATAAGAGGAAAGAACAGAACACCTTCCTCTGGCGTATTGCCCAGTTGCATTTTATGTAGATATTATTCCCCTGTATTGATAAATTCTAAAGTGAGGAACAATGTGCTAAATCCTATTATATCTGTGCATCAAATTGAACAACGTAATGTCCTTTAACGTACTGTATTTGCAACAACATATTCTGTTTTCAGTTCTAGATTGAACAAAATAAAATTGCTTTTTTTCTAGGACCTCTTGGGAAAGGATATCATAGAGTTTTGTCACCCAGAAGATCAAAGTCACCTTCGGGAAAGTTTCCAACAGGTATGACTTCTCCGTTCTCATAACAGAATAACTCTCATAAAGCATGAAAGGCTAATGTATGATTTAAACCTATTTAGTTGCTCTTTTCAGGTTTAGCTATGTTAGTTGTTTTCTCTATCTGCCAGTGCTGGTTACGTGCAACACAGTTCTTTAATTAGTGTCTAAGTGTATTCTATGCTAGCACAATCACTGCTTCTCGCTACTCCTGAAACTTGATTTATCCAATGGTCCTAAACATACCAAGGCTGTGTTGTAAATAACAATTTCTTGTAACAAAAAAGCATGAGTTTCTTTGTTTTTAATTGTACTAACTTTCTAAAAGGTAATGCCTTCTTACAGAGGGCTTAAGGTAGTCAATGTCACCTTGAGCCCACACCTCAAGGTCATTGCAGTGGCAATACTTCATATAAAGATAGTTTGTGGGTTGATTGTTTACTCACCCTAGATATTCATGTAAGTCGATATTCCATACAGTATGATAATGCATTGCATCTACATGCTTAGTGTTCACCCTTTCACACTCTTCCAACACTTTCGTCTTAGGTTGTGAAGCTGAAAGGACAGGTGTTGTCAGTGATGTATCGTTTTCACACCAAGACGCGGGACTGGATGTTACTCCGCACCAGCAGTTTTACTTTCCAAAACCCATATTCTGATGAGATTGAGTATATTATATGCACCAATACTAATGTGAAGTAAGCTCCTTTGGATGTACCATTCTACCATGTCTATTGTAGCTTTGCTCATAGAATAGCAAACCCACACACGCCTCCAATGTCATAGGACATTACAACAAGCTTCACTGGAAATGTAGCATCAAGTAATTCATATACAGTAACTTGTCCTGCTCTATAGTGGAGTTTTGGGATCATATTGTCAAACTAATTGTCAGGTTCCAGTGTAGATCATTTGTTTATTAATTCCCCAGTAAGCAAAAGTTACTGTTCATGTTTTTAAAAATATTAGTTTTTATCATTCTGACTAGTACTAGTAATAGTTGCTATGTCCATATATTCTATGGTTGTAGTTAGAAATTTCAGAGTAACAGAATGGAAACCTTTGTTGGGAAAAGACCCCAGTTGAAATTGACTCCTTAGTCAGTACTTTGATGAGAAGCTCGTAATGGTACTTGTTCTGAGCCCTTGTTGTGTTACAAAAGACATTTCATGTGACGCATATTATGTCCAAGGAAGGGCAATGCCTTATTGCCTTTTAGCATTTTCTCAGCTGTTTCTATCTTCCTAGGCAAGTACAGCAGCAACAGGCTGAGATGGAGGTTCATCCAAGGGATAGTTTGTCCTCCTATGACCTATCACAGGTGGGTATTACACAGATATGACTTTTTCCTTTCCACCCAGATGTGTTTCTTGATGTGTGATCTTTATTTGCCTTTTATACTCTGCATGCCTTGTGTCATTACAGGTGTCTGTGCCAAGCCTTGCAGGCAGCGTTCACGAAGGGGGGAAATCTGTAGTTGATAAGCCGGATCCCATCTTTTCCCAAGACCGTGACCCCCGCTTCGCTGAGATGTTTGCTGGAATTACAGCCTGTAAGATATGGATAGTTAATTTGCCTAGCTGTGACCAGGCATCATGTACAACCACTTTAGCATCATTTGCTTTTTCAGTATTAGAAAGTCAAAGTTTAATTCCAATTGAAATATTTTGTCCCATTCATTTTTGGGCAGTGAGTACATTTATATGTTTTGAATGTTTCCTCTTATTCGTTTATGCTGCCCAAATACAGCTAGGTGTCATTGTTTCTTAGTATCTTAACGTTAAGAATACCAGTCATCTTTATTCAAACTAAGGCATATTTATTGTGTCTCAAGGGGCATTACATGTTCTCAGATACCCACCAAGTTCAGATGAGGACAGGTCAGGGTACTGAGCTGAATTTACGAGCCCCAGGGAGCCTGGTAATATGTGTGTTTTCAATAAATACTTAGGTATGTTTGTAAATGTACGACGAGGGTCAAATGAATTGAAGATTGAAAAGGAATTTAATGTTAACTGATCCAAAGTACCTCCTGCGAGTCTGCCTGTCGCCACCAGCACATAGTTCTAGGATTAAAAAGGGTCTATGTCTCTAAAAAAAATTAGAGATGTTGTCTCAAGCCTTGAGGCCAAAATGCTCCTTTTGAAGTTGAATGTTGATTGGTGAGGATTTCAGGTAAGTATTGGCCTGATTTATTTAGCATAGCATTTCTACTCCTTTCAGAGACTTCTATATTATGGGTTTTTTCTGTATAATGTAGTTTGCACTCTTAGTTACTTCTCTGTTTTTCCTATTTGTCTTGTTCTTTAGCTGAGAAGAAGATGTTGTCCGCATCTGGCAGTGGAACTCAGCAACTCTACTCAACGGGCAGCCCCTTCCAGCCAGGACACAGTGGCAAGTCATTCAGGTATCAAGATGGACGTAGATTACACAGACGACAGTACAAAAATATCTCTCCAGGTCTGTGATTTGAGTGTTTATTGTTACAGCTCCTCCGTGGTCCATGTCACTGGAGTAAATGAAATCCAGTCTCCAACAGGCACTGGGCAGAATTTAACCCAGATATCTCGTCAGATTAATGCTGGGCAAGTCTGGACAGGAAGCAGACCTCCATTTCAGGGGCAGGTATAAAGATTACATTATATTATTGTGTTTATAGTATCCATAGCTGTGAGACTATACTATAAATTTGTTTTGTTCTTAATTAAGTTTGTCATGTTGATATGACGTTTCAGCAAATCACTTCTCAGTCCAGTAAAGCTCAATCTTCTCCCTTTGGAATCGGAACAAGCCATACGTATACATCAGATCCTTCTACGTACAGCCCACTCTCGAGTCCTGCCACCTCATCTCCTAGTGGGAATGCCTACTCTAGCTTAGGAGGACGAGGTGCTGCATTCAGTAAGCATACTTTTCTTAACTTTAGTCATTGACATCATGAACTTATGAAGACAGAAGTGTTTACTTTGGTAGTATTCTTAGAAAGTTTTTAAGTTTTTCATATTCGCAAATCACATTTCATTATACACTGTACGTTATTCAAATTGGTGCGTGAAGCTATTGAAGGGGACATTCTACGGAAATCTTTAAAACACAGAAACATAATTGTGATAATCTTTATAGAATTTAAAATAAAATAAAAAATTAGACAAAGCAAAAGTAAATATGCTCACCCAACAACACTGCTATTTTGTGATTATGTTGTTACCAATAAATAAATCACCTGTTATTGTTCAAATTAAAAAAAGTATTACTCGAGTTTAAAATTTCTAAACCTATTTTAAGATAATTTTTACACTAAAGTTTCAATAAATTGCATACGTATTGGATCTTCTTTCGCCCCTACAAGATTTGCCAACGTTGTACAATAGTTTGTAGGATGGCAAATGTAGATTTGATTCTGTACAATTCAGTGGCATGCTTGGAAGGCAGACAGTGTTACAGTACTTATAGTATTTGGAGCACTTGGTGCAGTTTGGTGTGTGTCCCCCTTTAGTTTCCCACTTCTGGTCATAGGGTCTCTCTATTAACATGCAAATAGATTCCACCAAAGCTGGACTCAAAGTGTTCTCTCTAGACGTCCTGCTCAGTGAGCTCTAGCGTGTGTTGATGGGCAGCTGGAAGCTAAAATGAGCTGAGTTTGATATTTATGGATATTTATTTAAGCTACTGAACATATGCTGCTTGCTTTCTGTAATTCCAGTTTTTAATATAAATTGTCCTAACCAACACAATGAAAATATAATTATGTTATGAGACTTCATGGGTACATGCATTTAACTAGATCAGCAGATCTACTTACACCTAGCCAGTTCTTTTTACATCACATTGATACAGTCTTTGATAGCTATGGTAACATGTTCTATGTCTTGCAGCTGAAACAGGACAGAGCAGTGGTCAGTTTCAGGGCCGAGCGTCTGAGGTCTGGTCTCAGTGGCAGAGTCAGCATCATAACCAGCAGAGCAATGAACAGCATTCGCACCAGCAGCCAGGACAGGCCGAAGTTTTCCAGGTAATAACATAAATGCTCTTATTTAGAAGAGCAAATATCTATTGTAATCTAGACGTTTTAATGAGATACTAACACTTGTTAACTTATTACATTGAATGCTTTATCCCATTACACATACTATTTCAGTGCTCTATAAAATTACTACGGGTGATGTACAATAAATTACTGTTTACATTCCTTATGTGCACAGGACATGCTACCAATGTCTGGAGATCCCACTCAAGGCACCGGTAATTATAACATTGAAGACTTTGCTGACTTGGGGATGTTTCCTCCATTTTCTGAGTAATCTCTAAAGAAGCACATCATCCTTTTCTCTACGTGGCTTACCATATATCAGCTTTGTAACTGAACATCGGTGGGGAAAGATGTGGTTGGTCCATCTGTGGGATGGTAACACGCACCATAGGTGACAGGAGTTTGTAGTGTTTTCCTTAAATCAGCAATTTACTTGTCTGAGAGAAGTATTGGGAACTTTTCGAAAGCCACAGCAGATTCTTGCACCAAAGTGAAGGAATTATTATGAACATTCATGGACTGCTCCACCTTTTATCAAAGTACAGTCTTAACCGTTTTCCTACCTGGCCTTCTGGCAAGAATTGGTTAGATCTGTATGGCAAGTTATTTGTAAATCAAAACATGTTACTATTACATAAATTAACAACAGATGACACACTCAATACCTTATGAATAAAGAATAATTGACTAGATGAACTTCGTTAAGATTATTTAAGAGATGTGAATCATGTCCATAGGAGGACTTCTCACTCCCAGAGTTTGTAACGGACCTCACACTGTACACGACAGCCTTTCTCAGTCCCACTAGCAGGAGTGTTTTACTTTCTCCTCTATCATCAATAATCTACTCAACTCTTCTGAAGGGGACTGCTCATTTTATGTTCTGTGATTCACAAACCCTGCGTTGTATTTCATTAGGGGAAGAAACTGAGCTTATTTATAATCAAGAGAGTTGATGTTGAACCCCGTTCTCTGTCTCTGTCTCTGGCTCTTTATCTCTTGGAGAGATTAATTTTCTGGAGCTTTTTCCTGTCCTGATGCAAACAGGGAAGTCTTCATGTATTGTCAATGTGACCTGTCTTGGTTACTAATCTGTCCAGCTAATATGTTGTTGTGAACAGTAACGTATAAATTGTGTATTTTGTACTACTGAATGTCTTGTACTATTGTTCATTGCAGTGAGCATTGCATAGCTATGCTCTCTTTTGCTGATGTCATTTCAATAAAGGCTGACTCCGGTTTCTATGCGTATCTGAATTTTTTTAATAGTTGTGTTAGTTGGGCTACTTAATGAGATTTAATAGTAATGCAAGGATTTTTATCATCAGAAATTGATTCAGAAATGCTAGTGATTTCAGATGACATGATGGCATTTCATAAGTTGAGCCTGTTACATATGTTTAGGCAACATATCTCACAATAGGCTGTATTTTTCCATTCTGTTCAGTGATGTCCTTTAGCATTAACATAACCAGTGATGTACTGTAGCTACCTGTATCATTGTGACTAATTGATGCAGTTTGAGGAGAAAATTAGTGAATTAACAGCTTACTAGCAGATAGCTAGGGTTTAACTCCCCTTCTTTACAAGTGGTCACATGACATCTTGACTGTCCTCTAAAATCATCTGTGTTAAAGGGGTTTGTTCATTAAGCCCATATGATTGCAAAGTTTACATTTTGTTTTTTAAGCCTGAGCAACCACATTTATAAAAAATAAAGCCGATTGTGGCTAATTATTTGCAATTGACTTGTGTGTATTTAGACTTTACAAAGGTTCTAATAAAAGTAAAAACATTCCTTACTTCATTTATGTATCAGTCTCCCCCACACCTTTATTTAGCACCATGTCTCGTTAATAATTGGAATTTTGTTGTGGATATTTTTAATGCATTGAATGTATCTTATAAAATTGTTTTATTTGTACAGTCACAGTGCATGTCATCTTTTTGTTTCTATAAAGTCTAATTCAAAACATCCCTCCTTCAAAATGCTAAATATAATTTTATCACATATGATGGATTGCGTGCAAATCACTTTAATTAGACAAAAGTGAAACTTTCTTAACGCGAACTGTGGGATACAAAGTCCAAGAAGGAAACCTATCGGTCACTTGCTACCAATATATACAAGAAATATACAGAAATAAGATGCTAATCCTAAAATTTCCACAATTTCACATAATTAATAGTTTTATGGAGGAATTGTTAACTAAAATGTAGAACTTTAATAATTCAAGTTCAGATGCACTGTGGACTAAGGGACAGGGCCGGATTAACATAGGGGCTGATGGAGCTGCAGCTCCAGGCCTAAGCCCATAGAATAGGCCCATTGATTTAAATAATAAAATACTCTCTCAGTGTCCCCATGTCTCCCAACATAAAAGAAAAAAACTCAGGCTCTTACTGTGATAGATTTAAGCAGGTTTATTGGACACTGCAACGTTTCGACCTGTACCCAGGTCTTTATCAAGTCTCCAGTGTCCTCTATGTATCACAGTGTCCCCTATGTATCACAGTGTCTCAGTGCCCTATGTCTCCCAGTGTCCCTGGTGTCTCTCAGTGTCCGTAGTGTCTCAGTATCCTTAGTGTCTCAGTGTCCCCTAGTCTCCCAGTGTCCCCATGTCTTACAGGGCCCCAAGTGTCTCAGTGTACCCTAGCATAAAATAAAAAATCTCAGGCACTTACTGTGATAGATTTAAGCAGGTTTATTGGACACCAAAACGTTTTGACCTGTACCCAAGTCTTTATCAGGTCTCCAGTGTCCTCTATGTATCACAGTGTCCCCTATGCTCCATGTCCCCCAGTGTCCCCTCATTTCTCAAGTTCTCACCCAGTTTTCGAATAGCTGCATCCAGCACCATCTCCATCAAATACATGATGCTTGGGAGGTAGTACTGTTTTAGTATTTTTGGTCAATAAGATTTTGTAATTAGGCCCATCATAATTGTCACAAAAGTGAAACTTTCTTAACGCGAACTGTGGGATACAAAGTCCAAGAAGGAAACCTATCGGTCACTTGCTACCAATATATACAAGAAATATACAGAAATAAGATGCTAATCCTAAAAATTCAAATGCTTGGGAGGTAAGACTGTTTTAGTATTTTTGGTCAATAAGATTTTGTAATTAGGCCCATCATAATTGTCAGCAACAGGCCCACTGGGCTCTTTTTTCGGGCATTGACTATAGATTATTATCTTTGGTTTATGTTTGGATAGTTAAAGCTATTTGTCTTTGAATACGTAAAGCAGTGTTCCTCTCCCAAACCATTTCAAACAATTCGAGTATATTTGATTAAAATGTCACTGAAAAATAAAAATAAAATCATTAAAAAAAAAAAAATATTGTACAGCCTTATTTTTCTATACAATTTGTAGTTCTAGACAACTATTAAGGATAATAAACCCAAGACATTTGATGTGCCTATTTACTTTATAAGGATACCACTAAGCAGTGATGTCATCATGCATCATAATAATCTGAGAGTATCTTACAAGAGTTTGAACAATCTGAAGCCAGTCAGTGTGGAGCTGGGACTACAGGGTAAACAGAAACTCATCAGAACAAACCAAAACCTTCTGGATAATCTGCTGCATGGACCTAAACAGGATCTGAAGAGGATGGTAATGTTTAGGGTTAATGATTCATATGAAATACATTTAATACAGATCCAGGGACAGACTTGTAATCGATCGCCTTAATATGGGGTCAGGAAGGAATTTTTTACTTGGATATTTTACCCATGTCCAAGTTTTTTCGCCTTCCTCTGGATCACTAATTCACTAAATATTGAATTGTAATCAAATTTATTGTAGCAAGTTTATTCACTAAACACCAAATTTTATCCACATGTGTTTTTGTATTTTTGTAACTCTTAAAATAATATATATCTATATGAAAGCTTGGTACAAATGTATTAAAGACAAACACTCTAAATAAAATTAGAAGACTGGATTCATTATATAGTTTGTATTTGTAACCTACGTAATTAAAAACTAAGATAAAATAAATTTTAAACACCTTAAAAAGGGGAAATAATATTTAATTGATGAATTGCCATATATAACTGACACTAAATATATATTATCCTCATGCTTCTGTAAATATGCAGTCACAAATATAGTGCCATGTCCCAATAGTAGGGAAAAAGCATATTATGATTTCTAATAATAATAAGTCCATTCTGACCACAATTCATCACATTTATAACCTCAGTTTTGCACTATATATTTTTTTATGATCAAACATGGCAGCATTTACTCATGAGTTAGACCCAATCGCTCCCTCGGGGGATTAAAACAGTCCATTGCATACATGCCAGGGTTCAACCTCTAATCCCTGAAGACCCAGCAACAGCATATGTCTATGAGTTGCTAGCCTGGGTAAACCCTGTAGTGACCCGGGGTCTGACCCAATTCCCTCCTTCAGAGGAGGACGCGGTCCATACATGAAGCCATGCCAGGGTTCAGCCTCTTATCCCTGAAGACCCAGCAACAGCATATGTCTATGAGTTGCTAGCCTGGGTAACCCCTTTAGTGACCTGGGGTCTGACCCAATTCCCTCCTTCAGAGGAGGAAAGCGGTCCATACATGAAGCCATGCCAGGGTTCAGCCTATTATCCCTGAAGACCCAGCAACAGCATATCTCTGTGAGTCGCTAGCCTGGGTAACCCCTTTAATGACTGGGGATCTGACCTAAATGTCTCCCTCAGGGGATGAATGCAGTCCACGGTATACCTGAGGCACAGCCAGGGTTCAGCCTCTTATCCCTGAAGACCAATCTCTGAGTCACCAGCCTGTGTAGCCCCTTTTCGTGACCGGGGGTCAGATCCAATCGCTCCCTCAGGGGATTAAAGCAGTCCATTGCATACATGCCAGGGTTCAGCCTCTTATCCCTGAAGACCCATCTCTCTGAGCCGCCAACCTGGGTACCCCCTTTAGTGAACGGGGGTCTGACCCAACTCTCTCTCTCACGGGATGACAGTGGTCCACTGCATACATGAGGCCAAACCAGGGACCCAAAAAACTTCACTTCCATAAGGTGACTACCTGGGTATGCTGTAGGTTTGTTTAAAACCTTCCCCCACTGGTGGTGACGAATGTCATGTTCTTTCTAACAAATAGGTAATATTTAGGAGGTTTCTGTGGTGAGCATTTAGGAAAGTTTATACATGCAATTATGCAATTTACAAAAGAGCGCTGATAATGCAACAATGCATTTACAAAAAGAGTGCTGATAAGGCAATGATGCATTTTACTAAAGAGTGCTGATAATGCAATGATGCATTTTACAAAAGAGTGCTAATAATGCAATTTACAAAAGAGTGCTGATAATGCAATGATGCATTTAAAAAAGAGCGCTAATAATGCAATTTACAAAAGAGTGCTGATAATGGATATCCTGGTTGTATAAAGTTTGCCTGAATACCACAGTCCTGGAGACAGAGAAGAGGCCAATACCCTCAGTAATAGGAAGCTTCCCTGGGTGACTGAGCCAATTGTACCTGTACACCCAGTGCACATCAAGGGTGAGTGATTGCGTAGTGATAAGATATACTTACCAGTAGTGATGTACCGAACGGTTCGCCGGCGAACGGTTCCTGGCGAACATAGCATGTTCGCGTTCGCCACGGCGTGCGTACATATGCGCGGTTCGACCCGCCCCCTATTCGTCATCATTGAGTAAACTTTGACCCTGTACCTCACAGTCAGCAGACACATTCCAGCCAATTAGCAGCACAGCCTCCTAGCAGACCCTCCCACCTACTGGACAGCATCCATTTTAGATTCATTCTCAAGCTGCATGCTTAGTAAGAGGAGGGAAAGTGTAGCTGCTGTTCATAAGATAGGGAAAAGCATAGCTAGGTTAGGGATAAGGGTATGCTTTTTTTGGATTTTTTTTTCTATCTAATGTAAATGCACTTAGTTGTCTTGCCACTGCTGCCAGCTTCTGTGTCAGGCTCACAGTGCCCATTTCCCCAGTCAGTGCCACCAATTACATCTGGTGTCACAATAGCTTGGATTTAAAACAAAAAACTTTTTTCACTGTTATAGATTGAATAGCAGTCAGTTGTCTGCCACTGCTGCCAGCTTCTGTGTCAGGCTCACAGTGCATACTGTGCCCATTTCCCCAGTCAGTGCCACCAAATACATCTGGTGTCACAATAGCTTGGATTTAAAAAAAAACTTTTTTCACTGTTATAGATTGAATAGCAGTCAGTTGTCTGCCACTGCTGCCAGCTTCTGTGTCAGGCTCACAGTGCATACTGTGCCCATTCCCCAGTCAGTGCCACCACTTACATCTGGTGTCACAATAGCTTGTATTTAAAAACAAAAAACTTTTTTCACTGTTATAGATTGAATAGCAGTCAGT
>OW240914.1:86369591-86546091 GCA_933207985.1 Pelobates cultripes | reverse complement strand
GTGTTGCCATCATGGAGTTTAGATTAACAATTCTTAGTGCTGCCATGGCATATGAAGCTGCTTAAGCCTGAGTATTGGCTGGTGAGACATTCTGTTCTCCAGGAGACACCAAGACAGCCCGTCGTGCTGGGTAGGTGAGATTCTGGCCCTGGCCTTCTTATCTTATGGCCACAATTACAAGGCCCCTTATTTTGCCATCCAAAGTACCCGTTAGCAAGCTTAGAATGTCACTGTGAGAGGCTCAACCATGGGGCCACCTGAGCTCAACACAGATTAGCTAAGGGAATCAGATGCCATCAGGGCCGGTGCAGATTTATGTGTGTGTGTGTGTGTCCCTGCTAAAAGGTAAGAAGAAGGCAGGGGAAGACATTGAGATAGATTTTCACATCTCACCCATCTTCACACAGCATAGACCTTATGCACCCTTCACACACAAACTGTCACGACTACCAGTGTGGTCCAACATGCAAAACTATGTAACATCTACATTGACTATAGAAGACAGACAGAACGTAAACCGGTCCTTAGAATGGCCGGGTTAATACGTTGAAAGACAGAGTGGTTAAAGGGAAGCCGAGGTCAAGGAAGCCAGAAATTCACAAGATCAATAAGGAAAGCCAAGTCAGGAAAACCAGAGATAAGAATAGTCAGGAGTAGCCAGAGTCAAGGTACCGGGAAGATCAAATAACAAGAACAACGCACTCTCGGGAACAAGGAACTAGAGAACTTCAGGGGTTTAAATTTCATTTAATATCATTTAATATCCTTGTGCTGTGATTGGTCAGAGCTTGGCCTCTGACCCCAGAACGTGCGTGTGCGTCGGTTTTGTGATGTCTCACGCACGTTCGCGTGACCCTTGGAGGATGAACTATAAATGTGCGCGACCTCGTGATCGGCGCCATTTTGTTTGCCACTTGTGGAGGGGACGGACGCCCCAGCGGAACGGCTCCCGACTCGCTGCTGAACAGGTAAGTACACTAACCTGTCAGCGTGGTCGCACCGATCGGGGGCCAAGACACAAACACACACTACACCCCTCACACACAGTACACCCCTCACACACACACTGCCCACACACAGACTGCCCTCCTTACACACACACACACACACACACACACACTGTCAGGGATCTTGTCAGGGAGGTGGGAGTCCAGTAGGCAGAGATTTGTGCTCACATTTGCAGATATACACAGTCCAAGATGTTAAGGTTAGAAACCACCAGGACTGTGAATCTGTGCACAGGGGCTGTGCATGAAAGGTGCTCCAATTGACAGTACAGACAAGGACATAAGCAGAAGGATCGTCGAGGATAAGCCAAAGTCAGAGGATGCCAGAGGTCAGGATAAACAAGGAGGAAAGCCAAGGTCAAAAGCCGGGATCAATCTGGATAACAAGTATCAGGAGACAAAACAGGAACAACACACGATCACCAGAATCAAAGAACTGTCAATGTTCTCATGGAGACGAAGGTTTAAATACTGATACCGGAGAAACTGACGGAAGCAAAGCACAGAGGGATGGACACAGGTTTCTTCAGGAAGGAAGAGATTCTTTATTGGATCACCGATCGGGACTCAGAGGGACTAATGTCACCAAAAATACAGCAAGTTCTGAGCCCTGAACAATAGTGCAGGCTCCCTATATAGGCACATAACTCCTCCCATATTAAGCTCCACCCGCACATTCTCTTGACCAATCATTACAAATAAGAATTAACTTCCTGCTTGACCGCATGGCTTGTCCAGCACAATGGAGGAGGGGAATACTACATCCTGTATTCTTGCACATGCTCCGTACACTACTGATCGTATCTTGCCTCGTGCAACCAACTGATCGATACGTCAGCATATGCACGTACACATGCCACGTGGTAATCTCGGCCTACTAAATTTATTTTTACCGAGATTCCACCACATTCCCCCCTTTGATGCCTCTTGATATTTTACAATTACTTGAGGCATCACTTAACCTTGGTTTGCATACACCACAAGTTACCTTTGAACCAGACCAGACTTATCCTATGATGTGAATCTTCAACACTCGTCTTCCTGCATTGGTTCTCCCTGATCTAGAGCCTTATATTTATAAATTGCCATTATCTGTGCAGCAGCCTTCCTCTCTGCTATATTTTCTATCAGGCTTTGCACAGACCTAACTACTAAGGGTATAAGACACGGCAGGAGTAGACACAACATTAAAATCAGTAGGACTCCACCTACCACTGCCTTAAGCCCTCCAAACCACTCATACCAGCTACCAAACCAACTACTTGGATTGTACCCTTTCCATACCTGAGTAGGCACATGCGCTAGTTTAACCATATGGCTAGTAAGCTCAGCTATTGCTTGCCCTTCGTCATCTATTTGAAGACAGCAATTGCTCAGGTTAAACTTCCCACATACACCTCCCTCTACTGCCAAAAGATAATCCAAGGCTAATCTATTTTGGTAAACTGCTGTCCTCATCCTGGTATTATGCTTCGCTAGAAGATTAAGCGCTTGTGATGTCTCGTTAGTAATGATCTCAACCACCGCCTGTAACCTTATAATGCGGTTGAGCATATAAATAGGGTTCTATAACCAAAGGTACCATCCTCTGCCCACATGGCTGGCCCATAATAATCTATAATACGCTGGGGAGGCCATTCATTATCTTCCCAGGCACCTATCTCTATGGGTCCCCTTTTCTTCCTATGATTCACATCATACACTTTAACACCTAAAGTCTCACCTGTTTCAATAGGCAACAAGAAAAAGGATAGTTTTAACATACCCAACACACATGCCCCTTCCCAGTCCTGTGGTAACTCCGAATAGGCCTTCTTACCACAGATCCAGTACAAATTCGCTGGGGCTCTCCAGTTAGATGTGATGGATAGATCAAACCATACGTCCTTTAAATTGGCATATCTTGCAAGCGGGTTAGATGGTTCTGAGACATTTGAAGCCGACCACCAAGTTGTATTCTTTGTATCATCATCATAAGCTTTTTGCCCTAGACAAGTTAATTCTCCTACAGAAGTATTATACATCATTCCTTTCCTCGCTATGCAAACATAACCTATGATGGAGGTCTTCAATCTCCACTCAGATTTACCTCTAACACTCATATGATAGTCGGCTTGTGTAGATATTAATTGGTCAACTGCCTCAGAACCGGACATTACCTCCTTTGCTTCCCAAGGCCATTGGTCTCCCATGTTAGTACCTCCACACACATAGCAGTTGGTAACATTAAGACTACCGGCAATACTCTCGGCTAAATCAATGAACAAGTTTTTAGCATTATGGGGATCTTATTATCTATGCTCATCTCTTCATAAAAGGAATGGTATACTTGATGAGTTTGGGAGGTTACCGTATCAGTCTCTATCCCTATAAACAATATTGTCCCAGGGTCTAAACCCGTCCCATATATTTGAAACCCAAATAAATTACCATGTTTATCTAAGAACTTGTCAGGGTTATTTATAAGTATATGGATTGGATTGCATTCCATAGACTTACAATATGGATCAGTAGACAACTTAGTCACAATCATGTCCTTGTCTGCTGTCTGTCCCCAAGTCGCCCACCCCACACAAGACCAATATGGGCAGAAGTTATAATCTCTATTTGGGCATCTTGGACTTACATATTTATTTTTACTACTGGGACAAATATATTTATCGTTAGACCCATACGTCCTCTCCCATCTAAGATCCCCACATACATTCCACGACTTTCTACCACTTGATATTGCTTTACACGCATCAAATAGCAGAGCACCTGAAGAATATACGGATTTTAATACCGTCTTATTAATTAGGGTCCCCTGAGAATCTCCATTTCTGAGAGTCAACCAAATTGTACGGGGTTGATACTCAGGACTGAAGCACTTAGGTTCTCCTACTCCTAAATGACACACACTATATTCTATATTTAAGTATCTACATCTTGATACATCTCCTTTACACTCATATTGCGAATGCCAAATTAGGGTCTGGGATATATGGTTACCTGTTCTTGTAGTCTTAATGCATACCTCACAGCTAGGAGTGTTGGTACCTCTACCTTCCTGAATATAAAAATACACATAAATAAACATTATTAAAAATACATCTTTCGTCGTCATCCTCAGTCTTCGTCCGTGCGAAGGCACCTCAGCTTCCAGGATGTAAGGACTGCAGGGAATGGAGTTCTGCTCGTCTTCACAGGGGTCCCCTCAAGACTTTCCCTGACTTATACACTCGTTGGTGAGTGGACAGGCTTTATTATGGCCTTCTCACTCACTTACCAAGTCTCTGAAACAATAAAATTTGTAATCTACAAGGTTCCTCGTCACTCCGACTGAGTCGTGCGTTTTAACCGGATCTTGCAGGGATTCTCTGGATTTGCTGTAACTTGCCAGGAATCGGCTGCTGCTGGTTTAACCCTGGAGTGATGTATCCACGGAGCCACTTCGGCTACTTTTATCGCTGTAGGGGTAGACAGAAGAACAACATAAGGACCTCTCCACTTGGGCCCTAACGGCACATTATTCCACTCTTTAATCCACACTTGGTCGCCTGGGTGGTAACTATGAATTGGGGGATAAATATTCACAGGTAATCTATCTTGTACCCATTTCTGTACCTCCTCCATAGTCTTACCCAACTCTACAACCTGCTGCCGGGTAATTCCTTCTCCCAACTGACTCAAATCCCCCCTTAAGTTACCAAGCACGGGAGGTGGTCGCCCGTACATGATTTCAAAGGAGAGAGGCCCATCCTTCTGGTAGGTGTACTACGGATTCGCAATAGAGCTATGGGCAAGAGAACGTTCCACTTAAGTTGGGTTTCCTGACACATTTTAGCCAACTGATTCTTAATAGTTCTATTCATTCTCTCTACCTTACCAGAACTCTGGGGTCTATATGCCGTATGAAGCCTCCACTTTATACCAAGCATATGAGTCAATTGTTGTAGGCACTGATGAACAAAAGCTGGACCATTGTCCGATCCTATAGAGCAGGGTAGTCCATATCGGGGTATTATTTCTCGTAGCAGGAATCTCACGACTTCTCCTGCTTTCTCTGTACGAGTAGGACATGCTTCTACCCAGCCTGAATAGGTGCACACCACTACCAGCAGGTAGTGATGTCCACCCGATTTAGGCATCACTGTATAGTCAATTTGTAAATCGGACATGGGAAGTCCCCCCATAAACTGGACTCCTGGTGGCTTTACTGGTCCTTGTCTTGCATTATTTTTAGCACACGTTACACATCTACGTACAATGGCCTGAGTCAAGTTGGACAATCTTGGTATGTAGAAATGTTTTCTGAGAGATTCTTCTGTACTGTCTCTCCCAGAATGTGTCCCGTTATGATAGTTTTGGACAATTTCTACCGCTAGTGATGCTGGAATAACTATTCTTCCATCTTCTAACTGATACCATTTGTTCTCCAAATACTTTCCAGGTTCAGTCCTTAACCACTCCTCTTCTTGAGCTGTATAAATTGGAGTCCATTGAGACAGTGGAGTTGGTATAAGAGCAGCTATATGCCCCACATATTCCTGTCTTCCTGATTCAGCAGCACGCTTAGCTGCACTATCTGCCATCCGATTCCCTTTGGTTACATCACCATCTCCTCTCAGATGCGCCCGACAATGTATAATACCGACTTCTTTCGGCTCCCACACTGCTTCCAATAGTTGTAGGATCTCAGCTGCGTATTTGATTTCTTTGCCTTCTGAATTCAATAGTCCTCTTTCTTTATACAAAGCTCCATGGGCATGAGTGGTTAAAAACGCATACTTGGAGTCCGTGTAGATGTTCACTCTTAAACCTTCAGCCAATTGTAACGCTCGTGTCAGTGCTATCAATTCTGCCTTTTGTGCTGATGTTCCTTTTGCCAGTGGCCGAGCTTCTATCACCTTGTCTATCGTTGTTACTGCATATCCTGCATAGCGGATCCCTTCTTTTACATAACTACTGCCGTCGGTGTAATATTGAACATCAGGGTTCTGGATGGGAAAATCACGAAGATCTGGTCTACTTGAAAATACTTCATCCATTACTTCCAAACAATCATGTTGACTTTCAGTAGGTTGTGGCAAAAGGGTAGCTGGATTTAAGGTATTTACAGTCTCTAAATGCACTCTTGGGTTTTCACACAACATTGCTTGATACTTGGTCATACGGCTGTTACTAAACCAATGATTTCCTTTGTAATCCAACAACGTCTGTACTGCATGTGGAACTCGTACATAAAGTTCTTGACCCAGAGTGAGTTTATCGGCTTCAGCTACTAGCAGGGCGGCTGCAGCTACAGCTCTTAGACAAGGTGGAAGTCCGCTGGCCACTGCATCCAGTTGCTTAGACATGTAGGCAACAGGTCTTTGCCATGATCCCAAGTACTGTGTCAATACTCCCACAGCCATTCTTCTTTGCTCATGTACATACAGGTAGAATGGCCGTGTGTGGTCAGGTAGACCTAATGCTGGGGCACTCATCAAAGCCCTCTTCACATCTTCGAATGCCGTTTGCTGTTCTTGAGTCCATAAGAAGGGGTCGTGCTCTGTACCTTTGATAGCTGCATACAGAGGTTTTGCCAGTATCGCGTAGCTGGGAATCCATATCCTACAGAAGCCTGCTGCCCCCAAGAATTCTCGCACTTGTCTTCTATTCCTGGGTATCGGTATTTGGCACACAGCTTCTTTTCTCTCTGGCCCCATAATTCTTTGACCTTCAGAGATATGGAATCCCAGATATTTGACAGTTGGCAAACACAACTGAGCCTTCCTTCTAGACACCTTGTATCCTGCCTTCCAGAGAATGTGTAGTAGATCGTGCGTTGCTTGCTGACATACTTCCTTTGTAACTGCTGCTATCAACAAGTCATCTACATATTGTAATAATACACACTCTCCTGGGATAGACTCGAAATCTAGTAGATCTTGACTTAGAGCTGAACCAAATAGGGTAGGTGAATTTTTAACCCCCTGGGGCAATCTTGTCCAGGTCATTTGGCGTTTCGAGCCCGTTACAGCATTTTCCCATTGGAAAGCGAAGATACATTGGCTTTCTGCGGCAATTCGGAGGCAAAAGAAGGCATCTTTGAGATCTAAGACTGTAAAGTAAGTAGCCCCGCCCGGAATTAAAGCAAGCAGGTTATATGGATTGGGCA
Organism: Pelobates cultripes; assembly: GCA_933207985.1. Taxonomy (NCBI): domain Eukaryota; kingdom Metazoa; phylum Chordata; class Amphibia; order Anura; family Pelobatidae; genus Pelobates; species Pelobates cultripes. The sequence goes on along the minus strand of OW240914.1, from coordinate 86,538,942 downwards.
CGACTGGATGTATACTAACAACCGCATCATTGACTGCTCTCAAGTCCTGCACAGGTCGATACTCATCTGTACCGGGCTTTTGAACAGGCAGCAATGGGGTGTTCCAGGGGGAAGTACAGAATTTTAGGATACCATACCGTATGAACTTATCCAGATAAGATTGGATGTTCTTCTTAGCCTTCTGCGGAATATGATATTGTCTCAGGCTTACTGGATAAACCCCAAGTTTTAGTTCGATTTTAATAGGTGGAATATTGCGGGCCAGTCCTGGTGGGTTGTTCTCTGCCCAAACTCCTGGTATGTTAAATAAGGATTCATCACTCCTCGGGTTTTGGCTAGTCAACACTGTATAAAGTCGCCACTCTTCTTCCTTTGGTACGGACAATGTCATAATACCTGAGGGTCCATTAAACTTTAAGGATGTTGTTCCATTTGGTAGGAACGTAATCTGCGCTTGTAATTTGGATAGCATATCACGTCCCAGCAATTGGACTGGACACTCAGGCATATAAAGGAATTGATGTTTTACTACGTGGCCTCCCAATGTACAGAGTCGACTTTTAAGAACCGGTTTTTCAGCACTTCTTCCAGTTGCTCCTATTACAGTAATAGTTCTTCCAGATGGAGGAGCAACTTGATTAGTCACCACCGAATGTTCAGCACCAGTGTCGATCATAAACGCACTCCTTTTTTCCCCTATTGATACATCGACCATAGGCTCCGCTCGACCAAGGGGGATGGAGCCCGGTCGGTATCAATAGTCCTCCATGACCGTGTCAGCCAATCCCACAAAGTCCCTACCTTCTCTATCGCGAGACCTTTGCGCTGCTGGATAGTACCTATCTTCCTTACACTTCCTCTGTTCCCATTACTCCCTCTATTACCATTACTCCCTCCGGGGCCTCCTCTACCTCTCGCTCTGCCTCTAAAGTTTCCGTAACCTGCCCTGGGTAAGTCTCTCTCATACTGCTCTCTTTGCGGACACTCGTTCCTCCAATGCCCTTCTTCCTTACAGTACGCGCACTGATTCCTACTCAAAGGCTCCCTATTCCATCTACCATCGCCTCTATCTGGGCCCCGTCTATCTACGCCTGCGATCGCTACCGCTAGCATATCTGCCTTTCTACGCATCTTGCGCTCTTCCTCTTTCTTACTTTCTGTTTCCCTATTCATATATACTTTGTTCGCTACCTCCATTAGTTGGGTGATAGACATACCTGCAAACCCTTCTAATTTCTGTAGCTTGCGCTTAATATCTCCGTAAGCTTGGCTGACAAAGGCGGAGTTTACCATTCGGGAATTATCAGCGTCTTCCGGATTAAAGGGGGTATACAAGCGGTATGCCTCCAATAATCGGTCATAAAAGACACTGGGCGCTTCATCACTTTTCTGAATCACCTCAACTGTCTTCGACATGTTAATAGCTTTCTTCCCTCCGGCTTTCATGCCAGCAATTATAGCATCTCTATAGGCTTTAAGTTGAGCCATATCTGCGCCATTTACATTCCAGTCAGGATCGGTGTTAGGGTAATGTGTTGCGGCCCATGCTGCCGGATTGGCTTGATTTAAAGCACGGGCTCTCTCCTCTAGCGCCTTAATGGCCGCTTGGTTAATCCTTGTCCTTTCCTCATTATTGAACAATGTCATTAATAACTGCTGGCAATCAGCCCATGTCGGGTTATGTGTCTGAACTATCGAGGTGAACAGATCGGTCATAGCTTGTGGTTTCTCAGTGTACGAGGAATTGTGGGTCTTCCAATTCAAGAGATCGGTAGTCGTGAACGGGACATATACGAAGACTGGGTCAGCATGTGCCATTTGACCTGCGGCATCGATATAGGCTGACCCAGGATTCAGACGAAGAGGCATCTGATAATGTTTTAATTGTTGGGTACCGGTCAGTTGTCGGGTTAGTATGGGGCTACGTGGAGGGGCGTCAGTTAAAGGTTCCGGTCGAGAGGTAATAGGGCATGAGGATGTGGGAACTTGATTTTGGGAAAAGTTAGTGAATAGTATACTCCGAGCCGAGCTAGAAGAAGCTTGACCGGAAGTTTGAAGTGGCGCCAAATCAGGATATTCAAATCTAATGGGGGTTGGTCCTGGTTCCGGAAGGGGAGTTTTAATACGAGGGGGGGTGGATTCTGTACTGGAGGAGGAAGCGGAAGTGGATGGGGGCAATAGGGGAAGGGGTGCAGAGCTTCCTGCATTCGCGTCACTTCCTCTTAAAGGAAAGTAAGGAGGCGGCAAAGGGATCTCGGACTCAGGGGGCGTGTCCAAAATGGGCCTAACACCAGTCCTAGTGGACAAACAAGTCCTGGCCACCATGAGGCGACATTGCTCCTCGTGGCATATCCGGATCCATTTTGGCGAGTCGTTTACGGCCTGCCCCCAACAATCAATGTATGGAAACTGTCCGTAAAGTTCAGGCCTACCTGATACAGCCACGTGTACACGCTGTACCAGGGTTGGATCCAAACTGCCACGCGGCGGCCATGCCGCAACCAAAATAGGCCACTCCCTAGTGCACAAAGTGACCAAACGTACAGGAGACATTTTAACCCCAAAATCACATGTTTTGAATCCCTTTTTAAAATTCTTTACCATACAACCTAAGGGATCCGAAATCGTTGACTCTGACGCGCCCATACTTATCAATGGAACGTCGTTGACAACGAATACTATGCACGCGTTCTTATTCAACAGTCACACCCGTTTCCTCTGGCAACAGCACCACGTGGTACAGTTACCGAGTGAAACGTACACAATAACACAATAATCACTCAGGGAATTCCCGTACACACACAGCTGTTACACCAGTCACTAAATAATCAATATTATGCCCTTTGGCGAAACTATACAGTCACCCACGCTATAATTCTCTATATATGAATTACCCGTCTATAACACACCCCAGTAACATCGTCTTTTACTAGTATCGGTTACAGTACGGTTAGCATAGGTCAAAGCACAATTTAAGGTCACAATACAATTATTAGTGGTTACGGTGTTAAACATGCAATAGACGACAATGATTAGTACTTATATACAGTGTCAGTAAATATACAGGGTTATGGTACCGTGCACTATGATACAGCAACACACTATTAACACTCTCGCTAGACGGCTGAGCTCGCGCTATCTAACAAGATATACACTTTACTAACAATCTTTAACACATTTACAATCCCAACTAAACTATTGGCCAGTACCTTGAATGGACTACCTAAAACTATATACACCCGTTTTGGTTAGCCACACTGCCCAAACACCACATATAGCGAACTAGAGGGCGAAATTTACAAAATTGCCCTTCTAGTCTATTTACTCTATCAAAAGTCTAGTGGGTTCCAAATTTACACGCCTTCCCACTTAGCCAAGATAGGTTGAGAGCTAGCGAACCGAATTTACACAGGCGCCGCTTAGTCTCCCGGTCCCTCCGACCTAGCGAACGTAATATACACCCTAGAACGCTAGTCTAGACAAGACACCGGTGTCCGGCTAGGGCTATTTACACAGGACCCCGCCTGACTAACCAGATCAAACGGTCTTACTAAAGAGCGTTCGATCGAGCGGTGCGCCTTCGCTCCTTCCCTCCGACAGAGGGGGCAGATTCCATACACAGATTTAAACCCCTTTTGGGCCTACCGCACAATCGGTATACCCCTAGTGGGTCTGCCGTCTAAAACAGCAGTTGTCTTACCTCCTCGTTCCTGAACCTGAGTTCACACTCATCGACGGGGACACCCCAGCACTTCTTACGTAGAGGCCGATGATCTCCTGGACAACAGACCAGTGGCGCCGAGACGAAGGGAGGTCCACGCAGAAGTTCAGGGGTGCAGCCGTAGAGAACGTGGGCAAAGATAGACCGTCTCACGCCTCTGCCTCTCAGCTACCGTTGAACGATGAGCTTCCCGGCCAATGCACCAAATGATACCGGAGAAACTGACGGAAGCAAAGCACAGAGGGATGGACACAGGTTTCTTCAGGAAGGAAGAGATTCTTTATTGGATCACCGATCGGGACTCAGAGGGACTAATGTCACCAAAAATACAGCAAGTTCTGAGCCCTGAACAATAGTGCAGGCTCCCTATATAGGCACATAACTCCTCCCATATTAAGCTCCACCCGCACATTCTCTTGACCAATCATTACAAATAAGAATTAACTTCCTGCTTGACCGCATGGCTTGTCCAGCACAATGGAGGAGGGGAATACTACATCCTGTATTCTTGCACATGCTCCGTACACTACTGATCGTATCTTGCCTCGTGCAACCAACTGATCGATACGTCAGCATATGCACGTACACATGCCACGTGGTAATCTCGGCCTACTAAATTTATTTTTACCGAGATTCCACCACAATACCTTGCTAATGTGCTATCTGCTTTAGGTGGACATAGAGAGACAGGAGCAGCCACACGTAAAGTCCAGGCCCCCTAGTGCTGCAGACAAGGCAGGATAGGACATCAGGCAGCAACATGAACTGAAGTGTGGTTCAGAGACAAGACAGCAGGACTAAGGCAGCAAGAGTCCAGAGTTCAAAGCACCCATCACACACACTGCCCTCACCACTCCACCCTTTACAGCTGGATCCAGGGAGCAGCAGCCTTTAGTGCAGGTGCTTGTCCTTGCTTTTTTTTTTTGTTTGTTTACATATAACGATTGTGTTTTATTGAAGGGGGCTGGTGAAGGGGGCAGGGGGCTGGTGATAAATGTGGGGCAGGGTGCTGGTGATAAAGGGGGGCAGGGGACTGATGAAGGGGGGCTTGGGGTTGATGAAGGGGGTAGGATTTTGTTGAAGGGGGTGCAGGCGACAGATTGTGAATGTGCCGGAAATTGTCTAGAGGGGGTCAAACAAAGATGGCGAGGGGACGCCTCACACAGGGCGCCTGAACACCTAAGGCCGGCCCTGTCAACCATGACCGGTGCATTCTGTGCTGAGGTATATTGCCATAGATCTCTCAAAAGATTTTAAATTGAATGAAGATTTAACTGTGTCCCTGAGGTTATTCCATAATTGCGGTGCTCTGTAGGAAAATGAGGATTGAGCCACTTTGTATTGTGGTATCATGATAGTACTGGATCCGAAGTTATAGGAGGTGGGAACAGCTGGGGAGATTCTACTCAGGTAGGCTCGGTATTGCTGAGTTAATGTTGTTTGGTGATTTTACTATTATTTTGCTTTATCTAGTGCTATTTAGTTATCTGGCACATATCAAAGCTATATATATTTTTAAGAGGGTCTCTTTCACTGCACTATCCCATATTTTGGGGAATGTGCTTATTTATTTCTATCTTACTATGACTTTAAGATGCAAAGGCCAAGGACTCCTGTATGCATACATATATGAAAGAGCTACACACACACACACACACACACTTACTTTCTCTGTCTCTCTCTCTGCAAGGTGAATTTAAAGTGAATTTCAAATTTGGCTACTCTGGTCTTAAATTTGAAATTCTCTTTGAATTCACACTTTAATAATTACTCACTAAATTGTTACTGAGAACAGGCATAAATACATTCATCTTATCTGTAAACTGAGATTTAGCTTAGTGCCACGGTTCATGTTTTTGGATGCTAATGTATGGCTTACTGCTTGGCACTCAGAGGGTTAATCCCCTTTGTCAGCCATCAGAGTGACATCATAGATTGAGAATGCACACAGCCCTGAGAGCTTCCTGCTGCATATTTAGAGCTCCACGGCTATCATTCACATTTGCCCGGCCCTATTTCATATCAGGCAGCAGCATTCGAAAAGAGAGTTTCTTTAGGACAAAAAAAAAATAAAATCTCTGGGCCCCTTAATCTGCAGACTAAGCCGATGAAAGAAAAATGTGATCAGAAATGGCACAAAGCTGTTTTAGACGTTCTTCAAATAATGGTCTGCTTTATTCGTTAGCTGAACAAAGAAATACAGCAAATGCAGCAAATAACATTTGGCCAGGTGGGCTGTACAGCTGGACCTGGCAGCAATTCTCACATTATCTGCACAACCTTGGTACTTGTCTATTCAAAGACTTCCAGTGTTTTCCATTGTACAGCCAGAGGCACATCCTGTAGGACATGCAGTGGAGGGGTCTAATAGCCTAGTACAACACATTATTAATAACTGTTCAACAAAATCACAAAATTGTTGTCTTAGACTAATAGTGTGTATTATTTTTATCCAATATATATGAGGGATGCTCAGTGAGGTCTTCAAGGAGCATAAAGTTGTGAATACGATAAACTTTAGGGGCAAAACAGAGTTAAAGGGACACTCCAGGCACCATAACAACTTCATCTCAATGGGTTTAAATGGTTTACAAATAGCGTAAACCTAAACTTCCCCCATAGGGAAAGTATTGGATTGGCTAAAATCAGCAAGGGGCAGAGCCAAACACTGTTTTGGTCAATCAGCACCTCCTCATAGAGATGCATTGAATCAATGCATCTCTATGAGGATAATTGGCTGCCTACTGTGCAGCCCTGAGCCAGGAAGCCCCTCCAGTGGCCATCTGAGGAGTAGCCACACTGAAAATACAGTGTTTACATGAAAATGAATGAAGGGAGTTATTATACTCACCAGAACATCTACATTAAGCTGTAGTTGTTCTGGTGACTATAATGTCCCTTTAAGTAAAGTTTGGATTTTGCTCCCTAAACCAAATCCTAATTTTTAAAGCAGCTCTGTCACTTTTCAGTGTTTGTTGATAGTCCAATGCAATTAAAAGTTCTCATAAGACAAACTAGAGACTACTTTGTCTTATTCTGACATTAAATTTTGTCTATTACAGCTGCGAAAAGGACATCCCGAGAGTAGGTCTATGGAACATTCCGAGGTCTCGCAGAATCCTTTGCTGCACTCTCATAGCAATGACGCGGACTCCAGGCAAATGAAGCACCAGGAGCCACAACGGTTGCCCAGAGCCAATAATTGTGATGGGGTGCCTTTCCCCCCCTCTAACACTGGCACAAAATTAAAAAAAAAAAAAACACATCTCTGAATGTCTTCTATGGAAATGTATTTGATCTTCCTCCTTTATATCCTAGGGCCATGGTTAAGATTATTAGTGAAACTTGAAAGGATTTAGTGGGCATGCCACACCCATTCAGAAAAACTATGCTATCCCTGATTACAATTCATATCCAGCCCACAGTTTCCATTCATTAACCTAAGTTAGGGTACACAGTTATTATTATTATTATTATTATTATTATATTTATATAGCGCCAATAAATTCCGTAGCACTTTACAATTGGTGGACTAACAAACATGTAATTGTAACCAGACAAGTTTGACGCACAGAAGCAGAGGGGTTGAGGGCCCTGCTCAATGAGTGAATGATGCACAAAGCAGATCTATCAGTGGATCTTCCATGTGACTAGATTTAACAATCAAAACCTCTAATGAGGAAAAGGAAAGCAACACCCTGCAGGAAGTGATATTTAGCAGTAACAGTAGCTGGTATGTAGCACAGTGGGAACCCATGGGAACGCTGTTACCTTAATGTATTTGCAGAGAGAACGGAGTTCCCATACTTCGTACTGTGAAGGGAAAGGCGCAACTTACAGTATGGATACAGGTATTGGGCATTTAAAAAATGAAGACAAATTAAGTTTAGTAAAAAGAAGAGGAGAAAAGTCAGCGCTTGTATATTACTGTAAAATGTCCTGAGGCAGCTCAAACACTAAGTCCAGAGTTTCTTTTATCCAGTGTAAGAAATTGAAGAAGCAGGAGGGGGGTGCCAACAATGTCCTTGTGGGAGCGTAAGTATAGCTCAAAATATTTTGCTTAGGCGGAGCAATCCCTGCCTAGGGGTGTACTGCAGTGTACAGGTCAACAGTTAATGTACCTCTACAGCAGTGTTCAGATATAAAAGAGAAGTATACAGAAAACAATATGGTGTAGTATGTCAAACCGAAGAAGGGATAAAAGTAAATTAGAATATTGCACTCACATATTTTGGAGCCGGAACAGCGGTTCCCTGGATATGGCTTGGAGTGGTATAATCCCCACTCTAACATATGAATGTTGCTTGGGCCTCTCCGTTTATGGATATGGAAGAAAGAAAGGAAAAAATCCCAATAGTGTATAACTGTGAGGCTACAATAAAACAAATATGTTGAAAACGTACTCACATTTAATGGAGCAAATACAGATTGCTCAATCCAGTAGGTGTAGGTGGTTGTTTGTCCCCACCAAGGACCAGGGTGTTCATAAATCCAGCAGTGATCAGTGTGGTCCCATAAAAAAAGATTTATGAACACCCTGGTCCCTGTGAGTACCTTTTTCTTCCATATCCATATACGGAGAGGCGCAAGCAACATTCATATCCTAGAGTGGGGATTATACCACTCCAAGCCATATCCAGGGAGCCGCTATTCCGGCTCCAAAATATGTGAGTTCAGTGTTCTACTTTACTTTTATCCCTTCTTCGGTTTGACATACTACATCATATTGTTTTCTGTATACTTCTGTAACGGATCACCTGGCACCCCGACTGGTACCTCCGTTGAAGGATGCTCCTAGCGCTTCCTGAGGACTCCAAGCACTGCAGCAGACACCACAACCAACGAACCGGAGAAGCATATGAATGCTCTCAAGCATATGAATGCTGTAAGCAGCTGAACAGGAAAAGCATACAATCAGCTTACACTTCTGGCAATCAGCATGCAATCCAATTCCCCCAATAACGAGACGATACTTCGTTTTGAGGTCAAGCAGAACTGACTGTACTGGCACATACAGCCTCTTTTATTCCCAATCCACTTAGTACTGCCCACAGGGTTTTACAGAACAACCAATCAATCTGTACAATACACACAGACACTCCCACACAAAATCCTCCTCTCTGCCTGTGATATAATTACTGAACACAATGGGTAATATAATTATCACAGGCAGAGAAATCCAGTATCATAAAACACATCACAGGGACCCCAAAACATGCAATAACCACAAAAGTATATCCTTGGAACCGGGGGATCTGGGTGAACCACGTATCCAAAATTCACCCAGATCCATTCAGTACTTTGGAATATACAGTTTAATGCAGATTCCACAGAACATATGCAGGCTAAATGAAAAACAATTACTGTATAATGTGTCCACTGTTGTATAGTCCAAAACCACTGCACGATGTCTCTGTGCACCAAATACCGGCGAGATAGCACTGTGTTGAAAAGTCCAAACAGTGTCTGTGAGTTAAAATGGCCGCCATCCATTGTTCTTACCATGTGCCTCTGATACAGGAAATGGTGGCCACCCAGTAACTCCACAGTATGTCCCCAGATGGTTCTTAAAGGACCAGCAGCAGCACAACACAAATCCATTATGCCCAAATCATGTCTTTAAAGGGCAATACATCCCAGGGGCCATAGTCACATGGCAGGAGGCTGGCAATCAGTCTTCTCCAATGCCCAGTGGCGAGGTCGGTTTCGCCACAACTTCTGTGGCAAAACTAGCCACTTAAGACTATAACTATAAGAATATGTGCCTATCCCTGTTTCAGCTGTGAGAACCAAGTATATGGCTGTATGTTTCTTTCAGGCGAATGAGGGCATTCGTATGCTGGCGGTATGAAAACACATTCCAACACTGTTCGTGAAACAAATAAACTACCGAATGGACGACCACACACAAGAGGTCGTGTGGCGCCCATTAACCGATTGCAACATTGTTGCAATCGGTAGTTAAAGGCTTCCCTAGGTGGCCGTCGTTCAGTTACTGACCACGCGGCGGTCGGCCATCTTGGTTCCTTTGTTAGCCCAGCTGTGTTTTGCCGTCGAGCGCCTGGAACTAAAACTCGACGGCGCGAACACCGCTGGACTTCCAGGCCGTTCGGTAGTTTGTTCCCCTAATACCAATCGGTATTTTAACAGTGTTTTAGAAATAATGTGTATTTCGTGCGGCGTTCGGTTAGTTAGACTGGGAGCTGAGCGGTATTCTCACTAACTGTGCGCTCAGACTCCAGCTATCTACCGAACGTCCATTCGTGTAAATAAAGTGAATATAATGGAAGTTATGTATTTTAATGTAAAATGTAAGTTCTGCTGCACGGAGGGATAATCCACTTAACGGTATATTCTAGTGGCAGTATCCCTCTCGTCCAGCAGTGCATGATGGGAGAAATGTATGTGTTGGTCAGTTCCCCATGTAGTCCCCTACTGTACCACCACTGGAATGTCAGTAGGGAAACCCCTTGCATGGGGAATCCCATAAATACAGTGACCTGTGATTAAAAGCTCAGTTGACTCCCAGCCTATGTGTCGTCTAGTTCTTGGGAAGGAAGGATTCTTATAACGCTACCGGGATTATTGTATGCTGTATTTATTTCCTTGGATTATTTTATGCTGTTCCTGTTACCCAGCGGAGATACTGTGGATTATACTACCTCTCCGCTACAATTGGTGGCAAGCGACGGAATTGAAACTACACAGCAAAGCAACGGTCGGCAGAAATTGAAACGAATAGAGGAGAAAGAGCAGCAATTCGGGAGTTAACCCATTCGGATGAAACCGGAGCCGGGAACACGTGGAAACCCGCGAACAGACGGTGAATGGGAACAAATTATGCCCTTTTAAAATGAAACACACTAAAAGAATTGCTTCAAGCAAGAGGAGCAATAGCCAGCAACAAGGCGAAGGCTATCTTGATTGCAGAACTTATGGAAGGAGACAGAGCAGCAGCTGCTGCAGCAGCACCTCCAGTGGAGGAAGAATCAACGGGAATTCGCAAAAGAATTCAGGAGCAGGATGGCTCTATTCCCAAGCCCACCATTTGCAGAGATGGTCAGCAGGCTCTTCGCAGATGTGCAGGAATACATCATGCTCAAAGAGGCGCAGGGGAATCAACAAGCCAGAGAAAGAGCCATGACACCGGTCAATATTTTCCCAGGGAAAGTCAAAATTCCCTACCAAGCCTTCAAAAGTTATTCAGAGGCTGACGGTGGTGTGGATGACTACCTGCAAGATTTTGAGAGGCTGTGTCTACTACACGACCAATTGATGGTCATGGAACAGTTCTTCAATGGCAAAGGTCTCTGCTGAAAACTTTGTAAAGTTGGCATTTGGACCTCTTTGAACTAGTTTGTCCTGCATTACATATTGGACATTGAAGCAATTAATGAGGCACAATTTGGACATCACGTCCGTTCTCTACCTGTGCTGGAGGGTATCAGGATCCCTGCCTACCTACAGAATTGGGTAAGGGACCGAAAACCACACACCCTGCAAGAGGCTGCCAAGCTGGCAGATGAGTTCCAGGATAACCGGAGGGACCAGCACACACAGAACCGACCAGCATCTAACTCCACACCGGCGATTCCCAACAGTGCAGACGGTATGATAAAGGAGCCAGGAACCGCAGCTTTTAGGTGGGGCAAAAAGTCCTTATCCTGCGACCAGTCCACAAAGAAAAGCTGCAGGCTTCCTGGCAGGGCCCATACAAGGTGGTAGAACAGATCTGTGATATCACCTATGTGATCGGCCTGGTCATAGGCGCGGGAGGCAAACGCATGCTCCATGTGAATATGCTCAAGCCATACCACGAGCGCACCGAAGAGGTGACCGCGATCTGTGCCCCTGCCACCAAAGATTTTGATAATCTACCACTCCCAGATCTCCTAGACCAGGAGGGCCAGAGCGGAGACCTGGGAGAAGTACAGTCAGGAGAGCGATTAAACCCCCACAAGCGAACCCAAGTGCAAAGGTTAATACAGGAAAAAGGGGCCACGTTTTCCAATCTACCTGGTTATACCCCGTTAGCCACGCACAAGGTAGAAACCCTAGATCAGACCCCTCTTCGCCAAACTCCTTACCGCATACCAGAAGCCGTCAAAGAAAGTATGCGGAAGGAGATTGAGGAAATGCTTCAGTTAGGGGTGATAGAACACTCTGACAGCCCCTGGGCCTCCCCAGTAGTACGAGTACCGAAACGGGACGGGATGACCCGTTTCTGTGTAGACTACCGGAGGCTCAACGATAAAACTACCTCAGACGGCAACCCCATGCCCCGGATAGACGAGCTCCTGGACAAAATGGCCAGGGGCAAGTACCTCACCACGATAGATCTGTGTAAAGGGTACTGGCAAATTCCGCTAGCGGAGGACACTATCCCTAAATCGGCATTTGTTATCTGGTTTGGCCTGTATCATTTTAAGGTCATGCCATTCGGGATGAAAAATGCCCCGGCTACCTTTCAGAGGATGGTAGATCGGTTATTAGATGGGTTCCAGGAGTACGCGTGCGCGTATTTAGATGATATCGCCATTTTCAGCTACTCCTGGCCCGAGCATCTGACCCACATAGGAGCCGTACTAGACCGGATCAGGGAAGCCAGACTGACCCTCAAACCCAGCAAATGCCATATAGGGATGGCAGAGGTTCAGTACCTAATACACAGGGTAGGAAGTGGACAGCAGATGCCGGAACCTGCTAAAATAGAGGCAGTCACCCAGTGGCCAACCCCTCGCACCAAAACCCATGTACTCGCCTTCTTAGGAACCGCCGGGTACTAACGGAAATTTGTGGCCAACTACAGCACCCTAGCCAAACCTCTCACTGATTTGACACGTAAGAATCTCCCTAAGATAGTAGTCTGGGCCCCAGAGTGTGAACAGGCATTTCAACAGCTCAAAACGGCACTTGTTAACTCACCTGTACTTTCTGCTCCTGATCCAACTAAATGTTTACTCGTCCATACAGACGTTTCTATGTTTGGATTGGGAGCAGTACTGAGCCAAGTTGGAGCAGATGGCGGCGAACACCCAGTAGCTTACCTAAGCCGAAAACTTTTACCCAGAGAAGTAAGCTACGCCACCATTGAAAAGGAGTGCCTGGCTGTGGTGTGGGCCATCAAAAAACTGCAGCCCTATTTATATGGACAACCGTTTACATTACTCACGGATCACAACCCGTTGGTGTGGCTGAACAGGGTGTCAGGAGATAATGCCAGGCTGCTGCGCTGGAGTTTGGCGCTGCAGCATTTTGACTTTACAATTCACTACCGCCCTGGGAAACAAAATGGCAACGCCGACGGGTTATCCCGACAAACAGACCAGGAACCGTGATCCGTGAGTGCTCCTCCGGACATCCCCAAGCCGTTCCGTTGGGATCAGACTGTGTATGCCGGCTTGGTTCTGGGGGAGCATTGTGGCAAAACTAGCCACTTAAGACTATAACTATAAGAATATGTGCCTATCCCTGTTTCAGCTGTGAGAACCAAGTATATTGCTGTATGTTTCTTTCAGGCGAATGAGGGCATTTGTATGCTGGTGGTATGAAAACCCCAGCATTCCTAATGTAATTTCACGAACAGTGAGTTCCAACACTGTTCGTGAAACAAATAAACTACCGAATGGATGGTCACAAGAGGTCGTGTGACGGCCATTAACCAATTGCAACATTGTTGCAATCGGTAGTTAAAGGCTTCCCTAGGTGGCCGTCGTTCGGCTACCGACCATGCGGCGGTCGGCCATCTTGGTTCCTTTGTTAGCCCAGCTGTGTTTTGCCGTCGAGCGCCTGGAACTAAAACTCGACGGCGCGAACACCGCTGGACTTCCAGGCCGTTCGGCAGTTTGTTCCCCTAATACCAATCGGTATTTTAACAGTGTTTTAGAAATAATGTGTATTTCGTGCGGCGTTCGGTTAGTTAGACTGGTAGCTGAGCGGTATTCTCACAACTGTGCGCTCAGATCCCAGCTATCTACCGAATGTCCATTCGTGTAAAGTGAATATAATGGAAGTTATGTATTTTAATGTAAAATGTAAGTTCTGCTGCACGGAGGGATAATCCACTTAACGGTATTTTTTAGTGGGAGTATCCCTCTCGTCCAGCAGTGCATGATGGGAGAAATGAATGTGTTGGTCAGTTCCCCATGTTGTCCCCTACTGTACCACCCCTGGAATGTCAGTAGGGAAACCCCTTGCATGGGGAATCCCATAAATACAGTGACCTGTGATTAAAAGCTCAGTTGACTCCCAGCCTATGTGTCGTCTAGTTCTTGGGAAGGAAGGATTCTTATAACGCTACCGGGATTATTGTATGCTGTATTTATTTCCTTGGATTATTTTATGCTGTTCCTGTTACCCAGCGGAGATACTGTGGATTATACTACCTCTCCGCTACAACTATTCTTTTATATGTGAACACTGCTGTAGAGGAAGATTGCCTGTTGACCTGTATACCACAGTACACCCCTAGGCAGGGATTGCTGCACCTATGCACAATATTTTGAGCTATACTTACGCTCCCACAAGTACATTGATGGAGCTACATTGCCCCCCTGATTCTTCAAATTAAGTTTAGTGCCTACATTTCTTCCTATGCAGGTTTTAAATCCTAAGTGCTAGGTATGTAATCATGAGCCTCTTCCTACACACAAGGCATGCCTTATTTTGGTATGATGTGAGGGGTTCTAAGGTTAGAAGAAGTGGGGGAAATGATTAGCTTTGTACATTTCACTGCCAACATGGAACATTTACTTATTTATATTTAACTTTCACCTACTGTAGCAGGGACGTACAAGGGAAACAAGACATACATGGAAGTGACAGAATTAAAACCTCAATAACAGACTGTGGGAAAAGACATGGCATGATTTACTACAGAGAGTGTAGAGGGATAACTGATACAGGAAGTGCAGTGTGGTGCAGCCACATAGTCACAGCTGCTGTCCTGGGACCAGCCAACTGTTATCAATTCATGTTGTATGAGGTTATTTTAAATTGTGATGGGAAGCACCTATGTATTGAAGAATAGCGTGAAAGTAGTGGGTCACCACAGGTTCTAGAAAAGCAAATACTGTATAAACACCATCATAATTTGAGAGCGGATAAAGGCTACTTGGTACATCTAACCTGCCAATATGTTCTCAGCTTTGTTGTCATGTGCACTTTGTATAGACACAGGAACAATCATATACTCTTTTAAGCCCTTTATGATGTCACAACTTAACTCTGCTCTGTAGTATAGCTATATATTAAAGGGACACTATAGTCACCAGAACAACTACAGCTTATTGTACTTCTACTGCCCACTGCAGTCAGGTACAGATATAAGGCCAGATCCAAGGGAGATCCTCAGATCTCACCACCATGGTCGTGTCGTGCGATTTCATGTGCCGAGTAAAGGCACCCAACCTCTCATAGGTTTTTGACCCCTTATGATGTAAGGAGCATTCTCATCTTGGGTTCGTAGTAATACCTACTTGTTAATGCATTATATAAAGCATTAAAATATACAATAAATAAATGAGGGGGGGGGGATGAGAGAAAGAAAGAAAGAAAGAAAAAGTAAATCAGAAAGATCTTATTTAGCTCAATAGAGACAGAACTTAGCCCATTAACTCAACCACTACAAACATATCCATTAAATAAGTACGGTAAATAGATAGCAGCAGGCTTCAGATCGTCCTGTGGATGATGGTAAAAAAAAATAATAAACTTAAAACAATAAAAATGTGCAAACATCAGGTCAGTATTATCAGTGAGAATGTTATAAAGATTAACGCTCTTAAACTACTTCCATTGCTTTTAAATCACTTAAGGGTCAAACGCCAGTCCAAGATGGCACATGAAATCTCAAATACAGGGTCACAGGTGGCCATAAAGAGGTTAAATTAATGGCCACATTAAGATTTAGTGCATCCTCTTATTACTAAATCAGTGGATCCTACTTATCATTAAAAGGGTAGATACTATTTGAGTAAGTTTAAGCCACATGAGATATGTTGCTATTTTGGTACATAGTTTGAATGAAAACAATAGATGTCAGGGTGAGGCAGTTGTGCATCCATCCTCTGTGCAGTGGAAGGGAGTGGTGGGAAATGTATTAATTCCATACTTACCAATCCCATGGAGCAATGAGCAAATATATGACATCAGGCTTTTAAAAAAAGAAAGGAATGGAGCAAAGACCCCCCCTCCAACAGGCCTGGGATTATCACTTTAAATGGACAATGAAAACATTCAAATATTAAATATTATTTTCGTTCTCTACAATCTATGCAGATTTTCTTGCTTTGCTGTATTAAAAAAAAAATGCCAATGAATAATACGTTGAAGAAAATATAGAATATTCAACCATAAAATGTGTGTCTCCAACACCAGACAGTCAAAAGGGTTATTCCAAGCAATATGACTACTTTGGAGGCTGTATGTGCAGCGTTTCACTATAAAACGCTGCACATACAGAGTTTAACCTTTGGTTGCCGGATGTGTAACTCCACCTCTAGCAGCGTCATTGGGGTATCATCAGCCACAGAATGACATTCTTTGGCTGAAAACAACCAGCTGATTCTTTTAGCCAATGAACGGCGATTCACCAGGCCACTAGGGAGCATCAGAGCCGGTTGGGGAACAAGGCCTGGGTATTCCAGGCATCATAGTCTCTACAGCAGCCCTTGGAGCAACCCTTTAAGGGCTTTCTTGAATTTACTATTCAAATAGACAAGAAGTTTTAAGTTCTAATGCAGATCTGAGTTCGAGAGAGAATGTATAGTGTGTGTGACAGCACTGTGGAATATGTTGGGGCTTCATAAATAATAATAAATATTTCAATACATTCAGTCAAGGACGTGTCTTCTGCGAGGCAAACAAGGCATCTGCCTTGGGCGGCACTTTGCAAACACCCAGGCAGATCCCTTGCTTGCCTCGTGTGCTGGGGGGCTCAAGAGCTGGCCGACTGGCCACTTTTGAGCCCCCCTGAGGCGGGCGGCGGGCAGCGAGGGAGCATACTCATCTGAGCTCTTCCTGCTCAGCATCCTCCGCATGAATGTGTATGTGTTTGTGTATCTGTGTGTACGTCTATGTGTGTGTATATTACTTGGACACACACTGACAGACGCACACTCTCACTGACAGACGCACGCACTGACAAACGCACGCACTCATTGACCGACACATGTCAGTGCGTGCGTCTGTCAGTGAGAGTGTGCGTCTGTCAGTGTGTGTCCAAGTAATTGTGTGTGTATGTCATTGTTTGTCAGTGTATATGAGAGTGTGTGTCTGTCAATGAGTGTATGTGTTGGTCAGTGAGTGAGCGTCTGTCAGTCAAAGTGCAGCCTTGACAGGAAGGGGTGGGGAAAATTTTAATTAGTGGAGGGGGTGCCCGAGCACCGTCCTGCCTAGGGCAGCACAAATCCTAAATACACCACTGCATTCAGTATTCTTATGCAGACTCGAATTACTGCAGTACAGTATAGTTTATAGCATGCTTAACTACAGAGAACTTCTACATTCTGGGCAATTTAATTCTCGCAACAGGTTCAGGCATCTGCTGAGAAATGACATACAAGAAAATGCTTGCATGTACGCATTTGACTTGGCATACAGCACTATGGGGGTTAAAGTTAACTTTTTTTTCCCTCTCTTACTAATTTGTTGTACATATACCTGCCTTAGGACTGTTCCTCTTTAAAATAGACATACAAATAAAAAGATATTATAAGATACTAATTTCATCATTTTACATCAGTAAATCATGCATATGACATGACAAAAACTTATATTCCAAACTTCAGATGAACAACAGGAATCATGGGGTGTAACCCCATCATGTTATGGCAGGGGTCTGCTCAATTCATCCTTAGATTTAATCCTTTCTGCGGAATACAGATAAAACATTTGTAAAAATCGAGAATGGTCAAACGATAAATTGATATAGTAAAAATAGCAATTGGTGAAACGTTAACACTTGGTTTACACGATTTAGAGATTTGACATGTGTGGCCTAGTTTAGCTATAAGTAATTAAAGCAATGCATTGTAAATCCCAAAAGCAATCAGGTTAGTTTAGTCTGGTTAAATTGTTACTATTGTAGAATTACAACTTAAATTTTGTCACTCAGCCATAAAATGACTTGGGCTCCTGGGAATTCCATTTTAGCAGCGGCTTGAGAGCCATCATTGCCTTATCCTCCATCGACGCATGTTTTGGCTTACACACTGGTATTAAAAGCATCATTGAGAAAAGGAACAGAGCAATGTGAGGTGCAGGGATGGGCAGCATTTTCTACATTTACAGGAAATGGGTGAAGCTTTACGTGAAAATTATTACTCAGACATTTGTACTTTGAAGGAAATGTCGTCTGATAGCCCCAGCTCTTGGTTTCCTGTTTTGAGTTCACAATTTCTTTTGGCATAACTGAAAATGGACAGGAAGGGCAGATGAGCATATGGTCACAACTGGTCCCCTTGAACAGCTGAATCACTGGTTAACCTTTTAATTGCTAGAAGTATATAATGCTTTGCAGACCACCTGCTACTTGGGGGGGGGATGGAGGGGGGAGAAGAAACAGATATAACCAATGAATAATGTTAATTGCATATTAACAGACATCCCAAAGTAAGCCAATTATTAGTGTATTATTTAACGTCACACTCCAGACTCCTAAAACACTTTAGTTTGCTGAAATGCTCTGTGTGTAGAGTATTTTTTTTCCATTGACACTGTTTTATTAGTTAGCCTTGTTACAACTCTCTGGCTGTCAATCAGTTGACTGATGCTTTTGCTTCCTGGTTTGGGTTGCTCAGAGCACCAGCCTTGCAAAGACTTCTTCTCACTAAGATGCTTTGGGAAATCTGTAGTTAGACAGCCACATAAAGTCTGGGTTGGGTTAGAATAGGAGAGCTTGCAAAAGCTTTAAACAAGAGATCAGCAGTGTTTGTTTACCTCCCATCTGTCGCTATTTAGAAGGAACAGTCCCTATTTTAGGCCTAAATCCCTCTGTCCCTCTTTTTTATCCCAATGTCCATTTATTCTAGGACCTCCATATTGTAGGTGTAAATGAGTGTATACCAGAACTCCACAGCAATAATACTTCCAGTAATAGGTCTTTAAAATACAGTAAAAGTGTTTAGAAATCACTCTGTGTAAAGAGGATACATTATTCTTGTTCTAAATAAATAAATTTTGTTCCATAAATTATTTTTAAGTCACCTAACATTTCTCAAAGCACCCCCACTCCTGATTACCCCCCATTCCCACCCTTAAAATGAAAGTGTCCTACTTTGTCCATTTTAAAAAGGTATGCATTTGCAAGTAGTTTTTAGATATAGCCACAAGGCAATATTGCATAATTAAATGCATGTGTTTTTATTGAGGGTATTTATTCAAAAAGTGATTTTTATTTTACAGTTTGAATTTAGGCAGTAGAGTTTCCATTCAAATGCACCACTACTTTGTCTTTATTCAAAATATTCACTATTTTTAGTTTATAAAATGGTACCAGAGATGGATCTGCATGAATTATTTTAAAGCAATTGCTGTTAAAGGGACATTAGGCACCAAAACATTTTATATTAATGAAGTGGTTTTGGTCCAGAGACCCTGCCCATATTGTCTGGGAGAATCAAAAATGATTACATTTTAAATTTTTAACCGCCACTAAGTACACTTTCCCATCAAAGATCTTTGATTTTCAAGGTTCTCCAAGTTCAGTTTCATCACAGAATGAAGCCAAATGTAAGCAATAGCATTGGATTAGTAGAGCATGGCAATTTCCATGCATGCAGCTATACTCCCACCATTCTCTATTGCAAGAATTGGACTGAACCCAAATCACAGACACTCTCGTGCCAAGGATTTTGGAGAGGCTTAAAGGACAGCCTCCACAAACTATGAACCTGGTCCCAAGAACCCCCCAAAAAAGGCTATGGTCACTGTGGGAGCAGTACGGGGGCCCTGGACGCTTATTGTGCTTTTCATGTGGGACTGAAGCCCTTTGGGGATGGCCATGACTTTACAAAGAGCGCTTGACTGGGTGATATTCTGAGACACTTTGGAACTCTTCTTCGAATCAGGACTGTGCCAGGATCCAGTCAATTTGCAAGTGGGTATCACTCGGCCCCTCAACTCCAAGGAATGCATGTGAACCCCATTCTGAAGAACAGGACCAAGCCATTGCATACTTGGAACTCCTCACCAAATTGTAGAATAGCCGCAACCCAGTAAAACTTTAACACGCTGTAACTCGGGTGCAGATTCTCTGATCAGGGCGCTTTTTCGTAGAGCGAGGGTGCTCGGTGACGAGTTTTACAAACATACATATTGTATGGGGGTAACAATCCAGGAACAGGGGTTACTGGCGGACATTTTGTATGCTGAGCCTACGGGACTGAGAGGGCACAGCAGGGAGCTGGGGATAATGTAATCAAAATTCCAAGACAGAACAGCGCCATGGAGGGACAAATGCATTTTAGTGCATTGCTATGTATTGAGGACTTGCTGCAGGAAGAGTGAATAGTTCTGCGTATGAACAGCTGTGCTCTGTACAATAAAGATCATTCTACCGCCTACATTCAGACTCATTTAATGTGTGGAGGAAAAGCTATAATCACTGCTCTACAGGAGAAAGGGTCTCCAAAGCTATATTTACTGCAGCCTGGTCTGGTGGAAGAGGTCTTTAAAGAAGCGCTGCAGAGTCCCTGGTAGCAGAGAGGAAGCTGACATAGCAGAGGTACTCAGTCAGAGTACTGGAGCTCCATCACAGGTGGAAATTCCATTAATCACATTAACATAACAATGAGTGGCCGATGGGGGGGTGGGGGGGGCAATTGAGCTGTCCACATTCTCCTTACCCCTCTTCCCACAGTGATGCAAGATGGTCAGATAAATATAGGAAAGACCTGCCCAAGGCTTCCCCTCATACCCGGCTCACACCTACTCCGCTTCAACACACATCCAAAATTTATTGGGTGAAGACATCATGACAGAGTTTAGGACTAAAGTCTTCTCTATTAATCTATGTGATTACTTTACCCCTTTACTACTAATTAATTTTATTTTTTTTAAATGAACAGAGGATTAACTGAAATAGAAGATGACTAGATTTTATAAGCAAAAAGTAAAGATTGTTGTTCATAAATGCTCAGATTCAAAATATGTGCATTTACACAAACAATTTGCTATTATTTATCTTTTGTAGAAATGGGGAGGGATGACAAATACTCACTATTACATATAGTGTCCTAAACCCCCTTATTACTATTCATAATGAACATGTTGCTTTTTGGGGAATATCAATTCTAAAGAATGCCAGAATGCAAACATCTTTGGGGGCCGGGGGCATACTTGCAGATACATTTGCCTGGCTAAGTTATGATGGCAGCAATCTGTACTATACAGACTACTCTATACATAAGCCCTCCACCCTAGCTGCTAGAAGCAATTTTAAACATGTATATATATTCCAGAAAATCAAAGGAGTAGGAAGGGAGAACCATTGCTATCTCTCTACCCCCTGCAGTACCGGAGTGTAAGGGAATAAAGCGAAGTTTGTGTTTATCCTCTGGATTTAAATTTTCTTCAAAAAATAGAAAAACTTCTAGTCATTATATACAATGGTTTTAGGAGGTTATGGGTTGATCCCCAATAAACAAAATGTTATTCAGTAATTATTTCACACATTTTTCTGCCAACTGTACTTTAATTGCTACAATTATCATCATTGTATGATATATTTTATTTCCTTACAATAATAAGCATGTTGGAAATATTTCAAAAACTTTACTCTGTTAACTGCTGGACATCGAATAGCAAAAATTTACTTCTATTAGAGTTTTATGGGATAATCTACATTCTTTAGAATGAAGTATCCATATGGTGAACTTGCATAAACTGCATATAAAAAGGGTACTATAGTTACCAAAACATGTCTTTAGCTTAATGAACCAGTTTTGGTGCATAAATCATGCCCCTGCAGTCTCACTGCTCAGTTCTCTGCCATTTAGAAATGAAATCACTTTGTTTATGCAGCCCTAGTCACACCTTTCTGCATGTGACTTACAGAGCCTTCCACAACATTTCCTTTAAAGTGATATCTAATGCTTATACTTTTTTTTGCACAGGCTGTTTAACTTCTAATTTTTTTTTTTTAATTTTATGCTTTGTTAATACACTGCTAGTTCCTGCAAGAGCCATCAGATCAATTTAGAGAGCAGGAGATAAAAACGTCTAAAGTAAGTTAACATCTGATTAAAATTTAATGCAGTGTGTGTGAGGTGTGGCTAGGGTTGCATAAATAGAAACAAAAGTGACTTAACTCCTAAATGACAAAATGTAGCAGCGAGACTTCAGAGGCATGATCTATACACAAACTGCTTCATTAAACTAATAGTTGTTTTGAAGACTATCGTGTCCCTTTAAAGAAATTGTCTTAGAAAGAAACACAAACCTCTGAGGTATATAATTCTATGTTTCATGTTACCACTGACCACTGTAACGTGGACATGTAATATGCTCAGAACTCCACCGGTTCTAGATGCAGTCTGCACTTTGGAGCAAAGGTTGTTTGCGCCAGAGGAGGTCATGACTCTCAAACAACGTTGTGAGAGGATGAAAGTTAAGCAGAGCCAATGGAGCCCAGGTACTCGAAAAAGTGCTGAAGCAAGATTTATATTCTTAACACTTAAGTGTTCCTTTAAGTGCACCAAAAAGGCTTTTCGATGGGATATTTCATCCTACATGGTAAGAAGCCATCCCTGTTAATTTCCTTCCTTTGAAGGAGCTGTACACTGTTATGGTTATTTACTAAAGTGAGAATTTAAACAGAATTTCATATTTAAGGCCAGAGTAGCCAAACTGAAGTGCTTGGACAACTGGACAGGGAAGCTATATTGCCCCTTGTAATGTTAGCATGTAGAAGGATGGAGCATTGGTCCAGTGGATTAAAGCAAAAAGAAAGGCATTCAAGGACAGCGTTGTAGCATTGCAACAAGTGTATTGCAGAGAGGCCGAGATTGAAGTTTTTCCCTTAAGTAAGTGGGTTAATCTTAGAGCAGATATTAAAGGAGCACTATAGGGTCAGGAACACAAACATGTAGTACTGACTCTATAGTGTTAAAACCACTATCTGGCCCCCTTTGCCTCCCTAATGTTAGTAAAATCTTACTTGTATTCGAGGCTGAAGCTGCAGCCTCTGCCTGTGAACTTTCTCTGACATCATCAGAAGTGGTGGCCTGATCAAATCATAATGCTTCCCCATAGGATTGGCTGAGACTGACAAAGAGGCAGAGCCAACATAATTCAAACACAGCCCTGGCCAATCAGCATCTCCTCATAGAGATGAATTGAATTAATGAATCTCTATGAGGAAAGTTCAGTGTCTGCATGCAGAGGGAGGAGACACTGAATGTTTGGATGCATTTTAGGCAGCCATGACCCAGGAAGGATTTTTAACAGCCATCTGAGGAGTGGCCAGTGAAGATATCACTAGGCTGTAATGTAAACACTGCATTTTCTCTGAAAAGACCGTGTTTGCAGCAAAAAGCCTGAAGGTAATGATTCTACTCACCAGAAAAAAAATTCAATATGCTGTAGTTGTTCTGGTGACTATAGTGTCCCTTTAAGAGACACACCAAATACCATGAGAATACAAAAAAGGAACAGTACTATTCTCTTAAAGAGATCAACTCAACATTTATTGGGTCTAACACAGATGAAAGCAAACGTTTTACCTTAAATTAAAAATAAATTTAGAGTGTTCAAAACGTTTTAAGAGAAGTACTGGTCTTGTTTGTATTCTATTGGGATTTGGGGAGAACAGGTCATTTGCACTCAAAGATATGGAAGTTTTTGCAAATTGTGAGTGCTGGCTGCTTATTGTTTATGTGACTCCAAATACCAAAACTACTACAGTTTACTTTTCTGGTTGCAATACTATACACAAGATCCAGCGCACTCACTTATCCACTAAACAGGAACTTCAAAGCTCACACATTTTAATAGTTTATTTAAAAACCATCAAACATGACATAATCCTGCCCCAACGTCAGTGTACCCCATTTTTGTCAGGTCCTACTCTAACAACTTAAAGGGACACTATAGTCACCAGAACAACCACAGCTTAATGTAGTTGTTCTGATGGGTATAATCAATGTAGGCAGGCATTTTCATTCAAAAAAAAAAAAAGGCAGTGTTTACATTGCCCCTAGGGACACCTCCAAGTGGCCACTCCTCAGATGGCCACTGGAGGTGCTTCCTAGCTCAGTGCTGCACAGTAGGCAGCTCTGCTGTTCAGCTGAATTTTCCTCATAGAGATGCATTGATTAGACAAAATAAGAAAGTTTGGTAATAAATATAAATAAAGATACTGCATAAGTAAAACAGCACACAAAGAGGGAGTGGATATGGGTGTTCTCTTTAGCAGCCTACACAGATACAAAATATTGCTGTATCCAAGATTATTTCCTGTATCATTAAACATATCAACAGTACACCAGCAACAGAAATGCATAAATATACACAAATAATAATAAATATATATATATATATATATATATATATATATATATATACATACACACACACACATATACATACACACACACACACACACACACGATAGCAGGTGCTTCCTAGGGCAGCACTGACTCAGCATCTCTACGCTTTGCATGGAGACGCTGAACATTCTCCAAAGAGATGCTAAATAGTTTAACACTATAGGGGTAAGAATACACATTTGCGTTCCTTTAAGCTGCAGCTATTCTGGTGACAATAGTCACCAAATCAACTTTAGCTTAAAGGACCACTATAGTGCCCTGAGGGTGCCCCCACCCTCATGGCCCCCCCTCCCGCCGGGCTGAAGGGGGAGGAAGGGGTTAAAATCTTACCTTTCTCCAGCACCGGGCTCCCTCGGCGCTGGGGACTCTCCTCCTCCTCCTCCTCCCCCCTCAATGCTTTCCTACAGACACTGGCACCTTCACACTGTGAAAAAAAAAAAAAAAATCACAGTGAGAAGCGCCTCTAGCGGCTGTCAGTGAGATCCACCAGAGGATGGATTAACCCATATGTAAACATAGCAGTTTCTCTGAAACTGCCATGTTTACAGCAGGCAGGGTTAACCCTAGATGGACCTGGCACCCAGACCACTTCATTAAGCTGAAGTGGTCTGGGTGCCTATAGTAGTCCTTTAATAAGGCTGCTTTGGTGTATATATTAGGCCCTTGCAATCTCACTGCTCAATTTGCTACCAGTTAGGAGTTAATCACTTGTGTCCTCACAAGGGCCACTCTCCAGATCCGCAAAAGTTATAAGCCTGTCACGACCCAGCTGAGAAACGCAGGACTGGCTTACCACTGGGGAGCGAACGGCTCCTTAGTAGTGACTCAAAACGGTACTACACATACGCTACCGAATCTGGGAGCTGCGCACACTTTTTTGAGCACCCTGGGTATTGAGCACACGACTGCACCTTCAACTCCCGAACACCAGGCGACCTCATGGGACCCCGCTTCCATTCCACCATTCATCCCGAGAGAGAGGAACCCACGGCCAGAAACACCGTGACTGCAGGGTGCAATCCCCCAAGGACCACCTTTTCAACCCAACTTTATTTCAGTTTGTGTGCATAGTAGATTTACTTGTTTAGAGTGTATTGTACCCTTTCAACCAAAGGTAGCTACACCACACAGCGCCCACGCGGGCCTGAGCTCGGCACAGGCAGGGGCAGATTAGGCTGACAAGCATATACACTAACACCAAACGGCGTACTTTTCCAACGCACCCCTCCACGGGTCAGGGGCCCACAGCGTGGTGGCATATCCGTTTACCGCAACACTACACTATCAAGAGCGCACATGCTCACGGTACTCGCGGTCAGCTACCACCTTTACAACTTGTAACCAGCATGACACGTTATATGTTTTATTTTATATTTTCTATATGGCAAAATGCCTGTAACCCGCACATCCGAACCTAAACACACACACCACCTCAGGGCATAGGTCATAAACAATGCACACAGGGACCGCAATTAGAGCAAACATAAACAGAAACTCATTAATGAGAGAACTCTACCTAGCAGTCCCTGAACAGAGTCTAAGCATGTACTAAAAATAAAAAATTGGATGCTGTTTCTCAAAGTAATACTAAACTCAATATTGTACATGTAATTGAACCATGCTTTTCCAGTATTCTTGTATCCAATCATACGAAGTATACTGATTATCTATTGAAATGTTGTTAAAACGAAGCATCTTGAAAAATAAAGAATTAAAAAAAAAAAAAAAAAATCACGTGTCTGTTTATGCAGCCCTAGCCATAAATCCCCTGACTACGGGTCTCACAGCCTGCATGGAAATTTTTTAATTTTTTTTTTACATTTTTTTAATCAGATGCTAACTTACTTTACACGTTTTTATCTCCTGCTCTGTAAATTGGCTATAGGCCAATGCATGGTCTAGAAGACTATTAGCAAAGCAGAAGATAAATTCTAAATTAAAAAAAGAGACACTCCAGGCTCCAAAACATTATCTAAATTAAGTTGTGGTGCAAGGAGGCCCTCTTACCTCAAGGGATTAAACCAGGGAAGCGTCCCTGGGCAGGGGTGTCTCTGATTGGCTGAGAGCGGTCAGCTGACGCTCTTAGCCAATCAGTAACTCTACATTTACTAAACTGGCTTGGACAAGGCTAGGAGCCATTTTTTTTTGTTTTTTTTAAACAAAGCTTTATTTTCAATGACAAAAATACAACTCTTAAAGGAGCACTATAGTCACCAGAACAACTACAGCTTAATGTAGTGGTTCTGGTGTCTATAGCTTGTCCCTGCAGGCTTTTCAATGTTAACACTGCTTTTTCAGAGAGCCACTAGAGGTGCTCCCTAATCCAGTGCTGCACAGATTCAATGCATTTCTATGAGGAGATGCTGACTGGTGCAGTGAGGCGTTCCGCAGTGCTTTTTCTAATGGAAAAGCATTGCATTGACTGAGATCATCAAGACTGAAGTCTTACCCTTCAAGATCAAACCGTTTCACCCTGAAAAACATCAGCTGACATGCTTAGACTAGACTGGCCGCCAAGACATACTTTCCTGACCATCGCGGCGACTGGAGGAGGCAGAAGACAATGCCAAGGGGACAACTTCAGGGTGAAGCCATAATTTTTTTTTAATGGTTTGATCCTGTAAGGTAAGAAGGCATCCAGTGACTACAGTCCCCCTAAAGACTTTATTAAAAATACGTTGTTACCAAGGCTGGAGTCACTCCAGAGTGTTCCCTTAACAGGTCTTACGATGCACCAGTGGAGACTGCTACAGTTTGAGAATTCCAGTAGGAAAGGTTGACTTCATATAAGTGAGTCAGTATCATATATAAAGTCTTTAGGGGGGCTGTAGTCACTGGATGCCTTCTTACCTTATAGGATCAAACCATTAAAAAACAAAAATTATGGCTTCACCCTGAAGTTGTCCCCCTGGCATTGTCTTCTGCCTCCTCCAGTCGCCGCAATGGTCAGGAAAGTATGTCTTGGCGGACAGTCTAGTCTAAGCATGTCAGCTGATATTGTTCAGGGTGAAACGGTTTGATCTTGAAGGGTAAGACTTCAGTCTTTAAAGGAACATTATCAGGTTCCAGACCCTTCTCTACCTGCGTGATGTAATTTAAGTTACCTTGTTTGGAAGCAAGGCTAGCTGCCTTGTAAGATGGACGCATCAGCTAGAGCTTCGCTATACGGGAACTAGCGTTCAACTATTATACATGGCAAAACTCTCCAAGTAAGATTATATATGCAAAATGTCTGAAAGCAAAATCAAAGAGGAAGCACAATAAAAAGTCAACCAACCTAATTTTTCTGTGCCAGAAAGGCCTCTCTACGAAGCACAGAGGGATACACAAGATGAGCCTGGGGGAAATCAGCCGTATGCCAGATATAAAAAGCTCGATGGAGGGAGAACATCTCACTAAAAAGTTAGTAAAAGCATCATTAGATGACTTAAGGGCAAAGCAAATATCCACCTGGAACAACAGTTTTGAGAATCTAGGCAAAGTAACCCTTACTAAGGAGCACAAACTTACCCAAAACAGGGTAACTTAAATGGCAGCATGCAGATGGAGAACGGCCAGAGTGTTCCTTTAAAATTAAAAATGTAGATTCTGTTTGAGACAAAAAAGGATGTTTTATCAATGCAGTCAGTATGAGGATGAAATGGATTCTTAGATATACATTATATGATGTAGCAAAATTAGAAGGCCTAAAGTTTGAAATTCACTTTGACTTTCAACCATTCAAACTTTAGTGTATAACTGTTACAGTTATTGTGATATTGCCATCTGCTGACCAGAAAAGAACAAAAAAAATAAAAAAAAAACCCAACAACCTTTAAAAGTAAGTAAAACCAGTCAAAGATGTACCGGTAATTCTTTTACAAAACATACAATACATCTTAATATTTCAGAAAATGAAAGACAAAACATGTGTAAAAATGACAAAATTATTTTATTATAGTGTATAAGAATCACTCACTGTAACCCACCCTCCCAACAGTAAGTCTGCACATTTGAAATTAATCACTTTTGCCTCACTCTCTGGGCTCCCAAACACTCCACACACACCAAATTGCAAGATTTCATAAAAGGGAGCTACATCCAGCAGGTAGAAGCCATACAAACATCAAAAAGAATGAAGTAACTGAGGTAACCTTTTTACTCCTACAGATCACACTGCAAAATTCTGGTGGGAACATCTGGAAGACACAGGCTTTAAACCGCACCCAGCACGTGTTTTAAAGGCCCATTAATGCCACTTTAGTGCCAGATCACACTGCAAAACATTTTTTTCCTTCCAAACTCTTAAAAGATAAAGTCGGTAAACAATAAGAAAGAAAAAACATTTGACGTATTTGCTCAATTGTATCAATGAAAAATTTAAATCCTTGTTTCAGCAGGTCTAAATATTAATACATGTGACTGTCATAAATGAAAATATTAATATTCACCTTATGATATTCAAACGTACAATTAGAGAAAAGCCAACAAGAACAGCTGCTGTTACCTGCTAAAAATTAAAGGAACACTGGGCATTAAAACAGAAATTAGGTCATATACATTCAAATATCCCATTTTTCTTTCAGTTTTTATACTTTAATTGATGTAACATACTACTGTGAGGCTTTTTTTTTCTGGACAATGGATCTCACATGATGAAATTATGCAAGTGAAATGTAAATTGGACACATAAAATGAGGTTGGTCTCTATGACCAACACAGTTAGATAGAACCAAATAGGTATAGAACTATATAAAATATACGGGGAGGTTTCAGTAGAGAGATGGTTGCAACACAATTTTAATAAGCTTGACACTGCCAGAGAGAATGACATTCAGTGGGTGCCCAGATATGCAAAACTGGGGAATCCACAGCTGGGGATTTGTTCACTAATATTGTACCCTGTGCACTGGCACAAAAAATAGTTGCTGCAAAGAAAGCCTACCCAAAAAAAAAGTGGTTTGCAATTATGAATGTTGTTGCAAGGAATTCTGCTAGGGTCCTGGAAATGCAATCTATAACTGCTGCTATGTCTGGGACAGCTTGTTTCATGAAATGTGACAACCTTTTCCGTGCCAAAGTTTGTAATGTGCTGTCATATCTCAGTGAATGGGTTAATATGAGAAGATGCTGCACAACAGTATGTTGGAAAATGGATATATTTAAACTTAAATAAAATCATACAGAATTGCTGGAAATAAAATGGATTAGTGAAGCCATAAGCCAAAGGTTTCAAAAACCATCGGTAAGAAATGTCTGAACAAACACTACTCAGAGCCACCATACCGTAAACAGTCTATGAATAAAAAACACTACACATTTTCCCATGGGACTTTCCCCTAAACTAGGAAGTAGGAGTGATCTTACCCAAAATTATGAAGAACAATTATTTGAGATAGATGTTAAATAGAACATAAGTTATTACTTGTCAAGTTTCCATAGAAATCACGGATTCTTACAAAATATACTGACTGTGCATACTTCAATATACACAATTGTTTAAAAAAAAAAAAAAAAACACACTTAGCCAGGGACTCTGACCTACCTTCTATTTTAAATTAATGCACAATTCTTTATAATTTATAGGCAAAATGGCCTCTGCATTATACTCACTCACACTTTAGACATAGAAAGGATATTTAAACGTATATGACCAAATTTGTTTTATTAAAAAAAAAAAAAACATTAGTGTCACGATTGCTTGCTAAAGTAAACTTTTACATGTACAACCACATTTAAAAAAAAAAAAAATTAAAAAAATGCAGTGCCCAACTTTACACTAAAGAATGTAGGCCAGTCTGTTTTTGCCTATTAATCCCACTGAACATAACGGAACAGACAAAAATTTAAACTCACACATAAGAGGACTACAAACCTTATTTGTGTGTTTTCAAACAAGTACTCATCTAAAATAAATGTTGAATCTTTTAAGCTACCATCATGTGTTCTTGACAAAAAAAATTTGCGTTGCAACATTAACCTTGTTCAGACAAGGATTTTTTTTTCCTTCTAATCAAATTTTTAAATCGCAATAAAACAAGAAGTTTTACTTCCAAATAAATTAGATCTATACCAATGAATATATATATTTGGAGTGGTTGCTTTTATCGTATACCTATGGGATTGTTGAAACGCATCCCATGGATTCAATTAAACTAGTTTTAATATTTTTATCAAAATTTTGAAAAAAAAATAAATCTCCTCTCACCAACAGCAATTACAGGCGCAATTATACTTTCAATTTAAAACAGATTCACACCAATCCTCTTGATTTCTGCCTACACACTCTGGCATTATGACAAGTGTACACCTCCAGTTCTTTGGGAGCCCAATTTCAAGCTCACCTCAAGCTCTAAAAGGAGTAACTTGAAATCAACATTCTTTGGTAAAGTGAAGGGGGCAACCCTGTTTAGGGTGATTTCACAGAATTTGAGTTTACTGGCGGTAGAGTTCTAGGAGATGACCTCTCTCTCAGTGCCTGAGACAGCAAATTGCACCCATCGGAGACGGCACAAGCAGAGCTTCTCAATCTGTCCTTGTAGTCTGTCATTTTGCTACTGCTATCAGAGTGTTGGGTTATATCCCTGAGACATTGGGTCAGGAGCACACAGGCAGACACCACACTCATAGCACCCCCTAGAATGGCAGTCTGTACTGCTTTGCCCTCTGAATTCAGGATGGCGGCTTTACCCAGAAACTGAGGCTCTGTGGCAAACCCTACTAAAGCATGGACAGCCTGTACCAAGGGTCCACTGAAAAGGGCACAGCGATTCCTAGAGAGCTCACTAGGAGATGTCTTCACTTCCTTCACACAGGCCAAAAGAGCGGTGGCACTGGTACTCATGCACTTGACTCCCAACTTAAATTGCTCTCTGGCAAACTTGTCCCTCGATCTTTCGCTGGCGGAGACGCTGGAATCCGTGAGAATCTTCAGGTTCTTCGACAAGTTCTGGGAGACTTCTAGCAGCAACTGCGGAGTCAGTTCCGACAAAGGTACCGTCCTGAGGGTGGCACAGCTCTGCTCCACCTCGTGCCTACACCGGGTCACCTTGTAGCGGTCCACCAAGCCGGGCAGCGCCGCCTGCGATCCTGGCACCTCCACAGCGGCCAAGTACGCGGCATGGGCGGACAGTTCGATCAACGACACCACCAGGTCGCCCATCTCCCTCAGGCTCTCGCCAACCTCTGCAAACTTGCCCATGTTGAGCTGGCTCTGGACATCATGGGTGAGGATGGAGAGGCCCTTGGTTCGGGCAATCACTGTGTCTCTGCATTTCTCAAAAGCCTCACCCAGATGCAGGTTGTTCTCCGGGTTGACAGGCCGGGGCTCGCTGGACAGCAGGAGGAGGTCGGCCACCAGCTGCATCTTGGCCTTGCACTGCTCGCAGACAGTCAGCAGCTTCCTGCGGGGTTGGGAGCCGCCCGGGGCCACTCCGGAGGGCAGGGAAGACCGGGCGGAACCAGAGCCGCCGCCGCTAGCCATCTCGGCCGGTGCAGCCTCTCATACCTCGGCCAGTGGGAGCGGTATCCCGGGGACCCCCCCGCCGCATCATCCCAGGGAGGGCTACCGGGGCACTGCCCTGAAACCCCGGCTTCACCTCTCACACCTCTCCGAGGGTCACTGCTCTCATGGCGGCGGGCAACGAGCTCTCTGCTCTAATTAGTATTCATTTATTCTAATCCGGCAGCAAAAAAATAAATAAATAATTAAAAAAAAAAAAAGTGACCCGCCCGAACCCAGGCTCAACCTCTCCCGGCCCGGATAAGGAACGTGGGACGGCGCCGCCCTGTGACGTCACCCACCAGAGTAGCAGCGATACCGAAAGGAGAGCGGGGATGTAGGGAGAGTGAGAGAGCGACATCTAGAGGCCAAGAGGTGTCATGTCATGCAGGCCACATGTGGACATGCACTGCACAGAGACATGTCGAGAGTTACTGATGGGGAGTGTGACTTGGACCTGCAGTTATCATTCATTCTAAACTCTCAATTGTATAGAATTAGAAACGGTGGCAAAACTTGGCCAAAAATAGCCAAGCTATAACTATAGTCCAGTTGATGAATTCTTCCATATTGGGTATTTTTTTTTTTTTTTTTTTAAACTCAATATTACCATTCATTTTTGAATTTGCTGCAATTTTGGAGTTTAGTGAATAAACCCGCAGGCTTAGAGGCTTCCCACTTGTATTGATTTTGGTGGGACAGTCCTGATTTTAGGGTCCTGTTCTGCATTCCCAGGTTTGTTTCCTAGTGTTGCGCTTTTAAAGACACCAGGGAACTGTCCTAAAAAATCATAGTGAGCACGTCATTAGATGCGCATGCACTATAATCAGGGAATCAGGGCCCCGCAGAAGGCACTGAAACCTGCTTAATTGGCATGCAACCTGGCATGCATTTATACCAGGCTGTAATTCACAAGGTCTGCCCCCTTTCTGGACTGGTCAGCACCAGTCACATGATTCATGATGTTGAAATTTGAAAAATAGAATAATTTGACAAAAAAGTTGCCTAGACTTGGGATTCCAACCATTGGTCCTGTCAAATCTTTACAGACTTTTGAGTTGGAGTGTGACATCAAATATCCCTGCAACCACCATCTCTATGACCTGCACATCATTATGGAGCATTCACATTGATCTATGCAGATGCAAGCATAGTCAGTTTCCTATGACTCCACTACCACCATTAGCATTTGACGTGTGTTATGAATATACTCACCCTCTGGTCATATGTAAACACCTCCAAAGGACATCATATTCATCATAGTCTGAGAACCTGATCAATCCCATATTCTGCACTCCAGGAGAATATACCATTTGGCCAGTCCAGGTCTAAGGTTGTGGGATGTCAACCCAGGTTCAAACCCACACTGTGCTAGGCTAGCAAAGCCCTGCAGTACTGTACCAGGAGACATCCTATTGCACCTTCCGCTGCTATTATTCCACAGCTGCATGTAACAATCTGAATATGCTGGTGGCCCACAAGGCAATTACCCTCTGCACCCCTTGCAAGCCCTCTCATATCAGCAGTATTATTCATTAAGCCATGAACTGTTAGGGACTCATAACAAGTGAATTGTAGGCCAAAACAAACAAACTGTAAAAATTCTCCATCTCATCTATTTTTCACACGTTTTAGCCTACACGATCCAAATCCCTTGTCATTTACCAGATATTTACAGGTTATTAAAAAAGACTGCTTATGTGTCTGCACTTCACTCATAATCCTCTTTGAATACAGAAAGCTTTATTTTTTTTGTAGTAATCACAGGGGTTATCAGCTGAGATACAAGTATCATACTTGCTAACACTGGGAGATATGAGATCAGAACAGATGGACAGGTCTCAGAGGCATTGCCAGCGAAGTGACTCGCATAACTGTTGACGCCCCAGAAAAGAGGCAGGTCTGCCCAGAAAGTTTACAAGCCCACCTGTTATAGGCCTGAAGGGGCCTGTCTGGCCAGACCCCAACCTGCAGGACCTTGTAAAGAGAGCTGCTGAAGGGCTTTCTGCAGGGCCCTAGTTCCAATGCACAGCACTAGTGCATCTAATGAGGCACTTTCACTGTGCTGCCCAAGGACAGTAGGACACCAAGAAACTAAATAAGCACAGCGGGACAGGACCCTAAAATCTGGACTGTCCCAAAAAAGAAGGATTCATGAAGGTAAAAGGTAGACATGTCAGGAGAAAGATATTAATTGGCTAGTCTGTATGCAAAAATTGCCTTCTAAGCAATTCTCATATAGTAATTAACTGGAAAATTAATTGTACTGGTATATGACGTGGTACAACCATAAAGAAGTCTCAATAATGCGAGTTGCCAGTGCACTTACAAACAGAAAATGTGTAAATCATTTTCAGAATACAGAAAGAACCAGGATGAGACATATTTGTGTATCAGTGAGTTATGTAAATTCTAGCATTTTTATGGAGTGTCTTCAGCACAGGGTTTTTTGTAAAAGCAATGTGCAAGACAAACCAGGGAAGGAACTGAATAATCTTGGTCTATATTAGAAACAGCACACAGGTTCTTTCCGACATAGATACAACAAACTGTAGTCACTAAATTAGTAGCATCTCTGATCCAGAATCCTGAATGTCACTCTGTATTTTATATAACAGGGAATCAGGAGAAATAAACTCTAATGTGGGGTCCAGAAAATAATGAATAATTTGGTGTGACGGCGTGACACAAAATCAGCAGGTAACAAAAACAAACAATAAACTAAAGTATGTAGTTCAATACACAGGAAAACCATTGGTATCAGCTGATTTCTGATAGATACAGAGAGGTCCTATAGAACGTTCAAAGCAGAGAATGTGACAAGTGTGAATTTTCAGTAGGCTTTGGGGCAAGTAAGAGAACACATAGCCAACACATATATCAGCCCCTGAGTTCATATCTCCTTGCCACCATATATCTTTTTCTTCTTAATTTTTTATAATTTGGGACAGTAAGCACATTCATTAGTAATCCAAAAAGGTAGGATTAGTGAGTAAGAACCTACAAACAGTCCTCCTGCAATTCATCAGCAGCTGATCAAGTACTGTTTGTGCTTTTCAGACTTCTTGGATGATCTAAAGTTTAAATGGATTGCCGGATCTCCTCCATTGTGAAGAATGAACGCCTCAATGCATATGAACGTATAAACAACCTTTACATATACTGGAACACACCGCCATATGTTCACTTGGAATAAAGGTTATTTATCCTTACCTATGGATTGAGACGTCCTTTCTTCATGACGGAGGAGATCCAGGGCTCCATTTAAGTTTAGTGTCTCTCAGCAGTTGCGGAGTTGCCTCTACTAGGATTCAGATACACATTGCCTGCTTTTTAAAGAGTGTAATAAATAATATATAGTCTTTATTATAAACATTTTTTGAGCCAACAGTATGCAATACACAGTTTATTACATATGTTTCAGTAGATTTCTTTGTTTTGTTTACACAGAATATAGCAGGTGATGATCACAAATGAAATGTCCTTAAATTCCCACCCTCCCCCCGAGCTTTCTCTTATAGGATAAGGATTGCATTTAATTATTTATATTTATAAAGTGCCAACAAATTCCACAGCGCTGCACAATAGGTGGACTGACAAACAAGTATTTGTAACAAGACAAGTTGGATGCACAGGAACAGAGGGTGTTGACTTCCCTGCTCAATGAGCTTACATTCTAGATGGAGTGGGGTAAAGTCGCACAAGAGGTAATGGTAGGATTTATTTCATGTACAGGAAAATGTAGGTTACTAGGACTATAAAGACTTCATTTTTTGGATGACACAGTTGCAGGAGAGGAAGCAAGGTGGGTTATTAAGGTGTGGGAAGGGAAAGCTATTAACAGTTTAATTGATATGCTTTCCTAAAATCATATGTAGAAGATGGTCTGCCCTCTATAAAACCCAGTAGATACCAATTAACATTCGCAAATCTAAAATAAAATTTTAAACTGCAAATTTATGTGTGTGGAAAACAGTTTTTGTGTTTTTCATGTATTACGTGTGTTTTTTTTTTTTTGGTTATAACGTAATACACCATGTAGCTGCTATAATCTGATTTCACTAACAAGCCGCTATGAACTTGAAAAAGAAACCATTTGAGTTGCATATGTGGAAAAAGGAAATATTGTATCAGCAACAGCTTTGATCCCGTGGCCAGATGGCACAAATCAGGGCAGGGTCAAATCTACGTGTAATTGTATGTATGAAAGGCCTTATCTTAGCTCTCCATGTGTATTGCATAAATACTACAAATAAGAACCAGGGAAAGTCTACAAGATAAGCATACTCCAGAACAACATACAGCTTCCCCTCCTGTTCCTGACTTGTATGGATGGATTAACCCTCATTTGTCTAGGAATATTTCTATATTCTTACACTATAAGAAAATAGAATAACTTTAAAAAATATTACTTTCATAATGTTTGGCACCATATTAGAGATGCTGTAAAGATATTCATTGTAAACATACGTCCTGGCTGACTAGAGGGAGATTGGGCTTATACTTGCAGGTGCGCTCACAGACAGCCTTCAGGTGAAGAATCTAATTCTGACAAAAGACA
The DNA here is from genome assembly GCA_933207985.1 of Pelobates cultripes. Classification (NCBI taxonomy): domain Eukaryota; kingdom Metazoa; phylum Chordata; class Amphibia; order Anura; family Pelobatidae; genus Pelobates; species Pelobates cultripes. Next base: position 86,502,631 of record OW240914.1, on the reverse strand, counting down.
TAAATATTGCACAGAATTAACATTAGTCAGCCCAGACTAAGTCACGTGTGCAGGGGGTGTAATTACACCGCTGCAGAAAATTATTATTTGGGGATATATATAGCACTAATTTATTCTGCAGCGCTTAAGCAGTGGTTATGGTGGTTGGAGTAACCCTTTAATCCTACATTTAACTCCTCTTAAATATTAAACACCCCATGAAATTTAGCCTAACTCTAATCCAAAACTGACTAACTGTAAATACCTCTAATGCCACAACTATAATCCCTTTAAGTTTTTAATCCTGTTAACACTAAAAACCCTATGTAAACTAACTTGGCTGATGTCGTCATCATCATGTTTAATTAGAAAAACATTGAGAGGTTAGTGAGCATGTGCAGAACAATGTGCAGAGAATGCTGTGCTGCTCCAATTAAATTGTCTCTATGAGACCATGTCATTGAGTAGCAAAGTTTAAAGGGACACTATAGTCACCAGAACCACTACAACTTAATGTTTAGAAAAAAGACTACATGCTACCTAGTAACACCTCTAGGTGCAGTCACTCAGATCGTCACTAGAGCTGCTTCCATTTTCAGTGCTACATTGTCTTCAGCACCTACATTCAGCGTCTCCAAGCTCTGCATGGAGACATTGAATGCTCCCTAAAGAAATGCGTTCATTCAATGCATCTCTATGAGGCGTTGCTGATTGGCGCAGTGCTTTGTCATGCATGAGCAATGGCCTCCCAATGCTTTTTTGTCAGAGCCTTGGATTGACTGAGATCATCAAGATTGATGCTCTTGGCCCTGGAGGCAGGGCCAGCCGAGTCGAGACTAGTGCGGCGTTGGTGAAAAGGTAAGAAACATATATTTTAACTCCATTCTGACGGGGACCAGTCATCTAAACAGGTACTCAAGCACTAAAGTGTTAGGAATACATGTTTCTATAGTGTTCCTTTAATTTGGCTATTAGTGAGGAAGCACCTCTAATGACTGTCAGAAACCCTGCAATGTAAACACTGCTTTATCTACCAAATGCCAGTTGGAGTGTTAAAGAGACAGGGGAATAGCACTCAGACCACTTCATTGACATGCAGGGCTGCCATCAGAAATGTTGGGACCCCTTACACAGCTCAAGGCCTGGGCCCAAAGGCCTCACTCCAGACTTGCCCACCCCTGAGTCCACCAACAGGGCCCTTCCCCACGTCTGCCCCTAAGGATAAGTAAAGTGGATGCAGTGTGTTTTTGTGTATATAGTGGATGCAGTGTATAGTGGATAGAGTGTGTTTGTAGTGTGTGTGTGTAGTGGATGGAGTGTGTGCATGTAGTGGATGCAAGGTGTGTACATTGGATGTGATGTGTTTAGAGGATGTGGTGTGTGTGTTTATATAGTGGAAGCAGTGTGTGTAGTGCATGCAGTGTGTGTGTATACATTCCTATGGTAGGATAAGAGCTTCTGTAGACATTTTCTTTTTTTTAAATAATACATATATATTTTTTATTGTATTCTCCCCTCCCTGCTTCTTACCTGTGGCTAGCCTGTATTCATTTAGACAGTTACATGCACTCACTATATACGCACATTCACAGATGCAAACACAATACATTGCGAGTAGAAATATATATATATATATATATATATATATATATATATATATATATTTATACACACACACTTGTGCCTAGTTATGCCTAGTGTCCTATTACAAAATTAATGAAACTAACTTTATCTGCTGTTTATTTGGGGGGAAGGGGTGACTTGGCAGGGGACACCTTAGAACTCTGTGCCCAATAGGCACCTGATATAAATCTGCCAGGATTGCCTCTCTAAACATGATCCCATGAATGGATATAAAAATGTAATGGTCTCCCAATTGTGATTCATGTTCTGCTCTTAAAAGAAACTCACATTGATTTCCCCTTTCCTTTCACTATATCTTAAAATAAAACATAGTAATTACTGTTAGACAGAAACTTCAGCTAATAGCTCCTCCCCCTCCAACATCCTTATAACAGCTCCAAGCAGTGCTTCCAGTACAGCTCCTATCATTATATCCTCCCAGCTCCCCGGCGTTCTATTCTAAACACTTGTTTTCACAATATCTCTGTTGCAATGTATCATGCTGGTCACATCCTGTTACCATGGAGACAATAGAGTTTACCGCCAATGACAAACATGGCGTCTAACAGCACAACAGGTTCCACCAATCGGATCAGCAAACAGGCGTCGTTCTGCTATTGGTGGATTGCGCAGAATGACGTAGCCAATCAAACAGAGAATTCATTCAGTATCCGGTGTGGTTGCTGCTGGGAGTTTGTGCGAGTGGTGTGCTGCTGGTGGAGTAAGATGGCCGCCTTCAGGCTGTTTGGTGTGTGCCTGTGCTTCCTGCTGCTCGTCAGCCTGGCTGGCTCTGTGGATGAGAAGAAGAAAAAGAAGAAGAAGGATATTCGGGATTACAATGATGCTGACATGGCACGGCTGCTGGATCAGTGGGAGGTGAGAGCTCCAACTAGCAGAGGCTTTAACTAATGTTTAGGTGGAGAACAAATAATGACTTATTTAACCCCTTAAGGACTAAACTTCTGGAATAAAAGGGAATCATGACATGTCACACATGGCATGTGTCCTTAAGGGGTTAAAAAAGAAAAGGGTCTTAAAATAGGGACATGTTTCCATATAATCCTGCCATGCTGTCACTTTAATTATTCAGCTCATGTAAATGGTTGTTGCTGTGACTGTTGCATTGAGTGGGTCTCTGTGTGACATCTAATGATCCATCCATCCATCAATACATTGTGAAAGGTAAGATATCAGTTTGATATATACAAACCTATTGTTCATTGCTAGTCCACGTTCACTTTAGTTTTTCTTTTTTAGACTTGGCTGCTTTGTATTCAGCCAGGAAGAGTGGGATTGGATTCCTGCAGTTTGAAGTCATTGCCCATAAGTGTGTAATTCAGCATTTCTCTGGTGCTGATTCATTAGACTAGGAATGGTGCAAAGTTATTGAGGGGGACTGCAATTGTTATGCTCAATTAGCAGAGCAGGGAAAACGCTACCCATCTCCGCTATTCTTTAACTGTTTCAGAGACAGTATTAGTCAGTCATCCTCGTTTACTGGTTAAAAGGTTACTGCAAGCTTCCTAATGAGAGGAAACACTTGTGCTGTTACCCAGTAGGGGTACAAACTATTTTGCAACAGTTTGCCCCTTTCCTGGGTCCCTATGGGCACCGAAACACAATGAATGGTGGCCGAATGACATCCAACTTCTGCAGAAGCCACATATTCATTCATTCATTCATTCATTCACTGTCAGGGTCACTTTCTAAGCTAACAAATGATCACCTGCGCATAAAGTATACACAGAATTAGGAAACCTGACTTCTTGTTCTGGGTTAACTTATAAAAGCTGCTCAAGGTGGAATTACACCTCTGCTAGCAGCATTAAATAACTCTGCATGTGTACTGTTTCACAGAGCACTGAAGTGGTTGGAGTAACTATTGAAGAGAATAGAAAACTTCAGAGTCTTTAGTGTTCTCCTATAACAGGGAATTGGGAAATACCTAAATCCTGGACTATTGATGTTCTTTGATGACCCAGCTGGAAATCACTACTCTCTACACCGTTATTTACGAAAGAGTGAATTCTCGAGAATTTCACATTTTAAGCCAAAATTGCCGTTACTATTTTTTTGTTTGACTACAATTTGAAATTGTACAGCGTTACGGAATCTGTTGGCGCTACATAATTGGCAATAACAATTCCTGACAATTAACACTTTAGTAAATAACCCTTTGTAGTGTGATGTTATGGAATTACCATAACCGGTACTTACACAGTTTGTAGGATTTTAGTGTCAGCCTGCAGATCAATGTCAAACTGTTTTTATAATTGTTTGACACTTGCCTAAATCTCCCTGATGCCCAAAGTCCATCTGATGGTCTCAGATTTCGTTAAAACGGATATTCTCATTCCCCACTAGAAAAGTAAATTTTTTCCAGTTAGGACAGTTGTTAGCTAAAAGTGCAAGCTGACACAAAAATAACTGATATTCAACCAGCTCAGTAATTATTAACAAGCACTGTTTTTACTGGGTGGAGTCCAATAATAAGCAATGTAGTTAATGTATATTCTCATTGCTGTGACCCTAGTGCATTTTTATATTAACTGTTTCTGCTGAGCCGTGATTATTATTGGTATTTATATAGCGCCAGCATATTCTGTAGCACTTTACAATATTATTAGAGGGGGAGCTTTAACAATAAATGAGACAAATACAAAAAACTTACAGGAACAATAGGCTGAAGAGGACCTTGCCCAAATGAGCTTACAGTCTACAGTCATTGAATCATAGTGTGTAGAAGTTTCACCTTTTTTTTTAATGATCTTGTCTGTTTGTATTTTTAGCGGTATTGCTTCTAACAACCATTAATAATTAATTATTATTTTCTAAACTGTAGTTATGGTGCCTGGTGTGCCTCAGCACCCCCTAGTGTAAGTTGAACTGTTTGCTAATGTTGAGAGTGAAGAGTCTATTGGGCATGACACTGATACTTATAGTAGGCTTAAAGGACCACTATAGGCACCCATACCACTTCAGCTCAATGAAGTGGTCTGGGTGCCAGGTCCCTCAGGTTTTAACCCTGCAGCTGTAAACATAGCAGTTTCAGAGAAATTGAGTAATGCTTTCCTATGGGCAGGTTGAATGCGCGCGCGGCTCTAGCTGACGTCGGCAGGGGGAGGAGAGGTCACCAGCACTGAGGGAGCCCGGCGTTGGATTAAGGTAAGTGGATGAAGGGGTTTTAACCCCTTCTGTCCAGCAGGAGTGGGGCCGAGGGGGGGGAAGGGGACCTGATAACCCTACAGTACCAGGAAAGGTTTTTTTTTTTGTTTGTTTTTTTCTGGCAGTATTACAGTATTATATAGCGATATCACTAAAACAGTCTTACCTCCCAAATTACTTGTATCAGATGGAGATGGTGCTGAAGGGCCACTTGCATATTGCATTTTAAGTCTAAACATACCCTATGTCAAGTTCACTATTCCATTTCAATTCAGTCGATAGGGTAGGAAGGGTTACTTTTACTAAAAACAGTGTTTTTGTTTAAATATTTAATAGTCAACCAGTCCTCAGAAGTTTTGTTTCCAATTATCTATTCCTTCTGAACAACATTTCAGAACAAGAGCATTTGAGGAGTAATGAAGAAAACCATTCCTTTGATCTATTGAATAACCCTATGGCAAATGGTCTATATTTTGGGCTTTGAGCTTGTCAGAAAATGTACACATTTCTTGTGAGTAGGTTGTTCTAAATCACAAGATGTAAGAAAGGCAAAAAGTACAGATTGCACGTTTCAAGAAAACTGTGACAAGATTGTTTGCTAAATTAGCCACTAATATGCAGTGTATCGTAAAACTCTAGACAGTTACTGTTTATATAAGTCTGTAAGAATAATGCACAACCATATTATTTGTCCACTTTTCTCTTCGCAATGTTGTAGCATTGATTACTGTTCCTGGATCACTATATCTAGATGGCATTTGCACTAATCCCTTTCAGTAGAGAGATGAGTGGTGATGTAACTGTTTTTCCCTGTCTATAATGTTTTTTCATTTGTTGTTAACGGCTGTTAAATTAACATTCTGCAGGAAGATGATGATATAGAAGAAGGTGACCTCCCGGAACATAAGAGATCTCCTCCTCCTGTGGATTTCTCAAAGCTTGATCCCAGTAACCCAGAGAGCATTTTACAGATGACCAAGAAGGGCAAGACTATAATGGTCTTTGTGACTGTTTCTGGTAACCCCACTGAGAAGGAAACAGAGGAAATTACAAGCCTGTGGCAAGGCAGTCTTTTCAATGCTAACTATGACATTCAGAGGTACGAAGCTTCCATTAATTCAATACTTTATTCTACTTGGTTACTGTCATACGGGTGAAGCTTTATTTATTCTAATGCACACTAACATTACATGAATCCCTTAACCTTTCATTGATTTTTATCTGATGGCTGATTATGATTGACTAGCTACATATTGGTGTTCTTCCTAAATAAAGCATATCGGCATACTCTGTAACAGAAAGAGAGATTTCACTGTTTTTAATACAAGCTTTCACTTCATTACTGCATCTGCAGATTCCATGATGTTTAAAAGTGCTTCAACTCTCTGTTTCTTGAGTTTGAGTTGAGTGGTTTTCTTCAACATTTTGCCTGATCGCAAAAATAAAAAAAGTTATATGTTTCTTTCAAAAGGTAGCTCAAAGTAGCTACATTTTATAGTATACTTTCAGTTTTGCAATATTTGAAATTCACTTTTGAATTCGCATTTTAAAGAAACACTATAGGGTCAGGAACACAAACATGTATTCCTGACCCTATAGGGTTAAAGCCACCTTCTATCCCACCAGCCCTCCCTTGCCTTCATAAGTAAATATACTATAAAATCTTACTTGTATTCAAGTCTGCAGCCACTCCCCCTGCCCCTGATCTGCCTGCTTGGCTGAGATAATCAGAAGTGATTCTCTGAATCAATCACAATGCTTTCCAATAGAATTGGCTGAGACTGTCAAGGAGGCAGATCAGGGGCAGAGCCAGCACAAGTTAAACACAGCCATGGCAAATAAGCATCTTCTCTTAGAGATGAATTGAATCAATGCATCTCTATGAGGACAGTTCAGTGCCTCCATGCGGAGGGTGGAGACACTGAATGGCAGTGCTGCACACTGTGCAGCACTGCCTCAGGAAGCACCTCTTGTAGCCATCTGAGAGGTGGCCAGTGGAGTTATCACTAGGCTGTATTGTAACACTGCATTTCTCTCAAAAGACAGTGTTTACTGCAAAAAGCCTGAAGGGAATGATTCTACTCATGTTCTGGTAACTATATTGTCCCTTTAAGGAGTAATGCTTTCCTATGGGCGATTTGAATGCCTGCGCTGCTCTTGCCGCGCATGTGCATTCAGATATGACATCGGCAGGGGGTGGAGAGTTCCCCGGCGCTGGAGAAAGGGAAGTGGCCCAGTGGGAGGGTGGCCCGGAGGGTGGGGGGACCTAATGACCCTATAATGCCAGGAAAACGGGTTTGTTTTCCTGGCACTATAGTGCTTCTTTAAATACAATTTTGAAATCCACACCTCTTATTCTGCAACTGGGCATCTCCATTTTAGCCCCCTGTCCATCATTGTTTTAGCTCAGTACTTTGCTCCTGGTAGTCAACATAAAGGAAGCATACAGAAAATGAGGTAAATGAAACAATGTTTCTATTCTTTTTTCTTCATTTGCAGTTTTTGCCCTGAAATTGAGTCTAAATAGGATTATGATGTAATGTTCATTATCTTTTAAGGAAAGCTATAGTGTCAGGGAAACAAACTCACTCACTTAGGACTTCCCCCATAGGAAAGCATTATTCAGTGCTTTCCTATGGGCTTTTGGACAAAGCTGGACATCCTTCTGGATAGTGTCAGGTCGCCGAACATCCTAGAAGTCTCTCTAGTGGATGTCTGGTAAACACTAGAGGAGGAGTTAACCCTAGCAGGTAATTATTGCAGTTTAGCAAATACTGCAATAATTTTCCCCTCTGGGTTAAGGAACCTGGGGCAATGCACCCAGACCAAATCAATGAAGTGGTCTGGGTGCCTATAGTGCCCCTTTGATATAATGTTTTTTGTTTTGTTTTGTTTTTAAAAATGGAGCATCCCATGGAAAAACATCACAATTTACAGGTGTTAATCAATATTTTACTCAGTGGTGTAAATTTTGAAGAAGTGACAGTTCTCCTTTAAAGCATGTTTTTTGCACATGTTTGAAGATACAATTTTATCAAGGCACAAAATTCCCGCTCGCCAACCAGCCTTTGGCAAGTGAACATTCAGTGTGGTGAGTGAGCCATGGGCTCTCTCCAATCATGCAGTAGCAGGAAGTATTTTTTATTTTTTTATTATTCTTGTCTAGTAATATAGGACTTGAAAATTCGAGCCCTGCTTTTATTTTGTATCACACATACTCTTCATGTTAAAGTCATTACAGTCACATATAAGAAATGTTCACACGTGATGGTTTCCTATATGTACTTCTATATGCAAACTGAATGCATATCTTCTCTTGGATGTACCATTGCATATAATTTTATTTTGTATATTTTTATTTTGTATTTTTTTAATTTTTTTTTATTGATAAAATTCATTCCAATTCTCCTTTTATACACCCAGGTTTATTGTTGGTTCAAATCGTGCAATTTTCATGCTTCGGGATGGAGGCTATGCTTGGGAAATTAAGGACTTCCTTGTAAAACAAGAGAGATGTGCAGATGTGACTTTGGAAGGACAGGTGTACCCAGGCAAAGGAGCAGATGGATCTTCAAAAAGTAATAACCAGATTAAACCGGAGAAGAAAAAAAGTACCAAAACTCAAAAATCCAAGTCGTCTCATGAAACTAACAAGGCATCTTCACCAAAAGAAGATTTATGACAGCTGCTACCTAGTAGAAGAATCTAAATAAAACATAGAATAGTCCCATGACTGGATTTCCGTTCTAGCACATGGGTGCTTTCAATCAATCGGTTTACTTGTCACTAGGCTGTAACTGGTCTGTTTCACATGGAACATGTAATACTATGTATGTCTTTCTCCTAAGCACACCTTACTCCCTAGTGTTTTTTGTATGCCCGGGTTAACAGTGATTGCTAAACCTTAAATCCATTAAGGACAACTGTCATAAAAGTTTCAATTCACATTTTTTTTAAAAAAAGGTTATTACATCAAAAGGGTTACTTATAACTTAATAGAAAAAGAATGTCATATTGGGCTACAAATAAATTCTAAATTCACACTGCTTTCCACATGCCCCCAAAAATGCAGTGGATGGTATAGGGAGGGAGCGAACTGGGACACAAGCAGATTATGTCTGTTGTCAGTGTGCTGTGTGCTTTGACGAAAGACATAAAATTGACATTGTCATATGTGCCGGGGGTGTAACTAGTTCCTGGCACACACATGCAAATAACTTTTTTTTTTTTTTTTTTTTTTAAATCTAGGTAAGCTGCCATGCTGGGGCACTACTTTTATCTGACTGTCTGCTTCTCAACCTAACATGTCTGCTGCTGCAGTCTCACACAGAGCAGTAGAGTCTGACCCAACATGGCTGCTTGGTCAGATAAAGTGAAATTTTCTCAAAATTTTTTTAAAACTAAATACACAATTTAAATAAATATATATAATGTAACATTCATTAAATATAATCAATAAAACACAAGAAGTGACAATTTGATGACAGTTGTCCTTTATAGGTACACTAACATTGCATGCCTGAATCCTTGTGCATTAAATCAAGTCATACCAGGTTTACACAATATTCATTGGTTGAAAGCTGTCAGCTGACACTCTCAGACAATGAATACTGTTGAAATGTGGTATGAGTTGGTATGATAATGTAGAAGTGTGAATTTTTTTTAGCCTAGCACTTTAGACCTGAATAGTTTCAGGCACTTGACACAGCAAGGTAAGTAATCAAACTGTTCCTAACTGGATATGGCAGATTCTTGTCCGAGAGAGCCCTGGGACTCCTAGCACTAAACCACTACAGCCTGCTATAGTATTTGTAGTGCTTAGAGTTAGGGATCGACCAATATTACATTTCCAGAGCCAATACAGATTATCCTAAATTTACAAGACCAATACCACTTATCAGAAATATGCAGAATATCGGCTCTAATAATCGGCAGAATCGATAATTGGTCTAGCGTATCTCTAGTGTGGTGAGATGATCATTGGTATTATACGCAACAAAACCCAAGCAACAATATCCAAACTTTCCTTTAGGTTGCAGCCTTTGTAATTGTGGTATTATTCTTCCATGAAGAATACAACTGGTGATGGGTTCCCCTGTACCAATACCGTGTCTAATCGTTCTGGGTGGCTTTTTACATCTTGACTTAGTTTGTTAAATTATGTATTTTATTTTTGTTTTACCCACAAAGCAAAATGGTAAAGTGTTGACATCTTGATTTTAAATACATAAATATTACAAACATTGTTTGTACTACTGGTGCCGATATCTGCACACTGGAAACGATTAATAAGTCTTTATATAAAAAAATTATTTAACATAATGAAAGGACTTTTTTCTTAGGTTTACAGGAAACAGAGGGTAACTCATTCAAATATTAGTGTACATCTAAAAACTGGTCATCACAAATTTGATTGTTTGTAAAACATGTTCGTACTAATGTGATTGTAGTCTATTAACAAGGCCACCAATAACTTAGACGTAGGTATCTTGTTGGTACTGAAAACCTTCTCCCCCTAACAAAAAGAAGTGCCATGAAATATTTATGTATTTGTAGTTTGAAAATCATGCAATAACATCAGTCAGTTTACATATGGTACTGTTCCTCTTACCATTTCAGGTGCAAGAATTGCACCAACTCATCCTAAAAAAATCTATCTACAACTTGTGATTGTACAAGTGTTACTGGCTAATAATATTTTCTATAACTTTATTTGAGAAACTGTGTGTGTGTGTGGTTTTTTTTTTCTTCACATTTTAATGTTTGTTTTGTATAGTTTCATCAGAGCCTGTGATCTACTTGGCATTTAATTTGTTTAGGATAGTGGTTCTGAGTCTCGTTTGTTTGAAATAAACTTGTCATGTTCGATTTCAAGCAACAGCCCATACGTTGTCTAAAGTATAGATAATTGCCTTTCATGTTGCAATGGAGATGTCAAGCAGGTGCATTGCTAAATTTATTTTACTACAGTTATTTTATTACAGCTAAAGAATGGGTCACCCTGCTACTGCCATAAGTTGCCAGTTGAAAATAGTTATAACCCACTGGTTAAGAGTCTTGTGCCAGCAACAACTGTGCCAATTTACGTACTGGAGCCTTATTTTGAAGGATTATTTGGATAAATACATTTGAAAGCTAGTGTATGGGATTGAAGAGAAGGCTGCACAGTATTATATCAGTATTTCTATGTCTGTTATGCATTGTATCCCACTATTATTAAACACTATACACAGCTGTTAGGAATGCTGCCAAACACTTTCTTTCCTAAATAAAATTTTTTTGCTACTTTTTAACCAAAAATTGCTATGTTCTTATTCTCCGATAATTAGAAAATATTAGTAATAGTTTGCATGCTTGTTTCTAATTAATTTTGTGCTCCAATATATGCCTAGTTTACTTGGTGACAGTACAAGAGGAAGTCGAAGTAAATGGTTAACTGCATTGGTAAACACATAAACAGATTACTTTGAATTGTTAAACAGTGTGGAAATTGATATTGTTAGCTCCAGAGGATAAGCTTGTTGGTTTCCATGTCTCGACTTTTTGTTACAAAATTTGAGTATTTGTCATGCATTAAAATCAGCCACTATACAATTTGGTATCATTCTGTTCAGTATGTGTCCAGCTGTGCTGGCATGAGGCAGTCAATGGGAGCATGTTACCTGTTGACTTCTGGTGAGGGACAGTGACAACAGTAGAAGGTGGCCTCTGCACCTAAGGTAAGTTTTAATCTTTTATTTATTTTAACTTTAGGGAGGGGGCACCAAGCTAGGCATTGTTACTCCAACCAAAACCAGTGTTTTCTTAAACCCTTGTTTTTTTGTTGTTTTTTTTTTTGACTATCCCTTTGGATTAAGGTGGATCTAATTAATACATATTCTGAAATATAGTACCTGGTGTTTTGTACCTATATGATTATTTTGTTTTTGTAAGGACTCAGATGGTAATTTTCTCCAACTCATTCCGTTACCCTTCCCTGCTTTGTGTTTTGCAAATTAGTTACAATTTAACACAATCATGAATCTTTAATAAACAGTTTGACACCTGTATTTTAATATATACATAAAACACACATTACTAAAAATGGAGGAGTAATAATGTGAAAATAGAAACGTGGAATACCACTTACCAAGTGTTACCTCACAGAACACCCAAAAGACAAAGTGAAAAATATATAAGTTGAGGGATCCCACCCAAATAGAATCCCTCCACTTATAGGCTAACTGCCACTTAAATATATGTGACAAAAAAAATACAACCTGAGAGATATATATAATGATCTAGAAAATGATGTGTCTATAAAAGAGACAAACTAGACATAGTGTAATACTGTACACAAAACATATAATGAAGGAGGAACATTGTCTATTAGTGGTGGAAGTGTCTGCTAATGATCTGTGGAAACCAAAGTTAAAATATAAAACAACCAGTGTTATTTATTAAACTGGAAGCAAACACAGAAAAGAAAAGTAGCAATAGTACCTGGAAACCCCCTCAGTACATCCATACAAGGAGAATTATATTCTTAGAATGGTAGGCAGTGGACAAACGTACTGTACGATTTGTAACAAGAAAGGTGTGGCAGTGGCGTTAAAGAAAATAGTCCTAACGAACACTCCAAACACATACATCAGTTTGTGCTTTAGGTGTGGCGGGCCTTTTTTTTTTTTACCAAGTGACTTCATTAGACTTTGAATCTTTTTATAAATTAACCTCATGGTTTCCTGGCTTTTTAGAATCCAGTCCGATTACTTCAAGGTCTTGTGTACCAAAATATAGTTTCGGCGAATCACATCTCTGGGACTTCATTAAAACATTTAATGTTAAATAAAGTATATACTTTTTAATTTATACTTTTATGTACTACTTACTAGCCATCATAGTTCCTGCATTTCCCTAACCATACCAGGCTGGTTATAATGAGCCAATTTATAGGCTCCAGGCTTGTGAGTATTCTACTTTTTATATATTGTAATATTTCCTAAGTGATTGTCACGCTATTTTTGAATTTTTTTCTGAAATACCAGAACCTATCACCTAATATAAGGATACCAATTATCATGAATCAAGAAGAAAGGAGAAGGTCCACTAAACTGACCTATTGGCTTATACTTCCAGAGCTAGGTTATAGCTCTGGACCATGTGAGTGCCCCATTATTTTGTTCATTAGATATATATCTTAAAGGGTTCTGCACTTTGTTTCCCTGCTATTTTTATTTATCTTAAAGGTATACATACCATCAGATTACAAAAGATACAGGAGTAAGTGTTAAGTTAAAGTATTTTCTATCACACAGAGTGACCCACATATTCACAATCACCGTTAAACGTGAGTTTTTGGGAGAACTGCACATCACGGTGTGGAAGTAGCTGTATATACATGTTGTTTTATCACATGTAATTATTGATTTTAAAATAACACACTCAATAGGAATCTATCTTTAGTTCTCAATGCCTTTTGTGAGAGTCCATTTGAATCTCTTCAAGAGGTCCCACTAAAATTCTTATTGGTAACAGTTGACTTCTTAAATGCTATTATTTCACCTAGGAGGATTCATTCTTTATCGACTTCTGAAATATACACCATTTGCCATCAAGACAAAGTTATCCTGCAAATTTGCTTTTCACCCAAAAGTCTTAAGCAAAGATAACATTAACTAGACTAGACTATTGCACTGCCTTAATTTTGTGCAAATCCATCGCCTCCTAAGGAAGTCAAACTACTCTCCTTGGATGTTAAATGGACTGTTCAAACCTACATGAGCAGAACAGCTACCTTTCACAGATCAGACCATCTTCTTATCAACTTCAAAGGTCAAGCCACAATTGCCCATTGGATTAAGGAACCCATTAAGGGTTCATATGGAGCCCAGGGAATAATTCTACCAATGCAGGTCAATTCTCACTCTACTTGGGCAAGTAGATGCACAGAGAAAGCCACTATTGCCCATTGCATTAAGGAAACCATTTAGAGTTCCTATTAATAGTTCAACTAGATGGGCAGAGAAAGCACACACATCTCTAAGAGACTTCTGTAAAGCTGCAACATGCTCTTCCTTCCCATTTGTCAGGCTCTACCGGCTAGACATCCATTCCTCAGCTGATGCATCATTTGGGGTGAAAGGTGTTGCAGGCATTGGTGATATAACCCACCCTTATTGGATCTTAATAAATCACTTTGGGTACTGCTGCTAAAAGTAAGGAAAACAAGACATTTCTTTTTTTTCCCTTGGTATTCAGGTCAGAGGGGCTGAGACCTAATTTAAACATTTAATCTACAGGTTACAGTCCCCCTAGAGAAAGAACATTCCTTTTGGTACTGCCGCTAATAATAAGGAAAAAGTAATTTTGGTAAAAAGTAAAATTTCTTGTGACTGCAGAATAGAAGGTAATACGGGCAGTCACCGAAGCCGACTTACTCCCTCTTCCATGTCGAGGCTTGTAACATGGGTTTACATATATGATGAGTATACGGATTAAGGAGGACTTCCACATTTAAGCTGAACCTGGCCAGTGTGTCCCCTTACCCCTCAATGGTATATGGTGAGCAAGGAGTGAATAATAATATTTACTGCAGAGTTGAACAATAAAATACAGGTTTATACTCTGATTCCAATTTCCTACATCTCAAATGCTGTGTTTTCCCTCCTTTCATTTTTTTTTTTGTGTGCAAAATAATGGTTAAATCCATTCTAATGTTTCTGTTTAGTTTCTTGAAGGAATCTGGCAAAAATCACAAAACAAATGCCTGTTAAACTGCGGTTATCCAGCAGATGGCAGTATATAACTAGTGAAGGACCAATATTGTAAGAAAAATCTCTAATTAGTCCACTGAATTTAAAAACCTTTTCATCTCTGTGGATTTTCTTGCAGTATAAACAGGTGAAACAAACAAAACACTGTGTTGAAGTTAGTGGTTATCTTCCAGTGGAATTGGATTTCGCTACTTGGACCTCTAGGACAACACACTTTTTTCCCTCATGTGATTTACTAATAATAATTTTCGCTGAACATGTTTTTTAATTAATATTTCCTTTAGGATTAAGATATATTGCTATATATATATATATATATATATACACTGCTCAAAAAAATAAAGGGAACACAAAAATAAGACATCCTTGATCTGAATGAATTAAATATTCTTCTGAAATACTTTGTTCTTTACATAGTTGAATGTGCCGACAACAAAATCACACAAAAATAAAAAAATGGAAATCAAATTTTTCAACCCATGGAGCTCTGGGTTTGGAGTCACACTCAAAATTAAAGTGGAAAAACACACTACAGGCTGATCCAACTTTGATGTAATGTCCTTAAAACAAGTCAAAATGAGGCTCAGTAGTGTATGTGGCCTCCATGTGCCTGTATGACCTCCCTAAAATGCCTGTGCATTCTCCTGATGAGGTGGCGGATGGTCTCCTGAGGGATCTCCTCCCAGACCTGGACTAAAGCATCTGCCAACTCCTGGACAGTCTGTGGTGCAACGTGACGTTGGTGGATGGAGCGAGACATGATGTCCCAGATGTGCTCAATTGGATTCAGGTCTGGGGAACGGACGGGCCAGTCCATAGCATCAATGCCTTCATCTTGCAGGAACTGCTGACACACTCCAGCCACATGTCTTGCATTAGGAGGAACTCAGGGCCAACTGCACCAGCATATGGTCTCACAAGGGGTCTGAGGATCTCATCTCGGTACCTAATGGCAATCAGGCTACCTCTGGCGAGCACATGGAGGGCTGTGCGGCCCCCCCAAAGAAATGCCACCCCACACCATTACTGACCCACTGCCAAACCGGTCATGCTGGAGGTTGTTGTAGGCAGCAGAACATTCTCCATAGCGTCTCCAGGCTCTGTCACGTCTGTCACATGTGCTCAGTGTGAACCTGCTTTCATCTGTGAAGAGCACAGGGCATCAGTGGTGAATTTGCCAATCTTAGTGTTCTCTGGCAAATGCCAAACGTC
The DNA here is from genome assembly GCA_933207985.1 of Pelobates cultripes. NCBI lineage: Eukaryota > Metazoa > Chordata > Amphibia > Anura > Pelobatidae > Pelobates > Pelobates cultripes. The sequence goes on along the minus strand of OW240914.1, from coordinate 86,486,897 downwards.
CTGCACGGTTTTGGGCTGTAAGCACAACCCCCACATGTGGACGTCGGGCCCTCATACCACCCTCATGGAGTCTGTTTCTGACCATTTGAGCAGACACGTACATTTGTGGCCTGCTGGTGGTCATTTTGCAGGGCTCTGGCAGTGCTCCTCCTGTTCCTCATTGCACAAAGGCGGAGGTAGCGGTCCTGCTGCTGGGTTGTTGCCCTCCTATGGCCTCCTCCACGTCTCCTGATGTACTGGCCTGTCTCCTGGTAGCGCCTCCATGCTCTGGACACTACGCTGACAGACGCAGCAAACCTTCTTGCCACAGCTCGCATTTATGTGCCATCCTGGATGAGCTGCACTACCTGAGCCACTTGTGTGGGTTGTAGACTCCGTTTCATGCTACCACTAGAGTGAAAGCACCGCCAGCATTCAAAAGTGACCAAAACATCAGCCAGGAAGCATAGGAACTGAGAAGTGGTCTGTGGTCACCACCTGCAGAACCACTCCTTTATTGAGGGTGTCTTGCTAATTGCCTATAATTTCCACCTGTTTTCTATCCGATTTGCACAACAGCATGATGTGATTTAAATCCCAGCAATGCTTATTTTTTTAATGTAAGCATGATTTTGAATTTAGAGGTGTGTTTGTGTATTGCATTTTCATGCACTGTTTCCATTCGAAAGCAATGGTTTCCTTGTGTGTACTGTTTACCTTTGAATGTCTGTATGTAGTATTTACATTTGAATGCAGGGGCAAATTTGCTTGTAGTGTTGGCGTTTGAATTCTGAGATATATGCAGAGATACACATACTGACACCCACGCAAATACACAGACACACACTAACACATATAGACCCATATATATGTTATTAGGTGTGTGTCCCCCGACTCCTCAGGGTCCCCCTCCCGCTGGGCTGAAGGGGTTAAAACCTCTTCAGCCACTTACCTTAATCCAGCGCTTGGCTCCCTCGAACTCAATGCTTTCCTATGGACATCAGCGTGTCCTCAATGCGATTTTCGCATTGAGGATTGTAGAAACGGCCTCTAGTGACTGTCAGGGAGACAGCCACCAGAGGCTGGATTAACCCTCAATGTAAACATAGCAGTTTCTCTCAGTTTTCAGCTGCAGGGTTAAAACTAGGGGGATCTGGCACCCAAACCATTTCATTGAGGTGCCATTAGTGGTCCCTTAAAGGATACGCTTCTTCCCCATTTAACAAATTCAATAATGTTGAGTCCCTCTCCTCTGAAATTATGCTGGCTGCTGCTACCTAAACTAGGGAGGGTAAGGACCCCACTGAAATTGGGAACATTAGACCTATCACACTTATTAACTTTGACCTCTACATTTTTTTCTAAAATGCTGCCTTATTATTTAGGTCCAATCCTGACCAATTTGATCCAACCAGATCAGGTGGATTTCACCAACTTTTGGAAAACAAGAATGCGGAGTATTTAGTGGGAGGCTGAGTCACGGGAGCCTTCTTGGTGTTTGACAGGGTTGAATTACCTCATTTATTTGGGCTCTTAGACTATTGGGGCTTTCCTGTGGAGTTTACCAGGTCCATTCATGCATTACCTGTATATCTGGCCCTTCTTCACAATTGCTGGTACTGGGCTAGCAATTCTCTCCTTCCCCACTGCACAACAGTGTGCGTCAGTGATGCCCCCTGTCCCCATTGATGTCCGCACTATCATAGGAGGCTCTCCTGTAGCTTATCCAGGCCCACCCTTCTATTAAGGCAATATATTTTAAGGGCTCCAGTTATAAAGTTGTGGCTTATGCAGGTGACATACTGTTGTTACTGGTAGACCACTTCCCTCCTCCTTTTGTGAACCCTTCTATCTACATTTGGCTCATTCTGGCTATAAATTAAATGTGCTATGCCCCTTAATTTATTGATCATGATACGGGAAGAAATCAGGGTGAACTCAATATAAGCACAAGGATCAGGTAATAAACATTCTTATGTTAGTAACCTGCCAACTACCTCCCATTGTACAGCTGTACGGAATCTGATGGCGCTATATAAATAATAATAACTATGATACACTAGGGCAGTAGTAGGCAACCTTCGGCACTCTAGATGTTGTGGACTACATCTCCCATAATGCTCTTAAAGCCATAATGCTGGCAAAACATCAGGAAAGATTTAGTCCACAACATCTGGAGTACATAAGGTATTTAGTTAATAACCCTGACAATGTTGAGATCCTGCTCATGCATCCAATATTTTGGAAATCTATAGTGGTAAATGTAGAGAAAAACAGCATTATTTGTTAAAGTGAGAATTCAAAATGGATTTTAATTTTAAGGTCACAGTAGCCAAGCTTGAAGCATAACTGACATAGATAATGTTTCACGTTTGGCTATTTTGACCTTTGATTTGAAATTCACTTTGAATTCTTACTTTAGTAAAAAAAATGGTGTGACTTTTATGGAAGTGTTGCAAACAGACAAGTCGGCCAAAGTTTGAAATGGAGAAGAATCACCAAGAAAACCAAATTAAAGGGACACCGTAGGCACTGTATCTGCTTCATCTCATCAATCTGGTTATAGTGTCTGGAGTCCCCGGTACCATCATTTCTTTTAGCATTAAACATTTTCTAATGTTCTAATGCTAAACAAGAGCCCCAGGCAGTCCATCCCCTCTGTGCTGCATTGGCTAATAAGGAAGTATTAGCCTGTGCAGCAATGGGCAACTGTGATTGGCTGAGAGTGTCAGCTGACTGCTTTTAGCCTGTCAAAGCTCCAACTGACGGTATGAATGGGTATGACAACAAGGAAGTGTGTAATCTCTGCTTTAGCTACACATACAGAAGGGGCTGGACTGTGGGTGGCCAGGGACTCTTATTTTGTGGCATACTGCACGAACATGGTAAAACACTGAATGGAGGGACAGTGCCAGGGCACTCCAGGAACTATAACCAATTCAAAGAGATGAAATGGTTATAGTGACTACAGTGTACCTTTAAGGTTCCTGCAGATTCCACAGGTTTCCAATATAAATGGCAATGGCAATGAATGAAGGCACACAGTAACCGCTCGATTCTAAATGTCAATGGCAATGAATGAAGGCACACAGTAACTGCTCGATTCTAAAGTAAGTGATACATTTAATACAAACTCCAAATTCATTGCATTACTGAAGAACATCAAGACACACATACATTACTTTTAAAATATTTATTCTTCTATTACAGACAACATTTGAATAGTATAAACATTGTGCTACATCTAACAAAAGAAAGAAAAAAAATATTCATTCAACCAGTTTCCAAACTTTGTTTACAAATCAAACACTGAATTAAAAAGGACGTCATCTAAAAGCATATCACTTTATTTTAAACCTTTTTACATCTACAGGATAATGACACATCTAGACCATTCCCTGGAACTTTGACAAATAAATAAACACAAAATATATCTTTTTTAATATTTGGTCTTTTTTTTTTTTTCTTCTTTTTTTTCTATTGTGGAATAGAAATATTGCATACATACAAAACACTAAAACATACTTTTACACCTATTTCCGAAAAAGGACCAGCTATTTCGGTGACTGGTAACAAACAAGAAAGGACGTTAGAAAGCTTGGAAGGAGTACTTTAAAACCACGTTCTCGTGTTAAGCAATCCTGGTGAACATAATCTGTTGCGGTTTATCTGCAGATACAAGCCAAGCTTATTTGGGCAAATTATGTGTCCACGTCAATATATTCAATCACTATTACTAAGACAGGCGATTTCTAATTGTGTTAAAAAGCACAAGTAAAAAGATAACCACCACTTTAGTGCAAAGCGAAAAAAAATAAAATAAAATAAAAAACCAAAACACCAATAATGTCATGTGCCCTTTCGCTGAGTGATCATCAACTACACCAGGGATAGGCAACCTTTGGCACTCCAGATGTTGTGGACTACATCCCCCATAATGCTCTTACACCAACAACGCTGGCAAAGCATCATGGGAGGGGTAGTCCAAAACATCTGGAGTGCCGAAGGTTGCCTATGCCTGAACTAGACAGTTACACTTTCAGAATGACATCATACACTCTAAAAAGGGCAGTACCATTAAAACTTTAGGGGCCATACACTATGAAATTTCACGCTCCCAGATAACAACTGTAAAAAGTCTCTTTAGTGCAGATAGCCTTAAATCTCGTTATAAACGTACTCTTTATATTTATTTAAAGGCTGCCTTGATGACAGTTTGATTATAATGCACATACCTCATTCCTTTTATGACCTGTGATAAATTCACAAGGGCTGCTTCTATTTTCCTGCACATTCAAGGATCGCGTTTAAGATAATTTATGGGAGTTGTGCGGCACAAAAAGACTTCTCACAAGTACTGAATGTAACAGAAGGTTTATAGGTTGGCCATTTATCATTGATGTTACTGTGCATGATTAGTCACTAGTCCTATAAAGTACAATATGTGACTTAAATTTAACCTTTTATGGACCAATGACTGTCATCATATAACAATCTGTTCTTTAAGACCAGATTCCATAATTAGATACATATGTCAATTAATGACAACAAGGCTGCATGAAGCTGTTACAGCTAAATAAGTAGGGCTGTACATCTTGACATAAGGGTTTTTGGGACCAAAGTGGACAAAGTGCAAAATGTAGTCCTTACGTAAAAAAAACAAATATCAGTCTATATGGAGAGTGGAATGAAAGTAGTAGTGTGTTTTCAAGACTGCGTATAAAGGTAGTTGTGAAAGGGTTAATGTGATGCAATGGTTCTAGAGCTATAAATGTAACGGGTACCAAGGTTTAAAAAAATAATGAACTAAATAGCAGCTGCTGCTTCCTCTGCTGGTAAGTGCAATGATATGGCTACAGTGAGCAAGCCTGCTGTTTGTTTTTGCTACATAATTGGTACCCGATATATACACTATATGCTGCCACAAGCTGGTTTCTTAATACAACCTATAGCTCCCATTCAATACATAAACCCTTGAGGTGTTAAAGAGGTTCCCCACACTTCTACTTTCATTTGATCAATTAAAAAATTAACCACAGTCCCTTAATTATGCAAGAATATTCAGAATATTACTTGACACAAAATGTTTGATTTAAGCATGGGCCGTTTCTAAAAAAATCCATACTATTCTCCACCCCCAGCAAAAAAATAAAATAAAAAAAGAGAGAATTAACAGAAAATCACAAATGTTTACTTGTGATCAAGCCTGAAAGTTGCAATATCTTTAGCATTCATTCTTTTAGCATCCCAGACCCCATTGAATGATGATCATAGAAATGCAAAAGCATGTATCTGCCCAACTAAATGCACTTTTTATTGTAAACAATCTTACTGCATTCCTTAGGATGCATCGTTCAATATCCACTCATCTGCTATGGAGATTATTATATAATCTCTTATCAGTGATTTTGATCCCAGGTTAAAGCTTGTATTTTTTAAGAGAAAAAAAGAAAACCTGTTGTGAAAAAAGGAAACTAAAATAATGCAAATAACTGTATCCTGTGAACGCTCTCTCATCACTGACATCTGTGAGAGCAGTGCAGCAGTCATTATTAACATGTGATCAGTAAGAGCATGTATTCTATGTGCTAAGGACAAATCATCTTCGTTCCATTCGTGCCGAGACCTCACTGATCATGTGGGTAGTTGGCACAGGGAGTACAACAAGTCTGTTGGCACAGTTTGTACTGATGCAATCTGCAGAGCTAGGGCACAGTGTGTGCAGAGTCCTTGGGAGAAATGATTGTGCGTTCCGTCTGGTTATGACAGCTTACAGTTCTCCCAGTTACGGCAGTGATAACATCCAAAGACCATCGCTTATCTTTATAATGCCATTTTCTTTTCCACAGGAAAAGGGACAGCTTGGAAGATTTTCGCAGCCTCAACATCTGTAGCCATCTTAACCCAGATGGGTCGGAAACTACCCTTATAGCCGACAAAGGCCAATTTATCTGAAACAATAGAAGGAGTTGGTGAGAGAATTTAGTTAATGCAGAAGAATATTACAAATGAAAGAGAGATAGTAGAGCTCTTTATTAACTTGTGAATGAAAGACTTGTAATAATATACAAATTTATGTTTGTTTTTTTCTCATGTCGACTCTAGAAGCATTAAAGAAATACTCCAAGCACTATAACCACTACAGCACACCGTGCTAAAATAATTTAATAGATTACTCTTGGATAATGCCAGAGCACTTCTTGTACCATATTCGTTGCAACAGGTATAGTGGTTATGGTGCATGGACTGTTCATTTAATCAGACAAATATACATATATTAACTCCTCTACAACTGAATTCTTTGTGATAAACAATTATGGTAACATCACATCTATATGGAAAACACAAAGCCCATTGAACTAGCAGAAATGGCAAATTCACGTATAGATTTCTATTCAGGACTACCTAAACCCCAATTCGAGTTATGTACAATTACAGATGTATCATTTGTTTACCGTTTGCATGGGAAATGTAAAATTGTAACCAGGATATTTATAAGTAAAGTATTCCTCAGAATGTAGATTTCAAAAGCAACAGCAGAATGTAAAGATGATTATGACACAGTAAATAAAGTTATTTGTCTGCATTTCAAAATGTAAAAAGAATTGCTATTGCCAATATGTACTATATAACTAGCGTGGGATGAAAGAGTCCCTACATGCAAGGGACAAGGACCGGCTGTAGACATAAAGGGCTCATAGAACAATGTTTACATGATGTCACGACTTTGGGGAGTTGTAGATTAGTTTTCTAATTTAAAAACAGACAATTGAAGTACAGCTCACAGATATCCCCTGCTGTGCTCATAAAGCACTACTTATGGAATAAACCCAGCACTGCTTAGAATCCACCTCATTTATTCCAGCTTTGTTACCATATTATTATTTGTTACCATTTGTAGCTGTAGTTTGCCACTGTAATTTTCTGTGAATGCAGTTTTTTTTTCAATGGAATGCAACAAATGTTTGCTCTGGCCAGCCTTTCTATCCATCCTTTGCCACTCCTGGCTGTAAATACCTTTGTATAACAGTGTCTTAGTTCCATCTCTGTTCTTGTGGCCTCACTTCACACAACCAGGTCCAAGCAATACTGGGTCTCTTCATTGACTCTAAGCACTTACCACCCACCCAGGTTCCTACTAAATCTATAGCATGCTCCTCCAGCCGTTTCAGATGTTACTCAGTTACCCCCCCTAATTAACTTTGCAGTTGCCAGTTACTGCCACTCTTTATTTCCTCTGCCCATTACTTCCAAATACCCCATGCTACTTCCTGTCTCAAATCCCCTTTATATCCTTTAGATTGTAAGCTCATGGGGTTTCGAGCTAAGCACTTTGTATTAAAAGAGCTTCAATGACTAGATCTCAGCTTACGGGCAGGGATCTCTTTACCTTTTATATTGGTCTGTGTATATTGTACGTTCTCCCCTGATTGTACAGCACTGCGGAATATGTTGGTGCTTTATAAAAGCTAGTAATAAATAAATGTCACTTAAGAATAACTTTGTGATTTAGTAAGGGCTTACTTTACATACTACACAGCTTGGCGATCTGAAGCAAGCATAGGAGCTTCCAGTTTTCTTATTTTTTTTCAAATTTTTGCATATTAACATATATATATATATATATATATATATATATATATTTAATGCAATAACTATAATGCAAGTTTTGTGTGAGTGTGTGTGGTTTGTTTTTTTGGCATATGCAAAAAAAAGAAGTGAGGTGGAGAAATAAAGGGGGGTGGGGAGGGGGGACAAATCGCCATAAGGCCCTGATTAGCTTGCTAATGTATTCAGTGATACATAATTTATTGTCACTATAAAAACAAGTCAATATGGCAGTATGCCATATAAAGATATTCATGATGTTTACCTTTTAGCTTGAAGTCTGATTGTGCTCCAAGTTTTCCCAGCACTTTGGTCCAGATTCCTTTGGAATACAATCTTCCCTTCGACACGATCACCACGATAGAGCTGTAAGCAAACATACCATAAGCAGGAGATATACTATGGGGCTGTGCATCTCAAAAACATAAGCAATAACTCAAAGGCCCACATGAACATAGGTTTAAAGTTACAGTACTATTAAAATGCATCAAAATGTAAGAAAATCTTTACTTGAGGAAAGAGATAATGTTTTAAAATAACTAAGTTAAAAAAATAGATTGTGGGGGAGAGATATCAACACAGTGTTTTTCAAGCAAAATGTCTGCTCCCCATTGATGATTTTCTATTCAAATCCTTTGAGTTTTGATTGAAGCACAGCACAGTAAATAACGTTGATTGAAAGCAATTCTAGCACAGACAGGATTCTCTCTATTGTATTTCTTAAAGCTAAGTATTATAGGTTTATAGTGTATTATTCTGTATGAATATATATTAATAAATACTTATTAGTATATTTCCAGATATTGCACTAAAAAGATGGATTTACTTATATGTATACATTACAAAATTAAACAAACAAACACACACTCTATGCAATCCTTTGTTTTAAATAATATTAAAAAATGGTGAATGTGTTCCTTTAGTCCAATAGTAAAATGCATGTAGGTTTATTTGTATTTAGTTCTCTTCAGGATGAGAGAGATATGAGTTCAAAAATAGATTTCATTATGTAGCTACCATTTTCACATTTTCATAAGCAGATATCATTCATCTGGTAGCCATTAGATTTCTGTTTAAGTGATATTTTCTTAAAAACTCATTACAAAGCTTATATCCAGCTATTGGTTTCAATCTCCGTAAATTGTCAATGAACAAACATGAATTGAGTTAATAAGAACCGTAAACTCTGTGCATATCTGAAATCAAAGAATACCATAAAAAAAGACATTTATGCAAATAGACCAGGCATAGGAAACCTTCAGCACTCTAAATGTTTTGGACTATACCTCCCATGATGCTTTGCCAGCATTATGGATGTAAGAGAATTATGGGGCATGTAGTCCACAACATCTAGAGTGCCGAAGGTTGCCTATCGATATAGACCATGGGTAGGCAACCATCGGCACTCCAGATGCTGTGGACTATAAGGTAGATGTAGTCCACATTATTTAGAGTGCCTACCCCTAATGTAGACACTACATGAAACATCTGCACTATGTGGGTTTGTTTTACCGTAAATATGATTAGATATATTTTTGGAGATCATTCCATTGTAATAAAAAAAGTTAGAAATAAACTTTTGCAAAATGTGTTCTACAACTCGTGTGGCCAATTTTGCCAAATTCTCTTAATTTCGCACTGAGATGGTCAATGAATCTCCAGTTACCAAATAAATGGAAGGCCTTTTAAAGAAATCCAAACTTCTACTGTTTATCCACTAACCTCGTTAATCTAAAGCAATTAAAAATGACTTCCAAACCACAACCCATGGCGGTTTTACTGATTATTATGACAAATTATTGTATAATTGCTTTGGAACGTGTTTCAATAATAAGGATGTGGGAAATGTACACAGAAGGGAGCCAATCTTGGCAAACCAAAATTAAAAACGGTAAACCACAAATAGACACAAAAGAATTTTAGTTCACAAAAGAATTTGAGGTGAAGTTTTAGGATGATGCTTTAACAGTAGTCAGAGGTGTTTGTGAAATGTGTAGGGGATTTATGATTTGCAAATACACAACTTTGGTCAAGATCAGCCTAATCGACAAACATATACAAGGGATTTTTTACTAAAGTGAGAATTTAAATTGAATCTAACATTTAAGGCTAGAATAGCCGAATGGAAATCAGAGTTGACTTATTTTGACCTTAAATTTGAAATTTACTCTGAATTTACTTTAGAACTCTTACTTTAGTTAATGACCCTGACAGTAGTCCACAAGAACTATTATTGTCCCCTGTATCTGTGTGAGATATAAACATGTAAAATGTTGACATGAAACAACCAGTGGCGGTCTTTTAAAGTCCTATGGCTTGGAGCTTTCTTTTTTGATGTGTCTTCATAATAAATAGCAACTTTTTGTGTTGACATTTTAGAAGTGAAACTTTTTGAGATTTTATTTTAAAAGTTTGATGGATTTCTACTTCAACGTGCATTTTAAGGACCTGTGATTATCCCAATGGGGAAAAAAAAATGTTTACCAATGAGATCAAAATTTTAAAAAAAAAGCAACAAAAAAACACCAACGTGAACCCAGAAAATATACGAGTAATTTCCCATCAAATATACCATACTACTCACTTGTCTTTGATGTTTGTTACATAGTTATCAAACTGTGCTGGGATTCCTTGCAGGATAGATGCTCTGAAACTTGCATTATTCATTACTTTTCCAAGATTGCCATCTACGACAACGACTTTTATCCCATCTTCTGGAACAAAATACTTTTTGCCATCCACCTACACAAGAAAAAAAAAAAAAAAACTTAAATAACACTGTTTTTGTTGGCCACATCAAATAATTGATAGTACATGAAGATTCGTATTGTCCCAGAGATGTCCAACTTGTGACTGAGATGCCCATCACCTTTCAGCTCACGGTTTGGTTAGCCTTTTGTCAAGGCTCGGGATTATGGGAACTGTAGTTTAACAAAATCTCAAGAAATGCAGGCTTGCTCCCAATAACATAGCTGAGACAGAGATTGTGAACATATATAATCTTACTATAATGCCACTCATGTGACTAATCTGCAGATCCAACGAGGAATGATGCACAATCTGCTAGCTTCTCCTGAATCTGATTGGCGTTTATAGCAGTGGTCAGCATATTATAGTAGGAGGCCCATGATGGGAATACTCCTGATATATAAGATTCTGGTATGTAAATACTAAGTGAAACCTGATCATGAACTTGTAGGCAAGCTGTCACGAAGCCAGACTGGAAACAGAAGCTAGGATGGATTATAGACATTAAACACAACTACCTCCATGGAACGATTAACTACAACAGTCAAATGCATAACTCTAGTGCAAATAAAGACCTTACCTCAATGTAGGCAAAGTCATCCTTAAGATGGAAGTATCTGGTATTATATGACTCTACTTTTATTTCCAGAAAGTGATCTTTTGACTTCTTCTGCAAAGTAATAGAACAAGCATGTCAGGTTTATATCTTACAATAGAATATATTATATATTGATAGCAAACATTACAATAACATAATGACAGCAATATTACTAGTCATCACCCCTATGCTCTAGATTAGAGGATGCCCAAACAGTAGATTCCCAAATTTTGTAGGACTACAATTCCCACAATGCTCTGTCATTCAAAATAGGGCAAATAGGGCTGCCAGCAATACAATGTTTTCCTGGACATTTTTTTTGCATTTTGTACGGTGGTACATGAAAAATGTAACAATAGGATATTGCAATGTGCAAAACAACTCATTTCACAAATGTAGTTTGTTTTATACGTCAATATCTCAGTCCTTGATGCAAAGTAATAGCTTCAGATTATTTTTTTCTGTCTAGATATGCCAATGCCATCTCATTCCTCGAATTACAATTGTTCTAGATACAATTTTAAACCATCATAATGCTTTAAAACTAATTTTAGAAATTTAGTGATGATGTATATGTTATCAAACACAGACAGTGTTATTAAAATGGCAATTATCCAAAATTCTAAATTAATTTTAACCCCTTAAGGACACATGACATGTCTGACATGTTATGATTCCCTTTTATTCCAGAAGTTTGGTCCTTAAGGGGTTAAACATTAGGTCGAAATCTCCAAAGTAAAAACAGCTGACATTGAGAATTTCTTCAGTTTGACTACTTTGACCTAAAATTTGGAGATCACGTTCAATTCACTTAGTTTCCCCATTAATCCACATATTATTGAATAACACTGAGAATGTTTGGAATGAGGCTTTAGAGTATCTGGGGGGATGCTTGCTAAACATTTTTTGTGCATTCTGTATGACATTTTAATGTAAAAACAAAACAATACTTGCATCCAATCAGGTTCTCTGTGAGACCCAAAGTTGTTCGGTTTTGTTGTTATGAATTATAATGTATGAGTTTTAAAAGGACAACAGAGACTGACCTTTCTCATGGGTTTTCATTTGCAAAATTCCTTTTCAAAAAACAATTCTTCCAAAACATGTAGCAGGGTATAATAAGCACATTAAACAGCATTACCATTCAGGAGATGATCCAAAATATTTTTGGATTCTTAATTTCATTCAGCCATAAATACAATTCTAAAAAAAAAAGGTTATCTGTAGAAAAGGGGCTGCAAACATCTTTATAGGATTCGTGCAAGTAAGGAACTTTAAGGCCTTAAATTAAAGGAACACTATAGTCACCTAAATTAATTTAGCTACATAAAGCAGTTTTAGTGTATAGATCATTCCCCTGCAATTTCACTGCTCAATTTACTGTCATTTAGGAGTTAAATCACTTTGTTTCTGTTTATGCAGCCCTAGTCACACCTCCCCTGGCTATGATTGACAGAGCCTGCATGAAAAAAAAACTGTTTTCACTTTCAAACAGATGTAATTTACCTTAAATAATTGTATCTCAATCTCTAAATTGAACTTTAATCACATACAGGAGGCTCTTGCAGGGTCTAGCAAGCTATTAACATAACAGGGGATAAGAAAATCTTAAATAAACAGAACTTGCAATAAAGAAAGCCTAAATAGGGCTCTCTATACAGGAAGTGTTTATGGAAGGCTGTGCAAGTCACATGCAGGGAGGTGTGACTAGGGTTCATAAACAAAGGGATTTAACTCCTAAATGGCAGAGGATTGAGCAGTGAGGCTGCAGGGGCATGTTCTATACACCAAAACTGCTTCATTAGCTAAAGTTGTTCAGGTGACTATAGCGTCCCTTTAATATTGCTGGACAGGCTTACTGAACACTCATATGTTTGGATAAACTTTTAAAATTGTTTAATATTGTGAAAAACCTTCTAATTTTGTTATATTGTGATCATCATATAATTTTTTTATATGTCAATACTTTGACAAAGTTACTTTAGAAGTTTATCCAAAGTAATTAAATTGTTTGGAATGCTTATCCAACAATATTAAATCAAGGCATGTGTGCTGGAAAAGCGGTGACATGCACGGCACAGCTGAATAAAAGTTAGAACCTAAAATACATTTTGGAATCATCTACTCACTGGTAAAGCTGTTTAGTGCGCTTACCCCATACTTTATGTTGTGGACTTGATTAGTCCATTGGGTTGATAGCAACAATTCTGTAGCTGGTGGAGAGACACCCCTGTAGCTCAAAACTAGCTCACTTAAATCTAAAGCATCTGCAGTTCCAACTTTAAAACAAACTCAGAGAAAATAAAAGTTAAGTTTTTCCCTTGTTTTATTTCAAGATTTTATTAAAAAAAAGACATGTATTACTCCTAAACAAGTATGCAGTGGCCAGCTTCGTACATTTATAGTAACACAGCAATATAATACAGCATAGGGGTACTTTACCAGAAGGTTTTTATTCAACTTCTTTGGAAGGGGCACATCCACCATGGGAGTTTGAGCATATTTGGGGTAGGAGGAGGCTTGGCAGTCGCTAACACCAGAGCCCGCTGGGATCATAGCTTTGATCTTTATCCTCTCGCAGCCTTTTACAGAACAGAACGCAAACGGCTCCTTTTCATTATGACCTTTCAGAGTCAGGAACAGGAGCCTGAAATAAATTCCAGAGAAAGTGTAAAGTGAAGAAAAGTTGAAAAAGCACACAGCTGTTATTAGAGATCACCAATAGTGCAATGAACTTCACGGAGAACAGAATTCTAGGTTAATGAATCACATTTTTGGCTATTTTTGATTTTCTTGCTATTTTATTTTTTCTTTATTTAATCTAAAAAAGGTGAAAAGGGAAAAATAAATATCATACATCAGGAACATAGTCACTTGTACTATAATGAGATAAAGGCCCTAATATATTTTTGATGTTGAGGTGTTGAGAAAAATATTTTTTTTTTTTTTTTTCTATTCGTATCATATGGTGTAACACAGCCGATAATCTGTTAACGATATTTCTTTAATGATAGCAGTCACTCTAGAGACAGGAGTAAGAGAGTCTTGCAATTAATAAAAGGCGATTGCTTTTCTGGCATTCACTGGTATCTACATTCTATTCCACCCTAGTAATATATAACGGCAGGAAAGGAAAAAAAAATCCTGGGTTTTTAAAACTCATAATTTCCTGTTATGTGCTTATCCAGTAATGAGGCATATCTAGAAATGTATTCTTAGTACTTTTTATACTCAGATTTTTCAAATAAGATTATATATTGAAAAGTTTTCTATTTAAAAAAAACCCATGCAATGAATACATGATCCAACATACTTTGGTCACACCTATTACATATAAACAAAAGAAAATAATATGGTGCACTCTCATGTGTACCAAAAGACTGGATAGGGGAAAAATATAAGGGACAATACAGCCCTAAAGCAGGAATTGTTCTCATGCACTACTAATTTTAGAGTGTTGGGAAAGTTAAAACTCATGAAAATCACTATGTATTTGAACATATTTTGACTTGGAATTGTTTAAGTAGTGGGACATCTACTCTATCCTTTCATTGTTGGCCAAGTCTAAAATAGAGGGATGGAAGGAATGTTAGACAATTTCCACTTTCTAGCAATAGCCAATTTCATCGCCGTTAAATATTGAGTGATGGGGTAAACGCAGGATCTGCTTAATTTGGAGATGAGAACACAAGTGCCAGCCTAGCAGGAAAACACTTTTAGTTATGCTCTAAGTGAAAAGTACATTTGGAAAATGAATTAATGTGGGAGAAGGCAGGTAGCTGTAAGGCTACATCAAAAAAAGTTTTCATCATGTTGTATTAGTTTATTTTGTCCTTTGCAAAACTACAATAAAAAAATCAGATAAATAAAAAGTTTACCAGTTTTGTAACACTGGGAATATTTAAAGGGACACTATAGTCACCTGAACAACTTCAGCTTAATGAGAGTGTTCAGGTGAGAACTATAGCTCCCTGCAGCCTTTCTCATGTAAACACTGTATTTTCATAGAAAGCTAGGAACACCTCCAGTTGCAGTCACTCAGAGTGAACCAGAAGGACTTCGGAGTTGATGGAGGTATAATATGCCTCCATCCACTCAGATTTGCTGTCAGCAGAGCACAGGGCAGCACTGTGCACAGCATCCTGTGATTCAGTGTCTCCTCCCACTGCATGCAGACACTGAACTTTCCTCATAGAGATTCATTGATTCAATTCATCTCTATGAGGAGATGCTGATTGGCCAAGGCTGTGTTTGAATCATGCTAGCTCTGCCCCTGATCTGCCTCCTTGTCAGTCTCAGCCAATCCTATGGGGAAGCACTGTGATTGGATCAGGCTATCACATGTCAGCAGACTGCTTGTTTTTCCTGAGTCTAACAGCATGCAGATTTACAGCTTCTGGCTTGAATACAGTAAGATTTTTACTATATTTATGGATGCATGAGGGGCCCAGGGGTCCTAGATGGTCATTTTAACACTATAGGGTCAGGAATACATGTAGTTGCACTGGTGACTATAGTGTCCCTTTAATGTGTGTAAGAAGAAAGTGGTACTTAATTGTATTCATCATGGTGGCATAGGTTTTAAGGTAGCAAGGAACCCAAATCACCATGATGACCCATAGAATCAACAAAGTCACCTAGAATTAAATTTTGCTGGACATAACAGCAAGCGGCAGCTTTTAAAGGGGCAGGTTTGGGGGTGAAGAGTTCAGGTAAAGAGCAGCACATGTGTTTCACTGGGTGTTGAGCAACAAACAAATGGTGAATACATCACAGAACACAGTAGGGAGATTTTGGGACAATTTGCATTCTTTGCCTAAAAAAATTAAAAAAGACCATTGAGCACTGGTTTTCTCTGAGAAAATTAGCCCAGGAATTACTATTATGATTATTTCTCTATGCAGCCTAATATTTTTATTGATATATTTATTATGATAAGCCTGCCAAGAATGACTTCTGTTGTGGGAAACCTGAGAGTTATTAAAGAGAAGGGAGGGGGGAGATGTAAGCTGAGCAAATGTGCGGTAAGTGGTAAATCCAATCTGCTTTGCAATACTAACATTATTTTGCTATACTGTGATTAACGTTGCATGTTCTAATTTTCTTCTTTATCTCTGCTTGTCTTGTAATGAGTGTTAGTTTGCATAAATAGTTCAAAACAATACAGTAAAATAATATGTCAGCCATAAACACCTGTATAACTGTTATATATAAATTCTGAGTGTACTGCTAACTGCTGTCGTAAAGCATAGCGACTTACTGGAGAGCATTTTCTAGTGACTGGTGTACAGAACGTTTTAGGTGCAATCATTCATTTCTTACTCATGCATCACAAGATCACATACCCAGAATCCTCATCAAATACATAATAGCCCCTGTTGGGGTAAACGAGTTGCACTTTGTCCATTTGTAAGGTTCGTACAAAGTTTCCCGTCTTGTATGTTTGTTTTGTTAGCCGGTTATGTATGTCTGAGATGATGGAAAATGTTGTCCCTCTAGGATAACAAAATCCTACTTGAATCCAGTCGTTCCTAAAATAGGAGAATCATGTGTTACCACAAGTAAAAGGAACTTGACATCAAATTTCCAAAGGATTCCGACAGCCAAAAAAAATATTCACTTTAAGATGGCTGTTTTTTCCTGGCTCAAAGCACACTGCAAGAAATTCTAGCAAAACATTTCAATTAACCAAGGAAATCACTTTATAGTGCCGGGAATACAAATAATAACACCGTAAAGAGCATTTTAGGTTAGAAGTTTTATCTCTTGAGTTTTAGTTTATAAATTGTATCCTAAATTGCACATGATGCAAATCTCAACAGTGCTGAACTGATTGCTGGCCACAGACTCACAGTACTCTGCAGTCACTGCCTAAAGCAATGATAGCGAATGTTTGGCAGTCCAGCAGTTGCAGACTAGGTTTCCTATTATGCTTAGCAAGTCAAACAATTCATACAAAATGCTCACTAAGCATCATGGGAAGTATAGTCTGCTACAAATGGGGTGCCAAAGGTTGTGTATCGCTGTCATAGAGGGTAGGAGGTTTATCACATGATAAAAAAAATATAGGAAGACAAATTTTCTAACAAATGTATTGTTTAATGTTATCTGGCATCTTTACGAATTGCATATGAATCTGAAAAATAATAGTGGGTTGAAAAGTGAAAAGTGGACCAATTACTAAAGAATCTAATTGAATTTTCCTGCTTACTTACTCCACAAGTTTACTCTTTATATATAACCATTTATGGATCTAAAACATCGTACAGAGTATACTCTTGGATCAGAAATTTTAAGTCATAAGATCTGTAGAATTTAAAAGGTATTCTCACATGGACACATGGGGATAAGTTAGGTCAGTGACATATATACATGCACACGAGATAGACTGGGGGGCCTTTTGAACTTCGAAATACTTTTTAAATACTCAAAGAGTATTGGTACTGAATACTGAATAAATAGGAGTGGAGAGCAGCTTTTGAGAATTATAGTAGATATAGTAGAAGAGTTTAATCATTACTCACTTCTGAAAATTGATAAGCCAGATGGTCAGCTCTTCAGGGGCGGTATTGTCCCAGTGCACTGTGTAGCTCTTCTGCAGTGTGACTACGGGCTGGTATTGTTGATAGTGGTTGATTTTACCCAAAGCTCCCTCTAAATGCAATGGATTATCGGGATACTCATCCTTAACGATGGTCATTCTCAGATTAGCAGGCCTTCGAGCCTGGACATAAATCTAAAAATAATTGGGATATTTTGGATGATTGGAAGGTCAAATTTCTAATAGTGAAGCAAACCAAAACCAAAAGTTTTACTTGTGATTGCTCTACTTCTAGACCTCTTTTCCTGACTCTAACAAACCTAATAAACTTTCTCCCAGCTTTATAATAAAGTTTACAATACAACTTCACCCTACACTCCACAATTTTTTATGCATTTACAAGAGTATGAATTATTGAGACTTTAACGTGAATTTAAGATACATTTAAATATTTAGGCTAATTATTAGAAATTCCCAATAAATTCCCAATAAATAACACTTTACTGAATAACTGGCTCAGCGCGAAACGTTTTGGATTCATAGACTCCAAACACTTGAACCCAAGGGGCTCAATATAGATTTAGATTTGGTTTGCTTTCTGGATTGAGAGATCTGTAATATGTTTGATTATTCTTCTTTCCTTGATACTATATATCTTCTCCTTTGGACTAGATACATCCTTTTTTTCTTCAAGTGGGTATATTGTATCCTCTTGGTCTGATTTATTTCTCTATGATATACAATATTGCATTTTGGGATAATATTATAATTGGGAATTATGTTCTCCATTATTCTGTATACTGAATGTTGTATTTCTAACAATAGGTATGTGTGCTAACTCCAAAAAATATGGATAATTTTTTTATGGTCATAGGGACATAATATGACTATATAACCCTGATGCATAAGGTTTTCTGTACGTGTCACTTTAAGACAATAAGAAATTATTTTCACTTTATATAAAGTTTCTTTGTAATTTTTTCACTTTAACACTAAGCTTTAAATTGAATACAAGATATCAAATGCACTTATAAATATGAATTACATTCCCCATAGGTGCTTGATGTATGGTATGAATAGTGTCTGGTTTTGATACTAATTTTTTTCTCCCTTCAGTAAATTTAACCATCGTCTGTACTGTGTATTAGTGTGCTAGATGTTATGTATTGGGCGACCACTAGAGGGCAATATGTAGACATGCCCGAGCTCCATCGTGCTGGAATGCAGGATCAGTTGGAACGCGTAAGTGAAGGACGGCATGCACTTCCGGTTCTGGCTATACACAGATGCGCCAAATTTGATCGGGAGGAAGATTTGATTAATTTTTACACCTGAACAGGTACTGCACTTGCACCAATGGGACTCAAGGAGCAACGGCAACACCCTCGGATCCACCAATGGACACAGGGATTAGCCCTATATATGGAGACTCATAGGGGGGGGTATCAGATTATTTTGTTACATATGGTTTTATTGTTGTAATATTACTGCTATTTGGTCCCTGAGGAAGTTCCACTGTTGGAACGAAACACGTAGGACCTACATTCCTCAATTTTATATTCAAAGCTGATGGTGATTGTTCACCTTTTTATAATAAAGCTGCTGATACTCTTTTCAAATTATACCTATTGGAGTCTTACTTTACATCTATCCCATTGGAGTGGAAGTGGGAGACAAAGCCACCCTACAACATCAGGGGAGGCATCCTTGAGCGTATTATACGTCTCAATCTTGTGAGTGTATACAATTGTGGCGCATTACTGTCTTATTTTAACTGTGTTGCACTATATATTGTTTTATGTTCCCTTTTTTAA
The DNA here is from genome assembly GCA_933207985.1 of Pelobates cultripes. Lineage (NCBI taxonomy): Eukaryota > Metazoa > Chordata > Amphibia > Anura > Pelobatidae > Pelobates > Pelobates cultripes. The sequence goes on along the minus strand of OW240914.1, from coordinate 86,467,609 downwards.
GATTTTGTACAGCCGTATCCCACATGTTTTTTGTCTTTCTTTACTTTACTGAATAACCCTAACAATGTTCTTTAGGCACCATAATCGCTACAGCATGCTGTAGTAGTTATAGGTTCAAGAGTCCCTTGGTGCCATCCCACGGAGAACTGCCAAACGGTTTACAAACAGTTTGTCAACTGCCTGGCTCAGTCAGGTACCCGCTGATTTAGCACTGAAATGTTAAATCAAAAGGATTATGCAAACCCAAACAGGCTACAATAAAAGCTATACTCTTGGTGGGGGATGACCCTCTAATGAATGAATTGCCCTATTAGTTTGGCATTAACACAGGTTCTCCCACTGAGGCAGAAAAAGAACTCACAATGCCCTAGGCAGGTTACTGGTTTGGGTATCCCTTTAATTCTTCTCATATGAATGGAAAATGAGGTCAGCAAATTTAGCATCTAACCCATGGGCACTAGGCAGCCGCCTAAGGTCGCCTTATGGTTAATCCTTCTTTGCACAGGCAGGTGGTTATGGTGTTTTCAGGGATTATTCAATATCTGTACCTGGGCATAATTCCCACTGCAAACAGCTCCTTTCCAGTCCGGGATGTCGATACAGTCAGGGTGTCTCAATAACCAGTTATCTTCCTTCACTAAATATGCCCCGGGATATTCAGACACCGAACCATCTACATCATGAAAGACTGTTGTTTTATCCCCGTCCATGTCCATTTGGTTAAACCAAGGACCTGGTTCTCCAAAGAAAACTCTTGAAGAAATCTGCAAAAATGTGAATGAGCAAAGTGTTAGAATGATGCAAAATACATCGTCAGAAATGCAATCTTTGCAATGCACTGTCTGGAGGCATTTTGCAAATGTTGATAATTAAATTCAATGCGTTTCTCGTCCCTTGTACACTCAAAGGGTTACAAGATGTTATTTTCTTAGTCTAATTTAATGCATAATGTCCTAATTTTCAGTCCCATGTTATGAAGTCATCCATTCCTCTCTCGGAGGAAGCTGCGGACAGCATCCTTTCCCCTTAACACCACCAGTTCCTCTGAGCATGGCAACTGTGCCAGGTGTGAGGTCATACAAAGCACACAGAGCGTACTGCTGAGAGACTAGGCTTCCTGACTGCGTGACCAGAGTTATATAAAATGCTGTTTTGTTACATTCCTGTAATATGTCTAATTCCACCTTTCTGGCATATTATCGCTAATGAAGGGAAATGACAGGTTACAGGAGACGCCAATTAATTTAATTAATAGCACAAAGCGTGCTGCTAACTGTGTGTGGTCAAGTTAAGAAAAAAGGGGGGTGTGGGAACCTGAACATGATGTTCATGTAATTACACACTAATTATATGTTTTCTAAAATATGTATACAGATAAATTGGAGGTATACATGAGAAATTAAAAACAAGAAAAAAAGAAAGAGGAACATATTTAAAAAAAACAAATGAATGGAATTCAAAGCAATAATTTTAAAGTTGTTGTTAATCCTCTGCCAAATGACCATAAAACGTAATGAATTTAACAAGCAGATAATATTTCACAGGTCAAAAGTATGCAATGAAAATTGCAGAAGGTAGTCTGAGCACAGCAACATTAAATGGAGCAATTGTGAAAACAACTGCTAGGGTTAGGGGGCACCTGCATTAAAACATTGACTGTAACACATATTATTCTCAGCCAATATTTAGTCATTTCCAGTGTTAATGAGGGTCCTGGGGTAAGCTGGTACCCCAAAACTCTGCAGGATTACAGTACAATTTACACTGTACCCATTGTACAGAGATGTGAAACACAATAAATATCTTTATAAAGATGCTAGAATATTTGGGATTCTATAAAAATGTTGCACATTCTGCGTTTTACAACCCACTTGGCTATAATTTACCAAGAGACATCGTAGCAGCATGCAAAATACTTGACCACTTTTGATACACTAAGGTCAACTTCTATAGCTGCTTGCTTGTAACTACAAAACTTGTAGCCTTAAGCAAAAATCGTAATAAAAAAAAAAAAGATTGTATCTTCTAATTTCTCCATACCATGAGAAACTGATATTTTTCCAAAACCATATGTAATTTTTAGATATCAGCAAATATTACATTTTTATATAAATACACTATTCTGAATGCACACTTTGTGCACTTCTGCCTTCTGTGTGATTTCATCTAGTAGAATTCTATGCGACCTCAGTTGTAGTGGGAAGAGTTGAACACACTATGCGTGGTTGAGTGCAGCCCTTTGCAATCCCAGCAGATGCCAGTGACATGTAATCAGAAGCACTGCTTGTCCTACATCATTCAATCCTGGCCAGCAGATTTGGCTGTGAAAACAGACTATCACTTAATTACTTCTCTTTCATTTGGCATTAACCGAACACAAAGCTGACTGATCTCCATGCAATACGAACCATTTCCACAGATGTAACAAGAGCATGGAATCGGTAATTAAAAAAAGAAAATCATAGTTTTTAATCTTGCATTTTGTCAGTAATTCTCAGAACTGTAACATTAGACATGGGAATAAAATAGTCCTTGGTACACCAGAAAGTTAAGCCAGACAGTGCACCATACTCAAATGGCTCATAATTAGTAGAATTTGTAATACTGTAATTCACATTTACTTTATTTAAATAGATTGTGGAGCATGTTTTTCAGCAACAGCAAACACAGTTTAAATGGATGATGGAAGCTTTAGCCAGGGGAACATGCCATCTAACCGAAGCCCAGTTGCAAGCACTGAGGGTTAATTAAAGGGACACTATAGGCACCTGAACAACTTTAGCTTAATGAAGCAGTTTTGGTGTATAGAACATACCCCTGCAGCCTCACTGCTCAATCCTCTGCCATTTAGGAGTTAAATCCCTTTGTTTATGAACCCTAGTCACACCTCCCTGCATGTGACTTGCACAGCCTTCCATAAACACTTCCTGTAAAGAGAGCCCTATTTAGGCTTTCTTTATTGCAAGTTCTGTTTAATTAAGATTTTCTTATCCCCTGCTATGTTAATAGCTTGCTAGACCCTGCAAGAGCCTCCTGTATGTGATTACAGTTCAATTTAGAGATTGAGATACAATTATTTAAGGTAAATTACATCTGTTTGAAAGTGAAACCAGTTTTTTTTTCATGAAGGCTCTGTCAATCATAGCCAGGGGAGGTGTGGCTAGGGCTGCATAAACAGAAACAAAGTGATTTAACTCCTAAATGACAGTGAATTGAGCAGTGAAATTGCAGGGGGATGATCTATACACTAAAACTGCTTTATTTAGCTAAAGTAATTTAGGTGACTATAGTGTTCCTTTAAAGAAGGTAATTCTAGGACAAAGTGGGCAGTCAGAGGAAAAATTCTGTTTTACTTTTAGGTTTAGTCACAATTGCCCTTGATAAAGAAAGCTCAGTGGCTGTCTGCTTACTGAAAACACCATAGGCATTAGTATAAAGGAGCTTATTTACTTCACCACTTATTTAAGTGGTGACATCGTTGAGAAGGTTATTCGCTAAGCTGATTTGTTGGAAATTTCTAAGGGAACTACAAACTGAAAGGCAATATAGCCAAGTAGGCCACATTCCAGCTATGTAACTACCTCAGTGAAGAACACTGTAAGGGGCAAAAGTAGCCCAAAATAGCCAAATCTGGAAAAACAAAATTCTTAAAATACACCTTTTACTTCTAGAATGCAAAGGGGGTAAAGCAAACCAAGGGAACACACAGAATAAAGATTGTAAAGGAGGAATGTGAGTGGAGAGTCATTCTCTGGCCTGACCATTGAGTGGTTGAACGTGTCCTATAAAGCTGAACAAACTGTTTAATCATTTAGCCGTAAACACTTTCATTTCAGTTGTTACCACACTGGACTGTTCTTTGTTAAAAAATTTAATTGCACCTAAGCTTTAAATATCACAGAACTTACGGGTACGTCCTGAAATATGATGTTAGTAATGTTGTTGTTTGGGCAGCTCTGCCAGGAGTTATTCAAACGAAACCCAAGTGCGCTGGTGTGGCGACCCTCCAGGGAGACATATTTACGGAATGTGCAGTTTTCCACATTAATCGGACCATCATAGATCTGTACACCCCGAATTGGAAAGTTTCTGAAAAAGGTGTAATAACATTTTTTTTTTCACTGCCTTCTGTGTATCTCCTAGAATTATATTCAAAGGTAAAAAAAACTATTGTAACGTACTGGCCTCTTGGGAGGGTCCTCCCACTGTGGTCAAGTCCTCCGGGTCCCCAAACTGGGTGATCCATTGTCTCAGTCCCCACATTGTTACTCTCACCAACAAAAATACTATTTTTAATCTCTTGCTTAGATCCATCATCATCTGGAAATGTTCCTCCACTGCAAAATTTAAAAGCAAACGTGAATGAGATATGAATGGCATTATAAACAGTCACAAATGAGACAATAAAGTAAATATTGAAATATAGTCACCTCGCTAGAGTAAGACCAATCCCATTGTCAGCAAATCTGCAAAAAACAAACAAAAAATAAATATATACATGGATTAATAATGTGCAACAGCTTAATACATAAGTGTGTTATTGCATAAATTGTTATCGTTTGTTTTGGGGTATTTTTTTGTGGGGGGATGGGTCTGGAGGTGGGATCAAGAAAAAAAAAGAAAAGAAAAAAGGTAGTAAAGGATTCCCAGCTAGAATTGGGTATAAATCTCCCTTTCCCTTTTCACTGGGTTTTATATTACACAATTTAACTTTTTCTGCCATAAAAGCACTGCAAAACATTAGTTTTATAACTTAATTTCTACCAAATGACTATTATTTATGTATTTATACCAGGCTTTCCCAAACTCCGGTCCTCCAGATGTTGCTGAACTACAACTCCCATCATTCTATGAATGAAATAGGCTGAGAATCATGGGAGTTGTAGTTCAGCAACATCTGGAGGGCCGGAGTTTGGGGAAGCCTGATTTATACGATTAACAGATGTACATTTTTGCATTATTTTTAATAAATTTTATGAAAAGGGCATGATTTTTGTTTAATGAACAGTCACTCACGATCAGATTTTACGTGCTTTCACAAAAATATTTACAGGAGACGGTAGGTGCCAATTTTTGCATTCCTCCTGCTCTACTTCCAATGCTGAATGTTTATTTAAATGGCTAAGTCTCTCCTTTTCACTTGATTGAATTCCCATCCTCCAGTAGCATCAGATTTGATTCTTATAAACCAGTACAAGAAGAGGGCATTTTAAACCGGTAGTATTAAGCAGGGCTGTTACTAGGACGGGCTATTCACGAACTTACAAAGGCATTGCATGAACATTAATATTTATATTTAAAGGATAGAATGGAATGAATGTGAAATACATTTTTTTTTTTTTTTATGCAATATTAAAAAATACCATCTGCCCATGATTATTTAAACAGATTATCTGAAATACTAGTACTATAAACAAGGAGCTTCAAATAACAGATTGTAAAATCGCTGCACATACTGGCAGTTATCCAGCCAAACATCTCCTCCACGCAACCAGGCACCATGGTCTTGATTCTTGTAGGCAATAAAATGCTGGATTATTGCCGGTACTCTAGGCTTGAAAGGATCAGCGTCTTGATGGGGCCCATACCTATCAAAGGAAGATAGGAATTCCAGGCTTCAGACATATTTTACATTTATGCCACATGTACATGATATTTTATTTTAAAAACCAAACTGTTATTGTTTTACCGCTATCGTTTTTTTTTTGTTTGTTCTTTATAATAATAAAACAAGATGTTCTTGACACACGTCACAGATAAGAAGTTCAGAAAATAAATAAACACAAAATACAGAGGGACGAAAATAAGAGGAATTCCAGTAAATAGCCCTACCAGGCATTTAAAGAAGTAATGTACTATTTCCAAGCACAGGTATAGGTAAAGTCAAAATTATTCAATTTTAAATTGCTAAAACAGCAATTGTGGATAGTGATGTTCCGAACGGTTTGCCGAACGGTTCGCCACGGATGGCGAACATATGCGCTGTTCGGTCCGCCCCCTATTTCATCATTGAGTAAACTTTGACCCTGTACCTTACAGTGAGCAGACACATTCCAGCCAATCAGCAGCAGACCCTCCCTCCCAGACCCTCCCACCTCCTGGACAGCATCCATTTTACATTCATTGTGAAGCTGCATTCTGAGTGAGCTGTCCAGGAGGTGGGAGGGTCTGGGAGGGAGAGTCTGCTGCTGATTGGCTGGAATGTGTCTGCTGACTGTGAGGTACAGGGTCAAAGTTTACTCAATGATGATGAATAGGGGGCGGACCGAACAGCGCATATGTTCGCCGTCCGTGGCGAACCGTTCGGCGAACCGTTCGGGACATCACTAATTGTGGATAATTGACAAGGGAATGGAAAATTGTATGTTAAAATAGCCAAATTGGGGACTAAAACGAGCTCAAGACTTCTTCCAGTTTGGCAATTTGGGCGTAACATTTGTAGTTCCATTGCCAACTTTCCACAATTCCTGTATATACTCCAGTTATTACCGATATAAGAACATCAGACCAGTTTGGGGGTGATTCATCACCCCAAGCATGGACGGCAGAACTATCAGTTATCAATGCTGCTGACGGGTTTGACCGTATATTTAATTTTCATCATGTATATCACACTGTTACAAAGTTATATTTTTGTGATAGTTTACCTGTGTCAAACAGATCAAGTTTTAAGTAGAATATACCAAAAAGGGAGTATAAATACATGGTGAAATTAACTATACCAATATAAAACAGGGGAACAAGATCAATACATAAGGAATGGGAAAACAGCCCAAAAAGCACATAAGTGAAAGATAATTTACAAAGGCTGAAATAATATAAGTAAACACTGTTACCTTGATCCAACCAAGGTCAGTATTGGCCTCTTGTCCTTATCATTGGCTTCAGTTGTTTTAACGCCATTATCAATGATCATTCCAGCCTGGACAGACAAAATAAATAAGATATTTAATCATTCAGATACCAAAGGATAACAAGTAAAGTATCACTTGGCACTAAACCTTACAGACAAATAAGGATTATTGGTACATGTAGCTATTAAGTCAGACATAAAAAACATGGTTAGATTTAAAGGAACACTATAGGATCAGGAACACAAACATTCTAGCCCCCCTGTCCACCCCCCTTGCACCCTTAAATATAGTAAAATCTTACCTTTATTCAAGTCTGCTGCTGCTGGCTCTGCCACTGATCTGCCTGCTTGGCTGACGTAATCACAAGTGGTGTTCTGAGCCAATCACAGTGCTCTCTAATAGGAAAGCATTGGATTGGCTAAGATTGTCAAGGAGGCAGATCAGGGGCAGAACCAGCACAAGCCAAACACTGCCCTGGCCATTCAGCATCTCCTCATAGAGACAAATTGAATCAATGCATCTTTATGAGGAAAGTTCAATGTCTGCATGCATTGAACTTTGCATCTCTGAATGTCAGTATTGCATACTGTGTAGCACTGCCCCAGGAAGCACCTCTAGTAGCCATGTAAGGAGTGGCCACTGGAGGTATCCCTAGGCTGTAATGTAAACACTGCCTTTTCTCGGAAAAGACAGTGTCTACTGAAAAAAGCCTAAAGTGAATAATTATACTCACCAGAACAAATACAATAAGATGTAGTTGTCCTGGTGACTACAGGGTCCCTTTAAATGACATTTCAGTGTTTAGGAAATATTTGTTATGCAGTAGAAATGATCTAAACATTGTGCTAGAAGAAATTAAAAGCAAATGTATAGGTCAAATAATAATGATTAATAGGATGAGCTCTGAATAGACAGCCACCACTAATATACTTTAAGAGGCCTAGAAGTTTTGCATATTAGGAAGACTTATAAAGAAATAACAAAGGGGAACAAGACATATCAAGCCTTTTTTAAAATTTAAATAAGGCACGATAACATGATTTACAGTAAATGCAATTTGTATGATCTATAAAATAACTATTAATCATGACTAATGGTTACATTTATTATAAAATATTTTACAAAGTTCTAACCTATTTCATATCTTACTGATAGACAGAGACAGAGTGCAAAATAGGTAAAACGATAAACAAGCATCCAAATATTCCTGAACACAGTTTACGTGTACCCTCTTTGAGACTATGTCTCTACTTGGAGTGCCCTTCAAACAATATTGATTTAGGGGCGGGGCCGGGCCGCCGGGCCGACTGGCCGCCATTTACATGGGCTCCGCCATTAAACCTCCAGAAAAAGCCCTTCACACAGCCCCAGACTGATTTAAAAACGAAATCCATATCGTCCCCGACGGAGGAGAGGCTCCGGTACACGCCTGCCACCCGCACGTACCTTACTGCCTGAGAGCAGGCGGAGAGAGAACCGAGCCCGGCCTACACGCGGCTCCTGAACATCGGCGCCCGTTATCAGCAGCACGGCACCGCGGAAAGGCGCATCATTGGGGTACCCCTCCACAAGACAAGCACTTCAGACGCGGGGGGCCCCTGGCCCGGCTATCCCGGCCATGTGACGGCGACACGGGCCGCAGTGGGAGCCCCTGCACGGACTCTGTGCCGACCGCCTAAACTGGCAATGGCCGAGCACTGGCCAGCCAGCCGGCCAGCCAGCTGAGAAGAGCACTGAAACTGGGGAGAGGAAACCTACATATGAGAGGGCACCCCGACAGGGACGGAGACGTATTTGAAAGGTCAGAGCAAGGGGCCCTGTGAAGATTACTCACCATGGGGAGCGACCTGGAAGGCCTGAGCAGAACCTGGTGTTGCGTGGTGCCCTATGGACCACCCGCAGTGAATACCGGCCAGCAGGAAAAGTGAGTGCCCTGGCCTCTGGGTCTGTGGGGTCCCCAGAGAGTTATGTCCCTGATACCGCGAGCCCGGTGGGGCGGGATAGCGCGGTCCTTCCAGCAGACCGGTATCCGGGAGCGGTGCGCACCAGCCCTAACTATGAGGCCGGCACCAGGAGAGACACCCGGACACGAGCTTTACTGGGTCTGAGGTGGCGATGGGGAGGTGCAGGGTGTGGGTGGCCCACAGACTCTAGGTGGGGGGGTCGAGTGGTACGCTTCAACCCCCGAGTGCCCACAGCGCTGCAGAGGACCCAGGTGCTGGGCTGGGACCAGCCCGGGGGGGGAACAGACGGAGACCTGGCAGCTTGGGAGATGCACCGAGGCCTAACTAAGGGAAGCCCTCATCGGACAGCTATTGAGAAATTTAATGTGAATAAGTCTATGGTTTCTTGCTTCGCATTGCCCCCTGAGGCGTTTGTTCTCTGATGTTGCATAATGTTTATTACGCTATAAACTGTATAAAGCTTGCCCCTTCGAGTAAATACCTGAGCTACATGGGCATAAAATAGTTAGGTTTTATCACCTGCATTGCCGTTGCTCATATGACACTTACCGTGGCTTCTATGGGATACGCAATCCGCGGGCTACTTCAAATAGTTAAATACATTCCCCCGCGCACGGCACCCTATACAGGCCACTACATGCTTGCTAAAAAATACACATCTAAAGCTTTATGTATTGTTGCCAGATATTATTGACGCATAGCCACTGTCTGCTGATTTTTTGACTTGCAGTACTGCTCTGACCATTTGATACCGCGCACACGATGCACACTTTGAACACATCATGCTCACTAAGCACAACTTAAGCGAATGAAGCAATAGCTGCATAGGCGCAATTATCCAGACGCACGGAACCGCGCTTTAGTTTTTCTTGACATCTTGCCTGTCAGTCAGCAACACACATATCTGCACGCTTCACATAATGCGCCCATCTCTCATGAGGGATCGCGCAAGCTTCAGCGAAGGCGATCAAGTGCCTCTTACGCTAACCTGCCCGATACCTGTACTGTACTGTATTTTACACTGCATGAGGTTAACAATAACATCACTAGACAAAGTGCATCGCAGGTCAGCGGTTTAGATCTTACAAGCATGGAACATATGGATGAATGATATTGTGTGGTTCAACTGTATTCAGCCTCTGCGCAGGCACATATGCAACTAAGATTTTATACAACACTGAGCCTCTGCGCAGGCAACACTATATTGATTTTCGCTTCTCACAGTATGCATGCATTTTTACTGCAAAAACAATAAAAACCATTTAAAACAAACAATATTGATTTATACTATTTGAGACTAACCCTATAATTTGAATGAGCACGATTGTTTATAAATTGTCCAAGTGGTGTGTGCTCAGAGCGCCCAGGAGCATACAGTCCTACAGAGGGTCCGGTTGGGACATGGTGGAAGATGAACCAGAATCCAGTTTCCTAACAGGGAAAAAAAATTTAAGATTTAATACACATACTTAGATATACATTCCACAGCCAGTTACATTTAACTTATTTTATATTTATAAACCACTACTCATAGTAAAAATTAATTGCATGTGTACTGCTAGCACATTCTGTAAACAGTATATATCTATGGTGGATGAGAGGGAGAAGAAGTGATTAATGAAGATTAACGCATATGTGGTAGGGGGAAATAAGTTACATGCTTAGTTGTATTATTATTATTATATACCCAGGAGATACTTGAAAACGAGAGAAATCTCAATCTATCTTTCCTGGTCAAATATTTTATTAATAATAATATTATCATGACCCTCTGCACCCATCCTTCACCCTTGGCGAGTTTCAATGCCCTCCAACTGGCAAAGAAGTAATTAAAATTAAATATAAGCCATTATCGGGTGGCATAGAAAACACATACCCAAAATGTAAAGAGCATGGGAGAACATGGATTCTGAAGAGAACTGGGTAAGGAACATAATAGATTCCTTCGATTTGGTATGAACAATATATGCTCGTATACCGCTGTATAGTCTTGGCAACGTCTTACATGGGTTCACTATACAGGACGTGTTTCTTAATTCATAAATGTAAATTTCCCTAGAATTTACAACAGCTCTGCCAAATGAATAAACCACATTAGACCTTCCACCAAGCCTTCCTAGCAGTAAATGTTTAATATAAGCAAGGCCCGGGATTATGCTACGAGCCATATTTCATTGTCTTTATACATTTTATGGCTACTCAGTGCTTTCACGGATCCTTGATGACCGTAAAACAGAGCATTGTTAGCCAAAACATCAAGGTGAGAATTAGAAAGGTTAACGGAGCATCTAATTGTTTAACATGCTTTGGAGAACTTTTCACAGTTGGAGCTTGTATGAGATTCAAAGTCCTGGGTATCTGATAAACTATTCCAGATGAGGTTTACTAATTTATGGCAGCAGCATCTACAAAGCCTTTGACAATGTGGTTAAGCTGGACTAATGCCATTTCTTGTACGGATTTACTTACTTCTGATCCTGCAGCAGAGCAGTTGATGATGTTGTTGTTTGGATTAGCCATCCAGAAGGTAGACACAGCACTGAAGCCAGAGAACAAAAAATATTAAGAATTATATCAGATTGTCTGGTTTCCTTGATGTCATTAGACAATTAGGCCTATTTTAAAACAGAATCAACTGCATATCAATGACACATGCAGGTAGGGAGCAAAACATAAAATATTGCGGTCACAGAGCCACAAGGTAACCTCTCTGATAGGGTTTATATGAGAAAGATAACTCAAAATGTAAGGATTGAGCAGCAAATCAAATCAAGGCTTAGGATGATGAGGAAAAGGAAAGGTGGTAAATTAATGGTGTAACAAGCTTCCATGGAATGCAAACGGCTTTTTATGTTACCTCCTTTTTCCCCGGAATTGCTAAATGTGCCATCTGTAGGTTTATTTATAGTTCTTCAAAGCCATTAAATTCAACATAGTTACAATGTTAGCTTATGACCGAGTTAGTGCTGCTTACTTGCAGTCTTGCCTGGGCTTGGCTATATATCCAGGATAGGAACCGTCAGTTATTGTCCTACACATCCTGTTATCTCTGTCAGAAGGTAGCAAGGTTCCTGCTTTCACAAGAAGTCCCAAACAATGGTCAAATGTGTTACGCTCTTCGGGACCATCCTCCGTGAAGAAACAATGACCAAGAGTGTCATAACCCACGATGTCTTTTACCTGAACAAAATAATAAAAATTTATTCCTATAGTGAAAGAAACAAACAATTTTCTAATCTTGTAATTTCTTTTAAATCTTCATCTTAAAGAAAACAAATAATCAATATTATTATAAAAAAAAATGGCTAATGAGAGAAAATTTAAGTATTTAAGAGCACAACTTGTACTAGTTGTGGTGACATGACAATTAAGTTGCAAAATGTAGACAAACGCCTTTGGGGTTATTCATTGAACTGGAACTTTTCCATGGAATTTAAACTTTTAGGTCAAAATAGCTGATTTGAAAAACATCCCCCAAATCAGTTAGTTTTCCAGCTGGGCTATTCTGGCCTTGGTTAGTTCCCAGTTTTTAAATAACCGTGCCTATCAGGAAAAGTGAGGATTTATTAATTTTTTTTAAGCTCATTTTTTGTTTTACATTTTACAAAATAGTTATCAAGTCAATGTGACTCACTGTTTAGTGAATACAACCCAAAGAGTCCAAATAAATTGCATGATTTGCTTTCTACACTTAGATTAAACCTTTGCTTTATAACGACCCTAGTCTATGGGTCACTTTCAGTACTTTTCACCGACTACAAAAGGTAAGGAGTAAATCAGATTTTAACCGAATCACAGAAATATACTTATGGCAGTGACCCTGAAACCAAGGGGGATTACTTAATTTTGGAAGTGTATTCTTTCCTTTTATATCGCTTCCCTCCTTACATAGCACAGCTGTATCTAACATGGACCTTTAAGCTGCGGTTCTATGTTCATATAATTCTTGGACTGGGAATAGGTTACACAGAATTACTAGTAATGAAGTCCAACCACAGCAAGTGGGCCAGGGCTGAACCCCCTGGGCTATTACTTAATAGTCAAAGCTAAAAAAAAAACAAAAAAAACAAGACTATATTTTATACCAGTAATCCATTGGAGCCATGTACAGTAACACAACGGGAAAAGGCATGATGAATGGAGAGGTCCTTCACATAGGTTGGAGGATAATAGCCCCCCTTTTTGTCCACATCTCCTGCTGTGTGGAAGTGTATTGGGTAATGTCCCATTGTCTGCTGCCCCATGTGTTTGAGTTCTGCACCTTCAATATGAACAGCTTTGAATCCATAGCCAACCTGGAACAAACATGTAACTCACATCAGGTGTAGATTACGTTATACATTTATATATACAATGTGGATATTTGAGGCTTAAGTGCATGTGTCTCTGATTATTTCAGCAAGTCTGGTAAAACATTTATAGAATGATTCCCTGCATATAATATCTACTTTATTCATGTTAGAAATGCCATTAACTCTAGCATTCCTTTAAATGTCCATCTAGTCATGCTCTGATTTGTTTTAATTACCGTCTGGTTGGTGACACCGTGCTCGTAAAATCTCTATCATGCTTAGGTAAGTTGATGCAAGTCATTGGGTGAAGCTGGAATGAGCTTTATACAGGATTTACAGGAACACTCAAACTATTCAAAATGAACACTATAATGACTTCTGTTGGGACACTTTCTCCAGTCAGGGTTGACAAGGATTTCTGTCTTGCTAAGTGGTCATCCACCATTCCCCATGTCTGTCAGATAGTTCACCAATTGACATATTGGTATTTGAGTGCCCAGGTTGGGGTGAGAGCTCATAAAACCAGAGAGCAGAGCCTCTTTATCTTTACATCACTTTCTCTCTGAGACACTAGAATCTGAGATACGCTATGTTGTTGTCAAGCTCTCTCCCACGACTACCCTCTTTCACAGTTAGCTTTGCCATCTACAAAATATGTGGGTGATCAGGTCTCTTACAAATATGATCCAATCTACACATCTTGCTGGCAAAATTATTGAGTGCATAAACTAAAAGACGTTTTTAGTGTCTACCAAGACTCACTGCCTCCACCAAGATGGCCGATGGAAATAGATTTGAGTGCAGCTTGTAACCATCATTCCACTAGCACTGCCATCACACAATGCATGTGGCACACATGATTTTAGGGGGTAGGTGCATATGCAGCTGGTAAAGCAGCGACCTTTATAATTTTGAGTACTACAAACCGAACAAGGTCATGTTTGTTATGACAAGGTCACTGCTTTCTTACTACCAGTATAGCCCTCGTGGTAATACAGGAACAGGATGGCACAGCCTGTGGCAACCTTCTCATTTATCTAGGCACAAATGGGATCATAAGCAGGAAACATACCTAGTTCCCGCTTCAAATATGTTTAAATCGTGCTTCATGCATAGTCCTTAAAGTGTTAAAATAGTTCTGGAAAGAAATGTGTCCTCTGGTCTTAGATTGCTAGACAGGAATTAATCAGATTCTCCTGTACTTTCTGTATCTAACCATTTATAGCAAATATGATTTTCAGAAGGAGAATTAATAAGCACATACCTTAACATGACCTCCAAACGTGTCGAAGTCAAAATATTTACACAGAGAGTTGTTGTAACATTGCTGCTCCATTTCACCATAAATCACTATATTCCGGCTGAGGAGACCAACTTCGGCTCTCATATCAACCCCATCTATCTCTTCCCCGGTGTGGAGATACTTTGCCTTCCCTGCAGAATTAAGTAAGAGTCCATTTAAATTAGAGATTAACTTATTCTACTGAAAAATACTTCTCACCTCGTACTTGGCAAAAATCTAATTTTAAAATGCAGCTAAATATATTCCCTTGTAGACCCAGTGGCAACAAACCAACTCAGAATTTCTCTTCATCTCAGCTTTCAGCTCTATAAATCAGAGACCATGAACAAACTAGAAAGTGGAGCTAGGCAACATCTGGGATTTAATATAGTGTTCACTCCCATCATGCTCAGCTAGCCTCTACCCAATGTCAGCACAGTATGGTAAAAAAAAAAAAAAAATGATGAGCACAAGTAGCTATGGATTATAAGACGAAATCATCAGGAAAAGGTTGCATACAAACCAAGAATTTATACATTTTATTATCGGTTATAGCTGTGTCACTAAATTAGGGTAAAAAAGGATTACATAAGTGGTGGTATTTTTCAAACAGACATTTCTAGGCCTCTCTTGGCTAACTCTCTAATGTTTCAGAGAAAACTATCACCTCGAGTCTCTGACCTAACTCAAGGTTTAGAGAATAATTCAAAAAAAATCAACACATAACACATTATACATTCAACATTGCATTAAAAAAATATTATTTTAATGGAGGGATTGCCTTCACCTGCAGCTCGTTTACCAGAGTGTATTAAGCACTCTAATTCGCAGGAAATCACCTAAGCCCCAATATCATTATAGAATTAAGCCTTTCTATACAGTGAAACACAAGTAAGAAAGACTGACGATTTTACTTGCTACTGTATAATGTTACACAATTAAACGGCTTACTCAACTGAAAATCTCTTTCTAAAAAATAAATTTAATGACCACAAAAATATAGCAAGAAATGAGAGACAAGTACAAGCATATCTTTCTGGCTTTTCAATTTTTCTACCTGCTTTAAAAACCTTCAAACACATATGGTCCTTGTTTCTGTCTCTCATACTTGATATCCGTCATAAGATTCCACTGTCCACTAGAATTAAAGGATTCAAAGACACAATAGTCTAAACACAGTGGCGTGCAAGGATTTAGATGCCCTTTTTACTTTTATTTCCAATCTTCAGAGCTTTTTAGCTCACATTCTTTATTTACCGCAATTCTGTAAGGTAAGCTTTAGCAGCAAGTTAAGTCAGACAATCTGTTATATGGTCTCTTTAAATGCACTAATCCCTACCTGCCGGCCAGCTCTCCCAGGCTGTTTTAGTTAACCAGTTCTATACTACAGATTTTGCCTTCAAATGGGAAATTAAAGCCACAGTTTCATTACGGACTGTGCCTTATATTTTAATCTTTCCTATGCCAAGCCTGTATATAAAGTGTTAGTCACTTTTGTGACAGGTTATTAGTATACCTGAAACCCCAAAAACAACAAATATAAGAACTCAGTAGTTTGCTCTTCGGTAAATCCTCGCTCAGATCTCAAAATAGTTTTTTCTCACTTGTGCCATTACAGGGAGAACATATTCAGTAGCATATCAGACTGATCCCACCTGTAAAGGCAGTCCAAAAACCGAAATGCCGGCAAGTTCTCTCTGCACAAGAGATACAGCAATCCCGGACAAACGTTTCAGCCTTTGCTGGGCCTCATCAGTTAAATGTAGATGATACCCATCTAGGCACAATGAGAAAGGGGTCCATGTTTGGATTGCCCTTTTAACTTGGGGGGAGCCAAGTTAGTGCAACAAAAACAAAGAATATGAGATCTTTGAGAACAGACAAAAGCCTGATACCAAAATGATCTGAAATCACAGATTATTTTATCTGTAAGATTTTTCATGTTTGTGTTGAGGTGGATTAAAAAGATCACTTCAGTTGTAACCTATAGAATTGATAACTGGGAATTGAGCAGACTATAAGGTGATTATTCACTATATAATGAAATATGATATGTTGGAAAATGACTTGGAAAATCATTAAAACATTAAAGGGACACTATAGTCACCAAAACAACTTTAACTTAATGAAGCCATTTTAGTGTATAGATCATGCCTCTGAAGTTTCACTGTTCATTTCACTGCTATTTAGGAGTTAAACCACTTTTGATTTTGTTTATGCAGCCCTAGCCACACTTCCTCTGGCTGTGACTGTGACTGACACAGCCTGCATGAAAACAAAATGGTTTCATTTTCAGTCAGATGTAACTTACTTTAAAAGTTTGTATTTCCTGCTATGTAAATGTAACTTTAATTACATACAAGAGGCTCGTGCAGAGTCTATGAAGCTATTAACAGATTTTCTAAATAAAAAGGAAGTGTTAATATTATATGACTCTTTACAGGAAGTGTTTAGGAAGGCTGTGCAAGTCACATGCAGGGAGGTGTGACTAGGGCTGCATAAACAAAGTGATTTAACTTTTAAATGACAATTAATTGAGCAGTGAGACTGCAGAGGCATGATCTATACACCAGAACTGCTTCATTAAGCTAAAGTTGTTTTAGTGACTATAATGTCCCTTTAAAATTGTCAAGTTGCTGGGTTACAGATTGTTCCCATTATGGCTGTTTTGACTTAAATGTTTTGTTGTTAACTAAGTTCAAATAAAAAATCCCCAACTCTTAGGCAAAAAGTGCAGTTGTGAAACCCTAGCATTTCTCACCAAATTACCAGTGCAAACAGATTTTTAAAAAAAATCAATAACACTTAACAGCTTGACAAAGAACTTAATATCGAAATGTTGCTCCTTGCGTTATGATCCAATAAAACTGATCTTCATGTGAATACAGTGAGTGCTTGAAGCTCTTTTTGGATATAACACTTGTAAACTTAAAGGACCACTATAGTGCCAGGAAAACAAACTTGTTTTCCTGGCACTACAGGGTCTTTGGTTCCCCCTAATCCTCAGGGTCCCGCTCTCGCCGGGCTGAAGGGGGAGGAAGGGGTTAAACACTTACCTTTCTCCAGCGCCGGGCTCCCTCGGTGCTGGGGAACTCTCCTCCCTCTTCCGACGTCAGCACTAGATGCGCATGCGCGGCAAGAACCACGCGCGCATTCAATCAGTCCATAGGAAAGCATTTCTCAATGCTTTCCTATGGACGGCAGTGTCTTCTCACTGTGATTTTCACAGTGAAAAGCGCAGAAGCGCCTCGAGCGGCTGTCAACGAGACAGCCACTAGTGGCTGGATTAACCCTAATGTAAACATAGCAGTTTCTCTGAAACTGCTGTTTACAGCTGCAGGGTTAACCGTAGATGGACCTGGCACCCAGACCACTTCATTGAGCTGAAGTGGTCTGGGTGCCTGTAGTGGTCCTTTAAACTTCTAAACCTTTGTTTTCTGAAAAAATATTTTCGTGAATTTGCCACATAAGAAGTATACTCCTAAACATAAAATAAAAGGGAACTGGGATGTTCAAAGACAATAAAAAAAGATTGTGCAGAGACATGGATTCTGACAGCATCTTCAATTTAAATAGGATAAGCCAATTTGGTTTGATTTGGGTTTTGTTTTCACATTTAGTTCTACATTAAAGTCATAATTGTATATACCCTCTAGCACATTATAGTTAAATAAATTGCATGTGTTACAGATTGAGAAACTCTGCTCAAAGTTTAAGGCACAAAATCCAAATTGCCTGGTTATACATCAGGCTCAGTAATTTGTTTTCCACAGTTCCGGTAAGCAGACGTTTACGAATATACTACTAATTTAAACGTTCGTGCGCTATAACATTAAGAGTTCTTTTTTTGTTCTATATTCATCTTACAGCTAAACTGCAATATATTCTTTATATTTACTTTAGAAACATGTAATCTTTGTTGCCAGCAGTGTTATTGACTTTCGGAGCTTCGTATGTGCTCAGATTTTCCATTATAAGGAAGTGGCTATTATATTGACTTAGACAAATGCATTCTTATCTAGACACATGGTCTCACTTATATATTATATTTTTATCCAAGGGATTGATTCACTAAACAGCAAGTTGGCAACGAACTTGCAGAATGTAATCTAAATAGTCAGGATGGATAATTGGGTCCAACTCTTTTAATAAGTTTAACATTCGTTTACTGAATCTTTATATATTACCGACAATTCCATGTACATTTAAAATGTAGCTGATAAAAAAGACCAGTTTTGAATGATGACATTGCTATTGATGCAGTAATATTGCTACATTCAAAAATAACAAAGCAGCATTATGCCACCATTAACATAAATCCCTCTAGGGCAGGGGTGCCCAAAAGGTAGATTCCCCAAATGTTTTAAAACTACAACTTCCATGATGCTTTGTCATTCTAAATGCATGCAAGCATCATGGGAGTTGTAGCTCTACAACGTCTGGGGCTTTACCTTTTGGGCACCCCTGCTCTAAGGTAAGATTAGGGGCAATCATCTTCCAATTACTAGGAACTGCAACTCCCATGACTCTTACATAAATAAATTGTTAATAAATAAATTAACTGTTAGGTAAGGTACATAATGTGTCTGCTGTCATTTTTGGGCACCTGTTTTCCAATGTAAGATGGAGCCTGCTATGTGCCCTGTGTACCGCACTGTACAGGATGAGCAATAATGACTCCTGTGCATCACATGGGAGTGTGATGCTATTAGCATAAGGCAACAAGATTGGCTGGCATTACTGGGCGATTGGGAGTGTAGAGGAAGGTATGTGCATATTTTATGGTATAAATTTCATTGTACATTGCTATGAACCGAAAAACAAATTAATCTGACTTTTTTCACTCCAATAGCTGTGAAAGGGTTGTTAATAGTTCTATCTTAAATCAACTCCTTCTTAATATATCTCAGAGAAATAAAAAGTTGAGTTGTTTAACATGACATCTCCTGTGTGTCAATGAGGCTTACAGAGTCTGTGACCCACTTGTATGCTTTTAATTTAATCATACTACGGGTCACGAAGAGCTGTAATCACAGACAAGAATGCCAAACATGCACGGCGCACAGGCTATATATAAACTGTTTGAAGACTTGGCTTATCCTGTACTGCATAAGGCTATTTTGAAACATTTAATTCTAAAACTTGAAAAATACTCATTTAATGATCTATTTAAACATGGAATGCCTTTAATTTGCAGCCTAAAAAAACACAGCTTATGCAAACAATACCAGGAGCAAAAAATTTAATTTTTTTCCAGTTCTTATGAATGCCAGAGCTAAACTGGGCAAGAAAGAGAAGATCAGGGGCAGAACATAGGAAAATTAAATTGAAACAAGAAGCTTGAAACAGTGAAGACGCAAATAATGAAAAATACAGAGGAATGTGGCCTGTTTTTTCAACAGTTGAAGGAAATCCTGAAAAGGAGAATGAAATATGAAGACACAGCCAGCATTCCAGAAAAGGTGTGAGGATTAACCATAGCGTTCTCTTAGGTTGGGCCATTGGATTCATACAGTCAAAGCAGGTAGCAGAGATTGCACAAGTAAGATGGGTCAATCTGAAATTGTAACTAACAGAACATTATCATGGTTATAGTTCTAAAACTGCTATACTTGGTTATCTACTGAAGTAGAACACCCACTTAATTACCTCTGCCTGGCATAGGGTTACATAAACTATTTTACATTACGTCTGACAGAAGATTAGATGCACATGTCAAGCAAAAATATTCACTTAAAGGAACACTACTGTCACTCAGGCCATTTCATTTCAATGAAGTAGTCTGGATGCAGTGTCCCCTGTCCTCTTAACCCTGCAATTTTGAGATTGCATCTTCCTCTAATGGCTTCTGAGGGCACATGCCAAATAAAACTTGGTCATGTGATGTAGAAGCCCCATTGATGCATTGACTCTTAATTTAATTTTAAATGCGCATGTCGCACCTGCCGCACATTAGGTCCCCAATGCTCTTCTATAAGAGGTATTGGATTGGACCATAATGGAGAAGACCATGGCTCCTCGATGACACTTCCTTGGGAGGAGAGGTCAGCAGCACCAAGGATCCCTCTGCACTGGTAACAGTAAGTGAAACCTTTATTTAGGTCATTACATTTTTTGTGGGGAAAGGACACACCAAGAAAGGACAGTATAGCGTTAGGAATCCAGATTTGTATTCCTAACGCTATAGTAATCCTTTAATGCTGAAATCTTACCAGTGCACAAGTTACAAATTAGGAGTTATATAGTCCAGAGGGCGGGTTGGAGGGGGGTGCAGACGCTAGTCAACTGGGAGATGAACTGAGGGGGAGCGATTCCCTATAACTCCCTGATGCACAGTGTATTTGTGAATTATGCCTGGTTAGATAGTCTAAACTATTCGCTGTTACACCAAGCGGAATACTTTCTGTCTATCTAATACCTGATACTGTCTCAAAGTTTCATCTCTTTATATGCGGTTAAAGATGGATTGTTATTAATGGTTGATTTCAGCGAATGTAAAACTGCTCACCTCTGCGTGGGTAAATACTTTTTTTTTTGTGCACTCAATAAACACCTATGTAACACAAATTAGGAGTTATTTTCCTATATACAGAAGTTAAAGAAAGTACATTCATTCATTCACTCACAAATTCCATGCAGTGATATCTGCTGAAAAATCGACATATATGGATGTGAAACACCTTTTAACAATTTTTCCATCCCTACTCTTTTTGTAATGACAATTCAGTAATAAAGCTGAGATTTTCATTGTACATTAACAGAGGCCTATACAGAAGGAGTGGAGCGTGAAGAGAAATAAGAAAATAGAAATATTAAAGAATTCTAATTTCCAAAGGGGAGTGGTACTTGTTAATCTCTTCTTTGCAGTATGTACACTTAGTGCCCTGCAATTTTTTTATTTTGTTTTTGCAAAGCATGGTTTAGTATTGAACAGTACTAATGCTGATCCACAGACAGTTATTTCAACCTTCTGGGTCTTCTCAGTGGGTCGTTGGCTATTAATTTATAGCTGGAAAAACACACTTTTGTTTTTGCAAAGGGGTCGGGATGTTAAGTAAAATCTTTCTTTGTAAAAATGAATAATAAGTTTCCATTCTCTGCTTTAATAAAGGTCAGTCCCACCAAATCCTTCCTACTCCACCCCAAGTGTTTATTCAAGATTAAAGAAGTCAGAAACCTGCTGATCTCCCAGTGAAGAAACTCTTACACCGTATTATCTTAAGAAATATAAATAAAGAGATGATGGGAGGGGTGGTTGCTGAAAGATTTGCAGAGAGTCAGCAAGTGTTTAAGAGCGGTGTTCATAGGAATTCAGATGCCCTCAGCATATATGCTAAATGTGGGACAGAAAGGATAAGCACATACGCTCATGCTCATTTGCAAACTGCTAGGGTGAAAGTAGCCAATCAACTAAGTAAAACCGTAAAAATAGATGAAGAACATATAAGGTGAGATATGAGAGTAAGTGTAATGTGTAGTGTAGTGTAGTGTAGTGTAAATATGCAACAATATGACCAGATACATTAGGGTGAATGTATTCTAAAAGAGTGCTTAACATTTTGCTAAGATGTAGTAGGGGGTACTTCTTGAAATACTCAGCCAGAGAGCCTGCTTCATGTCTACATCATACCATAAACCAACAGATATTTCATCATACTACAACAAAATGGAGGACTGCTAGCTCACACCACACCCCAACAGAGTGCTTCTAGTCCATGCCATACAAAGGTCCAAAGGAATGTTTCCAGTCTACACCATACCACAGCCCAAAATTTGAATTATCTCAACCAATCCAATGCTTTCCCTTAGGAAAGCTTTGGGAAAAAATAAAACAAAAGGCCGTGTTGCGCCAATCAGCATTTCCTCATAGAGATGCAATGAATCAATGCATCTCTATGGAGACAATGCAGCACTGAAATATGAAGCACCTCTAGTGGCTGTCTGAGTGACTGCCACTAGAAGTGTTACTAGGCAGCAATGTAAACACTGCCTTTTCTCTTAAAAGGCAGTGTTTACATTGAAAAGACTGCAGGGACAGGCTATAGACACCATAACCACTGGTGGGACTGCAAGGAGAGGCTATAGACACCATAACCACTGGTTCTGGTAACTATAGCATCCATTTAATGTTGAGAAGCTTCTTCTAGATGGTGGCAGTGTAATAAGCACGTATCCAACAATAACATTGATGTAAATTCCAGGTAGAATCTCCCATTTACAGTGACAGGGACATGCTATAGACACCAGAACCAGTTCTTTAAGCTGTAGTTGTTCTGGTGGCTATAGTGTCCCTTTAATGGCGAACAATGGAGATAAAGTTACCATCCATAGCCCTATAAACTGCTCTTATCTGCCAAAACAATCATTAGCGCACCATATGCTTTCAGCACACACAGTTAGAAGACATTAGACAGTACATATATTTTACAAAAAACTAAATGCAATGCTGCAAGTCAGGTGACATTGTTAGATTAAAGTAAAATTACTATTTGATACATATAAATATGGATAAGGAACAAACCTTTTTTCAACTGACTTTGAAAGCATAATAACCGATATGGAAAAGTAGTGCACATTTCAGTAGATTGTTTAATGGCAACAGACACACGTGACTTTATGCACTAGACAAGAAAGTATTGATAGTGTATTTGCACAATTAAGGTTAAAATAGCCAAACGAACATAATGGATTTGGATACGTTTTCCAAAATGTATGATTTTTGTCTAAAGTTCGATATTCGCTTTCCAATTTACTACCATTACACAAGCTATTTTGCATTGCCAAGCCCAGTCCCATTTACTTTAAGAGCAGCAGACTTTACGCAAAAAAAGCCCATTTTAGATTGCATATTTCAGTCACCTAGAAAATGTAACCCATGAAAATCCAAATACCCTGAGCCTCGTGAATGTATTATTTCACTGTATATTTCATCATTTCATCTATATAGTCATTGGAAAAGGAAAGTAAACCCTTATGAAAGTACACCTTATGATTCCATAGCTTGTAGAACCACCTTTAGCAGCAATAACTTGTAATCGTTTTCTGTATGACTTTATCAGTCTCTCACATCGTTGTGGAGGAATATTAGCCCACTCTTCTTTGCAACGTTGCTTCAGTTCATTGAGGTTTGCTGGCACTTGTTTATGCACAGCTCTCTTAAGGTCCCACCACAGCATTTGAGGTCTAGACTTTGACTGGGCCATTGCAACATCTTTCCTTTTTAGCCATTCTGTTGTAAATTTACTGATGTGCTTGGGATCATTGTCCCGTTGCATGACCCCTGCTTGACAGTTGATATGAGGTGTTTGTGCTGGTATGCTGCGTTTGGTTTTCGCCAAACGTGGCACTGTGCACAAAACATACCCACTTTGGTCTCGTCTGTCCAAAGGGCATTGTTCCAGAAGTCTTGTGGTTTGTTCAAATGCAACTTTGTGAACCTAAGCCATGTACTTGTTTAGAGAGAAGAGGCTTTCTCCTGGCAGCCCTTCTAAACAAACCATACTTGTTCAGTCTTTTGCTAATTGAACTGTCATGAACTTTAACATTTAGCATGCTAATGCTAATTGAAACCTGTCGAGTCTGAGATATAAATCTTGGTTTTTTTTTTACAGTTTCTCTGCACAGTCTGACCTTGGAGTAAATTTGCTGGGACGTCCACTCCTGGGGAGATTGGCAACGGTATTGATTGTTTTTTTCCCACTTTTGAATAATTGTTCTTATTGTAGAATGATGAACTATAAATTGTTTGGAAATGGCCTTATAACCCTTCTCAGTGTGATGGGCAGCAATAATTGCTTCTTTAAGATCATTGCTGATTTCTTACCTCCCTGGAATTGTGTTAACACACACCTGAATGCTCCAGACCAGCAAACTGATAAAACTTCAGCTTTTATAGAGGGGGTCATACTTTCTGATGATCAATTAACCAAGGGCATTTGATTAGCCTCTTAATTTCTATGGAAGTAGTAAGGGTGTACTTCATTTTTCCCCAATCTTAGCTACTCCATTTTGGCTTTATTTGTATTAAATAAATCATGACAAGGTGTACTATGTAATGTGTTGTTGTTCATCTGAGGTTAAGTTTCCCTAATTTTAAGACCTGCTAAGGAATAGATGATTGTTATTATCTTTTAATAAGTAAAACCGTAGAAGTCAAAGAAGGTGTACTTTGCAAAAGTGTAATTTTGACTTTACTTTAAATAAATGTTTTTGTTTTTTGTAAGGTTTAATAACTCAGTAAATGAAAGGAAGAAATATAAAAATGTCATGCAAGGCAGCAAAACATTGGCACTTAAATGTTATGACCCCATACTTTAATAATTAAATAAATTGAATTGTGATGAGATGAGACGAACACTTATTTCTAAAATTTATCCCAAAAAGAACAAAGCTAGAGGCTTTATTTCCCCTTGAAGTTAAACATTGTCACACAAGTTTGCAACTCACTCCACAACACTGTTGAGTGTAAATATAAAATGGCCAAGTTAATATCCCATAGTGCATGTCAACCGCTGTCAACCTATAGCTTCCTATTAGTCAAGTAGGTTAACTAATAAGTCATAACCTTAGCAAACAAAAGCCATAAAATGTTAAAAATTAGAAAGAACAGGGTTTGTTTTTTGTAATCCAGTTACTGACTCATGGTGTAAAGATTTCACAAACCCACGCATCCTTTTTATAACATAATTACAAATATTATTTTGTAATGTCTTTTATTACTATGTGACAAGTGATTAAATATGATGTTATGATGAGTTGAAATAAGGCATGGTGTAGAATGCCAAACTGTGCACTGTGTGCGAACACAAGCCAGATCCAACACAATTCACATATGATATCCTGTGTGACCCCAAGAAAGAAACAGAATGTTTCGCCCACCAACTGCCTGGGGCTCAAACTCCCTTAGTTACCAAGAAACCAAGGAAAATGGAAGTTGACAGCAGAAGAGCATATGAGTTGTAGTGTTACTGCCTTTTGTTACAGTGTAGCTTATTCCGTTTCAAACTTACAAATGGTATGGCAACTTGAAGAGGCAATTTCAGTAAGCCCCTTAAGGACACAGCTTTGGAAGTATAAGGCCAGCATTTCCTGCAAAGGCATATCTGGTTTATTTATATGAAATATGCCGTTTCCCATGTACAATTCAGTATATTTTTTGAATATTACATCCTGGATTCCAAAGAAGGGTTGGAAAACTCTAACCCTCTAGAGTTGGCAACTTTGGAAGATTCCAGAACACGGGTGAGTCAGTTATTAAAATCATCTGTTTCATTTCTATACATGTACAAGTATAGAAGAGAAAATATTGATGTCAAAATATTTCCAATCAAACCTATCAATTTTCCTAGAGGGAAACTTGGGTATCAGGTGCATTATTATCACATATTTTAAAACCCCCAATATTTGGTTGTAAGAAACGTACAGTTTTTCTATTTTTATTTATTGTTTGGTCCCCTGTAGTTTTACATGGGATGTAACACAGCAAAGAGGACAAACAAAGAAGTAACACAAACAAAAATGGACTGCTTACTTTATAACTACAGTATGCTAAATAACGTGTAAACATATTGTAAAATAGCAGGGTTGTCAACCTTTTGTGAATTCAGCATAATTCATAGTTTACAGGATAACATTGTATGTAATCTGTTATCCGTTTTTAAGTTAACATGACACAGCAATGATTCAATGATGTTTTATGGAGCATGATAAATAGCATAGTACATCATCAGATGAGTATTTTAGTTTAAATTAAGTAGGCTAGCACCTATCTTGCCTCGCCTAAGCTCTATACATTTTCAGTATTAAAGGGTTGCTTTTAGAAGTGGCCATGGTGGTATGAGTTTCTGTAAGTTTTCTTGTAATTGTCCTATTTATAGTTAACCCCCCCCCTAACAATATGAACTCCGGGGTGCCTAAGGTCAATTCTGTGCAAAATGTACATCTATCATAAGCACGCACAGTGCACTAGCGACAGACATAAAGAGTTTCTACACTTGCAGGCAGCGCCTTCAAGGGGAAAAGATTATCTCCCACCACCTCCTTCATGTAAGCCCTCCCCGTCTCCCTAAATCCTCCGTTAGGTTGATTATTTTTTTAGAGATCCTTTCGCTCTCCACTCCTTTTTTCCCCTTACTGGCTCAGAGCATGCACATAAGCTCCAAGTCATTTAAACTATAAGAAGCATTTAATTGGACCTTGCGACATCCCTGTTGACGTCAGATGGGAAGTGAAGAGCAGAGTTGGGTGTTTTTTTACGGGGGAGGGACCTAATGAATAATGCCCAATAGGGCATTATGAATTGAAAAATAAATGGAGTCAGACAAGGCTTGGAAAGACCCTTTAAATATATTAATACAGGGAGGGTGAAAGACTGTAATCATAGAAAACAACAACAACATATTTCATATTGTGACTGGAACCTTAAAACCAAGTTTACATGATAAGAGGTAAATCATTGCTCATACTGAAACATGGTTTATGCACTTCTTGATAAGCTGGGTTAAGGGTAGCAACCAGTTATTTTCTAGATAATTTTGTGGTTCTAAAGATTTGCCTTTGTTGATATAGGCAAAAGCAGAGCTTGGCAAGTGTGCATTTCTACCCCAGTCAAGGTCATTGCTAGAACCACAAAACCACTGGGGAAACGGCTTTTGCCAGTCTAGCGCATCTTAGGAAACTGTACAGCAACAAAGCTTCCTTTTAACATTGTCAGAATAAAGACGGAGATGGGCTACATCATCCCACCAACTTTTTTTTTTTTTTTAAATGCTCCTAAACGTCAACCAATGCTGGATCAGGCCTAGTGTCATGGGATTTGTAGTTTTACAACATGTGGATGAATGAATGCGTTTTATCTCTGCTCAGTTTTAACTTGTGCTCAACATCTTGGGCATTCAGGAGGTTCCTCAACAACACATCAGTTAACCCTTTTTTTTACAGATGACTTTTTGGAACTGCCGTGGTGATAGTTGAAGTTTAAGCTTTGCTCATATAAAAGCATCATGGGAAATGTCACCTAGCAACTGAAAGAATGCTGCACTGCTGACCTGTTTAACTAGATGTTTATACCTTAATTCCAAGCGGGAAATTAGTTCCTTAAATAAAATAACTCATTTCCATAAATAAACAGCATAGAACCCATACATTCCACTCTGATAGGATTTAAGCTATAAGATGCATATGTTCTAATGTCACTAGGAATGCCTCAGGGTCGGATATATTGCACTGTAAGCAGACAGGGATAACACTGAGCTGTCCGGAAACGTGGTCCCCATAAGCAAAACATGTTTTTCAGCAGATAAGAGGACAGGACAGCGCTTCAGTGCAATAAATAAATTAAATCACACAAACTGGCAAAATCAGGTTGGTTGGAGGTTGAAGAACATACCAATAGCACAGAGAGAGGGATTATCTCCAATGAAAAGCAAGAATGCTAAATAATCTGACGCACTAATAGTTACAGCGATGGAAGTTTCAAAGGGTCATGAAACTCACTGGAATGGAATGCCCCGCAGGTATCCTGAGCAGCATGTTATATAAAATACAATATGTTATTAATACTTCTCTAACTGGGTTTAATACTAGGAATGCTAGCACAATGTGCAGGACATGTAGATCAGAAAGACCACCCACACCATAGCATTGCTCTATAGCAAAACCTGTCAACAGCTATAACATGTCATTATACAAACTTAACCACTATAGGGAACTGTAAAAGGTTCTAAAAGGAATTGCAAATTAGTCAAGATTACAAGAGGGCAGTGCTGGATAATATTTCAATCCCCAGTAAATTCTCTACAATTATTATTATTATTTTATTATTTATATAGCGCCATCAGATTCCGTAGCGCTGTACAATGGGTTCACTGGTTAGTGAATACACCCCAAAGTGGCGTATTTAAATCAATGTTGGATCTTTCACCATTGCTTAGTAAGTAGCACCACTGGCCTATTCTCTAGTTGCTTTTGAAACCTCAGACGAATTTAGCAATATGTCTCACAGATCTGGAGACAGCAACTTATTTCCAATGTCTGTCGCAACAACAAAAAATGAAATTAAAAATAAAAGCAGATGGGTCTAAAGAAAAAAAAAAAAAAGTTTTTAAAAAAAGGCTCATTTATATTTTTAAACAGAACCTTCGCAACACATAATATCAGATTGTTTCTGCCTGTCAAACGGAGTCTAGCAATTCCCTATGCAGTAGAATTTGTTTCCACTATAGAAATATGAATAATAATCTGTCAAATACAGAGCATAGTAGCCATACTACACATTCCATCAAAACCTCTTTAAAACTATTTAGAAGTGGAATATATTTTACATCTGTATATGTTTATGGAGACTATGCAATGCAGCTGAGGTATGTTAGTGCTTCGGGAAATGTGTATTTTTTTTCATTTACGGGACACGATAAATACATTGCCTATTAATAAATGATGTTCTGCATATGCAGACACTATAGAGGTGATGATTAACCATTGTCAGAAAAAAAGAAAATATCATAAGATTGTATTAGCAGGAAATATAACAATGCATTCTAAAATAAAGAAAAGGCAGTGTTTACATTGTTGCCTAAGGCCACCTCTAGTGGCTGCCACTCAAACAACCACAAAAGTGACTTCCTGGATGTGGTCCTGCAAAGACAGCGTCACCATCGTGAACGCTCCCCGTAGAGATGCATTGTGTCAAAACACCTCTATGTGAAGATGCTGATTGCAGGTATATTACATATTCATACACCAGGCAGGCGGGGAGACAGGGACATTATTCCATTAGGAATACAGACTTGTATGCCTTGCGCTATAGTGTTCGTTTAAGTCTAGATGTAGTTAGAAAGTGGAGAAAGAGTGAAAACTCTACCACAGCGGATTTCCAATAGTGGGGTATAAGGTCTTTGGCAGTGTTAAGCAGGTGTTTTGTTAGTGATTGTTTTTGTACCCTGAGATTGACATGGGAATCAACTGGAGCAACATATACATTCCGGCTGGAATGGAAGTTCTGAGCTAAATATTT
The DNA here is from genome assembly GCA_933207985.1 of Pelobates cultripes. NCBI lineage: Eukaryota > Metazoa > Chordata > Amphibia > Anura > Pelobatidae > Pelobates > Pelobates cultripes. Next base: position 86,438,204 of record OW240914.1, on the reverse strand, counting down.
TAGTAATAGCTGAGAGTATGCATCTCCAGAACAGAGTAATACGGAGACAACTCCATCAAATGTGCAGTGCAGTGCCAAGCCCACCTTAGCATTGCCAACAGCCCTCCAGCACTTATTGTGAAGTAACCACGGAGTCTGATAACACTCAAAAGCAATTTGTAATGGGTTTCCTGAGTTTTAGAGCTGAGAGAGCTCTTCTGGGGTCAGATGAGTAACCCTTTCACAGCAAGCACTGACTGGGTTATTCCGAAGGCCACTAAAGATGATTCTTATTTCAGTGCTAAATACTGAACGCTCCCCATAGATATGTATTGACGCAATAGCGTCCCAATGCTTTCCTTGGCCATGGAGGTTCGGGGAAGCCAGCCGTGCCTAGACCAGGCGGGGATGGAGAATAGGTAAGTTTAAATAACTTTTTATTCCATTCGGGGAGGAGGAGGGAGGACCTAAATAGCTGGTCTAACACTATAGTGTTAGGAATCCATGTTTGTATCCCTAACACTATGCTGTTCCATTAATCACCATAACCTGAATCACAGGAGACAGGAGTTACGCAGCAACAGCCCAAATTACAGGAATCCTCTAGAATTCTCACCCTTGCTGGAGAGAATATATTTTACAGTAGTTTTATGTTGTCCCAACCTAACCTGTAATTTTTGGAACCAAATCCCACGAAACAGACAACTCGGAATCAGAAAGAGCTATTCATTCATAGCACCCTTGCACGGATATTCTTGATAAAACAAAAGGGTTATTCAATAAAGTATGAATTGTCAGTAATTTAAAGTGAATATAAAATTTGAGGCCAAAATAGCCATGTCTAAGACAGCTTTCGTTCCACCTTGCATATTTTGGGCTAATATTTTAAATCACTTTTGAATTCCTGACAATCCACGCTTTAGTAAATAATCCTGTGTTTTTTCAATTACAAATTAGTTTTCAGTAGCAAAATCTTCAACTCTTTACTATGTTATTGAAGCTATCCCACATTGAGTTGAATATTTAGCTACTTAAATACTCATCCAAGCTAGAAGTAGAAGCTTTGCACAGATCTCTACTTGACATGTCAAATCTGTCTGGCAACTCATAGCTCGCAGCATCTGTTATTACACTATCACTATATTGTATGTAAATATTGATTCATTTTTTTCCTCCTACATATAGAAAGATAAAAAGTGGATTAGAATGTTTTGTAATCAGAGAATTCTGCTTACTCTAAAAAAGAGAAACCAGAAAAGGATTCTAGATAATGGATTGCTGTTTCTCTGTACAAAAATACATTTTTGTTCCATGACCTCTCGCACACACAGTCTCTATGCCACTCTGGCTGAACCTTTTCCCCTGCTTTGCTTTCTTTTAATGCCTTGCTTAGTATCTTCATAAGGTTACACTTTCCCGACCGCATTATTTTCTTTGAGAATTGTCCAAGCTTTCCTTTTGCTGTGTGATCGCAGTCCCATCGGGTAGATATAATTCTGCTAATACAATGTTACATGTAGGCCAATGCCCCCTGAGGTGTTCTCATACCAAAGATAAAGGTGCTTTAGTTAATGTTTAAATGCCGAAGAATGTTCTTTTACTTATCCAGAGTCCTCATCATTACAGGAATAAGTATAGCTGGTCTAATGCAATGTGGTTATCGAAATTTCCCCATTTTCCAGTAATATATTTAGACAAAGGAAATAAATAAAATACAGGCCCACAACAGCAACTTAAAAAAAAAAAAAACATTATGAAGTTTTCATTTAACAATGTATTTGTCTGCAATGACTAATTCAGTGATGTCACCGACAATTCGTATATATAATCTCCTTATGCAAAATGTTTCAGCCTAAACTTTAATTGCCCTTCAATAAAAAACCTTGCTCAAATCCAATCTCCCTGATTTGATATAAACAGCCTTCGCAGTAGCAAAACATCATGGCTGTAGTTACGCCTGAGGTTTAGAGCGTGAGAGACTATCAGGGATCCGCCATGAACTACTGATTACTAATGGAAATATTATACTCCTTAATAAAATTGATAATCATTAATAACAAAAAAGGTGTTGGTGAAGTAACGGCTTTTAACATAAAATCAAATAGTAGCAATGAGAATTCCATGGAGAGTGAAATGTGACAATAGCTCTGTTTTTTTTTTAAGGAAAGCCAAATTTAAAAAATATCAAATACAGGCACATCTGGTTTGGTGTTGGTCATCTGGCTTATAGAAACAGACAAGTATAATGGAATGGCTAGAGGCAATTCAAGGAAACACATACATAGAAACAAGCTTACCTTCCACTTTGACTTGATTGGGAGAACAGGCCCTACAAGGCAGTATCTGAAACTCCTCAGCCTGGTACATGGAGTAATCTGTACTGGCCACAACAACAATGTCCCCAGCTCTCCAGGACTGAGCATTGTCAGCCAGGTGCAAGATGGTGCTGTTTACATTGGTATCTATAGTCACAGTCAGCCTGGGCTTCACTATTAAATATAAGGAGCATAGCAATTAATTTGGAGTTGAGAAAACATTGCAATATATAAAGCAGTGATCTGTACTACGTTGAAACATGTGCAGTTTTTTGTGTAACTGTTCTAAAAAACAATTAATGCAATTCATTGGGGAAAAAAGAGAACAGGATTATTCATGAATTGAAATTGCAAGTCCTGTGCTACCAGACAGGTCTTAAAAAGTTACTCGCCCGTGGAAGCCTGGAGAGTTCATGATATTACTCAGCAGGGGTGAAGTTCTACTTGTCAGGCTACAGTTTCACTCACCACTGGCTAGAGGAGAGAGGACATTTTGAGCCCTGGACTAATGTGTGAATTGCTGGGAATACAAAGGGAATATAAACGGAATGAAACATTTTAGAGTAATATAGCTGGACTGAAAACATTGCCTACAATTTTAAATTCACTTTGTATTCCCACCAATTGACACTTTAGTGACTGGCCCTCAGAAGATTCCATCTCCAACTTGTCCTTATCACTGCCAGTCGCCTGACCTCAGCAGTTGTTTTAACACTTCTGAGTGCGTTATGTGCATTGGAACGATCAAAGCTGAAATTATTGATGATTTTATGCTAATATAGATCATTGCCCATTTGAAACAAAAATATGAACAGAATCCAGCAGAAAAACCAGGAGTTGATTGGAAATGTTTTGTATGTTAGCTATTTGTTGGTTCCATATAAGGCTTTGTATATTAACAAAGTACTGTGTTTTTGTTAAAGAACTAAGTGCATGATTACACATGGTGATGCTGCGATCTAATACAAATGATTGCAAAGGGAAAATCCCAAATCAATATAGCACCCATCTCTCAACAGGATCACAAAGTAAAGCCACATGGTCTTGCTTAGTGTAAAATGGAATAATATGTTCACTCCAAGTTATACCATCACCACTAGATTCCTTGGTATAACAATCACACGCATAGCAAATTCATTGTGAGAATAAAAAAAAAATATATATATATATATATATCAATTTAGTTTAAAAATGTGTTAGATATCATGCAGTTGACAGCTGTGCACAGTGCCAATTTTAAAGAAAAATGTTTTCCAAAAATAGATTGAAAAAGTACCTGTGGCTCTTTTTACCCTTTCTAATGATACATTGGATGTGCTATAAACAGTGCTCACCCCAGCCCTGGTTCTGCTTAAGCGTAGATTTACTGACACAAACTGACTTAAAACATGAAAGCTACCAATTAAGTCATTTTTGTGATGTTTGATTTTCCCACACTAATTTTGTTGTTTAATTAGTTAAAAAGACGTGATAGACAAAGCAGTCCAACATAATATTTATGTAGTGCAGATTATTCTTTCTGGTATAAAACAAGAAGGGGCATATTTCTATATGTTAGGGGGAAATATCATGGAGACTTATATAAAATGTGAAAGGAAATCCTCGCCTCACTTAGAACCTCTACTACAGTGAGGGAAAATAGTATTTGATCCCCTGCTGATTTTAAACATTTGTCCACTGACAAAGAAATGATCAGTCTATAATTTTAATGGTAGATGTATTTTAACAGTGAGAGACCGAAGAACAAACAAATAAATCCAGAAAATGCATGTCAAAAAAGTTATAAATTGATTTGCATGTCAATGAGTGAAATAAGTATTTGATCCCCTATCAATCAGCAAGATTTCTGGCTCCCAGGTGTCTTTTATATAGTGAGTGCTCCTAATCTCAGCTCGTTACCTGTATAAAAGACACCTGTCCACAGAAGCAATTAATTAATCAGATTACAAACTCTCCACCATGGCCAAGACCAAAGAGCTGTCCAAGGATGTCAGGGACAAGATTGTAGACCTACACAAGGCTGGAATGGGCTACAAGACTTTGATGAGAATGTGACAACAATTGGTATGATTATTCGCAAATGGAAGAAACACAAAATAACTGTCAGTCTCCCTCGGTCTGGTGCTCCATGCAAGATCTCACCTCGTGGAATTTTAATGATCATGAGAACGGTGAGAAATCCCCCAGAACTACATGGAAGGATCTTGTTAATGATCTCAAGGCAGCTGGGACCATAGTCACCAAGAAAACAATTGGTAACACACTACGCGGTGAAGGACTGAAATCCTGCAGCGCCCGCAAGGTCCCCCTGCTCAAGAAAGCCCATGTACAGGCCTGTCTGAAGTTTGCCAATGAACATCTGAATAATTCACCCAGTTCTGGATGAACTGGGTGAAAGTGTTTTGATCAGAAGAGACCAAAATTGAGCACTTTGGCATCAACTCAACTCGCCGTGTTTGGAGGAGGAGGAATGCTGTCTATAAACGCAAGAACACCATCCCCACTGTCAAACATGGAGGTTGAAACATTATGCTTTGGGGGTGTTTTTCTGCTAAGGGGACAGGACAACTGCTCCACATCAAAGGGACGATGGACAGGGCCATGTACAGTCAAATCTTGGGTGAGAGCCTCCATCCCTCCTCCAGGGCCTTGAAAATGGGTTGTGGATTGGTATTCCAGCATGACAATGACCCAAATCACACTTGGAGAGGATCTGCGAAGAAGAGTGGGACAAAATCCCTCCTGAGATGTGTGCAAACCTGGTGGCCAACTACAAGAAACGTCTGACCTCTGTGATTGCCAACAAGGGTTTTGCCACTAGGTACTAAGTCAAAGGGGTCAAATATTTATTTCACTCATTGACATTCAAATAAATGTATAACTTTTTTTGACATGCGCTTTTTCTGATTTTTGTTTTGTTATTTTGTCTCTCACTGTTAAAATACACCTACCATTAAAATTATAGACTGATCATATCTTTGTCAGTGGGCAAATGTTCAAAATTAGCAGGGCATCAAATACTTTTTCCCCTCACTGTACATGCAATCTATACAGGATCAATCATGTGCTCTATGCCATATGGAGCTGTTTGACAACTCGAGGACCCACGCCATCCATTCTTAGCTCTATATAAACAGTACCACCATGTTCAAGTATATACTGTGTATTGGTTCATTTTGTAAGGGATTCATAGGACATGGTGTTGCACGATGGAAAGGTTTTGATTCATCACTTTGGCCATGCCACTGCTTATAGAGCACCTCTCGAAGAACAACTACATGAAGAATGGAATGAAATTGCAAAATGAGCATAGTAGACATGACAAAAATTCTGATGCATTGTGGATTAAATTAATAAAATATGTACGGCATTTTGTGTAGCCTTTCAAAAGAAACATATCATCTTTCATTTGTATTTGTCCTATTTGCATGATGTACTTGGATATATATTGCAGGACCCGCATGCGGGCAGAGGATAATATTGGGGGAGGCTGCATACCCACTGAATGCTAAGTGGCAATTAAGAATAATATTACATCCCACCACTTTAGTCTTAGGTGACAACTTATAAGAATAATTATGGTTTGGCTCCATTATAGTTTACGTTCTACACATGCCAGTCTGTCACAGAAAACTCATATTAACACTTTGAAGTAGTAGAGACTCTGGGCAGGCATCACAATGATTTTCCACTGTCTGGAACCCTATACAAATGTGACCGGAATGGTCAGGAAGGATGTTACTCATGAAGATTTCTTTTAATAGCAAATCAGGGTTCAAAATTTCCACTGACCCACAAGCGATTGGACAGTGAAAACTGAGTCCGGGGAGTAGAAATTAAACATGGGTGAGTGTCATGGACTCTCCAGGCTTTTAGTGATGAGTAACTTGAAGGCCTGTATAGTAGCGAAGAACCTGACATTTTTAGCCCATCGTGATTCAATAATACTGTTATCTTTATCATCTGTTATCCATATTTTTAAAAGTTCTAAAAATACTCTACCCATATGTATTAAACAGGTTTGCTAAATATATTAAAGAATAAGTTAGCACAAAAATAATAAAATTTAATTAAACATTGACCACATACCAGGCTTTCCACAAAGAAATCGGACCTTGTAGTTAGGGCATGGAGCATGAACCTGGTCATTCTGACGGCACTCAAACCTATAATCATGGCCCCCCTTGTAGAAAACCTGTGTTGGTATATTGGTTCCATCAACTGTTGTGACCTGCAGAAAAAGAACAGATTTTAACTCAGTCAATGCTTTGACCTTGGCAATGCAAATTATTGCTCAGTGTCACATTGATGCAATTACCACATAGAAAAAAACGTAATGGTCTTCTTTGCTGACAAACCTACAGACTACTTTATTTGCCAGGCATTTTTTCAGCTGATTTAATCCTCTCTATTTGCTCGTATGGTCCAGGAAACAGAAGCATTTCTCAACAAGACGTCAGAGTCTTTCACGAATGCCTGTGGTTTCTGTTTCTTCCTTGGAATTGCATACAATTTAAGCTATAAATTCTTATTTTTGTACTTGAGCTTTAACGTGGAAAAAGTGATGTATACATCAACGCCTGTGGGCATTGTTTTCACATATAAAAATAGTAAAAACAACAAAAAAGCAAAACAAAACACAATTATAACTACAAACATATTATGCATTTTGCGTCCCTCGGTATAATTTATATATGTAAGTTTTAAAATGCAGTGAAGATCACTGACACACAGAACACAAAGATACATCACTTCATACCCCTGCTTTGAAAGTGCACAAACCCATATACTCTGGGGCTAATTCTAGCTGGCTGTAAGTCTTGTGAATTGCAGTTCACAAAGGTTACTAGAGGCTGTATTTTACTTTCTGTGCAATGCCTATCCCATTCTGGATTTAGTTTTCCATACAGTAAGTTGAAAGCCATCTTAATGTCCTACAAAAACAGTTATTGAAAAACGACATTATGTCTTCTCAATCTTAACAGAAATGTTCATTTATGTTTTAATAAGACTTGCCAGACACATCTGTTGATGAATTTCTTAGAAAATATTTGACTTGTATGAAGAGACAATCTTTGGTTGGATACCGTTCTGCTTACACTTTATCAGATAATAACGTTTTTATTACACTTTAGGACCATCGCAGTCATAATGCTCCTTCCTCTCAGCACAACAAGTTCAGGCATCCTGTGTGTATTTTAATTCATGAATCACAGCTTAATATTTGTGGAAATGATACAGCTAATGTCCTGTGTTTCTGCTCACCTACAATGAGGCCTTTGTTTAACAATTTATGAAATATGGACTTCCCGGTTGATAAACCAAATAGGATTTCCAAATCATCTTCTTTGGTCTCACTGTGAGGTCCTTTGATGATGGCACTTAGCCCAATCTCCAACGTAAAGAGATCGTAAGACTGAGGCACTGCCCCTTCAACACATAAGAATCTCTAGAGTCTGTAGCATGGGTTGATAACGACATTGATGACATGTAGCTACCGCATAAGATCCCTACTGAGAATGCAAATGCTTGAAATGAGATGGGCTACATGCTGCCCGATTTACAGTGTGATGTCATATAAAAAAGCATGTATGATTAAGAGTAATACCTTACTCCCATGTGATTGCATTTGCAAGTAACACTTTTTTCTGTTAATGTATAATATGTATTTCCAAATCAAGGTAATTCTATTTCAGTTTGTATGTGTATTGCATTGTGCAGTACTGTGACAATATGTCCGTGCGTTTTACAAATTGGTATCATTACATACCTGTATATCAATAGGGTTTGTGCAGATTTTTCCAGGATACGCTGCTTTAAATTCAGACAACTTTTCCCAGTCTCTGTTTCTTGATTTTTCATATTTATCAAACCATTCAGTCCATTCCACATCTGGAATAAAAGAGAAAGATTTGTCTGTTCATTTGCAAGTAAAACAAAAAGGGGGGGAGGGGGAAGCATATAGATAGAATTTTAAGCAATTACTCCAAATTTAATAAACTTATTTTTCTAAAAAGTGAACTTTAAACCGAAATACACTTATTGGTTTCATAAGTTAAACAACACACCACGATGAAACTTTAACCAGGTTAAAAACATCAGAGGTTACAATTACTAGGCTACCAACGGTGGTGGTGGAGTTAAAGGGTTAATATAACCCTTTCGAGAGGTGGGACCTTTGCTGTGTAAAGTGCCCTGTTGGCACTTGGGAGAAGGTCTCCCCTTTCAATTCGCAGTAAAGCCTGCAAACTCTCCCTCCCCAAGTTTTACTTGCCTAAAAATCCAATGCCCCCGGCGCAGCTCTTCTGCTCCAAACAGAGTTCTGGACTGCAAAGTCACATGAGCTGCGGGTGCAACTTGCCCCCAGCACACACTTACAAATATCTCAAGCTGAAACACTGCACATACTGAGTCCTAACACCATGACCACTTCAAATCACTGAAGTGGTCATGGTGGATGGAGTAACCCTTTAAAGAATACTGCGAGTATTGTTTAAATATGTGGACTTCACTTTGATTCTTCAAGGTTAGCTTCAGGACCTCTCAAAATATATTTTATTAGTTTGGCATAGACTTTCTATTATCCACATTAGTTATTGTATATAATTTTGATGAACTGATAGATAAACATATAACATCAATAAGTACTACTGGCTATGATATTTTTAAGGGACAAAATGTTTTTCTGTAAGATTTGGTGAGCTGTTTAATGTCAGGATCACTGTAAAAAGGACATGTACAGGATGAAGATTATGCAAGAGCTTTGATAATTAAAGCTAAAGTTCTGCCTCTCGAATCAGAAGATCCATTCTAGAGCCAACAAAAACACAGAAGATACTTTTCAGTGATCAAAAATAGCAAGTGACATTTCAGGGTAAGTAATAAATGCCTACGATAATGAAGTTAGACCAGGGAGAGAACATTGACCTAGCCAAGGCAAAAACTCAGAGACCGCAAGCAGTGCAGATCAGCAAATAAGGCAAAGCATTTAAAAGGTAAGTCTGTCCTAGACAGCTAGCAGCTCAGACATGTATCTGCTATGTGTATGGAATAAACTGTATGACAACCCAGGAGGGCATTCTGCAGGCAAAGGCTTCGCTAGTGAATAAATGAGCCATGTGTTCAAATTACAAGAGCGGTCCACGAGTAAATATTGATCTTAAAGGATGTGGAGAAAAGAAAATGCAAACAGAAATTTTTCTACTCAATTTTAATAGCACCTTCCAATAAAATGAAAAGGCAAATCACCAAAACGGGTGATAACATTATAAATATGCAAAATAAATATGTTTTGGGTTTTCTTTCACTTGAGCAATGTGCAGAAATTACATTTTATCTCTTACCATGAACCCATTCGCTGGTCGAAGAAACATTGAATTGTTCACCGTTTTCAGCTTGAAAAAGTTTGTGTACCTTAGCCACTGCAGGCCCTCTGCTTCCTGTAAAACATATAAATAGCTCAGGAAGCAGTTTAAAAATATCAACTGCAACAGGTACATAGAAAAAAAAAATCAGGTCGACTGGGAAATCACAGGAAAAGAGCATATAAGAGCATCCATTCAGCTATTTTTGACCAACATTTTGAGTTCCCAACAATTTATACTGTAGAGAAGCATTATAAATAAAAACTCACTTCAACTGCATATAGCACAGTTTGGTAACTGTAGCCGTTACTCTCTTTCAAACCTAGCGTTAACGGAAGCCATGCAGTTTAACAGCTGCACTGTTTACCATCTGGGGACTTTGCAGAATTCACAAAGACGCCCAAAGATGACATCACTGCTGATCAGGTGGTCGTGAGGGGGCAGGTTAAGGTGAGATTTACTTACCTGAGCCCGTCTTTCGCGGGCACGTCTATTTTCCTCTAGCGGGTCATCTTCAGCTCCTGGCGCTTTAGTTTGTCTCTTGACGGGGTTGGTATTTCAGTGAAATTCCAACACAGTCAAAGTGAGTATTTCATAACAATTCTATCTTTATGAAATACTCATTTTTCAGGGGCATGACAGTGCCGCTTTAAAAATAAACATGCAACTTTTGGGTCTTCAATATAGAACCCACATGCCATTGTACGAATGCTGTCAGTAAGGAGGAGGTGTATAAAACATAGGGAGAATATATATTGTTTAACTGACAAACGCTGAATAGTAACCGGTGATTAATAAGTCTAATATTAAACTATTTAAAAAATAACTTGAATTATTTTATATTTAAAGGCTGATCCATCAGATCCTCTGATATCCCCTGTGCATTTGCATAAACTGTACAAACGAAAAGTCCATCAAACTACACATAGCCACTATTATTGCATTCTGAAAGTATTTATTATTATTGGGAGACTTAACCCCATAAGTACCAATGACAGTCTATTTTTCAAGGCAAGTTCATACCTTTTGTTATTGAGCACTAAAATTAGTGCTTCCTTAATTAATGATAAAGTAGTAGACTTCCAATAACAAGGTTTGATCGACATAAGAACGTGGCCTACCATGATTCTAATTTTCTTGATGACTTGGGGAGATTTTTGAATAAACCCATCTCTAAAGGAAATGTTATAATTGACAGATCTATCTTTTTAATCAGTGAATGTATTCCCTGGCAGAATGGTTGTTATTTTGCACAGTGCCACCATATATGTGAGAGTTGTTTGTTTTTCAAATTCATTATACAAGCATGTGGGCATTTTGTTGTATATAACTTAAAGCAATATTTTGTCATTTAGAAGATTGATCATGTTTTTATAGGATTTATAGCTAAGGTAGCCTGAGGGTAATTCTCCCCAACAGAAAAAAATAAATGATTGTGCTTGAAAAATATTGCATAAAGTTGGGTAAACTTTCGCCAAAACTGGAAACGGTGATCTCTTTCTCAATCATAATAGAAGAAATTTTAATTATGAAAGCACTTTATATTAGGACTATTGCAAAAAAGGCAAAATGGCCTCTCTGCACAACTTGGTAATACTAAAAATTTATATTAAAAGAAAATGGACTATGAAAAGGTGATTGAGCCTTGGTGTATAATTGTGTAAATGTTCTACCCAATAACCCAACATTATAAACTATACCCACATAATTTATATTAACATCTTCAAACAAACTGCAAATAATTATTTAGAACACTCAATTTATAACAAAGAACAACAGAATATGGAATCCTGCCATTTTGAACCAATCTCCTCTTATGTGTGCACTCTATTTTCCCTAACTCTCATTCTTTACCCCTATTCCACCCATGCCTTATACTCTTTTCACCTCAAATCAAGAGTAGGTTATATTTTTGGCTCAAAAAAGCAGATTCATGAGACCTCATTCTCCTATAAATTATTGATCTATCTATCTATGCATTCTATTGCTCTAAACAAATACTGTTGTCTTTTTTTCGCTTTATGATTTTCTCTCTACAGAACTCCACATTGGCTACATTTGTTGTTTTTTTGAAAACCCAAATCCAATAAAAAAAATTTGCAAAAAAAAATATAAATTGAACAAAACCACTAAAATGTTGTACGGGACAAGCTTGACTGACATAAATTAAAATAATTTGTTCTACATGAAAATGCTGTGGACTATTTGGGATTAGGCTAAAGCTTACTTTTATTTTATTACTTTTATTTTATTTTATCTATACAAATATGTAGCTATACATATTTTAAGATGTTTCCTTCATTCAAGCTCAATTAAAATAATAAAGGTTATGTTTAAGCCATGTTTATTTTTTGGATTCATTGAGTGTTACACTGTACCTTGGTAATCCACGTGGTCCTCCACAGAACTAGATGGGTCGCCCTTCACCGTGATAAAACTCCATGGATGCCTTGAAAATACAGCACAACACATCCTTTATAACTAGGATTCAGTCCTTCAACACACTGAAGCTTTATAAATGGATGGACTTGTAGCACTAACAGAAAGACAGCCTTGTTTTCTAAAACGTAACGGGCACATGTCAACAAGTGTCACTCATTAGCAATGGATCGTGCCCACTGCCAAAATGATTCATTCAGTCTCAGTGGCCTATTGATTTCAGCAGTCAAGTCTGAATGATCTCATGAAGATGTGCTATCCAGCAGGGCAGGACAAAACGATGTATCATACGAGGAATCAAACTACACGTTCTGTAAATGGGTACTGTAAGGCTTACTAGGAAAGTGAAAGTTTATATGGGTTTTATCTGAATAAACACTCAGAAGGGTTAAAAATTAGCCAAGTATCAAACAGAGTTTGTGGTTTAAAATGGAAAGTCATACTAAGAAATTAGCTTTTTTTTGCTGATGTAAAGACTGAGAGAGGTTTCCTCAATTATGTCCCATGTCCTCAAAATATGACAGCCAATGGGAAATACTAGGAAATAGGGAACTATATCCAATCGCCTGGGCTTTCTTTGTGTGGTAGAAGAAGCTTGATTAAGTCATCAAGGAAATGATGTAATAATCTTGTTTGCTTCTGCAGGCTACATGCCCTTTAAGCGATGTCACTAAACTCTGCAGAGTTGAAACATCACTTCTATATTTGTGATACACTCATGTTCTAAATTATACAATTTGATGGTTATCCAGATGAAGCACTCAACCTTTTTCCGAATATTTTACTGATGAAAGACCTGGTGGTATCTCACCCATTTGGCCACGCGTGCACACACACGTATATAAAATACACACCTAAAACCAACGTTTAAGAACTTTCTACTGCCCAGTCTGATCATTGCTTTCTTTGCAGAATCGTCCAAATTTCGGGAACCTTCATCATTCACAGCCACTGACAGTATGATGCCATCAGAGATAGATCTAAGGTGGTGAGCCAAGCGTGTGCTCTCGTCTTTAGATTTGTAAGTATCAAATCTGCAAGTAAGCATGTTACAATAATTGTTACATGTTTTATTTACTTCTCTTGCCCCGGATATAATCTGAGACATAATACATTATGGAAAGTGGAAGAATTAATGTAAAGAAATATATTGCAAGTGGAGGAGTCTCTAGCCTCATGGTCGCCTGTCATTGTGCACCCAACACATACATATGCATTTAAAAAAACAATCACACACACTAAATAGAAAAATGAATGTGCCTATATACGTGTTTATATATCTATACACATCACAGACCCACTTTGTTTAGATGTCTCCCTTGCTCCTGAAGTCCTAGCTTACAGATTACCAGCATCAAACTGTGTCCAAATAAACATTACAGTATTTTTACATTTATTTATTTAGGTCTATTATGTGGCCTATTTCCACAAACTAATTTATGCAAGAGACATCCTGAGTGCAATCTATAACGCTTGTTAAAATAAAATTTTAAAAAACAATGTTTTGCAAGATTTTTCCTATGGAATTTTATTATGGAATAGCGAATTCTATGAACACACCTGTCTGAATGAATTACATCCCCTGTCTTTGGGTCAATTGCATGGACAATAATACCACGGTGCCCCCAGCTCTTCTGAAGGTAGTACCCGCCCTCAGACATGCCACCAGGGTGAAGGGTTTTGTTGAGGAAAGTCCATGACATTTTCTTCTCTCCATGAATTTCAAGGGTTCCTCCGCTTCCCACCCCAATGTATTTATGCCCAAAGTAATCATGAGGTGTCTTAACATCATCTGACCTACAAATATGAACACAAGAAAAGATCTCTTTAAAATGAAGTGTGATGATATTATTATTATTAGTAACACAGCAAACATTATCACAAACAACTCCAATTGTTATGCAGACTTCCAATTCCAATGATGCATAGTTCTAAGCTCAACCTTTTGGACACCCCTGGTCTATGCCTTCATCACAACCTGGTTCTTAAAGACACTTATCGAACACAGGGGTGGATTCGGGGAGGGGCACCAAGGCAAGTGCCCCTCCCCCCCCCCCCTCCCCTGAAGAGTAGCCAATAAATTAGACAATACCATTCTTTCCAGTCAGTCCCTGATAGCAAATGTGGGGAGGGAGAACTTGGCCTGTATTTCCAGGGCTCCTGCTACTATACAAGAGCGTATTTCCTTGTGCCAGCCGGAGGTGAAGATAAGCTGCATTTCCCATTGGACCACCACGGATCATTAATTATTCCACCCCCTCTATCCTAAGATTTTTTAAATTACATTATTTTATTTTTCTTCCTAACCCTCAGCCTGTTTTCTACCCACACTGCAGAAAAACTGCACATACGACAAAAATAATCATTCCTAAAGAAGAATATTTAAAAACTTTTCATTATGAAATGTTAGTTATTCTTGAGACTTTCAGAAGACTCTTCCTTTTAAATGCCTGTAGTATCAACTTGGCTGTTGAAAGACATGAATATAAAGGAATTATCCCCATAAAATAAAGCACTTTAGCTTGCTGAAGTGTTTTGTGTGTAAAGTGTGTCCTCTTTTTATTTTATTTATTTTTTTACAAAAAGTGCAGATTCCAATAGAAATGGGAAACATTTATAAATAACCCTTGTTAGACCCCCCCCCCCCCGGCTGTCAATCAGATACATGGTCCTGTTACTTCCTGGTTGTTTAGCTGAGTGAAGCTAAACTCAAGAGGCAGCAATTGCTCAGAGCACCTGCCTTTCAAAAACTGCTCACTGAGCTGCACTGGAATGTCTGTGATTGGACAATCACAGAAAGTCTGGGCTTTGGAAGAATGGGGGAGGGGGGGTTGGAAAGGCTTCAACAAGCTTTTGCAAGCTTTAAATAGATATTCCCCCAATGTATTCATATTTTCGATTAGGGTATGTATACTAAATAGTGTCTCTTTAATGATTGAAATTTGTAATAACTACTAAAAGTACTTATTTTTAAAAGCAGATGTAAAACTTTGAATATCCTAGTTCTGTCTCTGTGCTTTAATGGCCTATCCACTACTTTACATATACAAAAGAATAAAGGTAATATTTGCCCCTAACGGCAAATCACATTTTCTTAAAACCACCACACACTGAGAGACTGAGTGCTGTATATAATAATGCACTTATCAATAACCTGAAAGCATTGCTATGCATTGCATAAATCTTAAAGGACCACTATAGTGCCAGGAAAACATACTCGTTTTCCTGGCACTATAGTGCCCTGAGGGTGCCCCCACCCTCAGGGTCCCCCTCCCGCCCGGCTCTGGAAAGGGGTTAAACTTACCTTTTTCCAGCGCTGGGCGGGGAGCTCTCCTCCTCCGATCCTCCATCTCTCCTCCCCGTCGGCTGAATGCGCACGCGCGGCAAGAGCTGCGCGCGCATTCAGCCGGTCACATAGGAAAGCATTCATAATGCTTTCCTATGGACGCTGGCGTGCTCTCACTGTGAAAATCACAGTGAGAAGCACGCAAGCGCCTCTAGTGGCTGTCAATGAGACAGCCACTAGAGGATTAGGGGGAAGGCTTAACCCATTCATAAACATAGCAGTTTCTCTGAAACTGCTATGTTTATGAAAAAATGGGTTAACCCTAGCTGGACCAGGCACCCAGACCACTTCATTAAGCTGAAGTGGTCTGGGTGCCTAGAGTGGTCCTTTAATAATCTTTCTATTATCTTCATTATGTATTCTAAAACAGAATTCAAGCTATGAAGGCCTCATTCACAACTGGAAAATACAAAACAGTTTTACATTTTTTAATCAGAACTTCCATACCTTCCATAGAGGATGATGGTAAAATGTCCTTTAAATGGACATTGTTCACTCCCAATATGCAGCTCCCCACCATTCTCTATTAGTATATATCTTGTACGAAGGACGATGGGATTGTCGTCAGGTTTAATAACAAGTATACCTGTAACAGTAGAAGTAGTTCAGTATACAGAAAACAGAAAGAAAATTGGAAATGCTTGCAAAAAGGCCTCCCTTTCCAGGCCTTCACTCTGATTTTGAAGGTGACATAGGCCAAGTGTAGCAATTAGCAGGCGGCTAATCTCACTGTGCCTTAGAAGGTCAAATAAGTGACCTGATAAGATAGTTTGTTGCCACTTTTTTTGTACTTGTTCTGTGATCAGAGATAAACAACAATACAAAACAGTTCTCCAACTGCAAAGGATGCAATACATGTAGAAGATGGTGAAAAAAAGATAAAAGTTATCCACAATTATTTTTTTATCACATAGTGCACAAACATTTAAAAATAAAAAAAAATACTTCACTTTGTCCCTATAAGCTTGGGAGCCTATTAGCATCACTAGTAGTTATTTGATACAAAAACACATTGAACTTTATTTACTATACTTTACTCTTTTGCCTAAAATTTGCATTTTCCTGGGTCAAATTACCACAAATCTTGGCTTAGTGAAGAAATCAAACCGTTTTAAGACACAAATGACTCCTTGCGTGCACAGTAAATGTAAAAATAAACAGTTACTATTTTTAAATTGCTCACAAACAGTCTGGGCTGGAAACATTTTGAAGCGCTTCAAGCTGCGGCTGAACATATGGATATACGTAGAGGTGAAAATTGTCTTTACTGACAAATAATTTACTGTAAACAGAATTACTACAGCTGAACATGATTGGTCACAGCAGCTACTAGCTTCACAGAATGGATTAAAGATGTTAGTATGAGATGCAGTCATCTAAATAAAATGGATAAATCAGAATTTGGCTGGTGAACTATTTGTCTTTTGGGATGCGTTTGTTAACCGTAACGATGACACAAGAATCTGCCTTACCTCCTGCCGTGATGTGTATGGAGTGTACAGTTGCAGAGGACATTAGAAGAAGCTTTTGTTTCCCGTCAATGATTATGTGATTCTCCTGATTGTGTCCAGGATTCCAGGGTTTCAATTGCTGGTCTTCATGGGGGCAAGTCCCTGCGGGAAAAGAGGCAAAGCTCAAAATCTCAATGCTTCTAGTCAAAAATATGAAATTCTCTTTGAATTCCCAATATGTTACCTTTCAATGTATATTTTAGGTTTATGCTAAAAGATAAAAAAAAAAACACATTTATACACACACAAACACTAAAAATTGAAGGAACACGTTGGGCACCATAACACCATAACTTATCAAGCTTAATCTCATTTAAATTGTTATGGTGCCAGGAGGTCCTGGGCGTCGTCTTACCATAATGGGCTAAAGCGCTTACAAATGTACCTTGGCTGCCACTGACAGTTTGTGGCAGGTAAGCAGTAAGCAGTTTAACCACTTCAGATAAGACAGCACTCAGGACCTCCCAGCACCAGAACAACTGTATTCAATCTGCAAGTTTCAATTAATTCGTGATGAGTTTGAACAAACTGATCATTCTATGATTTGCTTATATAGGGCTAAAAAGAAAAAAATCTCTGCCAGTGTTTAAACATTCCCCTTTACTTGAATAATAAGTTGACGGGCTAACAAATAACCAGAGTAAATGTGTGTTATGTCCAAAACGCGTCAGGTACAATGTACATTTTACAGGCAAAACTTGCATATCACGTTAAATTAATGTTTGTTCTTTAGAGTTACAAAATTTAGGCTGTAATAGAGTTAAAAAAAAAAGATCTATCATTTTTAGAGTTTAAAATTTGTGCCCAATTCGGCTATTTTGGCCTTAAATTGCTTGTTTCATCTATCAACACAATCACAGCTGAACCACATCAACATGCACGGATTCTTTTAATGAGCTAAACGTCCATGTCTTTTCAGAATACGGAGTTACCGGTAAATATTACGACAAATCTTTCATTAGTTTGACACACACACAGTCAAAGAGCTGGACTTAGAGGGGACCTAAATCATGGAATCTTCCGGTTTACCACATCCAAGGGCAATACAAAGTGATGATATTTAACCAAGTGCAATAAAGAAGTAACACCTAATACAAGCCTACTGGTAAGCATTCATTTTCCGCAGAAGGAAAGTTCCTATTAATATTACCACATAAATTTATTTCATCTTAAAAAAAAAAGACATTATCAGTTGCCATTTCAGGATATGATGAGCTGGTATTATGACAAACTGGAGCATGCAAACCAGTCTCTATAAGCCTCTATTAAATGCAATTTTATCACCTCAATTTGCTATAGCCTGCAAAATTGCAAGCAAACAAATAGATCAATAAAAACATTATTAAATTAACATAGCCTGCCAAACGATGATTCAATGAATAAGACTAAGAGGCATGGTGTAAGTGAATCGAGCACCTCTCCTGAGTTATGTATTTGCTTGTCATTCTGATTGGATTGTTTCCTGTTCTATACATACTGTCTGGGTTATTCACGGTGATAATTTTTGGAAATTCTGAGTTATTTACAGCGAATTGCAAAATTAAGAAGATGGACTGGGGCTATGGGTGACTTAGAGAAGATTTCTAGTTCAGCCGTTTTGCCTTTAGGTGGAAATTCATTTTGAATTCCCAGCAATTCTGCGTTTATTTAATAACCATCTGATAAACACAATTCTGTAGAACCTGACTTTTCAAACATTCTTGTGGGGTTTGTGAATGTTAATGAACTAGGCAAACACTTACCGTTTGCCCTCTTACATGGGTATCGCCGGGCTCCTGGGCTGTTCTGAAGCAGATTTACGACATCCAGCTTCTGCAGGGCTACAGAAGGTAGATGCAGATCCTGCTGGCCATACATTGGCTGAGAGAGAGTCAGCTGACCGCTCTCAGCCATTGGATGGCACACTGTGCATGGAAAGTTGCACAGAATTGCCATTAGCAAACTCAGAACTCTTGTTCAGGGCTGGCTAATGATGACCCAATAATGCTTCCAGAAGTGGAGTTACACCTCTGGCAGCAGAAGGTTAAACTCCATATGTGTAACACTTCATAGCAAAACACTGCACAAACAGATTCTGGGCACCATGACCAAATATTATCACAAATGCAAATTATGAACAATATTTTTGCTTCCTTGTTTCTTTCTGGATTAGTTTATGCACTGCAGGAAATCACTTTCCATGTGCTGCCCATCAGCATTAGATGATAAAAGACCAGAAAAACATGGGGGATCTGGCAACACCAAAATAAATCAACCATAAACTCTATCAGCTATTTTTACAACGTGACACACTTCTCCTGGAATTCAATTAGTTCTATCATATATAGCAGGCCAAATTCAGAGTTTGAGGTAATATTTATACATACAGAGAGATAGGACAGAGAAGATGTTTTTAGTATTTCATTTTGATTCTATAACAAACTATGTGATGCTATTCGAATGAGTTACAACTTGCTTTACAAAATATTGCGGTTTAGCCGCGTGTGATCCGTGACTTGCCAGATTATAGCTTTATGTGGTACAGCTTCTACTAATTACATTAACCCTTCTAACTTACTTTCTGCAGTTCAAAATAAATGTTATGCTATATATTTTTTAAATGTGGGATGTATATGATAAAACTTTTTTTTAATGGAATGCAATTCATGGTGACCTATAAAATGTAACTATGTAAGTTTAATAAATTAAAACTTTTTGTTTGTGAATTTCTTACAGGAATAATTGTGGGCTTAAAAGGTTTATATGGACGTTTAAGAGGTGATATGGTATCAGACAGGAGATATTACATTTTTTGCTACATACAGAAGGTACGAAACATTAGATACATAACAATAATCAGATACTCTTCTTATGAGTTATTGTAAGAAACCTATTGGCATTGTAGAAACTTAGCTTCCTAAAAATGCCACCAAAATAGGTAATGCCCAAATATACCAAGTACAGTTAAGCCAAGCATCTGTGCAGTATTTGGCATTGCAGGCTGTTACTGCATCCTGCAAAAGAATCTCTATAGCGCACACACTTGCTGAGTTCTCTTTCTTCCTTACTACTTCCTGGCTGTTAGAATGCTGAGATGAGATGAGGTTTGACTTTCAGTTTGAAGACGTGGTCTCCAGTTTAGCAGAGGGACAAAACAGTACATTGCAAAAAAAAAAAATAATTCTCTGCAGGGTGAAAACCAGAGCTGGAGCAAAGCAAAGAATATGTCTGGTCTTAATTTAATTTGCAGTGCTTTCCAAACCAAGATTCTTTTTGTTTATGTGTTGATGGGGTTAACCATTATACTATATGTCATCACATACAATCTATTCTAGTCATCCAGAGCATTACAGCAGGAATTTCAAAATGATGTGAGTCACTAGTTTATTGTGAGTCTGCTGAGTAAGACACATATCCCAAAGAAGCAGCAAGGCTTACCTGTATGTCCAGGTGCAACAAACAGTGTGCCCAGTGCTAAGCCAAAGGCTATCCACATTCTGCCCCAATTCATGCTTCAGGCAATGTCCAGATCCCTAGCAATGAAAGAGAAAACGGATTATTTCACAATGTGAAAAAGAATAGCGTAATCTTATATATATATTTATAGACCGTTTAGAGCAACACCTAATTTGCTTGCTCATCTCGATTATTATAATATCAATTGAATTAAATGTCACATGAAGCATGCCACGTGCAAATTCAAAAACTCCTCTAACGTCTACTCATCAACTTGATAATAAGACTGACCAATTTCCAGGGAGTGAGTTAGTAAGCCAATACTCAGCACTGTGAGCCATTACCAAAGAATAACACATAAATTAGAGGCAGATACACTAAACAGCAATACCATATAGGAACAAAACCACTGCCAGTTTCCCATTCTTTAAACAGTGCTGGCACTGATTTTATGCACATGCTGGGGTAGAATAGCCGTTCCTAATGGCCATCAACCTAAGTTCTCCGGATTCTTATTACCAATATTCCCAAGAACTCATGGATAACCCTAGAGAGCAATAGAATTAGAGGGGCCAATTTGCAGTTTCTCTGGAAATATACATCATACAAGCATCTGTGTTTGGGCTTTGTTGGCCTTACATATGACTCTGTTCAATGCATGCAAACTCACCTGGCACTAAAAGAGTTCATTTGATTAAACTTTTTGTTTCTCTCAAAGGCTGCATTTGTAATTTTTATAAAAAAATATATTATTTTGTTTTCTATCACTTCCTACAATGTTTGCTCACACTGACCCTTAGTTTAACATTTTTAGAGATTTGTGTTTTCTGCTAGTTCTATTTTCCAGATATTTATTTGATCAGTCTCTTTATCCATCTGAACAAAATATAAATGCCAGTTGGTAATATTTTCCTTTCCTTAATAAATCCAGCAGTACTCAAGTGTCCTTACCAGTCCAATATAAATGGGGTAATATCACAAAGAGGGTATCACCAGGTCAACTTGCACACCATACTGTCGGATGGGTCAGGTTATATTGGAGATGTCCTGCTGAAACATTCACTAACCCAATCTGTAAAATCCCTGCAGGATGCTTCATTGAGTCTGGCTTAGAAAGACGTCTGGCAGCAAACTATGGATATATATTCAGATTCCTGGCAACTAACCTGCTGTCAAATTATTTCCAGCTGCAAATCGCAGCGTAAGGAGCTAGTGCCTGTGGTTCCTATGAGATTCAGAGGGCAGCATGAGCCACAGGGTGTGTGTTTATAAGAGACAGGTTGTTATGGGAGGGTACCTCAACCGGAGATGCGCCATTTAACCCTTCAATGCCAAGCAATAAGAGAAAATGTCACTCATCTAAAATAATACAAAGTGATTCACGTGGCTTTCCGTCTAAATACTTACAAGATCGTTTATTACAAATTAAGGAGTTGCTTTAAACTTGAAATTCACTTTGAATTTATCTTGCATTTTCATTTGATTTAATGAACTACCCGATTAAAATACAAATAATCTCCTGGTTAGTAGTAACCTGCACATTCAATAATACTGAGAGATTCAAAGTTTAAAGGGACACTGTAGGTACCCAGACCACTTCAGCTCATTAAAGTGGTCTGGGTGCAGTGTCCCTTTGAGTTGAAAGACCAATTTATGATACATTTCTGGAGCGATTAAGGCATTCTGGGGTTAATTACAGAGGTAGATCAGGCTGCCAAAGGATCACGGAAAATTTATTTCAACTACAGTAGTATAGCAACATGTGGCTTCTCTTAGACCTACTGAAGGCTAAAGTTAACGTGTCCTGTATCATTATTTCATGTGACATGGACATTTCTGGCAACATAATTCACACTTTCATGGACATCCGTGATAATAAAAATAGTTGCATCTTTTGAGACACGCTCGTGCAATACTGCCATCAATAAAATATCTGGAGCTGATGAATCATTATGAAATAGTACATAAGCTGTGCAATTTATCATGTAACATTGATACAGATCTAAAGTTTCCAAAAATAACAGAGAAAGTAGTTTTTTTCTATTGGAAACAAGATGATCCAAATAGGGGTTAGAACAAACCCCCAAACAAAACAAACTTAAATAAAGAATGCAGTGTGATATATATCTAGGATTTATAAAGTTCTGATGTTTCCAAAGGTGATTTATAATCCACACATTGCTATGTATCCTTAATCATTGACAATATAATCTGCATCACATCATCATATCCCAAAAATAAAGTTAAAAAAAAAATTAAATAAATACTGTTCAGGTTAACAGCTGTGGAAATAAAAAATAATGTAAAAAGCATTAATGAAATCCAAAATGCATAAATCACTGGAATGAAGGGACTTAGATCCCAAGATGTGCAACTAGCAAGGTCGGGTAAACAGAAAGAATGTATCAAGATAAACAGTGCTAATTCTATTTGTTTACGTAGAATTGACAAGTGAAGAGAAGCAGCAATGATACTCCTACCTGTGCAGTAGAACAGCGACACCTTACATGGAGATCCAGAACAAGTTGAATATTGTGTACCTAGTGCCAACCAGGCTGATGTCCCAGGGCTCCTGGGACTCTCAGTGATAAATCTTTTAAATATCAACTGATCCCTCCATTCCCCTCACTCAGCTTGCAATGCTCTAATTGACACATGGCAGCATCTCTGCCTGACTCGTTTCTCCTAGATCCACAACTGTGTAACTGAAGTTTATTCTGAGCTAAACTATGCTGCTCTTCAGACTGCTATATCTGTGCATGTAATTAGTGTCACAGACTATCATTTAAAAAGAGCTCCTCCCTCGCTCTCCTCTCATGCCCTCCCTCGCCCTCTCCATGGTTCCATTGGTGATATCTTGGCATGTAATCTGCCGAAATCATAATGCCATATAGCACAAGAATGCCACACTGTTCGTATCTGTCATGGTGAGTGAATACCTCAAATATGTAGATCAACCGCAGGATGAAACATGATATCAAGGACATGTAACGCTGAGCTGTTATTAGATTTGGCAAAATCTGCATCAACATGTAGAAAACAGCTCAGTGTGAGATAATCTGGAGCAAGAATGTAAAAGTCTTTGCACAACAAATACCTTATTCACTTCTATACATAGACATACATACAAAAACACCAAGACTGATAAAGCCCGAATAGTCTGTGTCTGAATCAGAAATGTAAAGCTTAGAAGAACCAGGGGGCGTTGTGATAAGATGGAGTGACCAAATAGTCAGTGGACAGCAAGACAACGTGTCTGCCGATACCAGCCAATGCTAGAGATGGAACTAAGGGTTAATATTTGTCTTTCAAACACTCCTCAAGGGCAATCACATGGTGGCGGAGACATGAAGATCCGGAATGATAATCTGGCTACATTATCATTCCATCAGAATCCAGTGCAAATCCTCAACACCATTCAGTCATTGAACATGACATCTTCCCTGCCACATACAAGTAGCAATGGTAGCAGTTCACCTTGAACATGTCAAATGATAAACTTACCATAACAGTTTTGTAAAACCATGACTCCATGACCTTACAGTGAACATTTTTAACGGCGTTATCACATTAACTGTGTGAAATGGTGACCTTATATAGACCACGCTTAATGATAATCTTATCTGGATTATGTTGAATGATTATAATACGAGCAATCCATGTGAGTATTTTGGAGAGAAGCTTGCCAGAAGTTCTAAACACACATACATGGAACTGTCCCAACTAGTTAACCGTATACAGTGTATACCAATGTCTGCAATCACTTACAGCATGGCTTACACAATAATTTTATATCCATATTCTTACCTTGCACGAAATACATATCTAATACGCAATGTATCAGTTTTCCTAGCATATAAAATAACACATCCAATAGCCAATTTAAAAAATACTTGACATGCATGTTCCTATTAAACCATTGGCAGGTGCAGACAACTAACAGTAAGTAAGTGCAGGTTTCTCAGACTTGGCTCTAGAAAATGCAAAATGCATAACATATACATAAAGAGAGGACATTTATTAACATACATAGATGAGAATAAAAAAATGTAAAAAAAACAACAAAAAACATAAAACAAAATCACATAATATCTATTGGACTTGGGTTTTTACATATATTACTTTTCCATGGCTCAGCAAACAAGTGCTAACTTTCAATTTTATTGCCAGTGGGGCAAATTTATGTCTGGCAACAAAAGTAAGTAAAATGGTTGCCCCCTTGAGCTTTGTGGTAGCCACACCAGTCGAGCACCACATGAACAGTCTCTCATCAGTTTTAAAGTTTTGGAGTTGGGCATTTGTACTCTGTCAGCATCAATGGTAGATAAAGATGAATGGATGCCGCTCTTTTGTCAACAGAGTTATTGACTATTTTAATCCAGGATGGGGAGGTCAGTCCCTTGTATCCAACCATGGCAAAACTTCCTGAAATGAAACAACAGAAACTAAACAGAGAAGTACTTAATGACAAAGCATGAGCTTAATAGAGAATATCATTCATTACACACAGTAAGGAAAACATCTAGGGAGTCAATTCAATTCTTATGATTCTTATAATTTCACATTGACATTCTACAATTCACCGGTTATAGGTTTATGTATCTACATATTGAATAGTGTAGAGCACTGTAGGACTGGGCTAAGTCAATGCAGGACATTTGATTGTGGTTCATTGTGTATATTCTGTTGTATATTATTCAGCATCATCATTGCACAAGATTTTATGATACTCACATTATACAAAGAAATGTATAAGATTTGCCTTCTAGCAGGAGTCTATGATACGAGGGTGATGTCAGTGAATACAATGTGTACATATCAATATTGTAACACAGGAGCTGATTAATTGGCACGTGTCCTGACATTCCTTCTTGTGTTACGTGTGCCTGCTAATTAAAAAACAAATGAGATAAATATATATATATAATGCAGATAGATGACACTCCAAAGGGCTTCGAAGGGTTAAGTAAAACTTAGCTTATATTAGCTCCAAAATAAAAAAATAAACATTTCAGTTTGAATCCAAACTTTCATTAGGGTGAGAGTTTGGATTAGAAACTGAAACGTTGATTTTTTTTCCTAATGAAAGTTTGGATTCAAACTGAAATGTTGATTATTTATTTTTGAGCTAATAGAAGCTACGTTTTACTTAACCCTTCAAAGTCCTTGGAGTACTATCTATCTGCAATTTTTTCTATCTTATGCTGACCAGCCACTGGGCAAGTACACCTGTTAATTGGAGTGCAAGATTATTTTTGTTTTATATATATATATATATATATATATATATATATATATATATATATCACTGTGATGTCCTCTTAAAAATAAATAGATAAATAAATAATAATACAAAGTGAGTTACCTCTTCTTAGGAGCACAATTGGTTTGGCTGCCCCAAGTTTGATAAAAGCAGTCATTTCAAAAGGTGATGGTGTCTCAACAATATCTCTGGAACAAATTACAACCACAGACCTAAACAAAAAAAAACAAAAGATCTTTCAAACAAGAGCTGTCCCTTGGCTACCATCCAAGCCTCCTTCAAATGTCCACAAACAATTACAGGTGACAATCCTACAAGATGAAAGTCTTAGGACTTGAAAATTATAACTAGAAATTATTGTAAACAGATATTGTAACCAATGTAAGGACTGCTCCCTTACATTGAGGCACACTAAGAGAGTATCGTTCTGGAAACCCAGTCTCATATCCCTGGACTGGTGGGGGTTGTCCTAGTCCTTCTCTACCCGGTTACATCTCAGGCACTCGGACTACCAGGACATGGTCTAAGTAAAGAGCATACTTTCTTATTCTGTCCTAACAAAATTGCTGCCATACAGGAGATGGAGGAGACCAGAAGGCTGAAGACACCAGCAAAATTACTGCTGACTTCTCTTGATACTTTTCACTTATTGTGCAACCTGTTATGGATAAAAGTTGAAGTCCGGGCAAGGTTTATCAAGGCAGGTACCTGCTCTGCAACAACAAGTCCTGAAGCTGAGCCTTTATCAGTTCTGAGAGCGCATGCCTAAATGGAGCACATTAGGATCCTGCCTCTGAACTTTTCGAGGCATGCAATTTGGTGATTCATCCCTCCACACTGTTTTCACTTACCTAATCCTAGCACCTGGTTTGGCCGATCTCGAGGGAACTGGGTACTTACTCATTTACCCACTAGGGACTGTATGGTGTGTGCCCATATGCTTCCCTGTGCATGGGTTGTCTGGGCTCTCATTTGCTTTTCAGAGGGTTAAGTGGCTATGCTGTCCAGGTATGAATTGGTCAAAATGCTGAGTCTTACTTTCTGGTGACTGTTCCTGTACATCTTGCCTCAATAGCTAGAGACACTTATATCTTACAGTGCTCCTGTTTATGTTTTCTTCTTCTCAACCTTAATGATTTTCATTGTTCCTCTCTTTAGATTATGAGCCGTGCTATATCCTAAAGTAAGCATGGCTCTATTCCAGCGCTATGTATGTATCGCTTAACAAAATGTGGTTCTGGTTTCTGTATACTATAAACAGATTTGTATGACTATGTCATGTTACATTGATTTGATCTGTAATCTTTTCAGCTTTACCACTCAATAAAAACAGTTTGACAAAAAATATAATTAATAATAATAATAATAAGTTTGTTTTTCTGATGGAGTTACCCATATTATCCCACTTACCCAGCCTCTAACTTCGTTACACTGAAGCTGGATACAAGCTCACATATTTAGCATTTACTTTGTATATTTGGAAATGATGTACTATGCAGCATTTGTACGTAATCTTTTTTCGCCATGTAGGAAATTACTTTTTGCCAAGAGTGGTCAATATTCCTGATGCCACTGGCACGCTATCATTTTTTTGGGTGTCCCCCACCAGCATTGATCCTTCGAGATGTGTAACGTACAGTTAGTAAGCAATGCTCCTTCAGGAGGATTTGAATGTGAGGATAGATTTCCTTTATGTCTCCACAATGGTGGCGATAGTGAGTCATTGAGTGCTCCATAATCTCAAAGATGGCATAAATCTAATGAATGCACGCCCGATGGATTAACACATTACCTATTATTTTTATACTGGCTATTTTAGGTTTATTTTATGTCTGTTCTGGAGTCAGTACCTCTGCTTTAGTGATGACTGAATATAGCTTGTTAATGCATTAGTGCTTCTTGGATCGCTGGTTATTTCGAAGTGTCTCTTGCTCACTACAAGGCCGGAGCAAGCATCTATCACCAGGAAAAAAAGGCCTTGTCTCTTAAACAAAAAAATTTCATCGTCAACCTAGAATAGACAGATATTAAACAGTTAGCTGCTTTATTCAGAGTAAAACTATATATTTAACAAAAAGGAGCATCCCTCGTTTTTAACCATTTCATGCCATTGCAATTGTACAATGAGAGAAATAAATACAACTAATAAATACAACTAATGAGTCAGACAATTTCACCTTAATAGTTGGACAATATTCTTTGTTGCGTTGCTCCATGAATTAGTATTACGTATGCTTAAAGGGACACTATAGTCACCAGAACAACTACAGGTTCATTACCTTCAGGCTTTTTGCTGTAAACACTGTCTTTTCAGAGAAAATGCAGTGTTTACATTACAGCCTAGTGATAACTTCACTGGTCACTCCTTAGATAGCTGTTAGAGATCCTTCCTGGATCGTAGCTGCCTAAAATGCATCCAAACATTCAGTGTCTCCACCCTCTGCATGCAGACACTGAACTTTCCTCATAGAGATTCATTGATTCAATTAATCTCTATGAGGAGATGCTGATTGGCCAGGGCTGTGTTTGAATCATGCTGGCTCTGCCCCTGATCTGCCTGTTTTTCAGTCTCAGCCAATCCTATGGGGAAGTATTGTGATTGGATTAGGCTACCACTTCTAATGATGTCAGCAGGCAGGGGACAGGTCTAAAGGAAACAGAGCCAGAGCTAGCAGCTTCAGGCTTGAATACAAGTAAGTTTTCTATTTTTAGGGAGGCATGGGGGGACCAGGGTGGCTAGATGGTGGTTTTACCCTATAGGGTGAGGAATACATGTTTGTGTTCCTGACCCTATAGTGATCCTTTAATATGATTTATTTTCTCAATCTGCTGTTGATCATTCACTCATTTAATCCATTCCAATCCAATCTAATCCAATCTATCTAATTCAATTCAATCCACTAACCACATCTAATCCAGCCACAATCTAATTGCTCACCTAAGAACTCTAATGATAAAAATAATATATTATTATTATTAGATGTCATTTCAAATCATTATATCACAAACCTGTAAAGCAAGGACAGGCAAACTACAGCCAAGATGGTTTGGAATTCCAACTCCCATTATTCACTGCCATCAAGCAGTTCAGATCTATATGAGAGTATCTATTGAATTATTATTATTATTATTATTATTATTATTTTTTACCTACAATCTTTGCTCTGGGCCCGTTACAAACTAGAAATATTTATGGGTGGAATGAGCCAGTTTGCACCGAAACACTGTTTTCTTCTATAGCCAGATGACACAACAGTAACATGTTACAATGGGATTTTCCAAAGCCATAATCACAAAAGGGGTTAATTGTTATGATGAGGGAATTAACCCTTTGAATTCCCAGTGAGTCAACTCTACAATGTTTTTTTTGACTTAAATCACAAGCAATGCCAGACACAAGGTACTACTCAACCCGATAGCATTAAACAAATACAGCATCAGTCTTTCACACATTATACGCAGCTTGCAAAGAAATAATGACAGTAATGAACATTTGTTAAGAGATTAAAGCTGTTATTTCATAAAAGAAGAGTTACCTTAATAAAAGCAGATTTGAGTCCATTTAAAGCATCAGCTCTGCGGAGGGACTGCACCTGGATCCTAGTGTATTTGATTGATGGGTTGCTGGTTATAGCTACCTGGAAAGGAATAACAAAGAGAACATGTTTAAAAGCTGAAAGTATTTACTTGATCCCATATCATGTGAGTATAACAATTCAAAAGGGATCTATACAACCACGGCTGTGTTTGTTAACTGGAGAGTTTCAGCACAGCCAAGAACTCACTACCCTCCATCAGTAGAAAATAGTATTGTCAGAGAGTCGCCAAATGTTTTCTAAGTGTGCTGATATCACTGAACTTCATGTATTTACATTCACTGATCAATAATTGCCAGTAAATATCCACCATATCTGAATTAACAGAGAGTTTTCCAAGTTAAAGATAATGCATCAGCAAAACACAAAACATTAAAAAAAAAAACTATACATATTATATGATATTATATACACAAATATAATATGTGTTATGTGTTATTCATATTATAAGTTATTCTCGCAACAAAAGCCAGCCATAACCTGAGTTATATATACTTAGCTTAGATAGATGGAGCTATGTTACGTTAAGGAGTAACTATGTTACGAGTAAGGAGGAGTAAAGGATATAGTAGGGAACAATTGTTCCCCCTTACTTTCCAATAAACAGAAAAGCACAATATGCCCAAATCTAGGGCTGTAGCAGAATACATTTACATTGCGATTGTCCTCTCAGGGTCCAGCAGACTAAAGACACTAAAATATGACAGCTCAATCTCTACTGTCATTTAAGGAGGAACTGTCCATGGAGTTTTGTGGTGGTTCTGTTTTCACTGACACCAGTAAACTAGAGTAAAGTGTGCAGCATAAGTATGGGCAAAGAAATGAAGATCTATGCATTAAAGGCACATATCTCTCCTGGGGAAATTAAATAATATTTCCTGTATGTGTGTAAATGGTGAGTTAATGGGACTTTAGGAAGAATTCTGCCTCTTTAAGATGTTTTACCTGTGGAGCCCCACAATGACCGCACGGCATAGGAAGCCTGTGAGCCACAAAGAGTCGAGGGGTTTGGCTGTCATTGTCCTTCTCAGGGTAAGGGTTAGGAATGCATTGATTATAGTCCTCTGGATGGAAGTGAGCCGTGATTTTTACCCTCTCACAGCCATGGTCGGAACAGTAACTGTGGCCTTTGCGATTAGCATGTGCTTTTAAATGAAGGAAAAGGTATCTAAAAAGAAATAGGAGATAGGAAACATTACTAGTAGTTTGACTCAGAATGTAACAATGCTCAACTAAGAAATGTCCAACTGTCACACACAGATCTAATGAGAAATGTGTAAATCAGCACATTCAATGGCAAATACACAGTACCTGAAATTTCTAAAATTCCACACAAGGTGTAAATTGCCCTGGGGTAAACTATTAGAATGAATGGATAAAGAAGTCACTATCACTGTACATTCAAACACATGGGGTTCTAGAACCTTCAGAGGGTCAGACATGTCTTTACAAGTTATGGAACTTGTATCTGTAATATTTTAAAGAAACCAGATGCTGGGGCTGGAGGAGAGACATAAAGAGTTAAAAATAAAACATGTGACAGCTGCATTCTCACTGGTTTCATTGTGTTTCCAGTCAATCAGCTTCAAACGATGTGCAATGATACCTTAAGGGATAACCTTTTTCTCCATCCATTGTTTCTTACTTCAAATACTTTCCCTGTTTCTCCTTAACCTCTTTTTCTCTGCTCGTTCATTGAATGGTCACTTTATTCTACTGGGTAAGTCAGAGCATACTTGAGGTTGACTTCCATATACCTCCCGTCTTCTGGCTTATAGACTTCCAATTATGTCCCAGTAGGTTTAATACCATATCCACATAAAGGTGTCATTTATTTTAAGAGGAACACTTACATCCCAGGATTCTTAATATTATGTTTACTTATCCCTATAGTTAGCAATCAAATATTCTGTGAGATGTGAAAAATAAAGTTAATGTTGAAACCCACACCTCTTTATTCTACAGTTGGGAACCCCCATCTACGCTCCCTGTCAATCACAGTCAGCATAGAGAAAGCATACAGAGAAAAGGAGAAGTGAAACAATGGGGGAGATTCATCAATGTATTCTGTAATACAAAGTGGTTTAAAATAATAAATATGGTGCAATCACCATAGAAAACGTGGAAGCCACAATCCCATTGCAATGACCCCGCCTCTTTCTGTTATTTTATTATATATTGGTAAAAAAGTTTTTAGATAAATTCCCCCTTCTAGTGTCTGCTCTGGATTGCGATGTAATACGCTTAATCTTTAGTATAAATTAAAAGAAAGACGAGTATTATATTAAAACAAAATTAACGTTATGTATATATATATATTTAATTATAATATATCATTATAATTATAGTTGATTTGTCAATGTTTTTTTTTTCACTGTAAGATAAAGCATGCAAAACGTGACACACTTTGCAAGCTACCTAGATAGGACATATTAGATTACAATACTGCTTATCCATTTAATAGATTGGTTTACTATGTGTTGGATGTTCTCCAGTGTATAATACATCTAGTTTACAAAAATATATCGGAGCTGAAGCTACGATTCAGGAATAAAACAAGGAGTTCAATTGTTGCACAAGAGTCCTTTTAATTTAAAGTAATTTTTTCGCTCTAAGTGGAAGAAGACGGCTAGCAGGTCGGATATTACAGTAATATTATTTTGCTAGACCGGTTACATTGTTTAATGTCCTGTTATGCCCCCACAATACCATCAATACTCTCCCAGCCCAGAGAATTAATCAGACCCAACCCTATCAAAATCTTATCTTTAGCAACATTGTCCATGAGTGCACTCTCTGCACTTGTGCAACAAGATCTACGAGTATTGTTATTTAGATAATATCCACGCTGACAGGCTGTTATCCTTTACGCTGACAAAGTGTTGCAGGTGCGACATTTAAAATGTGCAGTGACCTTCACATTTGGGAGTGTCTGGGGATTCCTCAGCACGTTTGCCCTCCGGGAAGCTGATCTAGAGGATAACATGTTCTAGCAATATGTTGCGTGCAGGAGAAGAACTGGGAACATTACATAAAAAGTGCACACTGCTTTTTTAGAACATATCTAACACATGCAAGATAAATAAGGGAGAAAAGGTTTACGTTCAGGGCAGCCAAGATGACCTAACACAATAGACCAAAAGGTAGGCTGTAACTCCCAAGGGAAAGGAACTGGCAGAATACTAACCCGGACTCTTTACTGAAGTAATAAAGTCTTGCGTCGGAAGGATTCAGAGCCTGGTGGATGGAATGAGCCAAGGAGTAATGATGGACACTGTGGATCCTTCCTGTGTGGCGCTCGTGAACATCTGCCATAATCTGGAAAACTGTCCTTTTGGGGTAGCACAGAGCGATCTGCAACCAGTCTCCCCTGTAAGAGAAAATAATTCATATGATCTATTCTCATTCTCTGTTAGAACGTCTGTTCAATGTAGATGGAAATTAGGGAATGACATCTCTATTTACTTATACAAACACGCCAATAACTAAAGATAATTGAACTATAACGGTAGGGGCCACTGACCCCAGGACTGGTTGCACCAGGATTCTGATAAGAGTGCGAAATTCCTCCTTTTTGTTTATTTAATAACTAAAGATAAAGCTGTCTGAGTATCGTTGGAAGCAAAGCCATAAGGTGGTTTAGCGTCATGGGAATGAAGCTGGCTGAGGAACACTAGAAGTGTTCCTCCCATGATGCTTACACTTAACATCATAGGAAGAAAACTGTGAAGCGTCACTGGAGCTCTACCTTTAGGTGTCTGAGAGTCATGGGAATAAGGCTCAATCTGAGGATAGTCAGAAGTGCAGTCAGAAGGCTAACTGAACATTATGAGAATATAGCTGCGGAACCTCATGGAATAAACGTTGCCAAGTATCACTAGAAGTCTAGCTGGAATGCTGGCTGAGCATTTTGAGAACTGAAGTTTGAAAAAAATTTGAGATACCAAGGTTAGCATTTGTCCTACAGCATGACCCCAAAAAGTTTGGCTACATCAACAGATTAAATGTGTGAACTGTTAAGGGAATATCCTTTACCGTCTAATATGGAAAACATTTATTTGTCTGGAAATCATCAACAGGAGCATGAGAGTGCATTCAAGTGACAGCTAAGTGAGCCAGCACACACGATTCTCCTAACGTTTCACAAAGAGAGTTGGTTTTAACAGCCTTTCCCCAGTAGTTACAGCTCGGGAGCACTCCAGGTTAGAAATCAGGCTGGAGTAGCCAAAATAATTCCTTAATCTAGAAGACATTCCTGTGCTGAATAGAAGCCAGACCTTAAAATGTTCAGCACTTCTTCGGTCACATCTTAATTATTAATATTTATTTCTGTTAAGCTGGAATTTATTGTAATAAAATAAAAAATGCTTCATTTGCCAAAAATCATTCCCCAGGGGGAGTCCAATTCACATAAGCTCTGCTCGTTCAGTAACTGTGCACTAAATAAAACCAAGTTCTGCCTCCCTCCTGGGTTTATTCTCTCATAGTCTGTAGTGCCTCCTGGACTGTTACCGGAATTCACCCTAGAAATCTTTATGAGGGTTCATGTACCCAGAGAGCCTGTAAACAACATACCAAGCACGTACTAAGCAGGATTGTTCTCCAGAGGAAAATAAATGCCGGCATTATATTCTGGGGATCAACAATAATCTTTATATACAGATTACAAAAGAGTGCAGGAACAGGGCTTCAAAATGAATTAAAATAGTGTTGTTTCTTTAAGTCATCTTTAATCACTCGTGTACTAAACTGTTGGCAATTTTTGTCACATGTCAAGAATACACCACTTAAAGGGACACTATAGTCAACAGAACATAGTTGTTCTGATATCTGTCCCTGCAGGCTTTTTAATGTAAACACCTCTTTTTCAGAGAAAAGGCAGTGCTTACATTGCTGCCTAGTAACACCTCTAGTGGCAGTCACTCAGATGGCCACTAGAAGTGCTTCCTATTTCAGAGCTGCACCTTGTGCAGCACCTTGGTTCAGCTTTCCCCCCCGCTCTTCATAGAGATGCTGAACGCTTACCATAGAGATGCAACTGAATCAATACATCTCTATGAAGAGATGCTGATTGGCGCAGAGTAGCATTTTGCCATGCAAAACCCTCTCAATGCTTTCCTATGGAAAAGCATTGGATTAGCTATGTATTCCGAACACTATATAGTTTTTTTAAGGAGGAACTGTTCTTGGAGTTTTGTGGTGGTTCTGTTTTCACTGACACCAGTAAACTAGGGTAAAGTGTGCAGCATAAGTATGTATGAAACACACATACCTAAACATCACTTATACATACTGGCGCACAATTATTGCCTTGATGATCACGACAAACATGCACGTTGGGAAACCTTCAATGATGCTTTCAACATATATAATTGTTGCAACATGGTATCATGGGAGAACAGATGATATACATTTTATGCCAGGCAATGCCAACTTGAGATTCTTGCATTTGGTATAAATCATAAACAGAAATATTGAGTGACATTTTAAAAGAATTAAAAAAATAAATCACAACAAATGTGCAGTTTTGCCCCTAAAATTTTCTTCACTTTTTTTAAGCATAAATTTTCATTTCATGCGGAAAAAAAATGCATGAGAAATTCAATAAGCGTGAAACAAAGTGCATTCCTCATCATTGGAAAAAAAAATTAAAAATCTGGACTGTATTAGTTTATCTTTTTATACATAATAGAATGACACTATTAGCGTTCATTTTCCTACACAAAATTAAAAAACATGTGAGTCATCTGTCCAACCCACAGTAATGATGCCCTGATTTGAGGATGCAAGAGGGACGTGTAGAGTTTATGTTATGTTTTTAATACTAAGCCCTACACCAGCTGCAAGCTTATATTGTAAAAAAAAAAAGAGAAAAATATTGTGTAAACTTGGCAGCTTCCACAACTATGCCTTCTTTATTGTGTACTCATGAATCGTGTCCTTGCCATACTTCGCTAATCGGGTCTATACACGCACGTGGCTCCACTGTAGAAACGTATGAAGCTTTTGCAATAACGGCTTCTAGGTAAAAAATACACAAAAGATCCTGTCATGAAGTCAACGAACCAATGAGCATCTACAAGTCTTAGAATAACAAACTGTATATATGCATGAAAAAACTAATCTAGCATCATTAGTTATTTATGAAAATGATCAGAGCCAGTAAAAGCAATTACTAATTTCCCACTGTGATTATTGTAACCCTCTCCTAATTGGTCTGCCCAAAAGCCGTATTGCCCCGCTACAGTCCGTAAGGAATGCTCCCGCCAGACTGATTTTCCTCTCCAGTCGGTTCTCTCACACCTCTCCCCTCTGTAGCTCCATATATTGGCATCCTGTATCCTATAGGAGTCAATTCAAAATGCTAACCCATACCTATAAAGCACTGAACAATTCTAGCCCCTCTAATTTCTATTCACAGATCCATAGGTATGCCCCTCCTCGTTCCCTCCGCTCTGCCTGTGACCACCTCCTGACCGCTGCTCGCACCCGTACGGCCAACTCACGCTTGCAGGACTTCCTATGGAATAGCCTGCCTACCGCCATCAGACTCTCCCCTAGTCTTCAATCATTTAAGAAGTGCCTTAAAACCCATCTCTTTAGGAAAGCTTATGGTCTCCCAGAGTAACCTCTACCTCCCATACCTGTCCCTTGCTCTCTCCTAAAGGGCAGCACTTTACTCTCTCCTCCAGCTCTGCTTCACTCCCACCTTATTTGATTGCCATTTCCTGTCCTAATGTGTTTTAAACCCAATCTCCTATAGACTCTAAGGTCGTTCGAGCAGGGTCCTCTTCAACCTATTGTTCCTATAAGTTTTCTTGTAATTGTCCTATTTATAGTTAAATCCCCCTCTAATAATATTGTAAAGAGCTATGGAATCTGTTGGCCATATATACATGGCAATAATAATAACCCATAAACATAAACAGGCAGGAGGGTAACAGTAATATAGAATAATAACGATGACAAACTTTGAGCACTCTATGTCTCGTGGACTACATTTCCCATGCTGAGACAACGGTTGTCCCCACATGAGTAGTCCAACTCACAATGACTAATCCATTATTAAAAGATATTAAAGTCATTAAAAGAGACTGTGAGAAGCTTGCTGAAGAAGCCTAGAAACAGGATATTTTGAAGATGCACCTTACAGCTACACGTGGAATTGCGGTTCCCAAAAAAATGAATATTGGTGGTTTCAATTATTCCAGCCAGGGCAGCCCAGCAAATGGTGGCAAAAAACACTTGTTGTTTGGAGAAAGCAGTCATGGATGTATCAGGTCATAAAAAGGCACTATATTCTCATCTAGAGTTTGTTTTAAAAATGTTACTTAATATTAAAGTTTTGTTTTTATACACACTAAGTCTTAAAAATCCATAAGGAGACACAACTCGCCAAGTATTGAGGTTTCTGAAGACAAATAAACAGCAACACTGATATGAACAAAGCACTTATACAAACTCCAATCCCTTCTTCAAAGTGGGCCTGTATACTCACACAAGCACTGCTTGCAGAGCACAGAAGAACAAAAAAGACATATCAAATTGTCCTTCGTCCAAGTGTCATCTTCTCACCAAGCCATCTCTGATCTCCTGATATGCCGTCTGTGTCAGTGCCGACATTTTTCTCTCTGAAACGGTCACAGCTCCTTGGCTTAGAAGTTCCCATACGCTTCTGTTTGAAAACTCTATTTGTTTTGTGAGAAGTGTTGGCAGTAATAACATGCACTTATGAGCTGTGCTGGAGCAGGGAGTTCTGGCAGTTATCAGAATTGACAGAGAACAAAGAATCCTCGCCTGGAAGCCGTTCAGAAGCAAGCCTTGCTGACAGCTCTGATTGAAACCTAAAGAATGCATATAATTGATTGTGAAGGCGAGACAGGGACTTGTTGCACATAAATCCCAACTGTTACGTGTCAGTGGTGACAGTCGTAGCCTTTCAAGCTTGATATATATGCTGTGACGGATCCGGCGAGACAGGCCCATGCTGAGCTGGTGGCATCCATAATTGCTCATATTAAAACCCTGCTTTATTTCAACTCTGCTAATTACTCTATGGAATCATTTGGGGATACATTGACTGCAGTCAGTTAAACACCTGCTGCTTCATTTACATGGTGGTTGAAAAATTAGTCAACCAGGTACAGAGTCCTTCTTCTAATTTAAAGAGAAGTTTAAACATCCCAATTAATTCTTGCCTTGCTAATGGTTAGCTGAGGTTCATACAATCGGTTCTACTGATTTCTAAACTAACCCAACTCAGATGTCACCATGGATACATATCATTCATAAAATTCCCATCACAATACCCCTATGTTGCAATGGATATTATGTAGTATGGCTAATTTAACTATATGCGGGTGATGAGGACAGTCAGACCAGATTTTGGTTCTGGAAAGAGTTTCAGGGAATCTTTATGTAGCTTGGGCAACCGAATAGAATTTCCAACAAGCTTCCTCCAATATTTTTGGGTATTACTGACATCACCCTTTAGTAAATAGTGCCAAACAGCTAAATCTCCATCTCACTTGACACAGTTCGAAAAATCCAAAAGTGAAATATTCCTTTAAAAAAAATAATAGTTATTATTCCGATTGACAAACAGGTCATTTTCCCTAACGTCCTTAACTTGGATGGGTCTCACACTTGTTGGGCTCCATAGTTATCCAACTTAAAGGAAAAGCAATGAAAAGTGTAGGTGTGACTTGCAGTACTACACATGCATTCGTTTCCAAACACGTAGTCCGATCCCAGTCCAGTGCTTCAGATGTTTAATAAAAATTAGGTGTTTTCAGTTACTGGATAAAACTCTTCTTGCTACCTTTAAAATTTGGAAAGGTTCTCCCTTTCGATACTCTATTAAATGTGTTTTTCTGCCTATTCACTTAATAAAAGCATCGTTTTTTTCAAGTCTAAATAAAGAATCATAGCCTTTTAATACCTCTATATTTCTCCCAGGCACAGACCAAGCCTATAATGTATCTTTTAAACGTTAAGAGAAGGCATGTCAAGATCACAAACTCAAAAACCAATGGAGCATGAAAATCTATCTTTACAATGTTTTTTTACTGGCTTCACTAAAATAAACTATATGCATAGTAAGTAATGCATTTCAACCTATCTGCCATAAAGCAGATTATTAGGAGGCATTTTTGGAGAAAAACCATTGCCGTAATAAGTAACAATCAGAATGTGGATATTCAAATGACTTATTATACTGGAGGTATCATCTAGCCCCAGCAATGTTAAACTGTTCTTGAAGGTGTTTGTTTTTTATATTTTTGTTTTTCTTATCAGTTGCAATAACAATTATTTTTAAAATGCACTTTCTTAAGGTTGAGTGGGTAGCTTTTACAGAAAGTGATATTTATTTGCCTTAAAATAGAGATTCTTGCCATTTAAGTCAAGCAAGAAAGTGGTGTTGGTTTTTAAAGAAGCAATTCGTACCTGTTAAAGTTGATTGGGTAGAGAATGACTTCTCTTGGGGATTGACCCTCCCATCGGATTGTGTAGGACTGCTGTAGCATGACCACTGGCTGGTACTGTTGATACGGAGCGCCTTTATTTACACCCACAAGCCTCAAGGGATGAGAAGGGTAGGTTGCTCTGGAAACTAATATAGCCAAATTCTCAGGGCGCCTTGCCTGGATGTAAAGCTACAGAGGAGAGAAAAAAAAGGAAAATTAAAAGAGGCAAGGTTAACTCAGCCAAACAGTGCCAGGTGGTTTCTATAAATATTTCACTTGAATACATTCTCCTAAATTTCCGATTCTGTGTGGAATCATTGAGGCTGTTACAACTTAAATAATAAAACACAATAAAGAAAATCTTGGTATTATGCTAAGTAATTTGCAGCAAAAAGAATGTTTGTAGAAAAAGAATGTGTTTCCAACACAAAAAAGAAAAGTATATTTAACAGTTATTGTATTATATTACAATACAGACATTTAACCATCTCAGATTACAAGATCCCCATCCTACAATACCTTTATGGATTGTTGAAATCAGTTATCCAATGTGCATATACCATACTGGTTTTTGTTCCACATTAATAGTAACGAGTTCTAACTGACTACAAGTTATACAAAACTAGACAATAAATGGTTTGAGGGATTGCAAACTCTTATCTGTATATCAGGAGCAATCTTACAGGTATCACATAGTTCTTTGAAGTCTTATAAAAGTGACATAGGATAGTAATGGGTGGGAATGTTAATAGATTATTGACACATGGTAACTAGATATTATGCATCTTGTTACACGGTCTCCCTTAATTAACCATCTGAGTATCAAGACTGGATTTTAGACGTTTGTACTGAAGTGCAGCAATATTGTTCCAGGTACAATTAAAGGACCACTCTAGGCACCCAGACCACTTCAGCTTAATGAAGTGGTCTGAGTGCCAGGTCCCTCTAGGATTAACCCTTTTTTTTTTAATAAACATAGCAGTTTCAGAGAAACTGCTATGTTTAGAAATGGGTTAATCCTGCCTCTAAAGCCTCTGAAAATCACAGTGAGAAGACGCCAGGGGGCACCCTCAGTGCACTCGTTTTCCTGGCACTATAGTGGTCCTTTAAGTAACCAAAACGTTGTTGGCCTTTACCTGGAGATTGAATAAACACCCATAGCATACAAAAACAGTGTTACTGAGCTTCATTGCAATGTCTTACTGAGGGAGAGCCAGGAATAAAGACAGTTGTGAGTGCCTACACAAGTAGAGAATGTTGTTGGATAAGGGAATAGAGTGGTCGTTCTGGCAGTTTATTGCTCATCACTAGCTATCCATTACTGATGGGCTATTGATCTCGAAGATAAGCAATGATGTGATATAATGACATCTTCGGAGTCCTGAGACAGCCTCTTGAGAGCAAACCTTTGGAGTTAGGATTACATTTAAGCTGATCATGTCGTACTGTCCAGCACTGGACCAATTCTAGAGGGAGTTTCTTCCCTTACACACAATCATCAGTGATACAATTAATAACGCACTATAAAATGCTGTTTACTACTAGTGAATATACCCCGACATGTGCTGTACGTTATCAGTGAGTGCACCTTAACTACTGCAATACACAAATAGTACTGGGCAGTCCATTAAGCCTCAAACTATGACAGCATATACCCAAAACAACTGCTAAACAATTTGTTTGCAGCACGTTCCATCTGGACTTTTTTACCCCCACCTCCTTTTCCACTAAGGTGTTTTCTGATACACGTGGTATATTTGTATGGAATAGCTGAGCCAGATCATTTTTAGGTATTCTGGTCTAAATCCCCTTATTAATTATTCACAACTTCACCATTTTAGTCAATAAATCCCACACTGCACACTAATAAGTACACATCAAGAAATGATACATGCTAACAGGTAGGTGCGTTATGAGATCTGAAAGCTGCTGAAGAGTTGCACTCATATTTAATGGCTCTTTCATTTTAATTTCTAATAGCTGCTGTATGTATAAAAATGTCCAAGCGTGTCAACGACCACACAACTGTCCTTTTGTATGCCTTATGTGACTTTTCAGGTTGAAATTACCCAAATTAATTTGGAGTGAAATTAAATCTACCCAACAGAAATTCCTATTTTAGGAGAGTGCAACAGCCAGCAGAAGCAAAAAGTAAAAGCACAAAACAGTTTAGTGTGAGCATTTTCAGAGTAAAGCAAAACTATGTTATATGCATGGACGGGGAATAGCTGCTTTTAGTAATGAATGCAAACACAGAGTGAAATACAGAGGGAGGAATTTACTGCTGGCAGAGCTTGCAACCTTGGGGATTCTTTGGAGACAGCAAAAATACTTGAAAAATAGAAGAAAGAACTAAATGAAGATACATTAAAATCAGGGTCAGTCCTGCCTTGTAGGATGCCAGGTTAACAGCCTATCTAGAGGCGATATCATTGATAGCCTTTTTACCTCTGAAAATATAAAGTTAACATGTATCATCATAACATACTAAGTATGCAAGTCAGCGGCCACCTGCAGTTATGGGTGTGACAGCACTATGCAGGGTGGACTGTTAAAGGTTTCAAAATAATATCAGGAAGTATTACTTTACTGAGAGGGTAGTGGATGCATGGAATAGCCTTCCAGCCAGGGCCGGTGCAAGGAGTTTTGCTGCCCTAGGCAAACAAAACTTATGTTCTGCCCACCATGTGACATCACAATGCCCCACCCATATGATCTGCCATATGGGCCAACGCCGGTGCTGCACACAGTGTCTTTTCTCTGAAAAGGCAGAATATTTACATTGCAAAGCCTGCAGGGACAGGCTATAGACACCAGAGCCACTACATTAAGTTGCAGTGGTTCTGGTGACTATAGTAGCCCTTTAATGTGAGGTAAATTAGAGATTAGTGCCACTAATAATATATTTGATTGCCTACTTACCACCAGATGCATTGTATGTTTCTGTGCATGTGTGTGTGTGTGTAGGGATGCATTGTATGTTTCTGTGTATGTGTAAGTATGCATTGTGTATGTGTATTGTGTGAAAGAGAGGGTTTGTGGGGTAGGATAGGGGCTGAGAGGGGAGCAGCTCTTTATTTTTTTATTATTATATTTATTTTATTAATATACTTTTTTTGTATATTTTTTTCTTTAAGTTTTGTGTCTTACACCCCCTCTAGTTTATCTTTTACAAGCCCCTTGTGTGTCTCTTACCCCCTCCCCTTTGTATGTCTTACTCCCTCAAGCCCCTTTGTGTCTTACTCTTCCCAGGTTCCTCTGTGTGTCTCCCTCATAAGTGACTCTGTGCGTCTCTCTCCTGAGCCACTCTGCGTGTCTGTCTCCCCTACCAGCCCCTCTGTGATTCACTTTCACCCCTTCCTCAGCCTTTCTGTTTGTCTCTCCCCCCTCTCTTCCCTTAATGATCTCCCCCCATCCCTTAGTGGTCTTATCTCCTCACTTCCCCTTGTCCCTTAATGGTCTTCTCTCCTCCCCCTGTCCCTCAGTGCTCTCCTCTCCTGACCATTAGTGATCTCCCCTGTCCCTTAGTGCTCTCTCCTCCCCTCCCTTAGAGTTCCCCTCCCCTCCCTGTCCCTTAGTGGTCTACCCCAACTCCCCCCTTTGCGGTCCTCTCTCTCTCCCTCCCCCTTAGTGGTCCTCTCTCCCCACCAACTTAGTGCGCTTCCCTCATGCCCGGTCACTCAAATCTTGCATCCCCCAGGCCGGTACACCCTAGGTGACTGCCCTGCTTTCAGCTGAAGTGGTAGATGTTAACACAGTGAAGGAATGTAGCTATAAGATAAGGCCAGGGACTAATGAAAGTATTTAGAAAATTGGTCAGACTAGATGGGCCGAATGGTTCTTATCTGCCCACACATTCTATGTTTCTATGTTACTAATGCCTGGTCAACACTTTCAATCCCTATAACTTAGTTTTATAGCACTGATGGACTGCTGCCCCTTTTGTTGCGGATTTTAGTGTTCTAGAGCCTTGCAACAGCACTGTACTACTCCCAGTTTTGGCAAGCCGGTATATCAGTGTGCAGAGACACTCCTGTCATTTGTAAGTGCCTCGTTGGTGCCTACAGAGCTCTAAATATTACTGCAAAGTCTTCATATCAGATTCATCTCTAATTGAAGAAACACATTTTCAGGAGAGTCTTAAGCATAAAGTTTTCTCCAATTATTGTTGTGGAATTTGGTTTGGACAGCTGGCAAACTAAGGAAGTTAATTAAAAAAATTTTTTAGAGTTTGCAAATCAACGGCATTAAATCTATGGACATTATCTGCTCCGCATATATAACAACTGGTAATGTTTTTTACCATACCTCATTTATTTAATATGACATAACCCTGGCATGGGTTTGCCCTCTTGTGTGAACAGTGCAAGCAAGGCAGGAAGTTAAAAAGACTTGAAGTACAATTTGGACGAAAAAGAAAACTGCTTTATATAAATTGTAATAAAACTGACAGGTAAATGGGTATGCTTAGCATCATAATCACTGCAGTTCATATGAGTTTTAATGGTGAAAGGAGTCTTTGGGTGCCGTCCAACTGCTTTTTGTCAAAACGATATGTGCAGTTGGACAAAAGCTGGGGTCTCTCAGCACCACCGACCAGCCCCTATGCTGCACAAGGTAAAGAGGAATTCTATTGTGATGCCACCGGGGATGTGGGTCTGCCAGTGGAGACCGTTACTGAGACCAGGGGTCATTCTAGCAGCTACAACGACCATAGCCAGGCTGGCCTCTGGAAGGGCTTGTCATCCCAGGCAGGAATTGACCCCTCTGTCCGTTCTGCTTCTGTCAGGCAGGTATTGACCCTTCTCTGCCTGTTCGTCTTTCAACTACTGTCTTTACAAAGACAAATGCGGCCTCCAGGCCTACCTCTTTCTTTATATGTCCCTGGGACCAGGGACTAGTGCAGCTAGCAAACAGGTCCAAAGAATCTGGAATCCCTGAACAAACCAGACAGAGCACACAGTTCCCAATGGAACTAGCACCCAGTACGTTATTTTCACTCAGAACTAGCCCCTATCTGCATTACATTAAACTTAGGGAGACACACTCAATCCAATAACTATAACAAAGTCATATGGGGAATCATACAGGCACTCATAATAATACAGTACAATATTAATAAAGGGGTGGGGAAGACAAAAACTAACAAGAAACACGTCCCTGCATAAACTATAATATGCAAATCTACCTGAATATGCAAATTAACTGACCTTGTTATCTAAAATACATTTGAAGTCTCTCATTTTATGCAAGACTGAGGCTACCTCCTTCGTTTTGCTGAACTGTTATAGGAAAATATCTATAAATTTTATTCCAGTCACATAAAAATGAGATTACAATTATCTCTTTAATGTGTATTGTGGTAAAAACATCCAACCGAAAAATCAATAAACCAAAGTCAGGTAATTAAAGCTGAGATCATAAATAATTAAAACTTAGTGAAGACACAGTTATCTAACGATGCAGTAATTAACACGGAAAGAGCTCGCCAAATGTCTTCATGCTAAATCAGGGAAATATGTGCCACGTAGTAACCTTGTGCATAAAAATATAAAATTCATAATGTTCCCAGATCTAAAGACACTTGCGTTGGGTGTAACCCAAAAGGCTAAGTATATTTTCAAGACAAACTATGAAGACAAAGGCAAGAATAAAAACTATGGAAAAACAAAATGCACACAATCCGCCACATGATAGAATGTTACCTGTTGTTGTCAGAGAAACCAAACAACTAGATTTACGACTTACAGGTAAAAACAAATGTTCTAGGACTCTATTTTTTCCTTTCATTCACGTGTAATGTTCCGAGGAAACTTAAACTATGCAATGCCTACCCATAAATATCTAAACTTGTTCTATAGGATTTTACAAAAGTCAAGAGTTTTTTAGTTGTTAAATCAGAGCGTTTTGTTGGGTTTTGGTTTTTCCCGTTTTGTTTGTGGTGGAGGGAATGTATTTTAAACTTAACTTCTTCAAAATAAAATCTGAAGCAGATTGCTCATTGGTGGAGAATAAATGGCATGTATACTGAGAGATAGAAGATGCATTTTATGCTACATAGACAGCATCCATGAAGCTAAAGCATGTAAGCTGCCTTGATTGGCTGCATTTTTTTGCTATTAAGTCTCCTTTAACTATTTCATAGCAAAATTAAGCTCTATCATTCAAACAGCTGCACAAGAGCCACTTGTTGGTGCCTAGTGCCTACTAACTATAATGGCTGTCAGACAGCAACGT
Organism: Pelobates cultripes; assembly: GCA_933207985.1. Classification (NCBI taxonomy): domain Eukaryota; kingdom Metazoa; phylum Chordata; class Amphibia; order Anura; family Pelobatidae; genus Pelobates; species Pelobates cultripes. The sequence goes on along the minus strand of OW240914.1, from coordinate 86,393,252 downwards.
GCAGCATTGAATGTAACAGCATGTGTATTAAGTTACAGGCCGATTTTACACTTACACTGCAGGCTTTTATTCCAAATCTTCCCTGGATTAAAAAACGTATTTATATGATCAAGTACGGATTACTTTGACATATACATGCAGAGATTATATACTGTCTATATATTAAAAACCCATTACTGAAATATCTGCTTTAGAAAGGTCTCGGATAGAATGTCATGGTCTCAATTAAAAGGGATCATCTGTAGCTATATAATGTTATAGCATTTTTATGGAGGATGGTGTTAGGGTTTATTCTCTGTCAGCTGGGCATCAGATCGATTTCAGAGCTACTGCATAAAACAAGTAGTAAAGGGACACTAAGCACAAAAAACAGCTTTAGCGTAATGAAGTGTTTTTGGTGTGCAGGCCATCTTCCTGCAGACTCACTGCTCAAGTATCTGTCATTTAGTAATTAAATCACTTTGTTTATGCAGCCACACTTCCCCTGGTGGAGACTCACACACTTCCTGTCTAAATTTTTAGCTTCCCTTATTGCACAGTGTTTAATTTAGAATTCCTTATCTCCTGCTGTTTTATTTGCCACAATTCCTTATCTCCTGCTGTTTTATTTACCACAGTCTTCATGTGTGGTAAATACTGAATTACCAGAGCAGGGGATAAGAACTTCTAAAGTAAACACACTGTGCCTTAAGATAGGGTTGAAAATGACACTATATTGTTTTTTTTCATGAAGGCTGTGTGTCACAGCCAGGGCAAAAAAAAAATGTGGGCAATGGGTTCTGGATAGGAGGTTGTAGCAGACACTTTATGGAAAAAAGCACAGTGGGGGATGGCCAGGTTGAAAGGTCAGTGTCCTGGACCCCTCCACCAGCAACTGAAAGTCTCCTTGTCGCCCCTGAAGACACCCCCAAGAGGACAGGCCTGAGAAAAGCATGTGTGGAGCGCAGACTGCCTTGTTTTCCCAAACACATTAGGTGGTCAGAGATCAAATAAAGCGTACGGTTTTAGACGAAGACAGCAATATTTAAAAAATGTAAACGTGACATATATTAAATATTGTTATTATATTCTGTAAACACGCATTTACTAGAACCGGCCTTTAAATCCTGGAAACTGTTATTATACTCGTGCATGATTATCTAATCTTCTTTGGTCAATTCAAACTTAAAGCAGTTATCACAAAATCTGGTTGCTTCTTCAAGTTTATGTTGGAAGAAAATATTTCTTAACTCAGGAAATGAGTTGATGGCAAGACAGACAACATATCTGCTCTTCTTTATTCAGGAATCTGAAAAATGAATGTTGTCCTTCACCAGGGGGATTTTAAGAACTCCAGTACTTGCTTCCAATTGAAATGATTCAATATTTTATCATTTAAATATGATTTGGAAAATACAGCTGTTTTTTGTTAATTAAAATATGTCTCAATGATTTGTTGTGGATCAGACATTGATTCACATAAGTAGATGAGCTGGGTTTTTCTTTTAGTTATTAATGTTTTTTTATATATATATATATATATATTTTTTTTTAATTTACATCATTCCTATTTCAGCCTAGATTTTGCTAGTCATTTCTACTTACCACAGCTCACTCTTGGTGAATCAGCTCCTTAGAATTCTGTAGTTCTCCATCATATAATGGACTACAACTCACATATCACAACAGCCGGAAACCTACAAGTTAACTATTACTATTCTTAAATTTAAAGAGACGACATTTTACAGAGCGTTTTTTTAAACACGGACAAATCTGCACAAACATTTAATTTGTTGCAATTTACAATACAGAGATAATAAAAAGGTTTACTTATAGATCATGGGTGGTACTAACCTGTGCGTACCTGCCTGTACATATCACTCCATTCCAACGTGGCACCGTGAGACATCCAGTATGACGAATAAGAAAATTATCGGCCCGACCCACAAAGGAACCAGGGTATCCAGTCACCGAACCGTCAATGTCATGGAAGATAGATACTTTGTCACCATCATAGTCATTAGTACCAAACCACTGCCCGGGTCGACCAAAGAACACCTTGATCCCAACCTGCAGACAGGATTAAAGAAAGGGCATTTTCTCATCATATGTTAGGGGAAAAAGTGTGCAAAGACATATGGCTCTTGAAGTGTTTATAACCGTATTGGAATTACAGGAGAGTAAACAGCCTTATCACTGTGCAGCGGTTAACATGTGGGACGCAAAATTATTTATCAGCTGTCACGATCACAGCAGTTATAATGTGATGCAAATTAATAGCACATTTGATCTAATTAGAACGCATTCTGCATGTGTATCTATTTACTCAAGTCTTCTGCAATCAATATAATCTCAGAGGCTGAAAATGTGTGACCCAAAAACGTATTCAAAGGCTTGGCAATGGTTGCAAATTGAATGTTTAATAAAGACAGAGGCCAAAGCCCTAGAGCCCAACTAAAATTGGTGCCACACCAAAAAATAAAAGCAAAACAAAAACAACTTTAAAAAATAAATAAAAATAAAACATCCTGAGGTATTGCTGCAACTTAATCCTAAAATTGAATCCTGAAAGTCTTTTAGTTCATAGGTGGCATAAATTTGTTGGAAGTGATGCATTCAATTATATATATTAGGGACATTAAAAAATAAGTGAATATTTTATTTGAAAGTTCAAAGAGGTGAAGGTGGCATATGACCCCAGGTGGGTCATTTTGAGTTTATAAAAAAAGATCTAGCACACCAATAGACTAGATAAAACTACTTAGATCACAGAGGATAAGAACAAGCTTTTCATCCCAAGAACACACTCAGCAAGCTGCATGATGGGAGTTGTAGTCTACGAGAGTAGCTGGAGACCCGGGGCAGGCCGGCGTGTGTACTTTGCCTGTTAATGGATGATCACGAGATGACTTATATCTGCATATTAGTATAACCTCACTGCTCTAAGTCATTACACAGTTCTTCCCATAATTATGAAGTCACATTGCATCATTTTGTTTGTTAAATGCTGGACACGGAGCAAATAATTGGCAAAAAAAATAAGTAGGTCAAATTATTGGTCTCTATTTATGGAAAGTTACACAGTGCCAAGTGTTAGGTGTGTAATAAACAAGTTATTTCCTGATTCAGCACACAAAACATTTTTATATTAATAACTGCCAGAGCTATACACTCTGTCTTAGGGCCCAGGACAGGCGATATGTCAGTCAGCGTTCCCCACACTGTCACCGTAAGAGAGGGAAAAGCCTGTGAGATTGCAGAATCTTAGCCAGCCCAATCGTATTCGGATGCCTCAGTATAATGTAAGTTGGATTTCTCTTTTGGAGGGCTGCAACAGTCTATGCAGTCTTAAATGATTATTATTGTTAGGTTTTTAAATAATATTCTCTCTTTTCTAGCTTCTAAATTAGCTCTACTATATGTCGTGTTCATTTTAGAAATGAAATCTAAATTAGAGATATTTTTGTTACCAATGCTATCCTTTATTTTCTTGCCCTGATCAAGAACTTGCTTTATGTTGAAACATTAGTATTTTTGCTAGATTTATTTATAATAAACTTAATTTATTGTCACATTGGTAGGAAACCTGGCCAGATTTAATAATTTTCATCAGTTCTTTGGCACAGCGCGTATCTAGACTGAGCAGACATTGCTACACTAGGAGTGGCCGAACAGTAGAACTACCACACGCACACACACTACCTCGTAAGGATGGCAAAGCATCATGGGAGTTGTAGTAGTTGATGATGGCTACCCTGTGCTAGACATATTGTACATCGCTTTCTCAAGCACTGTAGATTCATGTGTGCAATATGATATTGGCTGCTTGTAGGACAAATATAACATATAATACAATATAATATAACATGCACTGAATGAAGGTAAGAAGTTGTAGGCTATTATCACAAACAGTCACAGGCTAACTACCTTGTGAATTAGTGGCACAAAATGGTACTGAAGATGACCCAAGTACCAAAGTGTAAAGGCATGTTTCACTGACAGAGGATGAAATGTAAGTGGCCTAAGGCAAAGTGAAAGCATAGGCCAAACTATCTAATGTATTTCCTGACACAAAAGCCGTTTTTGGATTTGTAGAATTAAAATCAGCATAATGTGTCCTCTGTGAGAAGTTTTTTGTAAACTACAGCTGTATTACCTGGGGTGTTATGATCTCACATTACAGCCATTTATTTCTCTGTTTGTGACACTTTCTGCCTGTGAAGAGGAACTTCTGTGTGAAATACGTGATTTCTGAATTGATTACTACGTTATCACAAGAATTTTCTCTGACAGATGCTTCAAGGCAGCTCTAGAAAACCAAAATAAACGCTTGCCTTATGTACAGAATTTAAATGACCATACACTGCAATAAGAGAGCTAGTAAGAAACACCCATGATTCCACCCACCTTTTTGAAGATTTTGAGAGCAAATGGTTGTCAGTTGTGACCTCGATTTAATATTTTTGGATAAGCTTTTTAAAAGAATAAATATATTTAATATGTTGAATTTTTTTCATTTATGATTTATATATATATATATATATATATATATATATATATATATATTTGTATATATATATATATATATATATTTTTTTTTATCAAGTAATTGTAAAAATGTATCCAAAAATATTAAATAATTTGAAAAACGTATCCATAAATAATAATGTCAGGCCTAGATGGCACTAAAATGTATTGACATCACAAATAGAGGGACATAAGAATTGTAGCAAATTGAGTTGGTCTGCCAGAAGAGGAAAGTTTCCCCTACAAAAAAAAAAAACCAACAAAAAAATGTATCTGGCATGATGTATTTAATAAAAGAAGAATTAAAAAAAAAACACAGGATAAAAATGACAATACTTTATGTTTTTAAAGTGTCCTTTAAATTTACTATAATAATAATAATATTTAAATTTAGCAATGGGCGGAGGCTACAGATATATGCTTTTTAAAAAGTCTTATTATGCATTATATAATGGGACCTTTAACAAAAAGTCAGCCCATTATATTACTTATTCAGTCTCGAATGTTTGAGTTCACCGAGATAAACTGTGTTTAGAATTTCTAAGCTCCAGAGCTACACTCTACTGAAAGTTGCAAATACAGTGTCGTAATCAAATTATTTCACTGTCTTCTGTTCAAGAACTGTGCAATAGGTCACAAGTCTAGAATAATTCAAAGCAAGTCAAAATGCGAACATGTCTGTTCCTGATTTCTTTGGCACAAGTCCGGGACATAATGCGCATCTCCAGGTTAATGTTTCCATATTAAAATGCCACTCAAGCCTTTGAGCTAGAGATTTGTGTGCACTCAACGTGGGGAATCTGAATCCACGTCAGCAACTCACAGAAGGATCTGGGTCATTTGGTTAAGGTGGGGTTATGTGGACACAGCTTTCTCCCCTTACACACTTTTTTCTGTTTGCACAAAATTCTGCACCTTGACCCTAGAATGAACTTGTTTCACAGACGTGCTAATCAGCTCTAGAATCTGAATTGAGAGTTGAGTCTCAGTTGGCATAATAGGGCTAATTTCTCTTCAACGTACTGTCTTTTGACGTGCAAGACTCAGCGGGCTTTGGCATTTCAGGGTGTAGCTGAGAATAGGTTTAAACAATATCTCTGCTTTATGGAGGATAATGAAAAGACTATCAATTCAGCTGAATAACGTCTCAGACAAAAGGTCAGTGGAATGTGCAAGACACACAGAGCTTACCTCCAAAACCTCAGCCCAGGAGGAGAAGCCAATGTAAACAATGTCAGTGAGGGAACGGAGACTCACTGATTATCTCTGAACCTACTTTCTGCTACATCATAACTGTGTGTAGCCAATTCTCAGTTACTGGCCAATGAACAGTAGCATCTTGTGTGGTATGGGGAGGCCATGCGTTTGTAAGGGTCAGGAATACTGATAGAGCCATCTTTCCTAAATTCTGCTTCTTCTTTTTTCATACACAGTAGATATACAAAAGGGACATTGAGTTATCACTCAGAACTATTGTGGGAGAACCAATTGCCATATTAGGCCTGGTGCTGCACTTGTTTTCTACATTAATAGGTTGAGAACTTTGGAATTAGGACATAAAGTGCTTTAAATCCCTGATTGTGAACATTTTGTATTGATTACTGTATGATGTCGGTCTGTAATAGATTACTACTTGTTCTTTCTCTTATTCTGTAACCTTGTGATAATGGCTAAATAAAATAAAAATAAAGATTGTCAAAAAACAAAAATAAGAACACTGTTAGTTTTGGGATAGCACTATTCCTTACAAAAATACTTGTTTGGGGAGTTCACAAGAACTGTGAATATAGTGGTGGTGGTGGTGTTCAAGGTGTTTTCATTCATTTTAGTTACAGGTGTTACTTATGTTTGAGCAAAAACATGTTGATTTCAAATGATGAGAGTATACCGAGAGATATCACAATGTTTTGGCAGCTCTAGTTCACTAGGTAAAAATAATATATATATTTGTGTGGTAGGATATATTACCTATATAATATAGAAGGAGAAATCTGTCCCAAGACAAAGATAACAACATAAATCTTTATTGGTAATTAGCTAAAAATAATAACAGCACACGTGTTAATAACTTAACCCCTTAAGGACCAAATTTCTGGAATAAAAGGGAATCATGACATGTCACACATGTCATGTGTCCTTAAGGGGTTAAATAAACCTAGGTCTAACTAATAATGGGGGCGGGCGGGGGGGGAGATAAACATGACAACGGACACAATCTGGGTAAAGAATAACTCGATGGTAAATATACCCAATCGAGTTTCTACAATGCTAAAGATACAAGTATAATAGAAAGTGGATACCAAATAAAAGGAAACTCTGTAGCTGAGCAGTTGCTACAAAATATATTAGCACTTAAATATTTCTCACGGTCAAAGTCTGGTGCACCACATGACGCTGTGATGTTTGACTGGTGGTGAATACTAGAGAAAGCTAATATATATATAAGGCTGTACTAAGCACAAGCTGAACGGTAGAATGGAAGATCAACTAACCGGTGATTTGGGTGCGTGGTGTAGATAAGGTATGGCACCAGTGTGATAATATGCCCCAAATGTAAATGCCACCGACTAAGTATCAAGTACGTGCATTGATGGACTAAGTTACCCAGTATTTAAAAGCCAGTGAATAATTATAGCGGCAGGATCACGGAAGTGAAGACGAAAGATACCACAGAGGTACTAGTATAATTCTGTAGTATAGACTGATTAACTGCCTAATAGTCTGGCTGTGGCAACAAGATAATCTACAATGAAAAAAGCTGTCTGTGCCTTCGAGGGCACCTATCTAGACACATAAGACTAACTAACTCGCTGCCTGACTGTCTGAACTGATAAGCTGTCAGCTGGATCAGCGACAGAGAAATAATCAAAAAACAGGTAAGACTGTCTGTGCCTTCGAGGGCACCTATCTGAGGACAAATGTAAGTCTGGCTGACTACCTCTAAGAAAGAACAAAAGTTCCGGTAAGTGTCCCTTATTGTCTTGGGACAGATTTCTCCTTTCATCCACCCAAGGGTTACAACCTCATCTGTCCCTATTCTATTATATTTGGATTGTTATCTTGCTTCCTATTTATTAGATATGTTACCTATAGTTTCACATTAAATTAAATTCATATTCTTTTTTTTCCCTTAGATTGCAAGATAACGAATATATAGGGAAACGTTGGCCAAATATGTCAACATTAGGAAACATATCAGCTTTGGCACACATACAGTGGTTCACTGACTTCTCCATCATGTTAATTTTACTTACATTTCTCTCCATTTTGACCAGGGACACATTGTTCTGAGGTGTGATTTGCCAAGAATTTTTCAAGAAGAAACCGATTGCACTGGAGGCTCTGTCCACAGTGGGGAGGAATTTTTTAAAAGTGCATTTTATGAGCCGAACAGGTCCATCATATATTTGAAAGCCCCGAATCGGGAATGTTCTAAAAAGCAAAGAATAATGCTTAGTTTTTCTAAACAGCAAAACAAGTAATAGAGCTGTAATTATTATTATTATTATTTGTATTTATTATTACAATTACAATATTATGAAAGGGGGGGAAATTTACAATAAATGAGACAATTACACAGTGACACAGAAACAAAAGTTAGATGAGGGCCCTGCTCAAACGAGCTTACAGTCTACAGCAGGCATAGGCAACCTTCGGCACTCCAGATGTTTTGGACTACAGCTCCCATGATGCTTTGCCAGCATTATGGGTGTAAGAGCATTATGGGGGATGTAGTCCACAAGATCTGGAGTGCCAAAGGTTGCCTATCCCTGGTCTAGAGTAATAAGAAAGCATTCAAAAAGTAGTACACTCGTCACAGACACCAACGGATTTTGTAGGAAAACTTCATTAGTCTTCCAAGTGACTGCATCACTTTAACAACTTTGTTTCAAAATCACTTTTTATGTCAGACTCTCCACAGTGTCTATGTGAATCCTGCAACTTTTTTATTAAGTGTAATATTTATTATGGAAAACGCAATGACAATTCCCACCAAGGGTATTGTATAATCTTAATCTTGCATTTATCCACATATATTTCATCTTTTGTTAAACAAACATAAAAGAAAAGCAGTAGTAAAGATTTTAAAAACATAATATTAAGAAGAAGTATGTTTTGCTAGTTTAAAATCAGAGTAGTTGCAAAATCCCACAAAACTCTTAACACGTTTTTGCATCATACTATGCATGTTTATACTTGTTAATGTTTCATTGTTTAGTTCTACTACATCAAGCATGTCAAACTCAAAGTCTAGCAAGGGCCAAATAAACAAGGTTTTTGATTATGTGGGCTGCAAAAAAAATAATACTTACATTTTCATAGAAACTTGGGTTTATTTTGAAAAGTACAGTATAAAAAAAGTCCCAGCATCCCCTCTACTAAACCACAGCAGCTCCCTCTTCTAAATCCCAGTCCCCCCTCTACTAAATCCCAGTCCCCCCCATAAACTAAATTCCAGGACCCCCCCATAAACTAAATCCCAGCACCCCCTCTAGCCAACAAGCAGGCTCCACTCACATTGCCGCTGCCAGTATGCGACTCTGGAGTCCGACCTCTGGTATACCCCAAATGGCGCCGTCTGCACCCTGTGCCAAAACGGATCCTCCCACTACTTCTTGAAAGCCTGTCAAGGTGGAGCACGTCGACGTAATGTTGGAATGTGACGTGGCATTGCGTGCCTCCGTGCACCTCCAGGTCCTCCACTGGCCAGCCGCGGCCATCGCAACACTGACCAACTCTCACACACACACACACTCACTGACACACACAAACTCACTGACAGACACACACACACACACACACAGACACACTTACTGACAGAAACACAAACACTCACTGACATACACACAGACAGACACTTACTGACACACACAGACAGACACACATACATACTCACTGACAAACACACACACTGACAGACTGACATACACACACACTCATTGACACACACAGAAAGAAACACACACACTCACTGACACAGACAGACACAAACTCACTGACAAACACACACACACTCTGACAGACACACACTCACTGACATACAGACACACACACACTCTGACAGACACACACTCACACATTTACACATTCTTGCATACACTTACAGTGGGGATCTTCTATCTGGTGCTCAGCCTTCCTGCTCCTCACTGCTCCCTTGCGCGCATGCAGTGATGCCGGGTGCCGGAATATGACGTCATATTCTACATATCCCAGCATCACTACAGAGGGCGCGAGGGAGCAGTGAGGAGCAGGAACGCTGACCTCCCTCGCTGCATCCACCTTTCTCTCCTCCCCGGCCGGGGAAATGTTAGCAGAGTAGGCACCTGCAAGGTTGAGAAAGCAGGTGCCTACTCTGCTTGGAACACTAAGCATGTACTCGTGGCTCGCCAGGCCGCAAAGATGTCCATTGCGGGCCGCGAGTTTGACATGCTTGTACTAAATGGATGTACAAACTGCTTATAACATTCGCAGTACTTGGCATATCTGTAATCATATTGACGTATGCCACACATGTGTCATTATGTATTAAGTTGACTGCAAACTGAGCTTGTATGTACACCTGAATATCTTTTTCTAAAAACCTTTAAAATAAAGAATTATAAAAAAATAAATCAGAGTAGTTGGTGTTAACTGAAGCAGGACTGAAGGTGGCACTGCTTAACACTTAGATAGCCTATAATGAGGCAACTCACAAACCCCAAGTTAGTGAGTTTTTTGGAAGAACGTTGCCTATAACTTTGTTTTTATAATGCAGAGTTTACAACTCAGGAGAAATATTTGATTACGTAATAACTTACAAACTTACTTATTCCGTGGCAGTGACCTTTGCTCCCCGGACCCTCCACGTCCCCAATAGCTGTTCTGTCCCCCATGTGAGCCCACGTTTTCACTCTCACCCACAAAAATTGAATCTGTGATCTCCAGACTGGAGCCTTCATCAGTTGGGAATGTTCCATCACTGAAAACAACAAAAAGGTAAAAATCTCATGAAGCAACAATGAGAAAATGTCAGCCATTTTAAACTGTTGGGTATTTACAAGATGCGTTTTTCTTTTGGATATTGTGACAAACAATTCTATGTACGAAAGAAGCACCCTGAACCGTTCGTCTAGCGTTACATTTCAGGGATCCTAAGCAGTGTAATCTTTTTTTTATTTATTTTTTACAGATTTTTCACAAATCAAGTTAAAATCATTTTGTTTAGAAATAAAATAATACACAGTAAGTGACAGGTTTACGTGTATGTGTAATAAATGATTTGTTTCCTGGAGACTGTATCATCAAATGAGGTGCTTAAAATGCCATATTAAAGTTAATTTCTTTCTAGAGAAATGAGCACTTTACTAGCAGGAATTAGACATTAATCTTGTCAGTTTTAAACATATATATTTTATAACATGGCTTCAATGACAAGTTTAGTGCATTAAAGTCTTTAGGATTTTCAAGAGCCTTATATTACAGACATTCTGCCTTCAGGAACTTTAACATAAAGCATGATTTAGGAACTGAAAATTCTAAGAGAACACTTAGAGTTCCTAAATGTAACCCCCGTGTCCTTACTAAAGTGATGACAGCTGGCTATAAGTCAATCTACAGCTTGCTAAAGACTTCAATGGAGTGATCAATGAGAACGGCCAGAAGATGGTAGAAGTAGTGATTACAGCTTAAGCCTATGGTAAAGTGTAATGCGCAGGGCACACATTTCTAGGAATTTAATAACGAGGTGTGAAGATTATTGGGATAGAGCCAGGTATTACACGGCTACAAAAATCTTGGCTACAGGTAAATAGTGTTGGGATCTCCATATATTTTGCAGTGATTCACGACTCGTAGCAAGTGTATGTTCAATCTCTTGCTATTTATGTGGCAGGAAAGAGGATTACACGTACCAGATGTGGTGGAATGACAGATCGTGGGGGTTGCAGGGAGTGAGATGTAAAGTGTAAGTGGTAATTTCCTTAAGAAAACACTAGGTGACAGAGTTAGGAATTAAACTGAAGCAAGGCTTAGAGCGACAAAGCAGCGCGTGTTAAATTATCTCCTAATGCAATTTCATACTAAAGCAGTTATTTTGGCTCAAATCTCACCATAAATAATAATCCTCTATATTGATAAAATACACAAACATGGGAATTTTCATGAAACTTAGATGATTTTCACACAATAATAACAAAGGTCATCGATGGTTAATCTTGGCACTGTATATAGTTCTGAACTATGTTTCCCATAACACTCAGAGAATCTAAAGTAAATGATGTTCAGAAACACCTGCTGTGTCTAGTTCAGCCATGAATAGGAAATGCTAGATAGAACAGGAGGTTGCCAAACAATGATTGTGATGTTAACATGACACTCCAGGCACCATAACAACTTCATTTCAATGATGTCATCATGCCCTGTGTGTTCTTTGACGGTGTGGCACTATGCTTTTTCCATGGTCCTTTTTAATAGCACATTTTAGTCAATGATTATAAAGACCATCCTACCTTGCTAATGTAAGGCCAATTCCATTGTCTGCAAATCTGGAAATACAGAAAAAGATGCAATATATGAATAATTTGTAAGAAACATTCATGACTTGTGAATGACAACTGTATAAAGTATATTTTTTGTGGCTGAGAGGTGCATCTAGGAGCCACTGGTTTGATGAAACCTTATTTTTTTTTAAATTATGAACTTCTACCATGTGGTTAATATTGTTCATTAATCAAATTAAGCAACTGTGGCTAGGTCTGGAACTAAAGTGGTTAATTAAAAATAAAAATAAAAATATATATATATATATATATATATATATATATTTATAATGTCGTTTTAACAGAGGTTGTTACAAAGTAGAATTAAAAAGTCTAAAAAGAGGACACAAGTTTATTATTTCAAGATTTCTGTGTTCTTAAAGATCAAACTTGAAATTGCATACATGGACTCAACAAATAAAATTATGATGAAATATTTGCCGTCTTTAATGTTACTGCTGATTTGCGTCAATCACACAGTATTTTTTAATATAATAAATAATGTGTTAGTTAGGCACACAGCCTGTTTATTCAAGGTCATAATGTGTTATTAAATTTGCACTGTGTTCCTCTACTTCATTTGTCTTTAAATGTGCAGGTATGTGTATACACTTATTTTACTTAGACATGTTACCTCATTGCAATCTATATAATGTATACTGGCTTATCTCTGCTACCACCCAGCACAACAAAAATAAAGAATTACAAAAAAAATGAATAATATTGTTGCTAGGTAGTGAGTCACATAGCCAGGATCTGTACTTACCCACAGTAACGGAAAATTATGTCTCCTCCTCTGGCCCAGGCCCCGTGGTCATTGTTTTTGAAGGCTATTAGTCCATCAATGATAGCTGCAACTCGAGGCTTTGAGGGGTCAGAGTTTTCATGTGGACGAAACCTAAAATTTGAGAAAAAAATAATAATAATTATAAAAGTAGAATATCCTCCCACATGTGGAACGAGCACAAAAAAAAAAAATAGTCATGAAAATAATGCAGACTAAGTGATCTCTAAACTATGCAAAGTTTCATTAGCCACACGCAATAGTAAATTGCATTTACAATATTGGATCAACGAGTCAGCATTCAAGTTCTGCAAAGAGTACGCAACAAGGAGAATGAGATGCCCGTTGCTTTTTTGTAGCCATGCATTTCTAATGATAAAGCTAGTATACAAATATGAAAATATATCAGTTAGATGATAAAAGATGTTTCAAACTATTGAGATTATAATATCTTGAAGAAATTAATTGAAAAGCAGGACATTACAGACAATTCAAACAATTCCTGATTAGACAAATCATACTATCTGTCTAGCTACCTATCTACATATTTACGTAAAACGTAAGGAGGCAAGCCTGATTTCACACAGCTCTAATAATAATGTAATGATTACATTTTGGCAGCCTTAAATTTATTTGAAGATTATGCAAAACAAACATTTTTGTATTATACCAATATTGACATACAAAATTAAGCCCTGCGCTTAAACTCCCACTAATCATGGGCAGCAGCAATGTCTATAGTACACATCAACACTAATACATACAATAAATACCAAAGAAAAAAAAGTTACTTGCACAATATACCAAATCCCTAAGCATATTTAAATAAATAACTGGTTTTCAATATTCTTCCAATGACCATTAAAGTGTAAGCTCACCTGCCACTTCAAGGTAGATCCTTTAAGGTATGTCCTACAACACTAACAATTCACCTTGCTGCTTTTAGTTAAAAGGCAAAATTTCTGATTAAACAGAGAGGGGTATTTTTATAAACCCCTACGCACTGTAACATGGCTGTATAATACAAAATCAATACATTGGGCCCTGCTCTTGTTCTTTGATTATTATACCTTTATTGTTTAAGTATTTAGTAAGTCCGGTACAATTGCAATCACAATTATGTATATAGCACCATCATACTCGGCAGCGCTGTATTGGAAGAGTAAGTGAAGAGGGCCATGCCCAAGTGAGCATACAATCTAAAAATGACAATCAGTACATTATCACTAATGTTTTATGCATGTTTCTTTCTTTTTGTGGATTGAAATAACCCTTTAATATCACTGGTACTCACCGTGCATTATCCACTGTCAAATACTCTCTTGGGTTCTCTGCACTGGCCATTGTTGTTTTGACTCCTTTTCCAATAAAAAAACCTGCCTTAAAAATGACATGAAATGAAATGACATCAAATGTGATGTAAATGGTTACAGATTTACTGAAGAAATATGTAAAATGTTAGCTTGCATTGAGATACAATGAATAGGTGGCAAGGCAGCAGGTGATACAAATGACAAATTTACCTTAAAATTAGAGTGCACCCGGTTGTTGTAAAACATGCCCAGGGGTGTGAACTCTGAATGGCCTTCAGGATATTGTCCCTCCGAGGGACCTGATGGAACCTTGTGGAATATGTACCAAATGCCAACATCCTGCAAAAAAGACAAGATAAATTTTGAAAATCAGGATAGGAAGTACGAAGACAAGGTATTGACTGATTTGCCTAAATCTAATAATGTATATAATATATCCTAAGTTCCGAATTATTTGCTTTGCCAAAAACCTTTTCCACATCTCTCCCACAATGTGAATGGGTCCTATATTTTTGTTATGTATCTATCTATTTGAAAAGGGATTTTCTGGACATTTTCATTTTATTAAAAACAACTTGCAAATATAGTCTGGCCTGCAAAGAGCACCTTCTGTTATTACTTTCCGATATAGTCGGTTCCAGAGGAGTATCCAATGTACTAGAACTGAAAGATTATTGGGTTGAGCATTAACAACTCTAATAGGTTACTACAGACAATATTTGTTATATTGTAATTTGTAATATTGTAAAATCACATGATCTCATTAGGGGTACTTTAAAATAAATATTTACCTGGGCACCACCTGCAGAATTGCCAATTAGGTTGTTGTTTGGGTTTGCAATCCAAAATGTGCTCACAGCCCTATGGGCAATAAAAATTAAAATATGAAAATTGAATTTAAAAAACGTAAATGCATATATGACAATACATTTTGAAGCTCTTATAAGTAACTTATTCTGCTGCATACAAAAAAACAGCACAGATAATTTATGCGGATAAGATATGAGCATGTACCACACTCTTTCATTACTCACATGCAGTCAGTGCTGGGAACAGGGATGTAATTCCCATGCACATAGTCCCGGATTGCCAGACACATGGCTTCACTACGATCAGTAGGAAGTATGGTGCCAGCCTTTGTCAGCAGTCCGAGGTTGTGGTAAAATGTATTTCTTTGTTCCACTCCATCTTCAAGGAAGAAACAATGTCCCAGAGTGTCATAACCGATTGTATCCTTTACCTGGTAATCAAACAGTGGGAAAAATAAATGACTATACCATATCTTATGACCATTATGTGTATTTTGGATATAAGGAAAAAGCATATGTATTTGTACCACAAAATGTAATTATGATACTTTGTATACGTGTCTAGCAATGTGATTATAATATCCATCAATGTTAAAGATATCCTGTTATACGGTAACTTTAATTTACATCTAACAGGGGATGTCGAAGGAGGAAATTTCCTTCCTCTTTTATGTCCAAAAGTCATCCACTTTGACCATGCAGAGTGTGCACACCTGTCTGCTCTGCTATACTCTGCCGTTCTGAAAGTGACCAGAGCATATGGCTCAGCGACACAGCCTCCACCAAGAATTTATCACTAGCTGGAAGGTTTTTGTTTGTGTGTATGGAAGTCCAGATCTGTCTATGTGTCTGAGAGTATGTATCTGTGTTTGCAGGCACATCTGAGAACACAGATCTGAAGCCCCCAGGGGAGAAGACAACTTGACCAGGTGCTCCAAGTAAATTAACGTTGAGACTCCTGCTCTAACATGTCTATTGCATTACCTAAAGCATGACCATGTCCTTTAAATATTGGACATACCAGAAGTCCATGAGTCCCATGAACAGCAACACATCTGGAGAAGCAGTGATGTATGGCAAGATTGTCAATGTATGTCGGGGGGTTATATCCTCCTTCTTCATCCACAGCTCCCGTAATGTGAAAATGCACTGGGTAACTACCGAGCAGCTGCTGTCCCATGTGCTTTATCTCAATCCCTGACAAATGAACAGATCTGAAATGTCTTTGAATCTGAAAGAGAAAACAAACATAGCAGAAGGAACTTTAATGAAATGACAGTAAATCGATGTGAATGTAAACACAGACGAATATTTTGCTCTAAGAGTTGCAAAAATTAATCTGCAAAATGCTGTTATCCACCAAATACTATCTTACAAAAATTTTCTGCCATGAATAATTTACAACAAAATAAGCATCTTTACAAACAGTATTGTGGATGCAACATGGCCAGTTTTATCTGGTATGGGTTGGAGTCTCAAAGTCTGTGGTGAGATAACTTTAGGGGATTCCAAGGAGTTCAAAATGTATCATGTTATCATGATAGATTTTCATATATCAACGTGAATAAATACATTTAATAAAAATGTTTAAAGTACTTGAAAGACATAAGACAGAATGACTTTGACCAGGTCCATTTTTTTCTGACCTTGATTTGACCTCCAAAGGTATCATAGTTGAAGAACTGGCAATGGTTGTGCCCATAACACGAATCTTCCATTTCCCCTCTGATAACTATATTTCTTGTGAGAAGCCCAACTTCTGCTCGCATGTCTATTCCATCAACAACTTCCCCAATGTGCATATACAGCGGGCTCCCTGGAGAACAGACGGGGGTTAGTGCTGAATTACAGGAATGCGAAATTATGAAAACATTATCAGGAACTAGTGGGTCCATATGGAAAATATTTAACTGCCTGCACTCCCCTTTATTTTTATCACATACATACGTCAGAAGGAGTCACTGGGACATTCTGCTCCATTAGGAGGGCCTAATGGAGGCATAAGGAGTGCCTATACATTTCTTAAACAATTTGAGCAAGAAAATTGGACAACTGGAACCTTTATGACCTTTGATATTTTTCCATTAACCAATGCCACAGTGCCAATTCTTTCCTTTTAAACCCTTTCCTTAGACTTCTGAAAGCCACATGCCTAATAAATATAGTCTTAATTTCCTATATATCGCTAATTACTCCATATCATTGTTTCTTCACATCTACATATTGCTACGTTGATTTCACTTTGCCTGAAACAAGTGACGGATATAGTATCATGGTTTATGTTTTCATATCACTGTTACACGGTACACAAGCATCCACTAGGTCAAGGGTAGGTAACCTTCAGCACCCCAGATGCTATGGACTACATCTCCCATTTACCAGAATTAGAGATGCAATTTTCTGATGCAATGATCAACATTACTTCTACTGATCAAGGAAAAAAAAAATCCCTGGGAGTAACACTGTTCATGTTCTGTATGTACCGTTTACTGTCCAATTGCACACTTGATCCATGATAACATAGGTGAAGAATTTGTTTTACCGGCAAATGATATAACCCTTTAAATGTTTACAGGAAAAGAGTTATGTTTTACTCGATACAGCATCTCTCTTTACAGATTTTGTGCGTCGACTTACTACTATTAAACGTAAACGTCTACAGTACTGCTGAGCTTCGTGGACGCAACAAATGTCTTTGGGAGATGTAGTTTAATTGTCAGTTTTTTTCTACTGTAGAAAGTTGATGAATAAAGTACAATTCACAGAAACTGTGCAACAATATCGTTCTTGGATCAAAAAAAGGAAACACTGCAAGCTGAGATAAAGGAATATATTAAGCTTTCAAAAAAATATATACAGGTTACTTTAAAACTAATTGCAAATTAGGCTACATTGTACCCAACGTGTGGGTGCAGATTAAATAAAAACATAGGTGTTCTATTCCTCTTCCTTTTGAAAAACGTAGATAAATAATAATGGAGCCAATATGCAAGTGGTTTTAAAAGAAAACATGCATTTGACATAATACAGGATAATAACTTTTTTTTTGCATGGTACTCAGATGAATTTATATTTTGTGTCAGAGGTTCTAATGTTTAGTGTAGACTTGTCTTAGATGATATGTCTATTTGAATGATTGTCCTCATTTGAGTCATGATAATAGTGATAAGCTCTAGATGATTTTTTTTCTTACCGTCAATTTTGACTTGATTATTTTTACATTCGGGGCAGTGAAGCAGATTGAATTCCTCGGCTTGGTACATTGAGTAATCAGTGCTGGCAATGACTATTCTGTTACCTGGCAACCAGCTGGTAACGTCATCCACTAATGTCACAATGATGCCCCTAGACACGGCCACTCGAAATCCATTACGTGGAACTCCTGTGGAATTAAACCGCTGAGATAACATATCAATATTTACATGATACACATATGATCTAATAGCTGCATTCTGTACTAATAAATGGATGAAGCTTTCTGCCAACAAATGTAATAACTCATCTGCTATATAATTAATTACTTTTTCAAAGAAAGCTGTAATAATAACAATCAGAATCAAGTACATATTTACCCACATTAAACATAACACATGCGTGCAATGGATAAAGCAGCTGTCAAATTATTAAATATTTGAAAAACATTTTACTGTTTCCCAAGAAATAAAAGTTCCTCCAGTTTACAATGCATTCGTGCAAATGCATTACAATATCCTTTACTGCATTGACAGGCAAATCCAACTGAAAAGGATCTATCACGAATATTATATCCGGCTCATCTTTTTTACCACCCTAACAGGTGCCAGACTGCTCACGGTCACTTAGGAAATAGTCTGTTGAGGTGTGAACACATCCAGTTCCAGCATTAAGTGATTTGGTATTACAAGACATTGAATGTAGAATTAAAGAGGAAGGTTGCTTTAATATTATGTTTACTATTTAAGAGATATTTAACAAATAACAAATAAATGTGTGTTTGCAAGGTTTGAAAATTTTTCCTGACAATCATTGATTTGATCTGTCCTTTGAAACTGGCCGCAGAGAAAACATATATAGAAGGAGAAATGATACAATATTTCTCTTTCTTCTCCTCATTTACATAGTGTGCCTTGGCTGTGCCGGGATTGAACTGTATTGTGATTTCCTAAATCTTTAATATAAATTGAAAAGAGAACAGAGCAGCATGTGAAAAATAAAGTTAACACAAGTTATAGGTGATTTGTCAGTCTATGGTGTAATTTTCACAGATGCCTCACTGATATAGTTGTTGTCTGACTCTGTCATGAACAAATTAACTAATAGCTTGGAAAACAATGTTTATTGGCAAGGTGTAAATGTCAATGCAAGCTCAATCTCGCTAGCTACAAAGGTGCACTGTATTGTTGTTTGGTTTAATGCTATAACAAACATATGCCAGGTATTCAAGGTGTTTTTTTTGTTTTTTTCCAATAATTTGTGATACGGATAGTGTTACAATAAAACATCCATCTGTTTGCCTCTAATGATGAACCAGGTAAGTTATTCACTATAGAGTTACTCCAATCACTATGACCACTTCAGTGCTTGGAAAAGGTCTTCGTGCTTGGAGTGTGATGTGTAGCATTACAGCAAAAGAGTAAAAGTAAAGTTATTGAAAGGGACACTGTAGGCACTATAGCCATTTCATTACATTGAATCTGGAGTTCTCTGGTGTTATCCCATCATTAAAGGGACACTCCAGGCACCCAGACCACTTCTGCCCATTGGAGTAGTCTGGGTGCCAACTCCCACTACTCTTAACCCTGCAAGTGTAATTATTGCAGTTTTTTATAAACTGCAATAATTACCTTGCAGGGTTAACTCCACCTCTAGTGGCTGTCTAATAGACAGCCACTAGAGGGCACTTCCTCCTTCATAGCACAGTGCTAGAGCGTCGCTGGACGTCCTCACGCTCATTGCCGCGCATGCGCGTTAGGTCTCCCCGGCCGGTGGGCGGGATCAGTCTCGCCCACCGGCCGACGAAATGCAGAGGACGTGCGGCGGTGGAGGAGGGAGAAGCAGTGACATGCGACATGTCGCTGCCTCTGGTAAATCACTGAAGGGGTTTTCACACCTTAAGCAACCAGGGATTGGGGGGTGGGAGGGAGAGGGGACCTGCAGTGCCATAAAAACGGATTGTTTTCCTGGCACTGGAGTTTCCCTTTAAGTTATTTTTAAGCCATTAAAAATAAGGTTTCCTGGCCACCCAAAGCCCAGCCCCTACTGGAGGTATGGCTAAAACAGAGATTACACCCAATTTATACAAGCAATGGGTGATGTGATAGAATGAAAGTGGCAGATAACACTGATAGCCAATCACAGTTATGTATTCCTGCTCAGGTTAACATGGGCTGCTGGAGACTCTTGTTTACCTTTAAACCAGTTTAATAGTGAATGGAAGTATGGTAGACTCCAGACACTACATTCATTTCAATGAGATAACGTAGTGACGGTGCCTACAGTGTCTGTTGCTGCCAGAGGTATAGCTCAACCTCTGGAAGCATCATTGGGGCATCATTAGAACAAGAATTCAAGGCTGGCGAATGTTAATTCAGTGCATATTCTATGCACAGGGGGTCATTCATTGGCTGAAAGCACCAATGAGGATCTCAGCCAATTAATTAAATTTTTGCCTCTTTTAGTCGACATATGTAAAGTCAGTTTGCAATCCCCCATAACTCACTGTTCAGCAAACTGACCCCTAGTCTGAAATAGCAATGTTGGCAAGATAACTTTGAAGAATAGTTCCAATGGTGTTATTTTGCTGTAAATTCCGCAGTTTGCTGGAAATTTGCAACAGTTCACTTTTCATCACCCCCTTCATGTATAAATTTAGCATTTTTGGTTTTTATTACAACTGTGATGGGAGATCACAAACAGAGTCACTTTAAGACATTGTTTTGTGTAGTGGTGTACTGTACCTTTAAGCCAGCCACTGTATGCGGTGACCATGAAATGCAGCCCTTTATAAGTCTGGAACTCTCTGCTCGCCACTGCCAGGCCAGTTGTCCCATTGCTTTCATACTGCTTTCGTTCCTCTGTTACTCTTAAAGGGCCTTCCCCAAGGACTCCAACCAAAGCCCATGGCTGCCTAGATTAGAACAGAAACTCTGTGTTACATAAGGTGGCAAGTATCACAGTACTGACATAATTATTTAAACAACCCATACTTGCACAGTTAAATAGCACTTACTACGCCAGTATATTGCTACGCACCGACTCCCAGGAGTCTAATTAATCCTAGCAGACCAATCAACTCATATATTTTTTGTTTGCAGATCCTTTCTGGAACGTACTTAATTTACGCACGGGTTAACTGCAACAAAAGCTTTGCAAGCGCAGCATGTCAAACCGACAAATTATTACGATCCCAGTGGAAAGATAAAGGAATTCTCAGCATTTTTCTTATTCAGTGAACCCGACAGATCGACTAATGTAAAGTAAATATTCAAATGAAAATACATTAGGGAGTAATTGTGTGATAAGAGAAAGCAAATTGCATGGAATGGGAGTTGGGACAGGCTCTCTACAGGTATTATATAGTCATGTCTGTATAGCGCAAACTGGTTCATTATGTGCTTGGGAGCTTTGTCACATTCCTGGCATTCCTTTGATAGTTCCACACTCTGAAATGAAGTACAGGTAATGGTACATGTTTCTGCCTATATCTGGCCCTGATATCTTATCAGAAGTCTAGGAACTGTCCAAGGTGGCTGTTTATAATTCCTGCTCACACATGCTCTGGCTGCTTGTACTTTTCTGCTAAGAAACTGCCTGATGACTGGAGACTGCATTGCACGAACTGTCTGCCTGAACATTCTAATCAACACGTCTATTGACTGTGCAGGGCTGAAAATATCCACAGGTTGTATCATATTCACATCAAGCATATTTAATCCTGAATCTGCTTTGAATTTAGGGAAATTTTGGAAGATATACATGATCATGACTTTCGCTATAGGTTCATAATTACCCTTAACTGCTTGGCTTTTTAATTCAGTGAGAGCCAGTAGCTGTTCAAAATTCATTCAAGAAGTAAAAGCCACAAGACTATTTAACGGTGAATCAAACTTGCCAATTGAAACTCAAACTCAGATGAATTGAAGATCTGTTTTCCCAGACTGATTATTCTTGCAATGCAAGCTGACGGTCAGCATATTGTTTGGTGAATAAGTATCTTACAAATGCCTTCTTTAAAATTTTCTTTACATTATATACAGTGAAAGAGCAGAGACATATTTTTAGAGAAGCAATATATTGCTATATGCACTACTGAAAAGTTTATTGAAAGAATTAATTCGACAGACAGAGGCAAAGCAATACAATAGGTTGTTGAGAGAGTGATAAGACAGTATAAAGTAATAACGGATGTCAAAGCCATACATAACTCTCTGATAACCGGAAGGATACATCTCTGGCACCCAATGGGTTAAATATGTGCACTAATGCTATACAGTTTAAACTACCTAACTGTGTCTGAACTGCACCTTCACTTATATCTGAGTGACTATTATGAGAGTTCTAGCTTAACAACAGCTAGAGAGCCAACAACTGGTTGGCCTCTGAAACAAAGAGGTGGTTACCTGTAACCCAGGTGGAATATATATCTGCTGTTCAGAGCTTCTCTTAGGTATCTTCTTGCATCTGGCGTTAGGCTCTTTGCTGCGGAGTCTCCAACAGCAGCAGCTATAATTTTTCCCCGACTTTGCTCTGACAGAAACTCCTGCAGCCGTTTCCCTTCATCCAGAAACATGTGAGTGTCAAAGCGGTCGGCAGACAGCACCTGGCCAGTCTCTGGGTCAATTATCCTGATGTTAATGCCCCTGCTTCCCCAGTGCTTCTCCCACTTATAGGATCCATAGGGCATCCCTCCTGGATGCAAAGTGGCATCTAAGAATGTCCAGGATAATGGCCTCCTTCCGTGGATTTCCAAAATCCCTTCATTGTCTACTCCTATGAACTTCTTCCCAAAATCCTCTATGTCATCCCCTTCTGTAGATTTCCCATAGAGTGAGATAGTAGCACTGGAGTTATACGGGCATTGCTCAGAGCCGATGTGAAGGGACCCACCATTTCTAATCAGGATATATTGTGTCCTCAGAATTATAGGCACTTGGTTATCTGCAAAAACTAGAGAGCCTGGAAGAAAAGCCCACATATATTTTCAAGGTCATTTAGTAAAAGATGTGAATTCTCAATTCATCATTTGCATTATTACAAGATTCTACAAATTATTAGTAAAGTATATTGCTCATACAATAACATACAGCTGGGACGCGCTATGACAGTGCGCAGCCGATGAGAGGTCTCGACTGCCATCACAAGCTACATTTTTGGCCTAATGAGTTGACCGAAGTGATTTTCAGGATGACCTGTTGGGGCAGTTTATTAATTAGTTGCGGAATCAGTCATTAAAATTCAATAAAGAGCAGAGAAAGAAAACGACATATCAGCTTGTCATTCTTATTTCCTCCATCAATCTCACATCTTTTCACAGCCATCAATCTATGCTGGCTCCTTTCATATGTCCCCTTCTGCCGCCCTGTCCATCAATCTTTCCTCACTGTCTTTTCTTCTACTTTCCATCTTATTGGAGGTGGAAGCCCCTCCTGATGTCCCCATTATCGCACATGTTTATAGAGAAAGCTTTCTCATGTGACCTATGCCATGCGCTGTCATTCTCAAGTTGTAAATTGCGGCAATCTATTAGAAGGATC
>OW240914.1:86250894-86369491 GCA_933207985.1 Pelobates cultripes | reverse complement strand
ACTATTGTGGGAGAACCAATTGCCATATTAGGCCTGGTGCTGCACTTGTTTTCTACATTAATAGGTTGAGAACTTTGGAATTAGGACATAAAGTGCTTTAAATCCCTGATTGTGAACATTTTGTATTGATTACTGTATGATGTCGGTCTGTAATAGATTACTACTTGTTCTTTCTCTTATTCTGTAACCTTGTGATAATGGCTAAATAAAATAAAAATAAAGATTGTCAAAAAACAAAAATAAGAACACTGTTAGTTTTGGGATAGCACTATTCCTTACAAAAATACTTGTTTGGGGAGTTCACAAGAACTGTGAATATAGTGGTGGTGGTGGTGTTCAAGGTGTTTTCATTCATTTTAGTTACAGGTGTTACTTATGTTTGAGCAAAAACATGTTGATTTCAAATGATGAGAGTATACCGAGAGATATCACAATGTTTTGGCAGCTCTAGTTCACTAGGTAAAAATAATATATATATTTGTGTGGTAGGATATATTACCTATATAATATAGAAGGAGAAATCTGTCCCAAGACAAAGATAACAACATAAATCTTTATTGGTAATTAGCTAAAAATAATAACAGCACACGTGTTAATAACTTAACCCCTTAAGGACCAAATTTCTGGAATAAAAGGGAATCATGACATGTCACACATGTCATGTGTCCTTAAGGGGTTAAATAAACCTAGGTCTAACTAATAATGGGGGCGGGCGGGGGGGGAGATAAACATGACAACGGACACAATCTGGGTAAAGAATAACTCGATGGTAAATATACCCAATCGAGTTTCTACAATGCTAAAGATACAAGTATAATAGAAAGTGGATACCAAATAAAAGGAAACTCTGTAGCTGAGCAGTTGCTACAAAATATATTAGCACTTAAATATTTCTCACGGTCAAAGTCTGGTGCACCACATGACGCTGTGATGTTTGACTGGTGGTGAATACTAGAGAAAGCTAATATATATATAAGGCTGTACTAAGCACAAGCTGAACGGTAGAATGGAAGATCAACTAACCGGTGATTTGGGTGCGTGGTGTAGATAAGGTATGGCACCAGTGTGATAATATGCCCCAAATGTAAATGCCACCGACTAAGTATCAAGTACGTGCATTGATGGACTAAGTTACCCAGTATTTAAAAGCCAGTGAATAATTATAGCGGCAGGATCACGGAAGTGAAGACGAAAGATACCACAGAGGTACTAGTATAATTCTGTAGTATAGACTGATTAACTGCCTAATAGTCTGGCTGTGGCAACAAGATAATCTACAATGAAAAAAGCTGTCTGTGCCTTCGAGGGCACCTATCTAGACACATAAGACTAACTAACTCGCTGCCTGACTGTCTGAACTGATAAGCTGTCAGCTGGATCAGCGACAGAGAAATAATCAAAAAACAGGTAAGACTGTCTGTGCCTTCGAGGGCACCTATCTGAGGACAAATGTAAGTCTGGCTGACTACCTCTAAGAAAGAACAAAAGTTCCGATAAGTGTCCCTTATTGTCTTGGGACAGATTTCTCCTTTCATCCACCCAAGGGTTACAACCTCATCTGTCCCTATTCTATTATATTTGGATTGTTATCTTGCTTCCTATTTATTAGATATGTTACCTTTAGTTTCACATTAAATTAAATTCATATTCTTTTTTTTTCCTTAGATTGCAGGATAACGAATATATAGGGAAACGTTGGCCAAATATGTCAACATTAGGAAACATATCAGCTTTGGCACACATACAGTGGTTCACTGACTTCTCCATCGTGTTAATTTTACTTACATTTCTCTCCATTTTGACCAGGGACACATTGTTCTGAGGTGTGATTTGCCAAGAATTTTTCAAGAAGAAACCGATTGCACTGGAGGCTCTGTCCACAGTGGGGAGGAATTTTTTAAAAGTGCATTTCATGAGCCGAACAGGTCCATCATATATTTGAAAGCCCCGAATCGGGAATGTTCTAAAAAGCAAAGAATAATGCTTAGTTTTTCTAAACAGCAAAACAAGTAATAGAGCTGTAATTATTATTATTATTATTTGTATTTATTATTACAATTACAATATTATGAAAGGGGGGGAAATTTACAATAAATGAGACAATTACACAGTGACACAGAAACAAAAGTTAGATGAGGGCCCTGCTCAAACGAGCTTACAGTCTACAGCAGGCATAGGCAACCTTCGGCACTCCAGATGTTTTGGACTACAGCTCCCATGATGCTTTGCCAGCATTATGGGTGTAAGAGCATTATGGGGGATGTAGTCCACAAGATCTGGAGTGCCAAAGGTTGCCTATCCCTGGTCTAGAGTAATAAGAAAGCATTCAAAAAGTAGTACACTCGTCACAGACACCAACGGATTTTGTAGGAAAACTTCATTAGTCTTCCTAGTGACTGCATCACTTTAACAACTTTGTTTCAAAATCACTTTTTATGTCAGACTCTCCACAGTCTCTATGTGAATCCTGCAACTTTTTTATTAAGTGTAATATTTATTATGGAAAACGCAATGACAATTCCCACCAAGGGTATTGTATAATCTTAATCTTGCATTTATCCACATATATTTCATCTTTTGTTAAACAAACATAAAAGAAAAGCAGTAGTAAAGATTTTAAAAACATAATATTAAGAAGAAGTATGTTTTGCTAGTTTAAAATCAGAGTAGTTGCAAAATCCCACAAAACTCTTAACACGTTTTTGCATCATACTATGCATGTTTATACTTGTTAATGTTTCATTGTTTAGTTCTACTACATCAAGCATGTCAAACTCAAAGTCTAGCAAGGGCCAAATAAACAAGGTTTTTGATTATGTGGGCTGCAAAAAAAATAATACTTACATTTTCATAGAAACTTGGGTTTATTTTGAAAAGTACAGTATAAAAAAAGTCCCAGCATCCCCTCTACTAAACCACAGCAGCTCCCTCTTCTAAATCCCAGTCCCCCCTCTACTAAATCCCAGTCCCCCCCATAAACTAAATTCCAGGACCCCCCCATAAACTAAATCCCAGCACCCCCTCTAGCCAACAAGCAGGCTCCACTCACATTGCCGCTGCCAGTATGCGACTCTGGAGTCCGACCTCTGGTATACCCCAAATGACGCCGTCTGCACCCTGTGCCAAAACGGATCCTCCCACTACTTCTTGAAAGCCTGTCAAGGTGGAGCACGTCGACGTAATGTTGGAATGTGACGTGGCATTGCGTGCCTCCGTGCACCTCCAGGTCCTCCACTGGCCAGCCGCGGCCATCGCAACACTGACCAACTCTCACACACACACACACTCACTGACACACACAAACTCACTGACAGACACACACACACACACACACAGACACACTTACTGACAGAAACACAAACACTCACTGACATACACACAGACAGACACTTACTGACACACACAGACAGACACACATACATACTCACTGACAAACACACACACTGACAGACTGACATACACACACACTCATTGACACACACAGAAAGACACACACACACTCACTGACACAGACAGACACAAACTCACTGACAAACACACACACACTCTGACAGACACACACTCACTGACATACAGACACACGCACACTCTGACAGACACACACTCACACATTTACACATTCTTGCATACACTTACAGTGGGGATCTTCTATCTGGTGCTCAGCCTTCCTGCTCCTCACTGCTCACTTGCGCGCATGCAGTGATGCCGGGTGCCGGAATATGACGTCATATTCTACATATCCCAGCATCACTACAGAGGGCGCGAGGGAGCAGTGAGGAGCAGGAACGCTGAGCTCCCTCGCTGCATCCACCTTTCTCTCCTCCCCGGCCGGGGGAAATGTTAGCAGAGTAGGCACCTGCAAGGTTGAGAAAGCAGGTGCCTACTCTGCTTGGAACACTAAGCATGTACTCGTGGCTCGCCAGGCCGCAAAGATGTCTATTGCGGGCCGCGAGTTTGACATGCTTGTACTAAATGGATGTACAAACTGCTTATAACATCCGCAGTACTTGGCATATCTGTAATCATATTGACGTATGCCACACGTGTCATTATGTATTAAGTTGACTGCAAATCGAGCTTGTATGTACACCTGAATATCTTTTTCTAAAAACCTTTAAAATAAAGAATTATAAAAAAATAAATCAGAGTAGTTGGTGTTAACTGAAGCAGGACTGAAGGTGGCACTGCTTAACACTTAGATAGCCTATAATGAGGCAACTCACAAACCCCAAGTTAGTGAGTTTTTTGGAAGAACGTTGCCTATAACTTTGTTTTTATAATGCAGAGTTTACAACTCAGGAGAAATATTTGATTACGTAATAACTTACGAACTTACTTATTCCGTGGCAGTGACCTTTGCTCCCCGGACCCTCCACGTCCCCAATAGCTGTTCTGTCCCCCATGTGAGCCCACGTTTTCACTCTCCCCCACAAAAATTGAATCTGTGATCTCCAGACTGGAGCCTTCATCAGTTGGGAATGTTCCATCACTGAAAACAACAAAAAGGTAAAAATCTCATGAAGCAACAATGAGAAAATGTCAGCCATTTTAAACTGTTGGGTATTTACAAGATGCGTTTTTCTTTTGGATATTGTGACAAACAATTCTATGTACGAAAGAAGCACCCTGAACCGTTCATCTAGCGTTACATTTCAGGGATCCTAAGCAGTGTAATCTTTTTTTTATTTATTTTTTACAGATTTTTCACAAATCAAGTTAAAATCATTTTGTTTAGAAATAAAATAATACACAGTAAGTGACAGGTTTACGTGTATGTGTAATAAATTATTTGTTTCCTGGAGACTGTATCATCAAATGAGGTGCTTAAAATGCCATATTAAAGTTAATTTCTTTCTAGAGAAATGAGCACTTTACTAGCAGGAATTAGACATTAATCTTGTCAGTTTTAAACATATATATTTTATAACATGGCTTCAATGACAAGTTTAGTGCATTAAAGTCTTTAGGATTTTCAAGAGCCTTATATTACAGACATTCTGCCTTCAGGAACTTTAACATAAAGCATGATTTAGGAACTGAAAATTCTAAGAGAACACTTAGAGTTCCTAAATGTAACCCCCGTGTCCTTACTAAAGTGATGACAGCTGGCTATAAGTCAATCTACAGCTTGCTAAAGACTTCAATGGAGTGATCAATGAGAACGGCCAGAAGATGGTAGAAGTAGTGATTACAGCTTAAGCCTATGGTAAAGTGTAATGCGCAGGGCACACATTTCTAGGAATTTAATAACGAGGTGTGAAGATTATTGGGATAGAGCCAGGTATTACACGGCTACAAAAATCTTGGCTACAGGTAAATAGTGTTGGGATCTCCATATATTTTGCAGTGATTCACGACTCGTAGCAAGTGTATGTTCAATCTCTTGCTATTTATGTGGCAGGAAAGAGGATTACACGTACCAGATGTGGTGAAATGACAGATCGTGGGGGTTGCAGGGAGTGAGATGTAAAGTGTAAGTGGTAATTTCCTTAAGAAAACACTAGGTGACAGAGTTAGGAATTAAACTGAAGCAAGGCTTAGAGCGACAAAGCAGCGCGTGTTAAATTATCTCCTAATGCAATTTCATACTAAAGCAGTTATTTTGTCTCAAATCTCACCATAAATAATAATCCTCTATATTGATCCTCTATATTGATAAAATACACAAACATGGGGATTTTCACACAATAATAACAAAGGTCATCGATGGTTAATCTTGGCACTGTATATAGTTCTGAACTATGTTTCCCATAACACTCAGAGAATCTAAAGTAAATGATGTTCAGAAACACCTGCTGTGTCTAGTTTAGCCATGAATAGGAAATGCTAGATAGAACAGGAGGTTGCCAAACAATGATTGTGATGTTAACATGACACTCCAGGCACCATAACAACTTCATTTCAATGATGTCATCATGCCCTGTGTGTTCTTTGACGGTGTGGCACTATGCTTTTTCCATGGTCCTTTTTAATAGCACATTTTAGTCAATGATTATAAAGACCATCCTACCTTGCTAATGTAAGGCCAATTCCATTGTCTGCAAATCTGGAAATACAGAAAAAGATGCAATATATGAATAATTTGTAAGAAACATTCATGACTTGTGAATGACAACTGTATAAAGTATATTTTTTGTGGCTGAGAGGTGCATCTAGGAGCCACTGGTTTGATGAAACCTTATTTTTTTTAAAATTATGAACTTCTACCATGTGGTTAATTTTGTTCATTAATCAAATTAAGCAACTGTGGCTAGGTCTGGAACTAAAGTGGTTAATTAAAAAAAAATAAAAAATATATATATATATATATATATATATATATATATTTATAATGTCGTTTTAACAGAGGTTGTTACAAAGTAGAATTAAAAAGTCTAAAAAGAGGACACAAGTTTATTATTTCAAGATTTCTGTGTTCTTAAAGATCAAACTTGAAATTGCATACATGGACTCAACAAATAAAATTATGATGAAATATTCGCCGTCTTTAATGTTACTGCTGATTTGCGTCAATCACACAGTATTTTTTAATATAATAAATAATGTGCTAGTTAGGCACACAGCCTGTTTATTCAAGGTCATAATGTGTTATTAAATTTGCACTGTGTTCCTCTACTTCATTTGTCTTTAAAAAAAAAAATTTTTAAATGTGCAGGTATGTGTATACACTTATTTTACTTAGACATGTTACCTCATTGCAATCTATATAATGTATACTGGCTTATCTCTGCTACCACCCAGCACAACAAAAATAAAGAATTACAAAAAAAATGAATAATATTGTTGCTAGGTAGTGAGTCACATAGCCAGGATCTGTACTTACCCACAGTAACGGAAAATTATGTCTCCTCCTCTGGCCCAGGCCCCGTGGTCATTGTTTTTGAAGGCTATTAGTCCATCAATGATAGCTGCAACTCGAGGCTTTGAGGGGTCAGAGTTTTCATGTGGACGAAACCTAAAATTTTAGAAAAAAATAATAATAATTATAAAAGTAGAATATCCTCCCACATGTGGAACGAGCACAAAAAAAAAAAAATAGTCATGAAAATAATGCAGACTAAGTGATCTCTAAACTATGCAAAGTTTCATTAGCCACACGCAATAGTAAATTGCATTTACAATATTGGATCAACGAGTCAGCATTCAAGTTCTGCAAAGAGTACGCAACAAGGAGAATGAGATGCCCGTTGCTTTTTTGTAGCCATGCATTTCTAATGATAAAGCTAGTATACAAATATGAAAATATATCAGTTAGATGATAAAAGATGTTTCAAACTATTGAGATTACAATATCTTGAAGAAATTAATTGAAAAGCAGGACATTACAGACAATTCAAACAATTCCTGATTAGACAAATCATACTATCTGTCTAGCTACCTATCTACATATTTACGTAAAACGTAAGGAGGCAAGCCTGATTTCACACAGCTCTAATAATAATGTAATGATTACATTTTGGCAGCCTTAAATTTATTTGAAGATTATGCAAAACAAACATTTTTGTATTATACCAATATTGACATACAAAATTAAGCCCTGCGCTTAAACTCCCACTAATCATGGGCAGCAGCAATGTCTATAGTACACATCAACACTAATACATACAATAAATACCAAAGAAAAAAAAGTTACTTGCACAATATACCAAATCCCTATGCATATTTAAATAAATAACTGGTTTTCAATATTCTTCCAATGACCATTAAAGTGTAAGCTCACCTGCCACTTCAAGGTAGATCCTTTAAGGTATGTCCTACAACACTAACAATTCACCTTGCTGCTTTTAGTTAAAAGGCAAAATTTCTGATTAAACAGAGAGGGGTATTTTTATAAACCCCTACGCACTGTAACATGGCTGTATAATACAAAATCAATACATTGGGCCCTGCTCTCGTTCTTTGATTATTATACCTTTATTGTTTAAGTATTTATTAAGTCTGGTACAATTGCAATCACAATTATGTATATAGCACCATCATACTCGGCAGCGCTGTATTGGAAGAGTAAGTGAAGAGGGCCATGCCCAAGTGAGCATACAATCTAAAAATGACAATCAGTACATTATCACTAATGTTTTATGCATGTTTCTTTCTTTTTGTGCATTGAAATAACCCTTTGATATCACTGGTACTCACCGTGCATTATCCACTGTCAAATACTCTCTTGGGTTCTCTGCACTGGCCATTGTTGTTTTGACTCCTTTTCCAATAAAAAAACCTGCCTTAAAAATGACATGAAATGTGATGTAAATGGTTACAGATTTACTGAAGAAATATGTAAAATGTTAACTTGCATTGAGATATAATGAATAGGTGGCAAGGCAGCAGGTGATACAAATTACAAATTTACCTTAAAATTAGAGTGCACCCGGTTGTTGTAAAACATGCCCAGGGGTGTGAACTCTGAATGGCCTTCAGGATATTGTCCCTCCGAGGGACCTGATGGAACCTTGTGGAATATGTACCAAATGCCAACATCCTGCAAAAAAGACAAGATAGATTATGAAAATCAGGATAGGAAGTAGGAAGACAAGGTATTGACTGATTTGCCTAAATCTAATAATGTATATAATATATCCTAAGTTCCGAATTATTTGCTTTGCCAAAAACCTTTTCCACATCTCTCCCCCAATGTGAATGGGTCCTATATTTTTGTTATGTATCTATCTATTTGAAAAGGGATTTTCTGGACATTTTCATTTTATTAAAAACAACTTGCAAATATAGTCTGGCCTGCAAAGAGCACCTTCTGTTATTACTTTCCGATATAGTCGGTTCCAGAGGAGTATCCAATGTACTAGAACTGAAAGATTGGGTTGAGCATTAACAACTCTAATAGGTTACTACAGACAATATTTGTTATATTGTAATTTGTAATATTGTAAAATCACATGATCTCATTAGGGGTACTTTAAAATAAATATTTACCTGGGCACCACCTGCAGAATTGCCAATTAGGTTGTTGTTTGGGTTTGCAATCCAAAATGTGCTCACAGCCCTATGGGCAACAAAAATAAAAATATAAAAATTGAATTTAAAAAATGTAAATGCATATATGACATGCTCTTATAAGTAACTTATTCTGCTGCATACACAAAAACAGCACAGATAATTTATGCGGATAAGATATGAGCATGTACCACACTCTTTCATTACTCACATGCAGTCAGTGCTGGGAACAGGGATGTAATTCCCATGCACATAGTCCCGGATTGCCAGACACATGGCTTCACTACGATCAGTAGGAAGTATGGTGCCAGCCTTTGTCAGCAGTCCGAGGTTGTGGTAAAATGTATTTCTTTGTTCCACTCCATCTTCAAGGAAGAAACAATGTCCCAGAGTGTCATAACCGATTGTATCCTTTACCTGGTAATCAAACAGTGGGAAAAATAAATGACTATACCATATCTTATGACCATTATGTGTATTTTGGATATAAGGAAAAAGCATATGTATTTGTACCACAAAATGTAATTATGATACCTTGTATACGTGTCTAGCAATGTGATTATAATATCCATCATTGTTAAAGATATCCTGTTATACGGTAACTTTAATTTACATGGTGCATAGAGTCCTGATCCCGGTCTTATAACTGCAGTAAGCTGAAAAACTATGTCTAACAGGGGATGTCGAAGGAGGAAATTTCCTTCCTCTTTTATGTCCAAAAGTCATCCACTTTGACCATGCAGAGTGTGCACACCTGTCTGCTCTGCTATACTCTGCCGTTCTGAAAGTGACCAGAGCATATGGCTCAGCGACACAGCCTCCACCAAGAATTTATCACTAGCTGGAAGGTTTTTGTTTGTGTGTATGGAAGTCCAGATCTGTCTATGTGTCTGAGAGTATGTATCTGTGTTTGCAGGCACATCTGAGAACACAGATCTGAAGCCCCCAGGGGAGAAGACAACTTGACCAGGTGCTCCAAGTAAGTTAACGTTGAGACTCCTGCTCTAACATGTCTATTGCATTACCTAAAGCATGACCATGTCCTTTAAATATTGGACATACCAGAAGTCCATGAGTCCCATGAACAGCAACACATCTGGAGAAGCAGTGATGTATGGCAAGATTGTCAATGTATGTCGGGGGGTTATATCCTCCTTCTTCATCCACAGCTCCCGTAATGTGAAAATGCACTGGGTAACTACCGAGCAGCTGCTGTCCCATGTGCTTTATCTCAATCCCCGACAAATGAACAGATCTGAAATGTCTTTGAATCTGAAAGAGAAAACAAACATAGCAGAAGGAACTTCAATGAAATGACAGTAAATCGATGTGAATGTAAACCCAGACGAATATTTTGCTCTAAGAGTTGCAAAAATTAATCTGCAAAATGCTGTTATCCACCAAATACTATCTTACAAAATTTTTCTGCCATGAATAATTTACAACAAAATAAGCATCTTTACAAACAGTATTGTGGATGCAACATGGCCAGTTTTATCTGGTATGGGTTGGAGTCTCAAAGTCTGTGGTGAGATAACTTTAGGGGATTCCAAGGAGTTCAAAATGTATCATGTTATCATGATAGATTTTCATATATCAACGTGAATAAATACATTTAATAAAAATGTTTAAAGTACTTGAAAGACATAAGACAGAATGACTTTGACCAGGTCCATTTTTTTCTGACCTTGATTTGACCTCCAAAGGTATCATAGTTGAAGAACTGGCAATGGTTGTGCCCATAACACGAATCTTCCATTTCCCCTCTGATAACTATATTTCTTGTGAGAAGCCCAACTTCTGCTCGCATGTCTATTCCATCAACAACTTCCCCAATGTGCATATACAGCGGGCTCCCTGGAGAACAGACGGGGGTTAGTGCTGAATTACAGGAATGCGAAATTATGAAAACATTATCAGGAACTAGTGGGTCCATATGGAAAATATTTAACTGCCTGCACTCCCCTTTATTTTTATCACATACATACGTCAGAAGGAGTCACTGGGACATTCTGCTCCATTAGGAGGGCCTAATGGAGGCATAAGGAGTGCCTATACATTTCTTAAACAATTTGAGCAAGAAAATTGGACAACTGGAACCTTTATGACCTTTGATATTTTTCCATTAACCAATGCCACAGTGCCAATTCTTTCCTTTTAAACCCTTTCCTTAGACTTCTGAAAGCCACATGCCTAATAAATATAGTCTTAATTTCCTATATATCGCTAATTACTCCATATCATTGTTTCTTCACATCTACATATTGCTACGTTGATTTCACTTTGCCTGAAACAAGTGACGGATATAGTATCATGGTTTATGTTTTCATATCACACTGTTACACGGTACACAAGCATCCACTAGGTCAAGGGTAGGTAACCTTCAGCACCCCAGATGCTATGGACTACATCTCCCATTTACCAGAATTAGAGATGCAATTTTCTGATGCAATGATCAACATTACTTCTACTGATCAAGGAAAAACAAAATCCCTGGGAGTAACACTGTTCATGTTCTGTATGTACCGTTTACTGTCCAATTGCACACTTGATCCATGATAACATAGGTGAAGAATTTGTTTTACTGGCAAGTGATATAACCCTTTAAATGTTTACAGGAAAAGAGTTATGTTTTACTCGATACAGCATCTCTCTTTACAGATTTTGTGCGTCGACCTACTACTATTAAACGTAAACGTCTACAGTACTGCTGAGCTTCGTGGACGCAACAAATGTCTTTGGGAGATGTAGTTTAATTGTCAGTTTTTTTCTACTGTAGAAAGTTGATGAATAAAGTACAATTCACAGAAACTGTGCAACAATATCGTTCTTGGATCAAAAAAAGGAAACACTGCAAGCTGAGATAAAGGAATATATTAAGCTTTCAAAAAAATATATACAGGTTACTTTAAAACTAATTGCAAATTAGGCTACATTGTACCCAACGTGTGGGTGCAGATTAAATAAAAACATAGGTGTTCTATTCCTCTTCCTTTTGAAAAACGTAGATAAATAATAATGGAGCCAATATGCAAGTGGTTTTAAAAGAAAACATGCATTTGACATAATACAGGATAATAACTTTTTTTTTGCATGGTACTCAGATGAATTTATATTTTGTGTCAGAGGTTCTAATGTTTAGTGTAGACTTGTCTTAGATGATATGTCTATTTGAATGATTGTCCTCATTTGAGTCATGATAATAGTGATAAGCTCTAGATGATTTTTTTTCTTACCGTCAATTTTGACTTGATTATTTTTACATTCGGGGCAGTGAAGCAGATTGAATTCCTCGGCTTGGTACATTGAGTAATCAGTGCTGGCAATGACTATTCTGTTACCTGGCAACCAGCTGGTAACGTCATCCACTAATGTCACAATGATGCCCCTAGACACGGCCACTCGAAATCCATTACGTGGAACTCCTGTGGAATTAAACCGCTGAGATAACATATCAATATTTACATGATACACATATGATCTAATAGCTGCATTCTGTACTAATAAATGGATGAAGCTTTCTGCCAACAAATGTAATAACTCATCTGCTATATAATTAATTACTTTTTCAAAGAAAGCTGTAATAATAACAATCAGAATCAAGTACATATTTACCCACATTAAACATAACACATGCGTGCAATGGATAAAGCAGCTGTCAAATTATTAAATATTTGAAAAACATTTTACTGTTTCCCAAGAAATAAAAGTTCCTCCAGTTTACAATGCATTCGTGCAAATGCATTACAATATCCTTTACTGCATTGACAGGCAAATCCAACTGAAAAGGATCTATCACGAATATTATATCCGGCTCATCTTTTTTACCACCCTAACAGGTGCCAGACTGCTCACGGTCACTTAGGAAATAGTCTGTTGAGGTGTGAACACATCCAGTTCCAGCATTAAGTGATTTGGTATTACAAGACATTGAATGTAGAATTAAAGAGGAAGGTTGCTTTAATATTATGTTTACTATTTAAGAGATATTTAACAAATAACAAATAAATGTGTGTTTGCAAGGTTTGAAAATTTTTCCTGACAATCATTGATTTGATCTGTCCTTTGAAACTGGCCGCAGAGAAAACATATATAGAAGGAGAAATGATACAATATTTCTCTTTCTTCTCCTCATTTACATAGTGTGCCTTGGCTGTGCCGGGATTGAACTGTATTGTGATTTCCTAAATCTTTAATATAAATTGAAAAGAGAACAGAGCAGCATGTGAAAAATAAAGTTAACACAAGTTATAGGTGATTTGTCAGTCTATGGTGTAATTTTCACAGATGCCTCACTGATATAGTTGTTGTCTGACTCTGTCATGAACAAATTAACTAATAGCTTGGAAAACAATGTTTATTGGCAAGGTGTAAATGTCAATGCAAGCTCAATCTCGCTAGCTACAAAGGTGCACTGTATTGTTGTTTGGTTTAATGCTATAACAAACATATGCCAGGTATTCAAGGTGTTTTTTTTGTTTTTTTCCAATAATTTGTGATACGGATAGTGTTACAATAAAACATCCATCTGTTTGCCTCTAATGATGAACCAGGTAAGTTATTCACTATAGAGTTACTCCAATCACTATGACCACTTCAGTGCTTGGAAAAGGTCTTCGTGCTTGGAGTGTGATGTGTAGCATTACAGCAAAAGAGTAAAAGTAAAGTTATTGAAAGGGACACTGTAGGCACTATAGCCATTTCATTACATTGAATCTGGAGTTCTCTGGTGTTATCCCATCATTAAAGGGACACTCCAGGCACCCAGACCACTTCTGCCCATTGGAGTAGTCTGGGTGCCAACTCCCACTACTCTTAACCCTGCAAGTGTAATTATTGCAGTTTTTTATAAACTGCAATAATTACCTTGCAGGGTTAACTCCACCTCTAGTGGCTGTCTAATAGACAGCCACTAGAGGGCACTTCCTCCTTCATAGCACAGTGCTAGAGCGTCGCTGGACGTCCTCACGCTCATTGCCGCGCATGCGCGTTAGGTCTCCCCGGCCGGTGGGCGGGATCAGTCTCGCCCACCGGCCGACGAAATGCAGAGGACGTGCGGCGGTGGAGGAGGGAGAAGCAGTGACATGCGACATGTCGCTGCCTCTGGTAAATCACTGAAGGGGTTTTCACACCTTAAGCAACCAGGGATTGGGGGGTGGGAGGGAGAGGGGACCTGCAGTGCCATAAAAACGGATTGTTTTCCTGGCACTGGAGTTTCCCTTTAAGTTATTTTTAAGCCATTAAAAATAAGGTTTCCTGGCCACCCAAAGCCCAGCCCCTACTGGAGGTATGGCTAAAACAGAGATTACACCCAATTTATACAAGCAATGGGTGATGTGATAGAATGAAAGTGGCAGATAACACTGATAGCCAATCACAGTTATGTATTCCTGCTCAGGTTAACATGGGCTGCTGGAGACTCTTGTTTACCTTTAAACCAGTTTAATAGTGAATGGAAGTATGGTAGACTCCAGACACTACATTCATTTCAATGAGATAATGTAGTGACGGTGCCTACAGTGTCTGTTGCTGCCAGAGGTATAGCTCAACCTCTGGAAGCATCATTGGGGCATCATTAGAACAAGAATTCAAGGCTGGCGAATGTTAATTCAGTGCATATTCTATGCACAGGGGGTCATTCATTGGCTGAAAGCACCAATGAGGATCTCAGCCAATTAATTAAATTTTTGCCTCTTTTAGTCGACATATGTAAAGTCAGTTTGCAATCCCCCATAACTCACTGTTCAGCAAACTGACCCCTAGTCTGAAATAGCAATGTTGGCAAGATAACTTTGAAGAATAGTTCCAATGGTGTTATTTTGCTGTAAATTCCGCAGTTTGCTGGAAATTTGCAACAGTTCACTTTTCATCACCCCCTTCATGTATAAATTTAGCATTTTTGGTTTTTATTACAACTGTGATGGGAGATCACAAACAGAGTCACTTTAAGACATTGTTTTGTGTAGTGGTGTACTGTACCTTTAAGCCAGCCACTGTATGCGGTGACCATGAAATGCAGCCCTTTATAAGTCTGGAACTCTCTGCTCGCCACTGCCAGGCCAGTTGTCCCATTGCTTTCATACTGCTTTCGTTCCTCTGTTACTCTTAAAGGGCCTTCCCCAAGGACTCCAACCAAAGCCCATGGCTGCCTAGATTAGAACAGAAACTCTGTGTTACATAAGGTGGCAAGTATCACAGTACTGACATAATTATTTAAACAACCCATACTTGCACAGTTAAATAGCACTTACTACGCCAGTATATTGCTACGCACCGACTCCCAGGAGTCTAATTAATCCTAGCAGACCAATCAACTCATATATTTTTTGTTTGCAGATCCTTTCTGGAACGTACTTAATTTACGCACGGGTTAACTGCAACAAAAGCTTTGCAAGCGCAGCATGTCAAACCGACAAATTATTACGATCCCAGTGGAAAGATAAAGGAATTCTCAGCATTTTTCTTATTCAGTGAACCCGACAGATCGACTAATGTAAAGTAAATATTCAAATGAAAATACATTAGGGAGTAATTGTGTGATAAGAGAAAGCAAATTGCATGGAATGGGAGTTGGGACAGGCTCTCTACAGGTATTATATAGTCATGTCTGTATAGCGCAAACTGGTTCATTATGTGCTTGGGAGCTTTGTCACATTCCTGGCATTCCTTTGATAGTTCCACACTCTGAAATGAAGTACAGGTAATGGTACATGTTTCTGCCTATATCTGGCCCTGATATCTTATCAGAAGTCTAGGAACTGTCCAAGGTGGCTGTTTATAATTCCTGCTCACACATGCTCTGGCTGCTTGTACTTTTCTGCTAAGAAACTGCCTGATGACTGGAGACTGCATTGCACGAACTGTCTGCCTGAACATTCTAATCAACACGTCTATTGACTGTGCAGGGCTGAAAATATCCACAGGTTGTATCATATTCACATCAAGCATATTTAATCCTGAATCTGCTTTGAATTTAGGGAAATTTTGGAAGATATACATGATCATGACTTTCGCTATAGGTTCATAATTACCCTTAACTGCTTGGCTTTTTAATTCAGTGAGAGCCAGTAGCTGTTCAAAATTCATTCAAGAAGTAAAAGCCACAAGACTATTTAACGGTGAATCAAACTTGCCAATTGAAACTCAAACTCAGATGAATTGAAGATCTGTTTTCCCAGACTGATTATTCTTGCAATGCAAGCTGACGGTCAGCATATTGTTTGGTGAATAAGTATCTTACAAATGCCTTCTTTAAAATTTTCTTTACATTATATACAGTGAAAGAGCAGAGACATATTTTTAGAGAAGCAATATATTGCTATATGCACTACTGAAAAGTTTATTGAAAGAATTAATTCGACAGACAGAGGCAAAGCAATACAATAGGTTGTTGAGAGAGTGATAAGACAGTATAAAGTAATAACGGATGTCAAAGCCATACATAACTCTCTGATAACCGGAAGGATACATCTCTGGCACCCAATGGGTTAAATATGTGCACTAATGCTATACAGTTTAAACTACCTAACTGTGTCTGAACTGCACCTTCACTTATATCTGAGTGACTATTATGAGAGTTCTAGCTTAACAACAGCTAGAGAGCCAACAACTGGTTGGCCTCTGAAACAAAGAGGTGGTTACCTGTAACCCAGGTGGAATATATATCTGCTGTTCAGAGCTTCTCTTAGGTATCTTCTTGCATCTGGCGTTAGGCTCTTTGCTGCGGAGTCTCCAACAGCAGCAGCTATAATTTTTCCCCGACTTTGCTCTGACAGAAACTCCTGCAGCCGTTTCCCTTCATCCAGAAACATGTGAGTGTCAAAGCGGTCGGCAGACAGCACCTGGCCAGTCTCTGGGTCAATTATCCTGATGTTAATGCCCCTGCTTCCCCAGTGCTTCTCCCACTTATAGGATCCATAGGGCATCCCTCCTGGATGCAAAGTGGCATCTAAGAATGTCCAGGATAATGGCCTCCTTCCGTGGATTTCCAAAATCCCTTCATTGTCTACTCCTATGAACTTCTTCCCAAAATCCTCTATGTCATCCCCTTCTGTAGATTTCCCATAGAGTGAGATAGTAGCACTGGAGTTATACGGGCATTGCTCAGAGCCGATGTGAAGGGACCCACCATTTCTAATCAGGATATATTGTGTCCTCAGAATTATAGGCACTTGGTTATCTGCAAAAACTAGAGAGCCTGGAAGAAAAGCCCACATATATTTTCAAGGTCATTTAGTAAAAGATGTGAATTCTCAATTCATCATTTGCATTATTACAAGATTCTACAAATTATTAGTAAAGTATGTGCTTCAGTGGCTTTTAACCCCTTAAGGACACATGACATGTGTGACATGTCATGATTCCCTTTTATTTCAGAAGTTTGGTCCTTAAGGGGTTAAAGGATCAAAGTACTGTGTCTTCGCTGATATCCCTGGAATGTCCCCATCCTATCTCCAACAGTCTGTGTTATTGGTTCTTTGTTGAGTCAGGCTGGTGAAGCTTTAGATTGTGATACAGAAAACCTGCCAAGAATTACTTTACATCTGGGAACTATGTTAACAAAGGCTTAAGCTGTGTTTATCAGGGAGAGCTGTCACACTAATACTAACTGTTACAAGCTCCACCAACAGTTTGGACGGTAGCTGAAATGTATTGCAAGGGAGCCAAGTCTTTAAATAATACAAAATGTCACAAGCCATGCACGGCCACACTTAGTTTGCAGCCCAACCACAACTTGTCTGGGGTTACATCTGACAGACAAAAAAACATAACAGTGGAGTTTATTAACAAACATGTGCTCTCTTCAAATTAATACAATAGTAAAAAAAAATTGTAGGAGTAAAACTATACCTCTGGATTGTCTAGTAATGAGTCAGACACACACAAAATAACCTCCTAGGTTCAAAAATCAGGCCACAACCCAGTCACCCCGGGATGCAGGCTTACCTCCATCCTGAATGAGCAGAGAATGGAAAGTGGCCGAGGATTCTAACCGCAAGGTAACACCATGTCCAATAACAGCTGACCTCCTCGCATCATGACCTGGATTCCAAGGGGTGAGATAAGGCCTCCTGTCTGGGCATCTATCTGCAGGGCACACTCTGTTTAATCATTACTAACGTGATAGGGTATTCTCAGGAGATATATACACACACACACTATAGCATTTGACTTGTTTACACACATTTAATGAATATATAGATTACAGGTCAGACAGAAGACAGACTTGAAAGGACATGCTGGAGTGGAGCAAGGCTTGCACAAAATATTTTCAGGATGACACAGACAGCTGTAACCAGGGGTTGCAGACAAGCTGAGGAGCAGTACAGAGAGAGATCAGCAGAGGAAAGCAGGATTTTGAAGGATAACCCACCTGTTGCCTTCTGTTATGCTCCTAGTATCTGTAGCTATTGTCCAGGGTAACATCAAGTTCACCCAGAATGCTAAGGTCCGAACGGAATAAAGCAGATTATGTGATTGACATGAACAAATAAACACAGTCATCGCTGGCCTTATATTGGCAGGACCGAGCCAAGTCAAACCTTAGAGCCATTTATATGTCTGGAAATCCTGCACCTGCTTACATTGGCAAGTGGCACATCCCCTGCACGGAGACATGGTACAAGGTATTTCAGGACAACAGATCATCCCTGATACATTGTATAACATCCTTTGGTTACAAATTGAATCAGTCTGCACCTGCCTTACACTTCTCCTGCACCGAGTCAAAATACAAATAAAAGCATACACCTTGATGGCTGCATTATACAAAAAAGAACATTAATAATAACAGATATATTCATTTGTACATGGATAACCATACATGAACACTGAAAACCAATCAGCCAATTATTTCCATCAGACCCCTGGTAATATAGTCAGACACCTGTAATCTGGATTGAGCCCAGTGGAACCAACATACAGTAGTGATGAAAGCTGTGCACAGACACCCAGAGGCAGCCTTGCATGACTGCACAGACACTAACACTGTATTATCCCCAGCACCGTGCGTCAATGTCTCAGAACACTTGACATTACTTGGATGTCTCTTCCCTTTGTTGGACAGTCTCACCTGTATAAAGTGACTCTCTCCCACCAGATCCAAAGAGCAGTACAGTGAAATCACAGCTGATTATGGACTGAGTCCCAGGACCCAATGCTGTGATAGAGAATTAGGATGGAGAGCCTTGTGGTGATCTTGCACCCTATGAGCTGATGGAGAATGGTCCCCAGTGCTGTATCAGGCTCTTCTGAAGATGGGCTCCCAACTCTTACTTATATATAGTCTGTCTCTCTGCTCTCCTCCCTCTGTCTCTCATGCTCCCTCCTTTCCCTTGTCTCCATCCCACCTCTTATTTTTTAATCTCCCCCTCCTTTTCATATTTTCTCCCCCTCCCTGTGCTTTCTTCTCCTTCTTTCTCTCCTGCCCCCCCTCCCCTCCTCTTCTCTCTTCTGTTTCTCCAGCCGGTATCCTCAGAACTCCGAGAGCTACTGCAGCCAATCCCGGGGCCCCGCCCAGCCCCTGACGTCAGCACATGTTGCACATACCAGGGGCTCAGGCTCCACTTTTACACTTTGCACGGCTAGGTAGATGTTATTAGCCGAGGGTGCTGTGTGTACCGGTAGTAAAGGAAGTCAGTGTGTTGGGCGATATAGAGTTAACTAAGGGAGATCAGTGTAGAACTAGAAGGTTTCAGCTGATTGAAAATACACATTTCTTAGAAAAGAAAATGCACACCTTTTGAAATCCAGCTGTTTGAGGACTAGGTGTCTCTGGCTTACTCAGTTTTATAAGTAGTCCACTAGAGCTGGAGTGCCCAAGGGCAAGTGATAGTTACTGATGATTAACTCGTTCAGGTGAACTGTTGGAATGTCACATATATCAGGATAGCAAGGGATTTGCTTGACCCTGGTCCTGAAGGGGTTAATACAGAGGTCATGTCAGCATAGGAGTTCAGCGTTCCATGGCAGTGTGAGGGTTAAACGCCAATGGAACGTTCCCCTAGAACGCCAGGTGATAGCGAACGTTCGGTGTTAACCTGCTGTGTGCCACTCTCGACCTTGAGCTGATCAAACACCTGGGGATCGTCGCTGCTCTTTAACCCATTGGGTACCAGATAGGCAGAGATATCTCATGAGCTAAATATAAATATGAAAAAACCGGCAGATCCATATTCACTGTAAAACTACGGCTCACGTGATGCTTGAAAGCTGACAAAGCATCATTGGAAATGCAGCTCAACAACAACTGGGGATCTTCCTTTTTTGGCCACCCATGGATTATGGGCTCATCAGACGTGTTGCCAAATACTTGAAGTTATCCTAAATATTTATTGTCATAGAAGTGTTCCCAGTCATATCGAGCTATTTCCCAGCTCATGTTCCCTACAGAGCCCAGACTGGCAATATCTCCCCCCTAGTAGTCTCAATGTTGTGTCATCAGCACGTGTCTGCTCTAATAAACACAAATGCAAGATTATTTGAACATTACAAAACATCCCAAGGATGGATCCTCACACAGCTTGTGGTTTGTGGCTAATGTAAGAAAAGAGGGCGGATTGGGGTCATGTCAACATTGTAAACGAACCTTTGCTGTAATGAAAGTTTCAAAGCTTATTTCCTGAGCATATTACATTGTTTTATTTCTTAAATGAAGCAATTGTCAAAAACCTCAGTTACCTAGAGGAAGAGAATGTCAGATCCTGTATCATTGAAATTATGTTTTTTATCTGTTCATTGGAAAACACCGACTGGTAAAGAGTTCAAA
Source organism: Pelobates cultripes (assembly GCA_933207985.1). Classification (NCBI taxonomy): domain Eukaryota; kingdom Metazoa; phylum Chordata; class Amphibia; order Anura; family Pelobatidae; genus Pelobates; species Pelobates cultripes. The sequence continues at coordinate 86,348,775 of OW240914.1, read as the reverse complement.
GCAGGGTTTAATAAAATGGTTTATTCACTAAATTGTTAATTTTGGTGGTTTTCCTTTACACACAGTTCTAAACAAGGTTATTTGTTAAAGTCTGAACTTTTTGGTATTTTATACACTAAACTGACATTGCTGTGGATTGAAACACCAATTGCAAAATTCATGATCAAATAGCCAAGCTTGAACTATTGGTTAGTTGGAAGGTTTTTTTGCCCTCATTTTCCAACTGGCTTTAAAGTTCGCTACAATACATTTTTAGTGAATTTCAAGCTTCATGGCAAATTGGAAAACATTTCCAAATAAGCTGGTATTTATTAACTAAACACCAACTACCACTGAATTTAACATATATTTTTTTAGAAAATGGGAAACTATAGCTCTGACTATAGTTAATTACCTACATTTTGCTATTTGCTTTTCAGTACATTACAATTCTTCCCAGTAAATAAACCCCAGCTATGTTTTAAATGTGGCTATGTGTTGCCTAAAATGTTAAATTCCCATTGAATTTATGACATTCCACATTTTAGTTTTTTTTTTTATAATTCTTTATTTTTGACATGCGACCATGTGCTTTAAACAGTTGAGTGAAAGTAGCATATCCAAAACATAGATTGCACGTTTTAAAATAAAGTAAATGGGGGTGTATAGGGTGTACATCCAACAAAAGAATGGACCTGTACTCTGCATATAAAATTATTTTTATTGAGAAACTCTTATCTTCAGCCATTATACACATACTACAGAAAGTATATCACTAGCATTATGATAAGTGAATAAACCGTCTTATACCAAAGGATGACCAAGTAAGATACTGCAACACTCACATTATAGATGGGGGTTTGCCTCATATAGCAGTAAGAAATTTCACTTTATCACTATTATTTTGGACCTAAGTAAGGGTGTCATGGTACCTGTCCCAAGGCTCTTGATTGGTGATAATTCCTTTATGTAGCAGGTTTTTAGCTTGACTATGAGAGAGTATAGAAAAAAACACATTCAGGCAAAGTTTAGAGAATGCTGCCATGTTAACAGCATCTGCTTTGCCCCTCACTTGTAGATTGCATCATCTCTTGGCATTGACTGGCACTGTATATAATAATATGTGCAGATTAATGTATCCTCATTTGCAATGCAAAAGCTGGAATGCAGAGAGGCAGATTTAGCCAGACCAATGTTTTGGATGTCCTGGGTGAGTTGGGATGAACTGAGAAGCTATTTGCAAAATTAAGGTCAAAAGAGTCCATCTGGAAAAATTATCCAACTCAGCTGAATTTGATAATTTTTCCACTTCAGCCGCTTTGACCTACATTTTTGAAGTAAAACTCACCAAAGCTCATCATTTAGCGAACAGATCTGCGGTTGTACTTGAAGAAATTGCTGAAACCATATGAATTGCCAGTGAGACAAGCTATATGTGATACACTGATACTTTTCAGATATATTGCTTGCCATTGATAGTCAAGGCCAAGTGCTCATGGTCACATTAGATGATTATTGAAAATAATGTTTTCCGTGTTTAAGAGGACCGTGGATGTTGCTTTAGACTGTGATACTCAGGGAGTCACAAGAAAGACTAGACACAATGGAAGTAATTGTCCACAAATCTTGGCGTTTGCCTGACTCTGGAGTACCCATTAGTTGGCAAAGGGGGCCCCTCTTTGGACCTGAGCTCCAGCTCTGAGTCAGCAGAGAGATCAATAAATCTCCCTGTTCAGCCCTTCACCCCCTCTTTTTACTGAGGGAGCTTTGTGGTCTGCACCAGTATTGAGTGCAGACCTCTTTAAGTACTCCCTTGTGAACCCCTGACACCTCTCAATGATTCAGAGAGCTTGGGCCTTCACTCTGACTCAGTGCCAGAACTGCGAGGTAGCTTTTTAAAGTGATCTGCAAACAATATTGATGCAGACCACAATGCTATCCCACCAGACCATCAGAAAGTGCCCTCCTTAGCTCTGCTGCACCACTAGGGATAACACCCTTCATCTGCACAAAGTAAGCAGGTGGGGGGCAAATGGAAAACACCTCCAACAGCATTCCCCCTCCCAACACTCAGACCCCACACAACACAGCCACCCGCACACACAGATCTCAACGACACAGCCTACTCCACACATATACAATACTCAGCCACGACACAGAACACTAAGAGATAGGAGCAAAGCGGTTAGGAAAGGTCCCCCATCTGACATCCTGCCAAGGGCTCAGTGCAATCATAATCCATACACAATGAATGCTACCAATTTCTCTCCATTTAAAATCTCTACATGTATGAACATAAAACCAGAGTCTGTTTCTGTTTCCTAAATTCCATTCATTACAAAAATCTATTTGAAATATAAGTGTAATTATACAGGAAAAAAAAGATAAAGTTGACATTTTGACATGCGTTGCTATCATTCTTTAGAAGTGCTCTGATTTGTTTAAAAGAAACATGCAGTTATGCAGTCTTTAAAATAAAAAAATAAACTATTATATATACATAATGTCTCCTCTGGTTCATCAAGATTTAACAACATTGGGATTGCCTCAGAAAACAAAATTACTTTTCTTTTTGTGTTTTCCGGTGGCACTGCCCAGATGTTCGGACTCCAGGTACCAAGTGTTAATTCTCATTGGCTAAACAATAATGAACTCTTCTACTGGGAAACAAAAAAACACATTTTTTGCCTGCTGTCTTATACAATCACAGAATATCCCCAAGCAAGTTTAAAACTGTGGAAAGAACCAGCAATGGAATTTCAAGTACAAGGCAAAATAGGCCCTAGCTGGAGAAACAGCTGGTTTGAGGAATGGTTCCAGTTTGGGCATTTAGTTCTCAAGGTAGATATAATCTTGTCATTTCATTATTATAATCAGTTTAGTGAATTATTCTGTGAGGCTTTTTACCATTAGCACGACAATGCTTAACAATCCATCAAACCTCTTCTTAACACCCAAACACTCTCAAACAGACCAACATTCAGGATGAAAACCATTAACTTTCATAGTAAATCGTCAGAAAGGAAGATCTACATTTATTGATGATGGTACTATATGGGTAATATTAATGTAACTCAACATATGTTCATTAAACGTCTTTTTTATGGTGACAGGATGAGCTAAATGTCTGGCAGGGTGAAGACTCCACTCACAAACCTACAAATAGCTTGCTTTCTGATATAATTTAGGACTGCCCATTTACCTTGGGCTTTTATTTTGAGTCCTGCTTTTGTGAACACCACAGAAAAATCCCCAACATGCAGTGCAGTGTGATCATTAATGTGTAAAATTTTAAAATGTCTGCATATCCAGTTATCTCTGTCAGCTACAAACATTGCAAAGTGACCTATGTTACTGTAAGATTTCTCGCAGGCATAGGCAACCTTCAGCACTCCAGGTTTTTTGGACTACACCTCCCATGATGCTTTGCCAGCATTCTGGGTGTAAGAGCATTATGGGGGATGTAATCCACAACATCTGGAGTGCCAACGGTTGCCTTAACCTGCGTCTAGCTCATACAATTCACAACACAGAATAAAAGAAGACTAATTTGTTCAAATGTGAGCACATCTCAACATTTAGCATTTGAAACAAGCATTTGTGTACATTAGACATATGTAGGTACAATTATGTGTATATACATTCTTTGTACATACACATACATCAATAGATGTAAATAAGAAAAGCTTCTGTAGCCTGGGAAATGGAAGCATGTTCTGAGCATCAATGAGATGAAGTGGTTATGGTGCCTACAGTGTATCTTTAATAATTTAACTTCCACTTCAGTACCATATGAATTCTACAAACTGCAGGGCAGCACGTTCCCACACGGCCCATTATTGATGAGGAAATAATTTGTGTAAAATGGCAAAAATATCGGTAGAATGATAATTTCCCAGAAACACCATGTCCAACAGCACACACAGCCATCCACACCCAGTCTGAGGAACAGAAACTGCTCCAAAATATCATGGTTTCTATATCTCATTAAAAGTCAACATTTTCGACTGATCCAGGACAATGACCAATGTGTTGCAAGACTTTCGTTTTTTTTTCAATTCCTCCATCCTCTAGGCTCAACCGAAAGTTCCAACCCACATTAATAGTAATACTCTGCAGCTCCTTGCAGGTTATCACAGCACTGTAAACCCATCCCAACTGTACAATCTTTGTTAATAGGATCCCAGGATGAGTGAAGACAGTTACCTCTATCACACGAGCAAAAGCAGAAATGCAAATTACAGGGAGCAAGGATATAAAGTTATCCACAAGGTGTTATTGGGTGGAAATACATCCCACTGGTTAAGTCCTTAAAATATTCCCATATCTTTGATAATACAGGGCTCCATCGCAGTTGCACCTCCTTTCACCTCTATAGATATAGTCCAGTAGAGAGATGGCCTGACCTCCAGCATTTAAGAACTATAGACCTAAAAACTATGAATTTATTGCACATTCTGTTTAATTTAGAATTTCATATGTCCTGCTGTGCTAATAGCCTTCTAGGGGCTCCTGTGTGTGATTAAAATTCAATTACCAGAGCAACAGATTAAAACTTTTAAAGTAAAGCCACTGTGCTGATAGAGCTGACTGAAAATGAAGCCATTTTTTCATTTAGGCTATGTATGTTTCAGCCGGGGGTGGTGCTGAATAAACAGAAACAAACGCAATTTAACGCCTAAATGGCAGAAACTTGAACATTGAGACTGCACAGGTATGATGTATACACCAAAACTGCTTCATTATGCTAAAATTGTTTTGGTGCATAGAGTATCCATTTATAGGGAATTTATAAGATTATTTTTGTTTTAGCACGAAAAGTATGACAATGATAGGAAGAAAATTGCATTATATATACAGTCACAAAATTATTCACGTAGAAATAAACTCGCTCTCGATATTTAATTTACATTTAAGTATATATGCATATTGTTTAAGTGAAAATAATGCTGAGTTTATTAGCAACTACTCACACTGTTAAACAGAGAATCTCTCCTGGCTGGTAGCACTCTAGGTAACCTTCCTACTGGATTTATTTCAATTTAAATGTGCTGTATCTTTTTAGGCAGAAGAATGCTCAGAAATAATTACTGAGCCACTTATTACGTATATTGTAACAAATCACTGAGGTCACTAGCTCATGGAAACTTCAGAGTACTATGCCAACATATTTTATTCACTCACAATTACACAGTCACAATAAACAACACAATCAATCTGCCATTTGGAAACCCCAAAAATGTTAAGTATAGAGTTGATAAATAAGGCTAGAGAGACCCCCCAACATTTGGGGTTTACTCTTGACCCCATTCATGAAGTACAGTAGAGCTAAAAGCTCTGGATGTTTGATTGCTGTGGTTGCAAAGTTTGTATAAAATGATTTTGTAATGATGTCTCTACATCTGATGAATACAATTTACTTTAACATAAAGCACACATAGGCCCGGCGTTAAAGTCTGAATAACTAATGTTAGGATGAGATTACCATCAAAAATGCTTTACTAAGGGCAAATAATAGGTTTCTAGAACTAATAGGTTTCTAGAACTGCCCCCTTAATGTAGCAACGATTTATATTTCCGTATGTATTATGAGAAATTGGGCCCATCACACAAACATCTGTGAATAAGAGCATGTTTTCTTTTGCAGTAACATTGTCTGTACTGTGCAAAGACAGAATGCAATTAAATATAAATTATAAACTAGGCCGCACATATGTATAATAGAATGAGAAGTTAGTCAGAGAGTGACACCTGTCTTTAGCTCTTCTGGAACATTTTAATTAACTTCATTTGCTTTTGATGTAACTAAAAAAATTATCAAAAACAAGGTAAAAGGCAAAAAGAAAATGCAATGCTAATTTTAATTGTTTTTCTCCCCCTGATCATTATCCATGGCAGTATGTCCTCTGTTCTAGCGCCAGTATTACTATATTGAGTTTAAATAAGCAATTACTGTTTTTGGTAAATAAAATAAAGAAAATAGACTTAAATTTGATGATAATTTCTCATTTCCTGGTTAATGCCTGACTGCACTGTCTGGTAAAACGGAAGCAGGAAAAATACGAATGAACACTATGAGGGACAGAGAACAAATGTAAAAATCATGTTTGTTTACATAAAACTGTCTCCGAAACTCTGTGATTAAAATGGCTTGTTGAGGCCATGGTGATATGCAGCTTCACCAAGCATGTTGAATGATGACCAGATTCCCACCTGATCCCTCGCAGAATGTTGAGTCAGACCGGGTTGGTCTGAAGTGCTGATACACCCGAGTTTAGGAAATATGGAAGAATATCTCACAGGAGACATACAATGAGGAGAACATCTTAGGAAAACATGTTCAAACCAGTTATAAAACAAAATTCATGGTAAAATATTCCTGACGAGAATAAACCTGGTTTACTGAAATCCTTCATGCTGGAAAAAGAGTCGTACATAGGCCATGATGACCAAAAATGACTAAATAAAATGGTTTTGAAGTATAATCCAGATAATGGCAGGTCACAGAGTGAAGAAAGAGATCTATCAGAATTGAAAAACCATTGTATGAAAAGATCTACAACCGAACACGCCTTTGTGGTTTATGAGATACATGTACTGTGAGATAGCAAAGAGCTGGAATTCATGTCCTAGACCTGCCTGCAAGACGTTTGGTTCTCAGGTCTGATTTGCTTCCAAAAACTGTATTACTGACGTCAAGTGTGAATCACATAGCTAAAAGCAAGAGTCTATTTATCCGTAAAATGGAAGGTTCCGTTTTCCATATTTTTTTTTTATTTACAAAAGTTTGTTTATTCACAGAGAAGGTTTACACCCTATCTGCATTTTTAAAGGACAATTTTATTCTTTTGAAAAGTATTGCCCAGCCCACTATTTTTTGTCAATAAGAAGCAATAAGTAGGGTCGCTCAGTTCATGCTGCGCTACAAGCTGTGATATATTACATGCACAGACTTCATTACGGTTTACCTAGAGACATTTCCTGCTATAAGAGGGCATTTCCTATGTCACAGCATGAGTCTATTTAGTTATGGATCAGTAAATAATTAGCTCCTTGAGAGTTTGATATTAAGCTATAATAAGACGTTGTGCTTTGTTCTAGACAGAAGTTGCCTAAAGAAAGCAGGGCAAAGTGTCCCTGTAGGATTAGTCCATTTCCTCTCTCGTACCCTCCCATTGCTGGAACTGATTCCCTAAAATCTTAGAAGCAGGGCCTTTATCAGGCTCTCATGGGCCCTGCCCAATCTCTGGACGGGCAGAGCAAACTTTCCTGTAGGTACAATGAATTATCCGCAGAACTGATTAGGCTCTGCTTGTCATTGCCACAATTCATTTATATAAACCAGACTGTGTTTTAACCTCTTCATCGCTGCATTCCAACTGTATCTCTAACTTCCTGCGTTTCTTTGGCTCGATGATAAGCTTTTTAAGCTTTGATAAATCAATCTCCTCAAACATATCCTTATAACAATGCAAAGGATTGAGGAATGTGTTAAAAGAGTGTAAAACAGAAGATAACTTTATAGCATGGGACAATTTTGAGCAATCGCTTTATCCATTTTTACCAGAGAGGGCAGCAATGTACCTCTTTAGTTAACAGACAGTGGTTATGACCCCCGTGAAAACTGTATGGAAATGTGGTTTTTGATAACCACCATCTTATTTTATTTGTGAAATCAGATTTTCACTTTTCATCCAATAACTGCTGAAGTAATTAATTCTATAATTTGATCAAATCTAAATGGCTTTTTTTCATAATATAACAGGACTCGTACATTTTTTCATGGTTGTTCCTTAAACAACAAATTGTAAGAAATAAAAGTACTAACGGCAAGATGTACATGACAAATACATTAGAGATTGTGGTTTATGTTTTGGTTTCTATTGCTTTTTGCGGGTGGTACGGGAGGGGGAAAGAGGAAAAAGCCCAAAGGAAAGACAATGACTACTTTATGTACTGCTTTTGCTTGGCCAATTTATTGCACTGATGGACAGTACACGTTACTCTCTATTTGTCTTATTGCATGCTTTGGCCTATTGTTCAATAAAACTAATTTAAATCTAAAAACTGACTATACCTGATTTGGATGATTTTTTAAAATCTACTATTTTAGCCTCAATTTTGACATAAACATTTAAAATTGCCATGATTTCCTTAGCGCTACAGTTCAGCAAAGAACCCTGTATGATTGCTATAAACATTTATAATTCAAATTTATCAGCTTTAATTCAATTATTTTGGCTTAAAATTTGCAATTCCCTTGGCAATTCTCTACAATCCCAAGCTTGGAAAAAAAAATAAGCCAAAGAGTCCAGCAATAGTGTCAAATGAATACAGCTTTTCTTGGATTCAATACAAGTCTTCACACAGGTAGTTACTGGCTGGCTGAGCATGATAAGTATTGTGGTTTATACACGGTACTGCTGCCTTCTATACCTGAAGCCACAGAAAGTGTGTCAAATATTTGAGGACAGATTTATAGTAAATGAAAAATAAAACAGAATATGAATCAATGTCAGAGAATATGATCCCTTATCGTGTGTGTGAAAGATAAATTGCACATTTATACAATGGAAATTGTTAAACTTGCCAAACCGCAATTCTAAGTAAATTACAGAGAAAGAGATTTAAAGAAAAAAAAAGAAAAATGGCCTACATCATTCAGAAAGCTGTCTGTTATCACTACATCACACAAGTAGACTCTGTTAACACTTTCAATACTGTTTGTTTTAAAATATCATGCCATTTAACACCTGTACAGATTGACACACACAGCCACACGCACATATATATAAACCGTAATATACATATTATTAGCCAGTCTGTGCAGGAGGTTGGCTTCCCTGGGAGCTATTAGGAACTGGCTGGGGCTGACAGGAGCTGGCTAGGGCTGATGGGAGAATTCTGCTTCTAGTCCAGATTTGTGCCATCCTTTCTCTCCCCCGCGCAGCTCTATGTGTGCACAATAAGGAAGTGATGTGTAACGCGTGGCAGCGGCAGGAGGTTATGCTCTGTCAAAGCACTGTCGTGATCAACCAGGCCTCTGATCAGAGATAACCTGGGCTCGCTGCACCCCTGGTAGTTCCAACCCTGTCTTCTCTGATCTATCAGAACAGTGTACTATTTTAAAGGGATACTCCATGCGTGTCTACATAGCTAATACTAGGCAAGCAGCTGAGAGCCCTCCCAGACCAGGAAGGCGTTCCACCATTCAGAAGTCTTTCATTCAGGGTAACGTGGTTTGCACTTTTCCTATAAACTCCTGTCCAGCAGAGGTTTATGAGATATGTATCTAAACCTTAGCAGCAGTTCCCCTTGTGATATAAGATGAATGGAACTGGCTGCTGAATGCCTCAGCTGCAGCTCACGCTCTCTTAGAAAGTCAAAGAGGGGAATCGCAACTTGCACAAAGCATGCACATGGTATAAAAATATTTGTATAGTCATATGAATTTATCCTTTGACGTCAGAGGGATAATGGGCAGACTTATTGCTCAAGTGATTTTTGCAAAGTTATGCAATTATAAACTACTGGGAAGACAGTGACAAAGGGAGCTTGTTGCACCGTAACATGTTAAATGAACATAGGTTGTTATGCAGGGTTATTTACAAAAGCAATAATTCATTAAGAATGTTTCCAATTCAGCTATTTTGACCTTAAATTTAAAATTAATTATTCCTGAAAGTTGTCCTTTTAATAAATAACTTTGATGGTGTTCGGAGTGTCCCTATGACGGAGCCTTCTCCTATCATGCTACCATCTGGTGCAGGCTCCAAAAAAAACTCCCCCCCACAAGGCATTATTAAACACCTACCCCCTCCCTCTTATGTTACTACCCTCCATGCAGCAGAGTACCTACTTCTAACCTCAGTGGCCATTCAACTTGACCGGATAGCCGTAATAACACCAGCGGTAGATATGTGTCATCAGTCTGGAATTCCAACTTGGCTAGAAATCATGCTAACTGGTACATTTTCAACAAATGTATCAACATACACCACTCCTACCCAAGGCCACACAGGAGAGTGCTAATTGTAGGAACTGTAGAGGATGTGATGGGCTATCGAAAAAATTGAAAGTTACGGGCAGCCCACTTCCAAGGAGTCAGAGAGACTTATTCCTGGTGACCTGTGTCATGGCAAGGGTGCATAATCCATTATTGCTCCATAGAATATTGTCCTTTAATGTAATTTGTGTAGTGCATAGATAATCTGCCTGCCTGGTAGAGATGGAATATTGTCAAGGTCAAAAGGGGTTCATTTGATTGTATGAAAGGTCAGATGACAGAAGGGGTAATGTAAATTGCATAGGAATGTGAAAAGGGTTTTGTCCTATTAATGGATCCTGTGACTACTCAAAGGCTCTGCAAGGTGTGAGATTGTAAACCGGAAAAGCCTGAATGTCTGGCTCAGCCATATGGCCTGTACTTCTTAATTGATGGGTCAATCTCTTTGATATGTTAATGACCATTAGCCTTGTTACAGTATCATATCCAAAAGGAAAACAAACATTAATATTTATTATTTTTGTTATATTTGGAATGTGACAGGCACCATCTTCTAAACAAGCCCAAATATGATTGGCATAACTTAACCATGGGGGAAGGAATTGTGATGTCCGCCATATTACGTTGCAAGTAAGGCATGAAACATATGTATAGAATGGGAAAATAATAACAAATTCATAGATTCAATTATTATTTTTGTGGCAGATACATAAGAGAAGATAGAACCAAATGTTTCCATTTGGATTGATGTTGGTCTGGAACACAAGGGTGTGGTCACTCATTATCTCTGTAGAAACGCCTTAACGCCACCTCTAGGTTATATATCCAATGATACTGAAATGTCTGTGTACTTGCTTGAGGCCAGAATCTAATTCTAAGTGAGTCACCAACCTTCCTACCAGAGACCCCCTGGGGCAGAAGCATTTACTTTGAAGAGCTGAGTAAGTGATTAGGACTTTCTGTTATTTTATCCCTTTTGTTTTTATCTGTTGTTGGTGTAAATAATTGGCTTGTCATCTATATTTTTGTATGCACTGTGATAATTTGTTGCTCATAATAAATATTCCTTTATTAAGTTCTGCCTTTGTCTGGTAAAGCATCACATTACCTGAAGAGACCAATTAGTATTTTTGCAGTTCCTTAAATGTTGTGCTAAGTTATATTTAGTGGGTTTTTATTATTAAGTTTACCATTTATGAATTGTCTTGGTGGTGGCAGCGTTAAAATAGTAATAGTTAGGGGGGCGGAGCCAAGCAGCACACTAAAACCGTAGCCATTACGAGCGGCTCCAGCCAAATGAGCGACAACACTCACCTTTCTATTGGGAAATACTCACCAAATCAGCTCAAACGCTGCAAATCTACACTCGGAAGACCTCACCGAGTTCGCAGACGCCCTTTTTGTTCCCGGCAACCACCAAAACCCGGTGCCAAGGATCTCGGGTCTACCATGCGGAAAGCCCTCGGCTGATACGAGACGGCAGCTTAGAATCAGCCCTCGATTTTTTCCAGCAAGAGCCTAATCGGTGAACCTTCCAACAATACAATGGGATACACGGCCTGAGGCCCAACTCACTCCACCTGAGGAAAGAATCCCAGATCTGGGGTCCCCGCTATCAGTGGACAGCGATGCTCCATCCACAAAGGGAGACATATACAACTTGTTCCTTCACATGCAGAAGCTGTTTACTACTGATATAACAGCAGTGAAAAAGTTGATACAAACACCTCAGAGGCCGACATAAACACCTTGAAACAAGGCATGGACAGCCTTGGGGACACTGTCCAACATCTCAGCTCCTCTTACTCTCACTTATCAAGTCGAATTGAACAATTAGAGGACAGAAGCAGGAAAAGAAACATTAAGATACGGGGAGTTGCTGACACGCTCCATCCTGAGGAACTTCCACATCTCATCAGGCGCCTGACCGCCTTTCTGTTACCTACAAGATCAGCCAAACAATTCTCCTTTGATGGAGTGTACAGCATTGCCAAGTCTCCCCAAGCTCCAGTTGCCTCGACCCGAGACATCATACTATGTTGTCAGTCATATGCCGATAAACAAAGAATTCTCACAGCCCTGAAGGGGAAAACTCCACTGCAATTCGAATAACACTCGCTCACCTTCTTCCAAGATCTCTGCAGAGCCACACTACTCTGTAGAAAATCAATGCAACCGATCACCAAAACCCTTCAGATGCAGGACTGGCATACAGTTGGCCTTATCCCAGAGCCATCACAGTCACTAAAGGCGGGAAACACTTCAAGGCCTCTGATCAGTCAGACTGCACAGCCTTCCTACAGGCACTGGGCCTGTCAGCACCACCCACCATGCAACCATCACCCAGTGGTGTATCCTGGTTTTGTGCTGCCCTAGGCAGGACAAAACTCAGGCGCCCCCCACCCCCCGCGCCACCCCACCCAACCCTCCCTCCTGCCCCACCTTCTAAATACACACACACACAGTCAGACACACACAAACACACAGTCAGACACACAAACACACAGTCAGACACACACACACACACAGTCAGACACACACACACACACACACAGTCAGACACAAACACACACACACACACACAGTCAGACACAAACACACACACAGTCAGACACATACACACACAGTCAGACACATACACACACACAGTCAGACACATACACAGACACAGTCAGACACAACACACACACAGTCACAAACACACACACACACAGTCAGACACAAACACACACACACAGTCACAAACACACAAACACAGTCAGACACAACACAAACACAGTCACAAACACACACACAGTCAGACACAAACACACAGTCACAAACACACACACACAGTCACAAACACACAGTCAGACACAAACACACACACAGTCAGACACATACACAGACACAAACACAGTCAGACACAAACACACACACAGTCAGACACAAACACACACACTCACACACAGTCAGACACAAACACACACACACACACACAGTCAGACAGAAACACACACACACACACAGTCAGACACATACACAATCACTCACATTAACTTTTTTTTTATTTAAACCCCCCCCCCCCAACCTCCTTACCTTTGGGAGTGCTGGGGGGGTCTCTCTCTGTGTGTGTGTGTCTGACCCTGGTGGTCCAGTGGCTGCCGGTCGGACTGGGCGGCGCTGGGCTGGGCGGGCGGCTGGCGAGGGAGCTCTTACTCTGAGCACTCTGCTCAGCTCCCTCGTGCGCCAGAGTGAGGCTGGGAGCCGGAAGATGACGTCATATTCCGGCTCCCAGCCTCACTCTGCGGCGCGTGAGGGAGCTGAGCAGACCGCTCAGAGGAAGAGCTCCCTCGCCAGCCGCCCGCCCGCCCGCTCGGTATGTCTGTTAGCCGCGAGGCTAACAAGGCATTTGCCCTGGGCATTTCGGGGAGACGTTTTTTGCCGCCCCCTGAAAAATGCCGCCCAAAGCAAATGCCTTGTTTGCCTCGCAGCTAATACGCCCCTGCCATCACCACCTACCTTGGATGTGAACAACATCACCCCGTTCATACCTGAGACAAGACGGGATACTGGTACTTGACTGTCATCATATACATTTATTCATTATGTTTTCTTTTTTTCATTTTGGGCCATTTTAGCCCACACAAAAAAACGGTTTTGATTGTATCTTACTACTTTACATTGAATTCGGCTTTTATGCATTTTCTTTTCTTTTACTATATCAGTTGTTATCAGTAGACACCTATCTGCTCCCCTTTGTGCCACATTGGTCCACTCTCTGCTGAGCGCACTTAATTACACTTGATGAGAGGTCGTAGCCTCCTTATCTATACTTTCCCAAACTCTGAAATATCTCCACCTTTCCTCCCCCCCAATCTTCCTCCCAACCTCCCCCCCCTCCCCCCCGTTGCCCCATAGGTTTGAGGACCCATAGATAGGTCAGGAAGATTATAAGAGCAGCGATCGCTCCTACTAATATGCCATCCTGACTCGATGATAGCCTAAGACTAGTTATTACTTGTAAAATAGGGTGTCTATAATTGACATGTTATAAACGTATATGTATATAATGTACGTTGAATATTATTATTATTATTATTGCCATTTATATAGCACCAACAGATTCCGTAGCGCTTTACAATATTATGAGAGGGGATTTAACTATAAATAGGACAATTACAAATAAACTTACAGGAACAATAGGTTGAAGAGGACCCTGCTCAATCGAGCTTACATTCTATAGGAGGTGGGGTGTAAAACACAGTAGGACAGGAATTTGCAATCAAATAAGGTGGGCTGCCCTTTAGGAGAGGGCAAGAGACAGGTATGTGAGGTAGGGGTTAGTCTTGGAGGCCATAAGCTTTCCTAAAGAGATGGGTTTTAAGGCACTTCTTAAAAGATGCAAGACTAGGGGAGAGTCTGATGGCGGGAGGCATTGTTGATTAGGTCTTGTTGATTTATGCCGCAGACCCGTGAAAATAAAGAATAAAAAAAAAAAAATAGTAATAGTTATATTATTATGTTTTAGTGTGGGTGGTGTTAAAGGGGATTTTGTCATTATTTCCGGTCTAGTGTAGACAATTAGTGAACTTTGACCCTTTCACCACCACAACTATGTCACGCACTCTCTTGAAGTAGGATGCGTTTGTGACAACCTGCACCTACCAACAGACTGGAACTCTGCATCGCATCGGAGGTCAGGCGCAGCCCACTAAAACTTTACAGGAGGATTACTTGGGCTGGATACCTCCGATGTGAGCGCTGTGTGGATATTTTTCTCATAAAAGCTAGCCCTGTCAGGGGATGTAGAATTTGTTGTATGTGCATGCTGGGAAATATATGTTTTAGAGGTTACAGCTATACAGCACCCTGTTGTCTGGAAGTTAATTAAAATAATATGCTAGATAACTGAGTTATCCCCCATATACAGAGGCGCCAGGGGCGGGACCTATTATTTGTTTTGATAACCTCCTGTGGGGAATGTCCTATAAATATGTGACCATATTCCCAATAAAGTATTTTTGTTTCACCAAGTCTCGACTGGTGTTTGGGGGAAAGGCTATAATCACTTTAATGAGTCTTTTCCAGCGATAGGGAACTTCACAGTTCCTATAAGAAATTGAAATTAGTTATTCGTCAGCAGTTAAGGTTAACCCTACTGCTAAAGGGATGTTCAGTGTGATAGTGTTTCTACTCAACTACATTAAAAAAGTATTGTCAGGGAAGGAAAACCACTGGAATCTAAGGATTACGCATGATTTCTACTGTCATCCTTAGCGGTTCCAGCGATTGCTCAACAATGATGACTCAGACGATATGTGTCTTTAAAAAAAAAAAAAAAAATTTGCAACTGCATGACTTGCTACAGATTTGTGCACAATGAGCAAATGGTGAATGTGCCATCAATCCATCAGTGTATAGATTTGACTGCATAATTATTACAGCTTCCAACAGGCTTCTTATTTCTTGACAGGAACAATGCTGACATCATGACATGCTAGGAGGGTAGGGCGTGTTGCTATCTTTGCACATTTTAAAGTACTTTGCAGCATCCTGTATAGAATGTTTAAACTGAACTATGAATAGAACCTCAGATAAATGATTTAACACAACTTGAGACTCAGGACTATTAGATAAAATAAATTTGACATTATTCCATGTGATTTCATTACATATTTATAACTGTGTGGCTTTTTACAAGAAAAATCATTAAAATCCAGTAAATCATTTTAAAGTTCTGACTTTGTAATTTGTTTTATTTTGCCTACTGTGGGAGTCTACTGACAAAATGTAATGTTTTACCTGCAAACTCAGCTAGCTAAAACTCTGAGGTGCTTGACTGACAATCACATTCAACCCACGTGTCCCTGGTTTGGAGGTGCCGTTCTGAATTTGAACTCCTGTCCCACCCTCTCAGGTTTGTTCCCTGGTGTCCCACATCTGGGAGCTGCAACCAATCTGCATATTGCAAGCATGTTAGTAGACACTCTCGTGGTACACAGATTAATCTCATGGAATCATGACCAAGCCCAAAACTCTTCCAATTAGTCTTCTACAGAGAAAAGGAAGAATTAAACAATATTTGTTTCTCCTCTTCATTTGCAAAGTTTGCCCTGATTTTGCCTTGTCTCTGAAATGGATTATGATGTCATTTGCTAAGCCTTTATTATAAGTTTCAAATGAAACAGAGAATTTTATGGGGCAAAAAATATGTTACCACAAGTTATGGGTCATTTTCAATATTTTATTCAATGATATAAATCCCAGTGAAGTGACAGCTCCCTTTCAAATACGTATATAATTTAATGTATAAATTAGTTTGTTATATTCCTGACAATGTCACACAAAAGGTAGGAAAAAGTGTTGATTTAGAAGGAAAATAACCTTAAAATTGGATCGTGTCCCACCCATACATCTAGAATGCAGCCAGGACCGAACTGGGAATTAAAAGCAGGTCTTTTTTTATTTATCCTTAAATCATATTGTGGGACATATAAGTACTTTATTTCTTTTATTTATTTATTTAATTGGACATATGCTCAAATTTTAGCACCAGGACAAGGGCTGGCAGAGTTGTTTACTAAAGCATAGAATTGTCATGAGTAAAACTACATTTCAAATTTAGGCTTAAAATAGCCAAACTGTAAGGATAGCGGACTTGAGAATCTTTCCAGTTTATCTGTTCTCACGTTAGTAAATACCTTTGTGGGAGACAGGCAGGCTTATTCCTTATACTCTGAATTTTTGTGGATGAATCTAAACTGTAAACTGTGTGCTAAAACAACCTGTAACTATAGAATACTTAGAATTTTTCAAATAAGCTGTTATGAACTGAAATATGCCATTCAACGTATTTTCTCTAATTCAATGTTTAGTGAATACCGTGTAGGCGAAGCACTTGGTACATTATATATATATAGTCGTCAATATATTGATAAACACAGATATGCATACCAGTCAAGCCATAAGACTTGCTTTTCCCACATGAATCACAAATTTGCGGTGATGTTACTACAGCAAAGGATTCTGGGTGGGCATATGCAAATTAGTTCAACAAAGAATCACATATATATCTCTAGAACAGCAAAACTTTTACCATCACTTTTACCTCACACATTATCTATCTAATTTTTGACAGCGATATGCATTATATTAAAGGGAACTGTCACTTCACTGTATTCTTTATATTATGTTTACTTATCGCTATATTTAGCTTGTGAAGTGTGAAAAGTAGAATTAGATGTAGAAGTCCCAATTTTCTTATCTTCCATCTTGGCTCCCTGTTATTTATTGTTATGAGCACTACCCTAGCACCTGGCTATCAGCAAAGATGAGAAATTAAACTGGTACTCCAAGCACCATAACCACTTCATATTTTGTCTGTATTTCATTGAGAAACTCTGTACACCCTGAGTTAAAGAACTTTTTTCTGCCGGAGATGTTAATGAGATTTCATGGCTTGCTAATGTTAGTTATGAGCATATTGGGCGTGTGCTGTCAGCACTCATAACACAGCCGCCCCCTCGTGCCACCCAAGTCTGTCCTTTAACCCAATCTGTGAGATGTACCACGTCCTTCCGGCGAGATGGAGAGAAGGAAAGGATTGAGCTGCAGGGAGAACTTGGCCTTGCTATGGGATTACAGGTTTAATCTTGATTTTTTTTTTCTTTTATTATAGGGGATGTGGGGGTTGCCAAGATGGGTCACTACAACTAAAAACAATGTTTTAAAAAAACACTGTTTTGGGTTGGAGTAGCCCAAACCTTACCTCCTAGTTTGTAATGTATGCCCTGACTTCACCTTGTACTGAATTATGATACAATTTGCTAAATCTTCAATATAAATTGAAACTAATATAAATTCAATGAGCACTCCATAGCTCATTGAGAAGTCTATGATGTACGCGGCTGGTCTGGAATGCTTCTTAATCAGGAGAAGCCCAGACAGACCGGGGGAAGAAGGGGTGGGCTTGCAGTAGCAGTATTGCAATACAAGATTTTACATTTCCCTAAAGAAATCAAGCAGAATGAATGGCATGCAGGTTTTCTTTGGGGGGTATATTTACTAAATTGTAAAAAAAAATATATGGTGTGTTTCTTTTAAAAGAAAATTGAGCGTCTCATGAAAAAAGGTTTCTCCCGGGTTATAGGCAATTTTCAATATTTTAAATCAATGGTGTAAATTCAAAAGAAACAACAGTTCCCCTGCAATGGAACACTATAGTGTGAGGAATACAAACCTGTATTCCTAATGCTTTAGTGTCCTTGTTCCTAGTTATATAGGTCCCCCCATGTGTGCCTTAAAAATAATTTAACACACATCAGAAAGGTGGCATGAAACCATTTCACACATGCACGGCGTGTTTGGCATGGACATGCACTGAAAGTTGCTGATGTGATGGCATATATTGCCACACAGACTAGCACATATATACCCAACATCATTTGTTGGTGCTGTAAAGCCAACATGCAATCACATGTATTCTGATTCTACCCTGGTCTCAAACACTACTGGCGCCAAGTTCAATCAATCATTGATACAAACGCAAATACCACCATAGATCTCAATCATAAATCTTTTCTTTTGGACATGTTCCCAGAGACAATTCAGGGACCAGCACAAAAAAGTTAACAGTGTACACACTGGTCGCCCCAAAACTATGCATAACATGTCACTGGAAACCCCCCACCCCCTAGTTTCCATGGTGCTGGACACCCCTATATCTAATAGAATGTATGAGGCAATAACCCACAGAGTGAATCTCAGAGCATGAGAAAGCCATGGGATGCTGTATATGCAGCATTGACTTCCACTGGTGCACAGTGAGACTAGTCCAACTGGCACATAATTATGATTATCTATGTATTTTTCCCTTTTGTTTCTATATGCATCATTTCCTTTTTCAATTGGACAAGTGCTCAGATAATTATGATCCTTAATTGTTTATTGATGCACATTGTTTGTGTGCTCTTATGATTTATTGAAAACGAATATAAAATTGAGACACAAAAAAAAATAATAAAAAAAATTGAACAAATCTTTTAATCCACCTTTTTCCAGCTCTGAGGCTCAGCTCTCCTACTCCTGTGACATCTTGGGCGAGGCATGGCCATTCACCACAATGGTCCAATCCAATGCTGCCATGCACATCCAAGCTTCCCCAAAAGAAATCAAAGCTTTCGCATTGGGGCTGTAATGTCACATGACCGAGATTTACCTGATTTTGCTGCGGAAGTGCTTCCAGTGTCTGTCAGTGTAACAGCCACTGGAGGTGTGTTTAACCCTGCAAAACATTTTACCTAAAATGTTTAAATTTGACAGGACCACTGCACCCAGGCCACTTCATTGAAATGAAGTGGCCTGGGTGACATTAGTTGCCCTTTAATATATATCGACCCTGACAAGTACAAATTCACTCCTGTGAGTGTAATGTGGACCTTACAGTAACTTTTAAAGCCTAGCTGGGCTTGGCCTGATGAATGTGGCTTCTTCGCCATTCTCACTGGGCATTCATGTGGCTGTCTCAAGCATGGGCATGACATTACATCACCGGGTATGGTGTTCTGCAGGAGACAGTGCACATAGAGAGGGGTGATTGGTTGGCCCTCGCTCCAACCAAGCCCTGTCTTTGCAGCTCCACCTGGCATTAAAGGTATCCTGTGTAATACATTTTTTATTACTGAAATGAAAGTTTCACCAGCCCCATAGAAGAGCAGCTCACCGGGAAAGCTCCCAGTTTGATGGTGGGCCAGTCTAGCTTTAAACGTAGCAACTGTTATGGGAGGCATTCTAAACATATATAAAAGTTGAGGTCATTTTATTTGAACAGTTCTGCACTAAAAAAATTTCAGGTAGCCGCCAGTTCCTCAATATTTGTGCACAACTTCTTCCATCATCACAGTCAAATATTGGTTGGGAAAGGGTACTGGGCGTTGCAGCCCACAGTAATGGAAAAGCTGAACATTTTATTTTTTTCCAACTCGAGGATAACAAACCACATTTTAGTTGAATAAAATATGTAACGAAGCACAAGAAGCATCATGCGGGCAAGCCATGCCAAAGACAGGGTGGAAAGAATAGAGTCAGGAAAACATGCCTTATGCATAGAAGGAACCTACCAATTGACTTCACGTTGGGATACTTCTGCTGCTTTCCAGTTTTAAGAAGTCTCTTCTTGAGCACAGATAGAGCTTTAGTTTGTTGAGACTCAACTAAAAATCCCAAATTGCCCAGGAACTTTAGAACTTTGTGAAGTATCAACGGCTTTACATTAACTTGCACGAGCTTCAGTGGACTAATTAGAGTCTCAGTGGGCTTTAAGTTCTGCTCGCAGTTGTCATAAGGGAAGATATTCCAAGCAAGACTGGGACCCAACGCACTAATTAAAACATGTTGAGATAACTTGAGAAGAACATCGCAGGACCAGGGGGTTTTGTTCCAGGAAATGGTCGTGTTGTAGTCTGGTAGAAAGTCAGGACGAAATTTTGTTAAACTATTATCTTCCAAAACATGGGAAAGAGTTTCTCTTGTAGACTGTATGACCTTATAGAACCCCTGAGGATGCAGGACTCCCAAAGAGGTGTTAACATCAAAATGTCTGTCTGAAAATACTAAAATATGGAAAACAGAAATAGTTGTTATAAATCATGGCAACTTGTTTTATTTTTATTAATTTTATATCAAAGGGATTGATCTCATGAACAACCCTTCACTATATCATAGTTGCAAAAATATTAGCACGATAACAAGGCAAGATACAAAGAATCACAATGACCTGTGAGCCTAATAAACTACCCCCCTGCCAAATTAGATAGGAAGTTAAAAGGCAAGATGTGAATTCATGGCTCGATAAAAATAAATTCCAAATGTTCTAATTTAAGGCCATGAAATGTTTAATTATGCTTCAAATTCAACTATTTTGGCCTTAAATTATTTTTTTTGAAAATCGGTTTTATTTTTCGTAGATTGGAAAGGTTAAACGAATCAATACAGACATAAAACGTGTCTCGGGCTCGCAGGCCCGTTTTGTGTTTAAAAGCATTTTGATCTGTTTCGGATGAAATATAACGCATTACATCATGGCCTTAAATTATCAGTGAATAAACCTGCAACTGTTATTGTCCACAATACAAAACGATAGCTGGGATCATTGTATGACACATACAATGTGATGCATTTGCTTGTTGCACTACTATGGCTGACTTCTACTGTTTAAACTCTCTATAGCTGAGACACTAATCACTGAGCTATCTCACCAGCATCAATCTTTGGAGAATCCAAGGTTTATTCACTAAACAGTAAATGGCGGTGAATTATAAAACTGAATTGCAAAATTACATTTAAAACAGCCAAGCTCTAACTATAATCGAATTGGTGAATTCTTCAAATTTACATTTTTTGGCTACATTTTGCAATATTTTTTTTACTGCAATTCAACAGTTAGTGATAATAGTGAATAAACCTCTCCGACTTTTCATTCTCAGAACTGTGCTAACACGGTTAAAGGGACTCTCCAGTGCCAGGAGTGTCCCTTTAATGCTTCATAGCATCTGAGTGCCCGGAGTGTCCCTTTAATGCTTCACAGCTGAGGGAGGAATATTTTAGTTGTCTGTTGATAATAAGAGGTTAAGGATAGATGGATATGTTGTCATATTAAAATTTGATAGTGATGCACACTAACTGATAATTGCATTGATAATTACTTACTATGCTCCAAGTGTGCAGCCATATCGGAAAATTATTAAATAAGATCTGAATTTAACCTAAAGTTGGAGTTCGAGTTTTACAAAAGTCAATTGAAATGATCATTGGAAGATTATTACATAATGTGCACCTTCGCTCTGAGCTACATCGTACATTGGCCTTCTAGTGCTCTGGGCCACAAATCACACTGTCAGCCCTCCCTATGTGCACTCTCTGTGTCTGCTCTACCATTTCTGCATTTCACGCTCTGTGTACCATAGTGTACACTACCTGCTCTTACAAAGTCAGTGTATGCATCTGGCAGTAACTAGTTGTATCTGGAGTAAATGTCTATGTGCGTGTGTGTGTTCACATGGCAATGCATATCTATGTGTAGATCAGTGGGTATATGTGTGTATATTGCAATGTATATCTATGTGTAGATCAGTGGGTATATGTGTGTACATGGCAATGTATATCTATGTGTAGATCAGTGGGTATATGTGTGTATATTGCAATGTATATCTATGAGTAGATCAGTGGGTATATGTGTGCATATGGCAATGTATATTTATGTGTAGATCAGTGGGTATATGTGTGTACATGGCAATGTATATCTATGTGTAGATCAGTGGGTATAGGTGTGTATATGGCAATGTATATCTATGTGTAGATCAGTGGGTATATGTGTGCATATAGCAATGTATATCTATGTGTAGATCAGTGGGTATATGTGTGTACATGGCAATGTATATCTATGTGTAGATCAGTGGGTATATGTGTGTATATGGCAATGTATATCTATGTGTAGATCAGTGGGTATATGTGTGTATATGGCAGTGTATATCTATGTGTAGATCAGTGGGTATATGTGTGTATATAGCAATGCATATCTATGTGTAGATCAGTGGGTATATGTGTGTACATGGCAGTGTATATCTGTGTAGATCACTGGGTATATGTGTGTATATGGCAATGTATATCTATGTGTAGATCACTGGGTATATGTGTGTACATGGCAATGTTTATCTATGTGTAGATCAGTGGGTATATGTGTGTACATGGCAATGTTTATCTATGTGTAGATCAGTGGGTATATGTGTGTATATGGCAATGTATATCTGTGTAGATCAGTGGGTATATGTGTGTATATGGCAATGTATATCTATGTGTAGATCAGTGGGTATATGTGTGTATATGGCAATGTATATCTATGTGTAGATCAGTGGGTATATGTGTATATATGGCAATGTATATCTATGTGTAGATCAGTGGGTATATGTGTATATATGGCAATGTATATCTATGTGTAGATCAGTGGGTATATGTGTGTACATGGCAATGTATATCTATGTGTAGATCAGTGGGTATATGTGTGTACATGGCAATGTATATCTATGTGTAGATCAGTGGGTATATGTCTGTACATGGCAATGTATATCTATGTGTAGATCAGTGGGTATATGTGTGTACATGGCAATGTTTATCTATGTGTAGATCAGTGGGTATATGTGTGTACATGGCAATGTTTATCTATGTGTAGATCAGTGGGTATATGTGTGTATATGGCAATGTATATCTGTGTAGATCAGTGGGTATATGTGTGTATATGGCAATGTATATCTATGTGTTGATCAGTGGGTATATGTGTGTAAATGGCAATGTATATCTATGTGTAGATCAGTGGGTATATGTGTGTACATGGCAATGTATATCTATGTGTAGATCAGTGGGTATATGTGTGTATATGGCAGTGTATATCTATGTGTAGATCAGTGGGTATATGTGTGTATATGGCCATGTATATCTATGTGTAGATCAGTGGGTATATGTGTGTACATGGCAGTGTATATCTATGTGTAGATCAGTGGGTATATGTGTGTATATGGCAATGTATATCTATGTGTAGATCAGTGGGTATATGTGTGTATATGGCAATGTATATCTATGTGTAGATCAGTGGGTATATGTGTGTACATGGCAATGTATATCTATGTGTAGATCAGTGGGTATATGTGTGTATATGGCAATGTATATCTATGTGTAGATCAGTGGGTATATGTGTAATGCATACATGTGCAGTGGGTATATGTGTGTATATCTGTATGTGTAGATCAGTATATCTATGTGTAGATCAGTATGTGTGTACATGGCAATGTATATCTATGTGTAGATCAGTGGGTATATGTGTGTACGTATATCTATGTGTAGATCAGTGGGTATATGTGTGTACATGTGTAATGTATATCAGTGTGTAGATCAGTGGGTATATGTGTGTACATGGCAATGTATATCTATGTGTAGATCAGTGGGTATATGTGTGTACATGGCAATGTATATCTATGTGTAGATCAGTGGGTATATGTGTGTATATGGCAATGTATATTTATGTGTAGATCAGTGGGTATATGTGTTTACAGTGGTACCTCGGTTTACAAACGCCTCTGTTAACATAGTTTTCGGTTTACAAATGAAAATCCATTGAAAATAAGGCCTCGGTTTACAAAAAAATTTCGCAATACGAATCAAGTTTTCCCAGGATGCATTGCACCTGGGAAGTTTATAGCAATGCCCCCTGCATGCTGGAGCCTGTGGGTAGCATGTGACATGGAGTGTGGAGGTGTTGGAGCGGCTTTTGCATCGAGTTTTGGAGCCATTCTGGAAATTGTTTGCAGTGGTTTTGGGACTTTTTTGGTGCATTTCTCAAGCGGTGGAAAGGTAGGGAGCTGAGCTTTGTCGTTTGCATGCCTTTTACTGTGTGTTCTGCATTGTGGGTTGGTTTCCCTGCCAGCTCATTTTGACTTTTTTGTGACCTCCAGAACGGATTAATTATTTTTCAGTGCATTCCTATGGGAAACCGTGTTTCGGTTTACACATTTTTCACAATAAGAAACGTCCCAGAGAACGCATAAAATTCATAAACTGAGGTACCACTGTATTCCTAACGGTATAGTGTTCCATTTGATAGTTGAATTGTTTGCAAATGCATACCTCCCAAGTGTTCCTATTTAAGAGGGGCAGTCCCTATTTTGAACCAAATCCCTTTGATCATCTTTTCTGTCCTAATGTACATATTTTCCGGGAGCTCCATATTGTTGGTGTGTCTGATTGGATACCATATCTCCACATCAATAATACAGCAATGTATCATGGGTGTTTAGAAACGTGCTTAGAAATCTACAGCTACATTGTTCTTGTTCTAAATTACAAATTTTGGTTGCCTAAATTGGTTATTAGTAAGTCACCTGAAATTTCTCACAATAGCCCTGACCCCAGTCGCACTTCCAATTACACCCCTTAAATTAAAGTGTCCCTCTTTGTCCATTTGAAATGTTGGAAGGTAGGCGCATAGTGCAATGCCAAATTTTTGTAGACGGTGCCCGTCCGCTCTGGTCTTCTTTGTCCTCTCCAGTCCTCAGCTTCACAGCAGAAGCCTCAGACTGGGTGTCAATGATAAGAGAGTGTGAGGCTTTCACACTAAAGCTGAGGACACGGTAGCTGTGTACACAACTTTGTGGTGAAACCATTCATAAATGGCTTAACCTCTTAAGGTAAGACAACGCCTAGTACTATCAGGCACCATAACAACTTCATTAAGATTAAGTTGTTATGGTTCCCGGCTTGTTTTTTTTATAATCTTCACTCCACTTATTTACTCCAGTTCCCTCCTCACTAACCCCTTTCTCTCAATCCCATTTTACCTTATCATGGCCTTTAATTTACTTGCTGCTCCCCACCAGCTTTCACTCTTTCCCAAGATCTCCATGTACTTGTGTACTTATCAACCTGACATCTATTTGGTCTAAGTCATGAATTTAAAGGTAAACTGTCACTACTGAGATTTTTGCACAACCCCATAGTTAAGCTCAATGTTTGCTACAGGTTGCGTCTTATTGTAAAAATCTCAGAAGAGGCATGCCTGGCAGTCTGGGACACAGCCAAGGCTTGCCACATAAATTAACCCTTGCTGTGCCACATGACACTAAGGAAGGAATGCCCGAGTGCACCAGAGTGTGCCTGGAGCATTGTGACTTGATGCTACTGCAGAGGTATGTTTTATCACTTACCTGTGCAGCAACATTCACCTCATTAAGTACCACAAGTGTATTAAATAAGATGGGGGAATGAGGTATAAAACTGATATTTCTGTTTTAAAATAAACCGTTATATCTTTTAAATACACCACTTCTTCTCAGCCTTTCTCTCTCGTTCTTTCCACTCACTGTTCATCCTTCCCAATTCTTTCTGTTCCATCCTATTTTCCCATTTTTATCTTCTTAACTCCATCTGCACTTTCCTCTCTCCCACACCAAGCAGGCTATGACCTGTCCCCTCTGGCGCACATAATTGCCACTTTCTTAGAGTCTGCTTTTCTCCCAACCCCCATGTCTTCGTATCTCTCCTTGACCTTCAATCTGCCAAATTTAATTTCCTATAACTTACGTTGGGGTTCCATTTACTAAACAATGAGCTATGGAACAACGAAAACTGATCCACCTACTGGTCTAGCTTGGCAAATATGCCCCAAATCTCATCACAGAGTTTCCAATTCACCAACCTCAAATAACTATTTAATATGTGATGGCAGGGCGGACAAAGCTGCTTAAAGAAATATGAAAACAAAAAAAACCTATCCTGGCATTTGTCTTTCTCTTACACATTACTGAATGCCAGGCTACAGGCATCGTCACATGACACACATACAACTCTATCAAAACTGCATGCAAAAAACAATTAAAATACGTCTAAAACATCACTGTTCTTTGCATATGTGGCCCACTTTAAACAGCTGTGAGCACATCTGCAGAGAAGCACTGAGCCTCTATCTCCACAACTGGACATGCAGACTGAAATGATACCTCAGCTTTGGTTGGGCAGGTTTTTTTTTAGTGTTTTTTAAACCCCCTGCTGTCAAGGTTATGAATACATAGAACTTAACAAAAGAAATTTTGTAAGGCCCTGAGCTGTTTGTGTTACACGCTGGTTGCCATTATCACCTCTCTTTGGCTTTATGTGGATAGGCTCCTTGTTGACTGAGATGCCTCCAGCCCTCCCCTTTTTCTAAAATGATTTCTACTGTATATCCAGATTATCCCTGGAGGGAATCACATTACGCACACTTGGGTTCTGTTATCTGATCCTGGAGCTACTATTCTTACAAGTTTAAACTAAAACCAGGCGTTCAACTTCCCATCTGCCACGGTTACCCCCCCAGAATCATTTTGTGCTTACTAACAATTAAGGTTTCGTGCGTCACATCCTTGCCAACTTGAGAGCAGCAAAATGAGCAGAACAGCATAGGAATAGCGGAGTGGTATATGCAGAAAGGCCCTCAGGTGATGCCCCCAGGTGTGACAGTGGTCCTCATCTTGCAGAGTGGGACATTCTGCGCCTTCATGGGGTGATGCCCTTGAACACCACTGAAAATGCATGCTGGCCGTGTCCACTGGCCAGACTCTGCTTGTATGCAGTTGAAGGCACTCTTTAGATGAATGTCCCAACATACAGCATCTCACTGCAAATGTCCCCAAGACGTCTGTATCTGTAAAACAGGTCATTCAAAAAGTCAGAACATGGTCTGCCAATAAACAGAAACAAAGAATACCTAATGAAAGGAGAAATGAATATACCCATGGGTCCTTCCTGCACTTACAGCTCCCTCTCATCATACCAGGCTGAGGATAATCTTGAAAAACTCAACAGGCTGCTAGACACTGACTACACAGAGCATGCTTTCTGTTTACATAGACAGCTGCTTGTCTGCTACAAGGACATGCAAGACAACTGCAGGCCCCTCTGGGAGCTGCAGTGTTAAATAGTTATTCCATAGTGTAAGCCTGGAGAAGCCCATTACAGATTTTAAATGGACAGTATATGACTCACAGTATAGCTCACCATATCAGATTCACCCCTTCCCCCACCCCCAGGTTCTTTATACTGTACATTGTGCCTATACAATTTAGAAACACAAATCCAAAATGTGTCTCTTACCAACTAACTTTGTCATGAATGGCAGCAGCTCCATCCCCAGCAGACAGCCCTGATACAGTGAGTGGAGGTGTTTATAGTGGGCTATCAGAGTGTAGTTATCCAGGTAGGACAGTCAGGGTTAACACAGTGACTGGAAGGGATAGCTTGCTGGGGAGCATAGAATGAACAGCATCTATCCTAACCCTGTGTCCCTGTGCACCCCCTGGACCTGCAGCTCCCTCTCACCTCTCACACCGGGCTCTCCCCCTGTCTGGGGCTGACTCAGGAGCTCTGGTCCCGGCTGCATCTCACACCGATTCAGAGTTGGCTTTGCTGGGGTCTTCCACAGTTGTCAAACCAGAGTTGCCGGCAAGCCCCCTCCCCTTTCTCCCCTGTCTCTCTCCTGAATTTAACTCTGCTCTCCCTGATCTCCACTTACATTGCAGAGACAGATGAGGCAGCTCTGCCCCCCTCCCCTCTCCTGCCCAAATCAGAGCCTGTACAGTACAAGTCATTAGCAGGCACCAGGAGCCCACAGAGGGACTGGCAGCCCCCTCTATAACAGACGGGCTGGAAAGACAAATAGAGGTGATACCTGGCCAACCAGGAGTGATTAGAATTTAGGAGCAATAATATCAAACCCCTTCTTGTCCATTTCTGATCTCAAATATGAATAACTCATTGAGTACCACATTGCTGTGGACAGCTACCCTGTGCCATGAATCACAGTGATAAACACAGCTTTATAACTAACACAGGCCCCCTCCTAGAATGGCAAGGCACATTATTTAAATGGACCATTAGTATTTAGGAATGCAGATTATGATTAGAAAAACATGCTTGCTTTTTACTATTAATTTTATATTCTAGGTTCCCAATCCTAGTATAGGGTTTCAGGTGTGCTCCGCTTGCTGTAGATCCATCCATTAAACTGTGAATTGCAAATGGTATGCCAAAATAGCCCTTAGTGGGGAAAAATGGTGACCAGGGGGATTCTTGCAGTTTCCGCTTGTCAATTGTCTTCAGAATAAACCTGTACATGTTTTAAATTAATACCTCACTTTTCATCGTTCCAAGAAATGTATTGCATTTAACTTCAGCAGAGCATATAAATACATAATATCTAATTATTTATATTTTCAATGGACACTTCAGTCCAAGCTCTCATTCTTCCTAATGTAAACTACCACAAAGCATGAGCAAGAACTTTAATACTATTCAACCATCATTAGAATGTGGAGGACACACGATCGAAGCAACTTTGATAGCAGCATAATTGTTGGTGTCAGACATGATGATTATAGCTTTTCAGAAATGGCCATTGCCAACTCTCTGAGATTTTGCACACACTAAAGTCTGTAGAGTTAAAGAGGAGCTGTCACATTTCAGTATTTCATAAAGATATAATACTGATTAAGACTGTGTTAGAATTTCACTGAAATTCACTGACATTGTAACGCAAGATACCATAAGACAAATGAGGGACTAATTTCGTTTATGGTAAAGCCTTAGGTTGACAAAAAGAGTTGCTCCTTTGTCAATTTTTGCCCAGTCACAGCAGGCATAAGAAATGGTGGCTATAGGATTCAGGCTTTGTGTATGATGGATCCTGTGATCTCACGGGACTCTCCACAGACCTCGCACAAGCACATGAGTAAAGCACTGACAACATGTCTCCTGGCAGCTGAAGCTAATGAAGCGCAGGGGACATGAGTGACAGCTTAGGGTAAATAAAATTCACCACCCCAGCACCCCAAGGCCACTGGACCCACAACAGATCTGTCCGTTTGACAGATCTACTTTATGATGAAACAAAACATTTTCATGGTGGAAATGTGTTAAAGGGACACTGCAAGTGCCATAACAACTTATCCTTCATGTCCCTGTCTCCAGTCACACAGTTGATTGTAACTAATATTGACAACCAGTCAGACGACAAATGGAAGCAATACTTCCTACTTGGTACAATTATTTATTTTTTTATGACTGCGGTACACCTTCTAGAAGCAACTCCGAGCCTGAGGCCACACATGCACGGTTAGAGCCTTTGGGAAACAAAATCTATCACAAGTCTATCAACTTATTCAGCAATTTCACTCATCTGATATGATAACTGTTGTTTGTTGCTCAATTATAGTTGTGTACGGGATTATGAAAGGGGGCGTACACTTAAAGTGAGGGTAGTTTTGATAAACACAAGTCGGTTGAGGTATGCCGAAACCGACTAGAGAGGTTAGGCCTATAAAAAGAGGGCCCACCCGGATATATCGATATAAAAAGAGGGTGTGGTGGGAGGGGAATTTCCGGAATCGACGAAGACAGGTAAGCAAGGGGTTTGCAGGGTTATATAGGCTTTAAATCCCTCCCACATCTTCAGGCATACGCCTTCTATATGCCATAAACCTGTGCTTGACAGAGCATTATGAGATAAGATCAGACCCCCAAAGACAGGATGTTAGGATTCTATTTGGCAAAGCTTCTTCCTGCCCTGGCCAGAGATCACTATTGTTGCTTTCCTGTGAGTTTGTAGTAGCTGCTGGAACTTTAACGCAGACCACCTTTTTATTTTATTTATTATTTCCTTTTTTTTTTTTACCCGTAAAAGTAATACCCGTAATGAATGTGAATCACTTCCACCACATAGTGTCTTTATAACGAGATATGTCAGAGTAAAGGATATATTCATTGAACCCGACAGAATTCACAAAATGCTTAAATAAACAGCAAATGCCTAAGCTGCAAGAGCTGGGGCGACCTTAGGCTTTCAGATACCTGTGCAAAACTCAACACTGAGACCCACACTATTTAATATGTGTAATAATGTAAATATAAACTGTTTAAAACCTCTCGAGTGTGACAACCAGGCCTTCTGCAACTCACGATAACAACCCCTTGATATCGAGTGAGTCCTGTGCATCCTCACAGACTGCATGATCCTAAGGCAACAAGAACACTCAAGGGTTCACTCTAGTCTGCTAGTTACATGAAGATTATGTGCTACAATGATCACCAAACCTGACAGAATGAAAACTGGATAATGTCTATTGGTCTGAATGGAAACTGGATAATGTCTATTGGTCTGAATGGAAACTGGATAATGTCTATTGGTCTGGCAAAGCTCAAATTCTACTGCAGCATAAAAGTGGTAGGAAGAGAATTTAGTGTAATCTCTATCAATCCATTCGTCCATCATGAATCCAGTTGTGAGTGATATGTTTGTGACTAGTACACATATTATATACTTAAAGGGACACTATAGGCCCAGTAACTGTTTCATCTTATTGAAGTGGATTTAATATCTGGAATCCGCTGGCGCTGCCTTTCCTTTCCTTTCAGCATAAACTGTTAAAGCTTAAGAGTCCACAGTAGCCCCATCTGCTCTGTTCTGCTTGGACTAACGAGGAAGCATTAGTCTAAACCGTAATGGGTGGCTGTGATTGGCTGAGAGTGTCATCTGGTATGAACTGGTATGGGTAGAAGAAAGAGTGTATATTTGCCTTGGTCACAGCTTCAATGAGATTGGACTGTCATTCAGTGTTAAACTGCTCGAAAAATAGTTTGGAGGGACAGCGGACTACAGGCACTATAACCAATTCGACGAGATAAGATTGTTGTAGTGCCTACAGTGTCCCTTTATTATGTTAACATTCAATATTATATTTAAAAAAATAATAATAATTAAAATATTACTTGCTTATTATGATGCTTTTCAGAGATACTGCCAACAACCTGATCATACATACCCATCACCATGCACTGAATGTCATGTAAAAAAATAACAATTCTGAATTAATTATGAATGGAATTATCTGACAATGTGGCCACCAGAACTTATCTGTGGCAAAATACATTTTCTAGATCCCTGTGTTTGTGTTGCACATCCACTATTGACTCTTTCAAGACCAATGACAAATTAGAACCAACAATGAATTTTCTTAGCCTGGTCATTAAAAGGTTAATATCCTACATTGTAAGGTTGTTCGAGGAGGGTCTTCATCAACTAATTGGTCCTGTCAAATTTTGTAATAGTTTCTCATTTGTTGCTAAATTCCCCCTTTATAACATTGTAAAGCGCTGCAGAATAAGTTGGTGCTTTATAAATGCCAATAATAATAATACAATAGAAACAAGTGGAAAGACATAAAGTGAGGAGGTAAAAAACAAACAAGTGGACACTTTACCTATACAAATTTATACCTCACTGTAGAATCTGACAAAAAGGACTCCTTCCAGTCCTCTCAAAACATGCATAAAATATAAGATCTGCAGTAGGAAGAAAAAATGATCATAGTGTACTATCTTAAGTGAATATTAATAGTGATGTTCAAAGTTACACTCACAGCAAAAAAGTTGATTGAAGGCACATCAATAATAAGGTTCACTAGCGATCTTCCCCACGTATAAGGGCAAATATAGGAGGAAGTCTGAGGAAGTCAGAGGAAGTCTGAACTGTCAGACGAAACGCGTCCCTGAGGAAGTCTGAACTGTCAGACGAAACGCAAAGGGTTGGGACTCTATGTAGGAGAGTATTGTGTTTTTATTTTCTGTTTCATTTGTGGTATTTAATAAATTTTTCAAGCAACAAGGATTCCTTGCTTATTTGCATTTGAATTTTCTGGCGGACTTCATCTGAACACCTGGTAACCTGTGATATGACATGCCTGTACACCTCTGCAATCTTGTAAGTGTTTTATCATCTAGTGCTTCACTAGGTTAACAACAGTCTGCACTTATCATTTTACTTTTTTCTCTCCTATATGCCCTTATACGTGGGGAAGATCGCTAGTCAACCTTATTATTGATGTGCCTTCAATCAACTTTTAACATCACTATTAGTATTCACTTAAGATAGTACACTATGATGTTTTTTTCTTCCTACTGTAGCTAATAATAATAATACTTCTATTGTCTATACTATTTCATTTACGATGGTTTCAAAGAAAATAGAAAATACAAAGACCGTGAGATACCACTTATAAAGAACTTTAAAAAAAAAAGCTTTTGCAGACTCCAACATTAATCACATTCAGTAATAAGAGGCTGTCGGATAGCCCCATAAAATAAATAGTAGAGATACCTATTCTCATCTATGATGGCCAACACACTGGTATGTCATGGGGTAACAGCACAGATAAATCGCCATAAATTCTAAAAGGTGGTGAAAAACACTTCTGTTTGGAGAACAGCTGCTGGACAAATGCAAGGCTCGTAGCTATATGACATTGCAGTAACCCACTTTAGCATGACAAAAATAAACACTCACCCTCTGCAATTTGGTATCCCCCAATTCCTCTATGTTTTTGTAAGTCCCGCAATATGGAGATTGTCGGCTGTGTGTAGGGGTCACCAGGATCATATGGGGAATAGTCCATTGTACCTTCTTGTAAAAATACAGCCTTGAACACCAAGGATTAGATAACGAGAAACAGCTGCTACAGATGGCACTGATTTATATTAGCAGGGCCATTAATATTCTATAACATCGGAGAATCAGAAGAAATCTGCAGGATAATGGAGAATCAATTAAACATTGTGAACCTAGTCCTCCATATGTAAAAGATTTGACGTTCCAGATGTTGTTGGGCTCTATAACGGATCCTGTGCCATGAGATATTTGCTGTGACATACGTGTTAGTTGTATAATATTCAAATAACAGTGTGTGTTGATACAAAATTTAAACTGCTCAATAGGATGCTCCAGGAAATATAAATGGGCCCAATAAACTGCTATGCCAAGACGTAACACGACTGACAGTAATCAGCCACAGAGTTCACAGGTGGGCTAGAGTTACTGACACGGCTATTTGCCTTTGCAGATATTGCATCATAGGCACCGAGACTAGATTTAAAAAAACTTTTTTACTGCTATCTCCTGTTCTTTTTACCCAGTTTAATCCTTTAGTAAAATATGACATCTGATGCTCAATTAAATACTCTTTGAAAATATAATCCTTACATCAGGGACGAAGTAAATCCTATGAATAATTCCATTTGTGTTGTATTTCATTTTCTCAAAGAATTATTATTTTTGTTTTTTTAAATGATTTATTTTCAGGATTCCCACCTCCCCTGTTACAACTGCAGTAACGATCAGGTCTACAAATCAAGTCAATGAATGGCAAAGCATATAAACAGTGATTACATTGTTAATCGATTTCGGAGAGACCTATAGGAGGCGTGCCAGTAATGTGACTTGCAGGTGTGTGTCTGCTTGGTGTGACGGCTGGGCATTCCCTCTCACAGATGCATGTTCGAAGTGCTGTTAAGGTGACCTACACATGAGCTCAATGCCTAGAGTACAGTTTGCACAGCACTTAAATGCACAATTTTGAACCGGCCATGTGCTTTCATTAATTCCCCAGATGCGGCACATCAGGACAGAACATGTCGAATATGGAATAAAAACTATTTTATTTTTTAATACATTTATTTCATAAT
Organism: Pelobates cultripes; assembly: GCA_933207985.1. Taxonomy (NCBI): domain Eukaryota; kingdom Metazoa; phylum Chordata; class Amphibia; order Anura; family Pelobatidae; genus Pelobates; species Pelobates cultripes. Next base: position 86,314,718 of record OW240914.1, on the reverse strand, counting down.
GCATTACAAATCTGGGTCAGCTTCAAGTCCCTGTAGGACTTAGATTGCACAAAATACTTTACATGCATAGCTTTTAATACCTACATTATGATAGATGAATTGCTAGCATAATGAACAGATAAATGTTTATTCAGTGTACAGGATTTAAGCTTATTTGTCCACAATGGACATGGTTCAATCAGAGAACGACATACAAGCATCCACATGCTAAAACTGAGTAACATGTATTGCACACATATCTAGATGCAATATTTAGGTAAGTATTAAAGAAACCTACACCTGGAGGCTACAGAAGGACTAGGAATAGATCCCAGGTAAGACGCCAAACTCTAAAATGGTTTGACACCTTACTTTACCTACTTTGGAAGTGTCGAATCACTGCTGGCTCCTTAATTACTACAGCACACTGTAGTGGTTATGGTGCTTGGAGTGTTCCTTTAATCAAGCTGTAGCTAATGGACAGAGCTGTTTAGTTCAACAGAGAACCACACTGAAATCATACAGGGGAACCTTATGCTAGTCTAAATTGCCAGTTTCATAAAGCCTTTATAGTTCACTTTTGGGAATCCTCGACTAACCATGTCAGATGCCTTTTCTGTATATATTGGCAGGACTAGGGGGATTTCCAAATTTGTTTGCTCCATATATTGAATGCTTCCGTGTCTTAGCATTTGTTCTCCATCCTGTGATTTATCAGGATGGCCTATTGCAGAAATAGGAAATCAGCTAAGATCCCAAAATATATGTTGATACTCCAATTAATCATTAAAGGACCACTTGCTGGGGTGCTTTCTGTGTATGGAGTATCCCTTCTTAATAGCAACTTATACAAGTGTATAACACAATGTAAAATCAACACTTTAATAATTATATTACGAAACACCTAGATTTCGGGCCTAGCTGAAATCCCATTACACTACCACAGGCTTTAAAACGTCGATTTGGCTGCAGCTTTCTTAGTCATTTGAAAACACAAATTTCCCCCATGCAGTTGTTTCAGGAAAAATGATTTAGACAAGCCAAAAGGGAAAGTGGGTCAATTAGTGTACCTGTACTGCTAAATATGGACAGAAAATAAATATGTATATATGCTGCAGAACACTGATAAGGGCAATTTCCTGCCATTTGGTTCAAAGTTCAAGTGAGAAGTAACCCAGAGAAAGGAAAAAAGGAGGTGCAGTAAAAAAACAATAAAAAAAATATATATATTTTTTTAAAATCTTAACACAGTTATCAACATTATTCAGTAAAGTGAGAATAAGGCCATAGTAGCCAAACTGGAAACATAGTAACATAGCTAAAAAGAGACTTGCATCCATCAAGTTCAGCCTTTCTCACATATGTTTTTGCTGTTGATCCAAAAGAAGGCAAAAAAACCCAGTTTGAAGCATTTCCAAACAAACTAGGAAAAAAATCCATCTTGACCCCAAAATAGAAGTCACATATCTCCTTAGATCAAGCAGCTATTACCCCACTAATTAGAAATGATATCCCTGTATGTTATGTTTTGCAAGTATTTATCCAATTTCAGTTTAAACATCTGTATAGACTCTGACAAAACCACCTCTTCAGGCAGAGAATTCCATATCCTTATTGCTCTTACTGTAAAAAAAACCTTTTCTTTCTCCTTTCTTCCAGCCTAAATGTGTGACCTCGTGTCCTATGTATAGCCCTGTTTATGAATGTATTTCCAGATAATGGTTTGTACTGGCCCCGAATATATTTGTATAATGTTATCATTTCCCCTCTCAGGTGCCGTTTTTCCAAACTAAAGAGATTTAAATTTTTTAACCTTTCTATGTAACTAAAATGCTCCATTCCTTTTATCAATTGTGTAGCTTGTCTCTGCACTTTTTCTAGTGCCATGATATCCTTCTTTCTAACAGGCGCCCAAAATTGCACAGCATATTCAAGATGTGGTCTTACCAGCGATTTATAAAGAGGCAAAATTATATTTTCATCCCGAGAATTTATGCCCCTATTTATATATGACAAAACCTTACTGGCTTTAGCAAATGCAGATTGACATATTGCATATTGCTGCCTAATTTGTTGTCTATAACAATTCCCAAACCCTTCTAGTATATGGTTATCCCTAATTCACTACCATTTAGGGTGTAAGTTGATTGTGCATTCTTGACCCTGAGGTAGATGAGTTAGATCCTTTTTTCCCAGTTCATCTAGTTAGACCATCCATTTAAAAATCACTTTACATTCTCACTTTAGTGAATAACCGTGTATGGCTGTCCCCCAACCACCAATCCTCTCTGCTTTATTTGGTGCAGCAGATGGAAAACCGATTTAGAAACAAAACTGTTGATCTATTGTCTGTGTCGTGATTTGTCTATATAACATTTTGGAGTTATAGAATTCATTAGAATTGCCAATTGCACAAATTGTAATTTGTTTGAAACCAAATGCACAAGACTAGTTAATAAACTCTGGGTCAATTGTCCCCATTGTATTTTATAAAGAATGTAGCTTATATCTAATATTAAATTAAAAGAGCATGGTCCGACCAGGGCAGGGAGCCTACGTTTGCATTCCTTTACAATTTTCCAGAGTACCTGATTTTACCAATATCACTTTAATGCATGAGTATGATAAATGGCTTTTGGAATAATATTTATATACTCTAGCTTCACGATAAAGAGACTGCCAAATAGAACTGATTTTTAACCAAAAATTCCAGACATGCTTTGAATATAGCCCTTAGTTCTTTTTACAGACAGCTTTGGCAAGTTCGCAGTCACAATGTGAAGTTTCATTAATAATAGTTACCTGAAGGATGTTGTAATTGTATGTGATGATATCAGGACCACACAATGTGCTAGTGGTATCTAAAAGCACATAGGCATACAATTTAAAAGGTCACTCGAAGCAGCATGACCACTTCCATGATCTGATGTGGTCATGGTGCCTGGAGTCCTAATGTGCAGCATTTCGCTCTGAAAACGCTGCACATACAGAGAATTCATTGCAAAGGTTCATGCACACCCGTGACATTCATTGGCTGAGAGCAGTCCGCTAACTCTCTGTCTAATAAATGACAAGTGGAACAGTTTTTGGCATCTGCAGAGACATGTGTCATCCAACAAGAACGGAGCCGCTAAGCCCGGCGCAAAGCCAGGTAAGAGAGGACAGAGGTTTGCTCTATTTCTGGGCCAGAGAAGAAAAAATAACATCACTGAAGCTATTGGTAAATTTGCTGCAAATAGATTAAGGGGGATCTATAGAGTTAGGAATGCAAGGCTGTATTAGTAACATTACAGTGCCCTCTGGTCTCTCCCTAGCGGCATACAGTCAAGGCTTTCCTGTGGGGATTTCATTGATGCTGGATGTCCTCATGCAGGACGTGAAGACGTCTAGCGTTATTTAGTTTCTTTAAAATTGCAATATTTTACATTGCACAACTAAGGGCAATAGGAAAATTGCACCCAGACTGCTTCAATGAGATGAAGATATTAGTGTTCCTGGAGGCTGGGGAGAGGACGACAGAGGGTGATTTAAATATTGGTTCTAATTAATCTAATTTAGGAGTATAAAAATGTAGTCTGAAAGGAGTCACCTTTATTCTTTGTATAATCAGACAGATGTTTGCACCTACAGTTACATACCAGTAACTAGGAATACTGCGAGAGTACTCTGTTTTTTCTACACTAAAATCGTGTGAGAGTCAAAGATTCATAAATGGAAAAGTTGCAAAAGTAATAAAAATAGTTGAAAAAGCAGTCACACCTGCAATTCCTAGCAGAAATCACGCAGACTATTCACCAACACTTGCTAAGTTGGAGGTGCCCGGTTGAAAGATAAAGAGGAGTGGATTTGTACAATTTTATTTTATTTTTTTCACACCTCACAAATATATTATTTGCTAAACATACATAACAGTACTAAAAATACAGAGTGACAATCCCTTTTTAATACTTGAACACAAAAGTACATGTTTAACTTCTATGATCTCCTACACAATGTTAATTGACACTTACATAAGAATACAACATTAAAAGATCACTAAAGATACCACGACCTCAGTGAAGTGGTCTTAGTACAGTGGCACTTTAGTTTTAACCCAGCCATGTAAAGTATTGTAGTTTGGTAGATACAGTGATGCATACATTGCAGGGTTAAGAGGAGCTTCTGACTATTAGCACATCATTGGAGGAGTGCAGCAATAGGCACGCATGTGCTTTTCCTCCCCCAACACACTGAAAAAATAATGAGCCTGTGTGAAGTGGCTGGAGGTGGATTGAGAGATTGCAGGGACTGGATCTCTGTGCTGAAAAAAGAAAAATGTGAATGATCTCCTCCCCCACTCCCCCCATTTAAAAAATAAAAATCGACTGGGGGAGCAACTTAAGTTAAAGGCAGATAACACTATAGCAAGGGTAGGCAACATTTGGCATTCCAGATATTGTGGACTACATCTCCCCTGGTGTTTTGCCAGCATTAAGGGAGTAGTAGATATGGTCCACAACACATTGAGTGTCCATGGTTGCCTACCTCTGCACTATAGTGTTAGGAATGCAGGTCTGTAATATCCTCTATACTTCAGTGGATTTATTAGAAATGGACACACATTCAATACATCAGAATCCAATAAACCAGGGCTTAACATTTCAAGTCCTACATCACTAGCAAGCATTAACAAAGCAAATAGGTTCAGGTTTATTTGACCTTTTATCAAGCCTGATAAAGGCTCGTACAGAGCTGAAAAGTTTTTTGTTTTTCCCTAATAAATCTACATTCAACCTGATGCGGGTGCCCAGTTGGAAGAGTTTAGTTATCTCTGAAAACCAAAACACAGCTTTCTGAATTTATATATGTGTGCTTCCCTGTTCTCCATTCTACTTTGTTTTAAAAGTTACTTGCCACTGGAAGACTGGAGGGTCCATAGCATACACACCAGGGTAAATTGTTCGCTCACCAATGGCTAGAGTTGCATAGAAATTTTCAGCCCTGCAGTAAACCACTGACTAAAATTACCAACACAAAAATATATACCCCAAAGGGATATATAGAAAAAGGGGTTATCCAATACACATAGAGGAATGTTAAAGGAAAATACAACCTGAAAGTCAGGATAGACATGAATACATTATGGAATCTTAAAAAAAAGACTGAATATGGTGAAGTATGTAATGTTGCCACCAAAGAATCCAGGAGGTAGAGAACTTGCAAGATCACTGGATAAAATGGGCCTGTCTCCCCTCAGGGGTGTATCAGGATGGCTGGTGTCTTCCAAAACTGCTCTTCAACGAATATAAAAAGAGGAACAAATAGAGCAATAGGTATATAAAAAAAAAATAAAAAAAAAATACAAGTTTAATTCAAGGTTGCACTTACACACAGAGAACTAGCAGGCTTATCTCCACTTGCAATGTGGATCAATGAGTTTTCCGATCCTTGGAGATAAAATGCTGTTCACTGGACAGCCATACAGAGCAAATACATAATACATAAAATAAATAAAAAGTCTAGCAAAATCCGCTTATCCAACGCGTTTCACCCCAATGGACTTTGTAATGGATCACCTGGCACCCCGACTGGCTACCTCCGTTGAAGGATGCTCCTAGCGTTTCCTGAGGACTCCAAGCACTGCAGCAGACACATCAACCACCGAACCGGAGAAGCATATGAATGCTCTCAAGCATATGAATGTTGTATACAGCCGAATAGGAAAAACCATGCGAATAGGTTTACACTCCTAGCAGTCAAACTGGAACAGCATACAATAAATCCTCCCCCAATAATGAGGCGACACTTCACTTTGAGGGTTAAGCAGGAACTGACTGGACTGGCACATACAGCCTCTTTTATTCCCAATCCACAAACTTAGTACTGCCCACAGGGTTTTACAGAACAACCAATAACATACAATACACTCAGACACTCCCACACAAAATCCTCCCCTCTGCCTGTGATACAATTACCTTACACAATGGGTAATCTAATTATCACAGACAGAGAAATACAGTTTCATAAAACACATCACAGGGACCCCAAAACATGTAATAACCCCATAAAAGTATATCCTTGGAACCGGGGGATCTGGGTGAACCACATATCCAAAATTCACCCAGATCTGTTCAGTACTTTGGAAGATACAGTTTAATGCATATTCCACATAACATATGCAGGCTAAATGAAAAACAATTACTGTATAATGTGTCCCCTGTTGTATAGTCCAAAACCAGTGCACGATGTCTCTGTGCACCAAATACCGGCGAGATGGCACCGTGTTGAAAAGTCCAAACAGTGTCTGTGAGTTAAAATGGCCACCATCCATTGTTCTCACCATGTGCCTCTGATACAGGAAATGGTGGCCACCCAGTAACTCTACAGTATGTCCCCAGGTGGTTCTTAAAGGGCCAGCAGCACAACACAAATCCATTATGCCCAAATCATGTCTATAAAGGGCAATAGATCCCAGGGGCCATAGTCACATGGCAGGAGGCTGGCAATCAGTCTTCTCCAATGCCCAGTGGCGAGGTCGGTTTCGCCATCTTCCTCTTGGATATATGTTTCTTCATGCTCTTCCTGGTTTAAATAGAGGTGCACTATAGATTTTCAGGTGATCTCAATCCATCGTGTGCTTTCCAACTGTGGACCACAATGTCGGAACCTAGCACCAAAATGGCCACATGTGTTCTTCTGTGGAACGCGAACTGGAACTTCCTGTTGACAACTAGATCAGTATAACAGTGCTTACACACAAAGCTAGTTTAGCACTGAATAAAATCCATAGCGAACAAATTATGCAAACAAAGTTCCTATATACAAAGAGGAACATATACTGATATATAGAAAGATTGAGTATGTTAGTACAGGGACAAAAAAAATATATATAATAGCATAGTAAACTGACATAAATAAGTAGATACATATGCAATGATAGAAGGAAAGTTATGATGGTGTTAATGTGAAGAAGATAAAGATATAGTGCAAAATCAATTATATTAATAACGAACTATAAATAAGGAGAATGAACTAAATAAAAAATTGGAAATGAACATAAAAACAAACATCATCTGTGTATTTGATAACCCCCTTTTTTAATATATCCCTTTGAGGTATATTTTTGTGTTGGTACACTTTTCAAAGGTGGTTTACACTAACTATAGTTCTACAGTGACCAAGATTGTCAAGAGAGAAGTCCCAGGTCCGACCACAGCGTACTAGATACTTGCAGGAGTTATGGTGAAAATGTGCCCCCTTACATCTCTGTGATGAGGCCTTTCTAAGTGCAGCTCTTCTGAAGAGCTCCTTTTGATGATTGTTGGGAACCAAGTTGTGAGTATTCAACAACAAATCTGTTAAGGGAATATCGCTGCACCAGCAAAGATCTCAGATGAATAACATGGTAGTGTTCCAAGTTAGAAAACCCTATGAATCCTTATTTTACTTGAAAGCGTTAAGGCATCAAAAAAATGATATAGCACCTTTAATCTAATAATGTAAGTAAGAACACGAGCTAAGAACTCACAAAATGATAAACCAATCTATGCATAGATCAAGAAGTCAGCAATCACATAGATTAAAAACCATATTTACCAAAATTTACCTTGCCTTCTTTACCAACACAAGCAGCAGGTATACAGTGTAGCAGCCATATTGTCAGTTTTAACAACTCTACGAAGACTGGAGTATAAAGTTAAGTCTAAACTTTTGCAAAACTTGCGTGTTTTTATAAAGTGCTTGTATTTTGTGAAAAGTGCACTTTTAGCTCATCACATGTCTCAGATATCATTATCTGTAAAGAGTGAACACTGTAATTTGCTTAAAGTATACCATCATGTATTTGACTCCTCTAGCATCCAAGTGCTTGAGGATTATAGGCTTTAGATACAGATAATGGCTCTTCTCATTAGTTAGTAATACCACAAATATGTGTGCGATTGTAATGACAGACAGACTGGACCTCTGAGCCAAGGGCTAAGTGAATTCCATTTATACGGTGTGTCAGGATGGGTGCGTGGCAAATCCAGTCAGTAGGCATAAAAAGGGTCTTTTTTTCCCCCCCATCCTCCTGTAACACTTTAAATGCCAGAACAGCAAAGAGGCTAGTGCTTTTTATTAATATTGCTGAATTGTACAATATGCTATTATTTCACAAGATTATATAAAATGCACACACAGGGTGATCACCTGGAATATTTTTCTAAAATTTTTTTATAAGGTCAAGTAAATTTTGCAAGATTCAGCAAAATGATGTATAGTTGTAAAGGAAGAGTAATCTCCAAATGGGATAGGTCTATTCCATTTGTTTACATAGTGATTACTCCACTTTTACAGCTTTGCGCCACTTTAGAGATCAGAACACTGATAAATCCCCCTATGGTTTCTCCAGTCAACTAGCTGATTAACCCGTAAGAATAGAACACAAGGCGAGAATTTTAACAGGTGGAAATATGTTGCTATTAAAATTAATTTGAGCGTCTTAAGATATTTTGGAATCAAGTACTAGTACAGATCACCATGAAATAAAACTCAGCCACTAATATATAATTCCCAAATCAATCCTCAATACTATTTTTTGTCAATATCCTCAAATTAACAGAAACATAGAATGTGACAGCAGATAAGAACCATTCGACCCATTTAGTTTGCCAAAGTTTCTAAATACTTTCATTAGCCCCTGGCCTTATGCCTATCCCACGCATGCTTAAACTCCTTCACGGTGTTAACCTCTACCACTTCAGCTGAAAGGCTATTCCATGCATCCACTACCATTTCAGTAAACTAATACTTCCTGACGGGCTAATTACAGAAAACCCTAACTCCTGATCTCTGGGTGTTCCTTAAAGGACCACTATAGGCACCCAGACCACTTCAGCTCAATTAAGTGGTCTGGGTGCCAGGTCCATCTTGGGTTAACCCTACAGCTGTAAACATAGCAGTTTCGGATAAACTATGTTTACATTAGGGTTAATCCAGCCGCTAGTGGCTGTCTCACTGACAGCCGCTAGAGGCGCTTCCCACTGCGATTTTCACAGTGAGAAGACGCTGCCGTCCATAGGAAAGCATTGAGAAATGCTTTCCTATGGACTGATTGAATGTGTGCGTGGCTCCTGCCGCGCATGCAGTGGATTATGTTGGGAGAGGAAAGTGTTTAGTGAAAGGTAAGTGATTAACCCCTTAACCCCTCTTGAGCCCGGCGGGAAGGGGACCCTATAGTGCCAGGAAAAAGAGTTTGTTTTCCTGGCACTATAGTGGTCCTTTAAGAACAGCAATTAAAAAAACAAAACAAACAATGATCTGAGGCAAGGGAAGGGGTTAGACAATCTCTAAGGCAGGAGTAAGCAACTTTTGCCAGTATTATGGTAGCTGTAGTCTACAACATCTGGAGTGCCAGAGGTTGACTACACCGGATCTAAGATTTACCAAGTGGTATTCAGAGCTATCTGGGAAAGAATAAAATTGCAACGCTGCTTAATTCCCCATGTTTAACATGCTATACCACTTAAATGTTTTGCTTATGTGAACCGAAAACCTTTAAGGACGTTTCAAATTGATGGATTGCTTTTCCTTGCTGGGAAAGCAATCAGCAGTGGCCTTAATTGCAAATGTCATTCATTTCTTTAAAAAAAATAAAAATTCCTGTTATATACAAAAATCTGCATAAACCCAATAGATTGTGCCTTCTTCTAAATTTGGGCTTTCCTGTGCTATGAAGTCTAGTACAATATCACAGGACTACTAGCGTTTAGTGTCACGTTCACATATCTCCACCCCCCACCACAAACAAAAAAAAAAAAAAATACATTAGTTGTACTATATTCAATATATGTGACCCAGTTGTCACAAATATGTTCCAAAGAATATAAACATGATACAGCCATCATTTCTGATAACAAAATCCAACCAATAGCAATGGATAGCTAAAGATTAAAAATATGAATAATCAAACTGTACATTAACCACATTTTGAAACCTGGAAGTTGCTTGATTGGGTTTTATTTGTTCTTATATTTGTGTGTTTAGAAAGATCCATAATGCAGTTGTAATTAATTATTTTGTATAAGACAAGTGTATGCTAAGAGAATTTTCTTGCGGTTTAGTGAAATATCCACAGCCCTTCACATTTCAGTGGTCCACATAACCTTCTTGATGCGTCTAAGATCTCCTTAAACGAACACTCCATGCACCAGAACTGGTACTGCCTGCTGTGATGGATAAGGTACCAGAAGTGACCTCCTTTCAAAGGGCTGAGAAAGCCTCATAGCATCAGCTAAGTGCTTTCAGACAATAAATGCAAACAAAATCTTTTGTTTAACAAAACAGACATCTGGCTTCTCTAGCTCAGACAAGACTGGAAGGAGGGCAAGTGCATGGCGGTACCCAGGTACGTGACAAACTGTGCTAAAATAGTTTCACATATTATGCTAAGACAATGCCAGGGACCTCCTGGTACCATATCGATTACAGCAAGCTCTACTGGTTGTGGTGCTCGGAGAGTTTGTTTAATGTGATCTTAAACAATCTCAAGCAATGAAAGAATGTCTACATTGGCTTCCAGATTCTGCTGCTCGAAAAGATTCAATGCGGCACAGGTGTCCAGTGGGACTCAGGTAAGTGTCAAACTATGATGAAAATGTTCGACAGATTATGCAGGGACAAAGGTAAGGCATTCCTTAAATCCAAACCACAAATCCAGGCTCTAGTGGTTATGGTGCTTGGAGTGTTCTTTAAAAAACAAAAAAAACAAAACTGCACAACCGAGGTTTCTGTTTGGTAGGTTCTACAGATGTATTGATTTTTTTTTTTGTTTTACATTAGAGTCTGCTGTATATAGTATAAAAATTTAAAAACACAAGAGACTTTTTCCTTTCCATGCATTCTTTATTCCAACACATTACTGTCCTCAAGCAACAAGAAATAAATCATAATATATTGTGTTCATTTTACAAAAAGAAAGTCCAGACTCGTCATATATTTCATGGCTGCAAACCTTTTTCTGCAACAGGGCAGTCAAGTAAGGGCTTCTAAAACCCATCTGACAGCAGAAAAGATTGCCTCTCCTGCCATAAGGTTAACGCACCGCGTTTATCTCTCTTCTGGTAGGACTGGGTCTACAGGCCCACCAATTAGTGTTACCTTTAAGAGTTTCATTTGTGCCTTTCCAGTGTTAAAGAAGGAAAAAAAAAAAAAAAGGCAAGACCTAAAATGATTAGTTTACAATTTTCTCCATAAATGTTTATATACCACTCTTGTCTTTGGAAACATTATAAAAAACCATTTGATAGCAAAAACAACGGAGGGATAAAAACCATAACAAAAGACTTAGTTGTTTAAAAAAACAGAGCAGTCATTTATCATGTACTGGACAAAAATAAACAGAAAAAAACAGAAAGGTTCTAGTGTTGAAATGACTTTAAAGAAATCTATTCGGAATGCATTATGGAATAATAATTTCAGGGGACATCGGGTGTGCAATGCTGGGGTTAGAGCATTTTCTAATACACTAACATTTATTTTAACAATACATTTTATTTATAATTAGATCCCATTAGAGGGAAATCAAAATATCTGCTGAATAGATTTTGAAAACATTGATCTGTAAATTGTTGATTCCATCCATTTCTGTTTTCAAAAATCACATTGACTATCTTGAAATAATTTATTGTGGATAAATATATTTATCATGAAACCCCCTAAGGGATAAAGATATTTCTAAAGACAGGATCCATCACAATACCACATCTAAACAGGTTACCAAACAAGCAAAACTCCTCAATTCATAAAATAAAAAGGAACGGAAAAAAAAGATCAGTCAGTGAGTGGTGAACAAAAGGATTATCTGCTGTGATCGTATGTCAGATCCAAAAGAGCATTTATAAAGCCAGCTGGTCCAGAGCTGTAGTGGTGAGACTGACTGGCAGTAGAAGATTCAATTACTTAAAAATTATGTTGTGTAAACAAGTTTCAGAATATAAACAGTGCTCCAGAAAAAAAACAAACTCAGAGGTTCCAGGATCTTGAAAAGGCTGGGATTAAATTACAGCAGCTGGTTGATCATTGACAAAAAATAAAAAAAAAAAAAAAAATTACAGGTGCAACTGGATCCTTGGCCAGAATAATCCAACCCACAGGAGGATATTTGTGGGCAGTGTTAGGAGATGCCCAGCACCTTAGTGGACATGTCTTCTCAGACTAGTCGCTTCTGCCATTCACAGTAACTGAGGTAAGACCATAGGAAGCTCTCAGGAATTGGGTAGCTCATGGGCTATGAACTGCTTTAGTCTCTCTAGATACTGCGCGTACAGCTCTATGTCATTGTGCCCTGCTCCTTCCACCCACAAAGGCTCCACGGCTCGTGGGCAGCGCTCATACATGGCCAAACCATGTGAAAAATCAATCACTTCGTCTTCTGTTCCATGAATAATCAGCACAGGAGATGTAACCTTGGAGATTTTGTCAATGCTGCAAAAAGAAGAAAAAAACAACGTTTTAAGAAAACATATATACACACACACTTAAATTATCAAATAGAAAATCTAGAATCATTTAAAAGTTTAAAAACCAGACAAAGCCATCATGGACACAAAGGACATATCACATATAATTACTTTTTATTTTAATTCATTTATTACTGCCTTAACATTGCCCACTTCTGTTTGTGTGTATGCGCGCATGTGTGTATCTATAGAAATAATTTATTTCATTTTTACATTTTTTACCATTTATTTTTATATACACAATAATTTATTCTGTTTACCTACTCCAAGAGCTTTAAAAATAAATAATGAAAATAAAAATTCCCACTTTGGGGCTATTTGCTTCAGAAATACCACCCTGGTGACATTGTACAGTGTCCATTTGGTCTTTTTTTCCTCCAAAAGGGACAAAATATAGACAGATTTATTTCGTGCACTCTTTTCGTCTAAGCAGACACAATGTTAAAATGTTAAATTTGTGTGTATAGTATAGTAAATAGGTGCAGTCACAAGGGCGAGAAAGATGAGAGAAACACAAAATTGCACGCAAGAGAAAGATGAAAAGCATTGTTTCAAATCTGCTACATCCCATAGGAAAGAATGACCCCCCCGTGCCACAAGAAAGGCAAACTCTTAGAGATGGCTTTATGATAAGGCCCTTGCAAATCATTCATAATATTAGTTTAATTTCAAATATTTAAATGATTTAAGTGCATGAAGAAAGAAAACAAGATTACTGCCATAGATAAACAGCATCAAACTTCACCATTAACATTCTTCTAAAATTAAAAACTGCTGCAATAGCCGAGTGCAATGTACCAAGATACAAATCGGATGATAAAGGTCTATAAAAACAAAACAAAAACAACAATTACTCAGACTTTTTGGCTTAGCTCTCCAACAGTAAATGGGTTAATAGTGGCAGCTTAAGAAGAGCATCCACTGTCTCCTACTCCCCCACAGGTGGGAATATGCCAGAGCTGTAAACATCTGTGGTGCCAATGTTGCCATCACCATGCTAGAGCATATACACAACAAGATCCAGTAATCTTTATATTTTGAGTTGTTTATTTAAAGAGGATATTCCTTCCACTGGTTTCTTAAACAAACCAGCCAAACAATATTTGCATTTTGTGAAAGTTGGAAGCTTTCCCTTGGCTATGTCTGCTTCCGAGTTCTGGGGAAGCCAATATTTAAACAGCACATTATGAGGACAGTGCGCCCACAGCTGCAGCATTTGCACCTACCAAACTCTGGACACATTGTCCAGTTTCAATTCATTACTATTTAGCTTCTGTGTCACATGACATGAATCTCAACATTGTGCAGTTGATTTCAGCTACAAAATGTATCTGTATAAGGTTAGAACACAGACAGGAGGTAAGGTGGGTGTTTTCCACCTTCTGCTGGATTAAACATTGCAATGTGAAAAGCTTATATGGTTAGCCCAAGCACCATGACCACTTCAGTGTTTCGGAAGAGGTCATGCTGCAAGGTTCCTGAATGTGCAATGTTTCAGGGTGTTTGTTTTCATTAGCCAGGCTAAACGGGTGTTCCAGGCTGCCTCATGTTAATTTTGTACGTATTCACTCTCAGCCAGTGAATGAATGATCAGCATAGCTGCAGATGTCATTTAGCTGCCATTCACTGAGATTTGACACCTGGTAGGAACGAGGTAAGTGTCAAACTGCAGTAAAATGGTTGGTCTGCTTATTGGGGGGGCCAGCTCCATTGTACCCCATGTCATCATCATAACCACTAGAGTGCGCTATGGTGGTTACGATATTTGGAGTATTCCTTTAATGGTGTATTCTCACTTCTCTAGACATTACACCACTGAAAATCATCTATAACTGGGTTGCCCAACCCCCATGTTACATGTGGCCAGGAACTGCTAGCAATGCGGCCCAGGTGCCATCCAAGCTGCCGGGCAGCAAGGGAGCCCTTCACATACTGTGCTCCTCCGGCATACGATGTCACCCCGGCATCACTACTGGGCACACAAGGGACCTGTGCAGGAAGAGGAGCGAGCGAGAAAGAGGAGCGAGCGAGAAAGAGGAGCGAGCGAGAAAGAGGAGCGAGCGAGAAAGAGGAGCGAGCGAGAAAGAGGAGCGAGCGAGAAAGAGGAGCGAGCGAGAAAGAGGAGTGAGCGAGAAAGAGGAGCGAGCGAGAAAGAGGAGCGAGCGAGAGCGAGACTCTCTTTCGAAAAGGGCAGAGCTGGTAGCAATGTTTGACAAGAAGCCATGATGGAGGTGATCAGTTCTATGGTACAGGTAAAAAAAATAGTAAAATTGCAGTGTTCATATCCACAATTTTCTTTTCTTTTCCCAGACCTCAAAGTAAATATATTAAAAATCCTTGTTCCTCTTTAAATCCATGTGATTTTTTTTTGAGAATTAAACTATAAAATATAAATGTAATGCGCACATCCATTTCGTTATGTGTGATTGGTCATTTACCATAAAGTGGTTAAATGTACAGTCTCCATTATGTTAGTAACTGTTGTGAAACATTTGAGTAGAAGTAGTTTTAGAAAATACTATATCCATGCTGAATGCTTTATAAGGTCTTGATGTTAGAAGTCTGTGCTCTTTGTTCACCATGTGTGCTGGCCCGCCTTTCTCCTTTCAAGAGGTCCCTTGAGTTGCTTTGCTGTTTCAGCTAAACATCATACAACCTTTTGCAGAGATCTTAGCAGGGGGTCTTCCTGTCTGTTCGCTCTCCTACATTCCCAGAAATGTAATTCCCAGTTTATACTACTCCAATTCCTTAGCCCTAAACTCTGCATTAAATAATGGAACACAGGCAACTACTATATATTATTTAGTCTCATATGTACTTGAAATGGACACTAAGCACTATAGCTTATTACAGTGGTTATGGTGTTAAGAAAGCTGCAGTCCTGTTTTGAGCTTTAAAGGGACACTATAGTCACCAGAACAACTACAGCTTAATGTAGTATTTCTGGTGAGTATAATCTCTCCCTTCAGGCATTTTCATGTAAACACTGCCGACCCGATAGACACTACCCCGGGGCCCGGAGACCCAAGCGCGGCCTACTGGGACTAGAGTGGGGGAGAGACGGCCACTCTCCTTAACGCAGAAGCCCTCCAGCGACTTACCTTCAACTTACCCCTCCCCAGCCCCCCAGACCGGTGGGGGATATCCAGGTCCCCACTGGATGAAGCGACCAGAATGGACAGCAGATAAACCGGCCACACAGGGGCAACAGGCCTCCAAAGCACAGCCGAGATGGCCGCCCAACGCAGACCTCCAGAGCGAGGCGCCCACAGCAAGTCATCCTAAGGGAACCTTTGACTGGCTCTGCAAATGTTTCCTGGATGCACTGCACAGCCAAGGAGCAACCTACCGCCAGGTAGAAAGCCTGGTGGTCTCGTGGATCCGACAAGCAAAGCGACGCAGCCAATATAGAGACACACCACGAGCCTCTAAAGCGGATGTCTGGCAGCGCAGATTCCTGCAGTCCCCAAGGCGGGAAAAGAAGCCATGTTTCTCCGGTGCAAGCTCCCACCCACAACCTCACAACTGCGAGATCTCCACACAAGCGGCACCTAAAAAGCACTCATCAAGCCAGCTTCTCAGTGTCTGGCACAGCATGACCCGACTCCCTGCCACCAGCGCTGCATAACGAGAGAACGAGCGGCCGCATGCCCCTCAAGACACCATCAGAGCTTGTTCCCGACATAGAGGCACCTTGCCCAGGGGTTCCAAAAGAGGGCGCAGACCGCCACACCAAGAAGACTATGATCCTGCAGGGCATCGGCTGACCGACACCACACACGTCCTGCTACACCACCAACTGTCTGTAACACCCGCTGCAGTTACCCAGCAAGCACATTTACCTTTTTGAAAACAGACGGTCAGGAGGTGTAACCAGATATATAGATAAGAACTTGTTGACATACCATGCATAAGAATAACTCCTTAACGTAGCATCGAACAGCAAACACTAGTTATATCTCGACAGGATGATGTACATCTTCTGTTAGTAGTTACCAAGCACAACAGACCTAGCATGTTATTTGAATTTGATGTTAACTAGCAACGTTATGCCTAGGGACTTCCTTCTCACTCACCTTTGTATTTTTTCAATCTTATTATTTTATGTTAATTTCACCAGTGCCCGGCAGTATATAGGGATGCATAATCTAACTACTCTAGCTTAAACTACAACTAATAGTTATACACACATAGCCTTGTTTATCTTTACTACCTAATAGTACTCGACTTGAGCATGTTGCCTAGCCTGTTTACTATCATATGTACCAAGACTCATTATTGTGGGCACACGGCCTGTCTTCACAATGACAAATCGTTAGACACAACCTGCGCTGTGACCATAGTTTATTATTGTGTTTTTGTTTTTAAAAAAAATAAAATGAAAGTGCTGAAATCTGTATACATATTACTCTGAATTGTCTGACCCATTGCAACATTTATCATGTATACTGCCTTACTGTTGTCACCACCAAGCACACCTAAAATAAATAAAAATAAATAAATAAAAAAAAGTAAAATAATAATAATAATAATAAAAAAAGAATGGATCAAAGTGTTTGATAACATTGTAATTCTGATCAAGGATATTTATTGGCTCCCAGTGAATTTCAGAACCCAAGTTAAAGTAGCTCTAATGACTGATAACACATTACACATTAGATAACCCCACAGTATTACTGTCACAGTAATATGAAACATAGGAGGTAGGACTTTTTCCTGCACTGTCTGTACAGATATGAAACTCACCCACTTGAGATCTGATCTGCTACAACCCTATCTATCTTCTGGAATAAGTGTTAACCATACATCTTCCAATATGCCTCCTTTTAAGTAAAAAAAACAAAACCTTGTGGCTATTCCCAAACCCTACTTAAATCATAATGTATTTGAATATCTTACAATTATTAGTTGTCAAATGCTCTGATGCCCTCATTCATATGGGCCACTGGTCATGCATTAAACATTAAGGAAACATTTTGCTGTAATAAGTCAAGATAATTCCAAAGGAAATTAAATCCACTAACAAGATATTGCTCCAATGCTTACCACACAAAGTCATTATGCAACTTCAGCATGCAACAAAATCCAAACAAGTCTGTGGTCTTACCTAGGAAATGCATCAAAGCAATAGGTCTTCCTTGTGTCTGGAAAAGCAACCCGTAGCCCAGACATGAGAGGGGAGTGAAGAATAACAGCTGCACATTCATAGCGAGAAGCCAGGTCTACAGTAGGTACTGTGCCAATACTCTGACCATACAGGATGACATTCTCGGGATTTACCCCATAACTGTAGACAAAACACAGGGGGGGGGAAATGAGAATTCACCAAAGTAACCAATAAAGTATTATGTTAAATGAACCCAGAATAACAGTTTTTTCAAAATACATTTGCAAGAGATAATTTCAGTAATAATCCCACTTGCAAGGGAAGTTTGTGGGTAAAGGTTTTCCACTGCACAGCCTTTTGCCAAAAAGGTTATACCAGTGATTAAATATATATGTTTTTTGTTTTTTTTTTAAATAAAAATATTATATAAAAAATTAGTATCTAATAATTATATATCTATACATCACACACACACACACACACACACACACACACAAGCTTTATGAAGCAAAAGTCAGGCCTTGGAACAATGAAAAATACACAATACTCAAAAGTAATCTTCAAGGGACATCCGACCCACAAAGTGTATTTTGAAAAGAACTTTGATAACACTATGCATAAAGAATTTAAAAAAGATAAAAAAAAATATTATATATATATAATTTTTTTTTATTATTATTATTTTTTTTTTTTACACAAAACATATTATAGTAGAAAAGGTAAGAATGTTTAGATTCTCAGAGAATTACATCCAGATAAGGACAAATTGTTATCACTAAAGAAGAACAAAGTGACACTATAGGCACCCGGACCACTTCATCTCATTGAAGTGGTCTGGGTGCAGTGTCTCTAAAACATTGCAGTTTCAGAGAAACTCTAGACTGGACATCTACTTCAGAGTTTAACTCGTCAAAATCCCCATATTAAAAGCATTGATGCAATGGTTTCCCACAGGGAAGGCCTAATGTGCACGTGGTACTCGCACATTAGCTTGCCTGTTGCCAACATCAGAGGAAACAGATGAACCAGCGCCCAGGACCTCGGTGCTTGAAAGAGGCAAGTGTAAAAGTGTTCATATTAGGCATTTCCAATAGCCATATGGCTGAGGGAATACACTTTTGTATTTCTAATGCTATAATGTGCTTAACGTTTTAGTGGAATCATGGAATAACCAGAAGAATGGCAGTCACACAGGCATTTCAAGTGCCAAACTGAAAACGGCTTGACTCCCGTGTTACAGTGCCATGGGGTTCCTGAAATCACGAAAGCAAGTAATAGTGGTTATGGTGCGTAGAATGTCCTTTTAACAATATAGCAACTAGGTTGGAAAGGCATCAGAAAATCTGCCAAAAATGTGTAGATGAGCATAGCTAACAAATAAATAAAAAGGCATAGTTAAACAATCTTTTAGAACAATGAGGACAAATGCAGAAATATAGCTTGCTCTTCAGAAACAAATGAAAGGGTGACAGCTCCACAAAAAATTAACTCCCCCTCCACGCCAACATTTGTTCAATGAGAGCCATAATTGGGAGGAAGGAATTTAATAAAGCCTATTAAGTGTAAGCTCACTGACAAGTGAAAAGGAAGGAACAGGAAGATGTGCAGGTGTTCACCACATGATAAACAAGAAAAAAAAAAATCTTTAATTATTTCAACACCTCTCTTAAGTCTAACACTTGCTAGTTTGATCAACTCTGCCTCGCTAACCGGATTAACACATGATCTTTTCACTCCAGTAACTTCAAACACCATGCTTCAAATGGCAGAATCAGTATTCAGGGACACGGAAAATAGTAGAATGGACGTAGAAATTAGAACTAGAAGCAAAGTTGCCAACTGAACACTTGTGTTTTATAGTAACATGAATGAACAAAATATACACTGACTGGAACAGACCGATAAACACTTTCTCTGCAATGAGCCTTAAATCCTTTTTATTTCTGCAACCTGCAAGAATACCTAAAGTAATGTTGGTGCTTTATAACATAATTACAGAAATGTGACAAAACAACAGGTAATAAACCTTGTGTAAGATACAGAAATGTGGCAAAACAGGTGATCCGCGCAAAACAGAACTGAAATTTAAAAAAAGTCACAAAATTTTTTAAAAAAAAAATTAAACATATATAAGGTGCACACGAGCAAAGTATCCTACTTACACTTTGGAGAGCAATAAACTTGCTCTGGTGATATAAGTATTCCGGTCATATTACTAGACATTCAGAGAAAGGGAAAAAGGACTACACATCCCACAATGCAAGTCAGTCGCAGCACATCACTTCCGTGACCCAAAGAACCAGGAAGTAAATCAGCACAGCTAATTCTACTAATTGGAGACGAACCGCCTATATAAACGTGGACATTCTGAGGATCATCCACACTTCTGAGGAAGCTCTGCTGGGAGAAATGCGTAAAGTGTGACCTTAGAAAAGTTATTTATATCTATATATTTTATTCACTTGTAATATTACTTTTTAACTTTATATATGATTGTCTACATCATCATATCCAATTTGTTGTTTTGCTGCTTAATAAATATCCTGGTTCCTGCACGTCCTTCAGGTAGGGATTACACCACCAGAGCAAGTTTATTGCTCTCCAAAGTGTAAGTAGGAAACGTTGCTATTGTGCAGCTTATATATTTTAACATATTGCACGATTAGATCCTCTCTGCTTTATTTTATATGCTGGAGTCGTACTGGACAACAAAACTGTGGATCTACATATATCCCAAGATGGGGATTGTACCATCAAAGTGCTAAACATCAGAGCTCTCAATAGCTCATAAAAGTGTGAGTGAAACACCTATATACTTAACAGTCTGTAAAACCATTAAGACATATTATACTATAATTAGTTGTATTTCTGTTGTATTTTGAGGTTTTCCTGGTACCGAGATACAAAAATCACTTTACTCCAGTAAGAGTACATATATAAATAATTTATTACACATTATTGGGTTATTGTTAAGATTGAGAATATCCGTGTGATTTCATTTCTGTTTGGCGTGGATCACCTGTTTTGCCACATTTCTGTATCTTACGCAAGGTTTGGGAATCCTTGTAGATTTACTGCTGCCTGTTCACATTATAGCTAGCGCCTACACATACCTTTTTTTCATAACACAGTTATGAGTGTTCAATCACTTACACCAACTAACACAAAGGGAGAAAAGGAAAGCGGATGCGTCCATATTATGTCCCTATTTCCAGTTCCGATTTTAGGAAGGTGCACACATTATTTGCATTTTGCGAATTTCAAAAATATTTCAGGGGATGGAGGGACCCCTTTTTCGCTTTTGATGGGTTAAATAAATAAAGTTGCGCTTTGGTTTCCAATCGGTTTTGAATTCCTCCTTGTATTAATGTAGGAGACCAACATTCCAATCATCAACTCCCTTAGTAAGCTCCTCCATAAGACTCATATCACGGAGATTAAATTTTCTTCCCATCCCACAGCTTGTTCACTTGACCTTGTTTACATACATGCATGCTGGTTCTATAGTTTTAACACAACACTTTAAACTTTGCCAACAACTGGAAAGTTCTTTCAACCCTAGGCAATCTGTTTTGCAATTCCTGTTCCCCTCGTTAAAACACTTTTATTGAGCATGTTTTCTCTCTAACAAAAGTGCCCCTTGCAGGTGGGCACCCCAGACATCCCATATATACTTATAGCCTGCTGACAAAGCCCTCACCTATTGCTGGTTACCCAATGTTGGGTAGTAATCATACGCAGAGTACTAAATTAACCCGCTACAGCTACTATAATATGGTATGACAAAAACCAGGGAGATGGAGCACACTTACTCTTCCACCATACTGGTACAATGATCTGTAGTAATTATAGATTTTAGAATGCCCTTTAAATTGTTGAAAAACAGCTGGTAGCTCATCCACTTTAACAGTTCAACCATGCCTGAGGACATTTTCTCTCTTTAAAGGGCTCCTGTCATTGTACGCACTACTTCTGCTAATTTTAAAGAGCTTAATATTTCATCTATACTGTGTGCAAGCAGAACTGATAGCAAATGTATAGATTAAGAGGAAAATCTATTTTAAAACATCTTTCTCCCTCCTGTCAGTCAAATCATGGACTTCTGTGTCAAAGAACTGACTAGGAGAGGAGGAAAGACCTCTCACTGTTGGTCTTCCTGGTCTCCAAGCATAGCATCCACGGTGCATGTGGTGTAGTTGCTAACATCACTCTGTTCAGACAGCATTGAAGCCAGTGTATTGGTTTCATGGAGGAGGTTTGTCAGGCTTGGGAAATAGTCCATGCTGGGAAATTTTAAAAAGTGAGTAGAAGGACCAAAGGTGCTTATAGTGCAACACTGAAGAAGCTGCAGTTAATGGGGACACTGGACAGGAGGGAAGTTTATATCTATTAATATTTTTAATTACATAGTTTATTTACATTATGTATTCAATGCATGAGTGAGGATTTATTTACCTTTTATAGGAAATCAGTAATCTTATTCTCACAAATAAGGAAGTTCTTGCCTGCCTTTGCAAGCCCTCCCCATTTTCCCCACACCCAGACTTTCCTTGGCTGTCCAATCACAGACTTCCCTATGCTGCTTACTGATTAACTTTGCAAGACAGGTGCTTTAAGCAATTGGTGCCCCTTCAGCTCAGCTCATCTAAACAATCAGTAAGTAACATGGCAACTGCCTGACAGCAAGGTGTAACAAGATAAATTTATAGAAGTGCCAATTTCTATTGAAATCTGTAAAATAAAAAAAAATAAAAAAGACATTTTTCAAACATATTGTTCCAGCAAGACAAAGTTTAAAGTGTTACTTTACGAATGAAAACATCACCAAGAAACCAGGTTAACATTAATGGGAAACTAGTGCCACCCTCCCTCACCCTTTTGTCACTTACCTGATTCCCACACCTATGTCCTTAGGCGCTGGGTAAGGCTCCGCCTCCGCTCATCCTCCACAGACGTCTGGCACATAATGTGCAAGCGCAGCAAGCGTATTAGGACTTTTCCATAGAAGAGCATTATATCAATTCTTTCCTATGGGGTTTTAGCGGACACTGGACATTTTCATGCAAAGTTTGAGGACTCCTGGCGTCATTCAGTGGACCAATAATCCACTAAGGACCAGGAAGTGACTCTAGTGGCTGTCTATTGGAAAGGCACTAGAGGTGGAGTTAACCCTGCATGGAAATTGTTGCAGTTTATCAATAACTACAATAATTACCATTAGAGGTTTATGGGGACAGGGGCACTAAACCCAGACCACTTCAATGAGATGAAGTGGCCTTGGTGCCTATATAGTGTCCGTTTAACAATAATCTTGCCATTGCTTCACTTTGCAGGGGTTGTGCCACAACCTATGTAATTAATGCATAGGTCAGACAACAACCCAGCGGTCCATGAAAAATCCCATCAGTGGGATGTGCTACACAAAGACCATACAGGTATTTACTGTAGGTTAAAATGGGGATTTGTGCTTCTCTGGGCTTTTTTTTTTTTAACCACCACATTTATGGCAAAGTTGTTCATACATTGGCTTATGTATAGCTTTTGAACTAACCGCTAAGTGACAAACTCTGTAAAGCCAAGCAGGCGCCACCATGTTTTACTATATATTTTTCAAAGGCTTTTGAATGCAGCTTGTTTGTTAGCACTCCCAATATAACAAGTGTTATTTAAATTGTGCATTCTAAAGGAAAAGGCGGAACATTGTTATCAACCGTCACTGCTTTCCCCCCCACTTTCTGTTACTCATTTGTGAGCCACTTCCTGACAACAGAATTTATTGTACTGTAATAAGTGGCCCTGTAGCACAAAGAATGCAAATTCAGGAGTGACAGAACTCTGGAGAAGAACTCAGTCCGGTAGACTATCGGATTCCTAGCATGTTTACATCTAGATGTAAGGATAATATTATACTACTGGAGGGCAAGTGTAATTATGTATACACAAAATCCTGAGTAGATTTCTTTAATTGACACATTGTAGGTTGTCACCACACATTCGTGGCTATAACAAACAAATCAAGCAGCTATTCTGCATCCCAATCAGAACACGTATGTACATTACAATCCAAATTATAATTTACAATAGCTTTGCTGAGATTGCAGTTACATAGAATGTATAGGGAGATACATAGGTAGAATGACGCAAACAATTTAAGTTTATGAAATGTGGAAATTTGAAATCTATACAGGAAACAAATGTTCCACATCCCACCCACACACTTGAGACATGGACATCTGTCTTTCTTGACTCTTCATAACGAAATACTGATATAAATTCACACTTATCATAATACCCAACATTCTCTTGGCAAACAGCCATATTCAGGTTTTCTTGACAGGATATATTAAAAACCAAAAACAAAAAAAAAAACCAAGGAGACTAAAGTCCAACGTTGAAACCTTCTTTAATGCTGTTGATCCAAAAGAAGGCAAAATAAATACAAATTTTAGCTATTTTCCATTATGCCACAAAAAGGTAACAATCCTTCTTGACTCCATAATGGCTATCAGATGGAGTCTGGAGATGCAATTAGCATTCGTAAATGCTTCTTTATTGGACCGGATTCTCACTCATTGCTTGTTAATCATAACAGAAAACATAGAGGACATTGATCTTGGTTCTCCGAATTTCAAAGCATTTAATATACTGTACTAGCAAAGAAATAAATGATCCCTCCCCCTCCAATAAGTTACAATGCTTCACCCCATTACCCTTAAGGGATGCATGGAATTTGCAGACTCATCACGGTGGCATTACACAATTGTTGTGTGCTTTAGCTGCGGCTTCAAACTCGTTGCAAGAATGCTATGATAGCACACATTCTTTCCAAAATGAAAAATAAATGTTACCATTTTCACGAACCTCTGGTTGACTTCCAATGGTTGTGTGCATTAGGCAACTTTAAAAAGACGTCACTCGAGCCTGCCGTTATGCTTTCTCTGAGGGATGTTCATCTCCTCAGCCACTTTAGTGGAGGAATGGAATATTAATTAACAAAAGAATGAATAAAACTAAAACATACAATACTGGAGCGCTTGAAAATGAGAACTCTATCGGGGCAAAAATAGAGTTAATTTCAATCGTAGAAATATTAATTATTTATTAAATACCAGCTACCACACTTCAAAGTGATCCCTTCACCACATATAGCATCAAGAAAAAAAAAAATAGTGTTGTGAAGTGGAGCGGTTTTAACTGCAATGCACCCCTATCCCGCATGCAGCAGAAGTTACCAGATTAAAAAATATACTTATACTTCTTGCTAAATGTTGTCTCAGTTGATGTTCAGCGTATAGAAAAAAGAAAGAAAGAGGTGATCATAGAACAGATTTGTTGCATTAATATGCACTTCTATAGTGTTCAAAATCACATATACTATGTTAAATCAGCTGATTATTAACAAATTTATTACAAGTATACACAAATATCAACAAAATAGTAAGAACAAGCTAAAATAGCAATTAAAATACAAATACAGGACAAATCACTGTTTAGTTAATATGTCAAAGACAGCTCATTGCTTAATCTGTATACCATGAAACAAATGTGAGAAATAAAGCATGTCACTACAGCTGGCTACAGAGCAAATAGCTGCTTACTAGAATTGTTGGTGAGTATAACTGTATGTGTACCCGTTTACTCACAGCCAGGCTTTCCCACACTGGGAGATGTCTCCTGTACTAATAAGTTGAGGGAGGTCAGATGGAGTTCCTTTTCATTGCCGTCCGGGTGCCATCAAGTTCGGCATATCACTCGGCTGTACCGCTTACACTTGCAGCAGGACAACACGGAAACACGTTGATAAAGAGGGCGGAGCCTATTCGGAAGCCGGGCGTTCTGAAAGCGGTGCATTCCTGCTGCAAGTGTAAGCGGTACAGCCTCACATTTGTTTCATGGTATACAGATTAAGCAATGAGCTGTCTTTGACATATTAACTAAACAGTGATTTGTCCTGTATTTGTATTTTAATTTCTATTTTAGCTTGTTCTTACTATTTTGTTGTTGTTTGTGTATACTTGTAATAAATTTGTTAATCAGCTGATTTAACAGTATATGTGATTTTGAACACTATTTATAGAAGTGCAAATTAATGCAACAAATCTGTTCTATGATCACCTCTGTTTCCTTTTTCTATACGCTGAACATCAACTGAACAGACAACATTTAGCAAGAAGTATAAGTATATTTTTTAATCTGGTAACTTCTGCTGCATGCGGGATAGGGGTGCATTGCAGTTAAAACCGCTCTACTTCACAACACTATTTTTTTCTTAACAAAAGAATGAAGCCAAGGAACATCATTTAGAATGGATATATATTTGTCATTTAAAGTGATACGTCATGCATCTGGATAACTATATATATATAGTGAGTGTGCATATAGGGTGATATGTATGTTCACAATTGACTGAAGTAGTATTATTTTGAGACGGTGGCTTGAAGAGTGATTAAGAGTATAGCCAATGTGTGTGATGATGAACATTACTGGGTGGTTCTTAACTTTTAACAGCAATTTCTAAATTCTAGGGAAATTGGCAAAATGCTGCTTTATATCAATGGTAATGCAATCGAAAAACATAAGACAGTATAACATCAGATGCAATATTCCACAGTGAGTGCTATCAAGACTAGGCTAAGCCAATCAGGATAATCCCTCTATTTTCAAAGGCTGAACATATTTCACAAATAAGAAATAGTGCAGCTACCTAAATTGGTCAGCTTACTGACCGCTCCATTCACCATCCTTGTGCTTAATATGGTGATGCAACCATGCAGCTACAGCTCCAGTCATGGTAAACTGTATAGCACCCTGTTGAGAAGGTGGACACCTATAACGTGAACACACCAAAAAAATATAGTCGGACAGGCAGAAGAGGGCTTATTGGTTAAAGAGGCTTTATCTTGACGTAGATATTTGCATAATTCACATGTGTCTGAAAACATCCTGAAAATGCATGGTTTAAAATATACTTGCCTAAAAAAAAAAAAAAAACGTTTTCATGAAAACCCAGAATGCATCTATTTCTAATGACAATATTTGTAATTTTTCATGTGCAGAGGAGCTCTGTTTTACTTAAATAAAAGAACCCTGTACATTTTAGAGGTTCTCACCAAAAATAAGTTATGCCATACAAAACAAGTCATAAAGTATAAGGTTTATCTTTATGATCTAAAGAATCTTATATTTATACATTGGGAAGGGATCACACCCTTGAAAAGATTACTGGTGGGGCTCGTGACTGCACCCAGGCTGGATTCATTCCTCATTAAACTGGAGCTGGCCAGTGTACGTTGTGCACCTGTGTTTGCACATTCCTGGAGAGGAGCGGTGCCACCTGAACTTTCACACTGTGGTCTGGATTATAACTTTTCAGGATTATTATGACAGGTCTGTCTCACTCAGCTGGTAATAGATTATATATTACCACCTTTAATATACTAAATGGCTGTCTGTGTTCATGCAAATTAACGATGCATCATTATAAAAAGTTCAACAAGCCAATATTAACACACAGAATTCTATATTTGTTGCATGTGGAGGTTGTCCATGGCCTCTGCATATCTACTTGCGTCTCTAACCATATATTGTCCCTGAGAAATTGCATTTTACTGAGCTCTGTAACAGTATTCCCTGCAGGCTAAACAATTTCATCATTATAAAAGTCTATTTGTGTACCTCAAAACAAATCCTAGAGACCTAGACTATTTCAACTTCACACCAGTGTTCATTTCTTGGCTTTTAGTACACCCTATTTCATTCTCTTCTTTTTGGCAGAATCTCCCGTCATTATATACAGCACAGTAGGTCAACAGCCATCTTTTCTCTCGCTTATTAGCACAGCCAAAAAGCCATCATGACCAAATATGTCACTCCTGGCATCAGATTGTATAACAATTTATAAATAGAACTTCCCTACTGATTTACCGAACCTCTGGCTTCTACAAAAGGCATGTTGGCTCTTCAATATGACCAATATCTAGCACAAACATTTGTCAGTCAATTATTTAATTAGCAGTAGCTCAGCAATATAATGCCTGGCCAGCTCTCATAAATCAGATAATTAACAGATATTCCGTACACAGCCAATATGCAAACTAACAAACAATGCTGAGGTTATAAAAAGCAGACACACAATGTAAGCACTTGGGTATGTGTTGGTGCTCCAATAAAGGTGGAGACAATGTACAAATTCCTATAAATTCTGGATGGAGTTCTCAAATTAAACTGTAATCAAAATACTACTCTGGGACATCAAAACATTATCCTAAAAAACAGCTAATTGTGGCCAGAAGGCCTTGAGGATTGGAATTGGACTTCCTAACACACTGTAAACCAACATGGTTTGCTGATCACAACCAAAAACCAGTGTTCTCAAATATATATATATATATATATATATATATATATATATATATATATATATATATATATATATATATATATATATATATATATATATATATATATAAAAAAACATTTTTAAAAAGAGAGATCAAGGAGCAGACACCAAAATCAGGACAAGTGCAAAAACATTTTCAATGGGCAACTTACTTCTGTATATAAATCCTGAGCAAATCACTTCAGTGGTGGTTCCTGATTCGTAAAATCTAATAAATTCTGGGGTGTGGCCGGCCGAGCACCAAGACGGACGTGTTCAAGTAGCGCTCTGTTGGAGGCCCGTAAAACAGAGACAAACACGGCAGAACACCGTAAAAATACTACACCTACGCCACCCCACAGCTTAAGTATGGGTCGCAAGCACAGGCGGCAATTTCAGGCGGAGAGACCCGCTCTCCCCCAAATGCTGTCGTTCGAGTGGCACACACCGCCAGCGCTAGCCAAGATGGCGCATGCCATCCAAAGAGACTTGGGGGCCTCAGAGGACTCTCAGTGCGATGAAGTGGAACCCTGCACCTCACCCTGCTCCAGTAAAGAGCACCTCAGCGTTGAGTCCGACGAAGACTCAGCCCCTTCTACAGAGGGGGACATTAAGAGGCTCCTAGCAGACCTGAGACGAATCTGGAAGGCAGACCTGAGGGAGACCCAGACTGAAGTGAGCGCACTGCAAAAGAGAGTGGATATTGTGGAGGAGAGGGAAGAAGCCAGAGACACTCAAACCCAAGACAATGCAAAATAAATCACAACCCTCACTACCCAAATCCAACAGCTACAGAATACAGTGTCCTCGTTGCAGACTCGCCACAGACGCTGGAGTCTTCGTTTACGCGGTATCCCAGAGAGGATAGCGGGGGGTGACCTGCTACCGTTCATCCAGCGAATGATGGCACATATGGGGCTTACTGGAGACGCAGACCCACCACTCATGTCCTCCTACTGGGTGTGGAAATCAGTGATGGCACCGGCGGAGGTCCCTAGAGATACCATTGCCATAAGGGACATAGCGGTGAGAACCGCAATTATGAACAAGTCCAGATCAATGGGAAATGTTACCTTTGAAAATTGCACAGTGTCCATATAAAACGACCTCCCATATACAGTCTTGGTGGAGAGAAGAAAACTGGCACCAGTAGCCAAAAAAACTCTGAGACCACTCCATCAGGTACAGATGGAACCCAGGGGGAACACTTGAAATCTCCCATATGGATAAGACACTCACCTTCTCCTCGTCGAAAGACCAAGAGACCCTGTACCACGAACTGGGAATACCAGCATCCTCCACAGGCGATAATCCAGCAACAGGTCGCACCCCATCAGGGGAGGACAATACAGGGGCAAGAAGAGCAGAGCTGACCGCCCAACTGCAGTAAAGAAAACACTGGCGTGAACAGGTGCCAACTCCAACGCATGGTAGCAGCCCACCCGGTACTACCCTCAGCACAGACTAAGCACTTCGCTCAGCAGAGGAGAACCGCAGCCCAGACGGACATGCGAACAAAAATCACACACATTGGGACTCCCAAATGTTAAAGACTGCGACCCACTCTTCTCTCCCTGCCCTTTGCTTACCTACTTTCTCCCTCCCTTCTTTCTACACTATGCCCCATACACCAAGAATGTATATTAAGCTTTGAGATTGCAGCAACAAAACAGTGACGACAACTTACATGTACTTACTATACCCCTCATACTATTGCACAGTTGTATACTAAAAGAAAAACTTAAGAAAAAAAAAAGTTAATTCTAGGAAACAGGCAAAAATTAAAAAAAAAAAAATATATATATATAAAAAAAATATATATATATATTCATTAATGTTTGTTTGTGTGCATACATACACATACCACCAACTACAGAATATCGGCATGGATTAATCAGTGTTTGATGGTCCAAGTGCACCTTCTCAATGAAGTGGGAGAAGCAGTGTTTCTCTGTATGAAAACACACAAAGATAAGACATTTGATTTACTTAATGGATTGTAAGTAACAGAGAGGTGTCCATTCTTTACATTTCACTTCTGGGTTTAAATTGAAAATGTATCTATGACATCCGGCCAAACACATTTCAACAAGTTCTAAATGTTCCCATATTGTTAACTTTAGACGATTTGGGATAAATGTCTAAGCCAGTGCTTTAGTATTTTGCTTATTATGTGTGATGATTAATAAATAGATGAATAAATTGACTTTGTAGGAGTCCGGAAGAACAATCGTTATAGATCAGAATATTTTGCCTAAACATAAGATCATATCATGTAATAACAAACATTGCTTTATATGGCACAATTAATCGTAGTTACAGAACAAGCGCAGCATATTATTTATGACCCATGTAACACAAGACTTATAAAACGGACTACGGCAGTAGTCAGACAGTCCTTAGTAACCTAAACTGTTTAACACTATACTCAAAAGATATTGGTTAGAAAAAACATCTAGGCAGACCACAATTTTAACAATGCATAGAGACTTTAGTGTTAAGTTACAGGGTGAGAGCTCATGCATAAAGGGGGTTGAAAGAATCCCTACATTATAAAATAACGGTAACAAGAACTAGAATGAACTGCAAACAAAATGCTTTAATCACAACATGGAGGAGGCAAAAAGGACAGTGGATACAGTAAGCCATTTTCAGAAAGCACAATGTTTATAATGCAATCCCTAGGAGAAGGGGTCTAGAAAGCTCTGAACGTAAACAATCACCAGTCAAAAATCTACCACAGTATAACTGCCATGGCAGGTTTACATTAAAGGACCACTCTAGGCACCCAGACCACTTCAGGTTAATGAAGTGGTCTGGGTGCCAGGTCCTTCTAGGGTTAACCCATTTTTTTTTTATAAACATAGCAGTTTCAGAGAAACTGCTATGTTTATTAATGGGTTAAGCCTTCCCCCAAAGCCTCTAGTGGCTGTCTCATTGACAGCCGCTAGAGGCGCTTGCGTGCTTCTCACTGTGATTTTCACAGTGAGAGCACGCCAGCGTCCATAGGAAAGCATTGCAAATGCTTTCCTATGCGACGGGCTGAATGCGCGCGCAGCTCTTGCCGCGCGTGCGCATTCAGCCCAGGAGGAGGATCGGAGGCAGAGAGCTCCCCGCCCAGCGCTGGAAAAAGGTAAGTTTTTACCCCTTTCTCCCTTCCAGAGCCGGGTGGGAGGGGGTCCCTGAGGGTGGGGGCACCCTCAGGGCACTATAGTGCCAGGAAAACGAGTATGTTTTCCTGGCACTATAGTGGTCCTTTAAAGGGACACTAGTCACCAGACCAACTACAGCTTATTGTATGTGTTCTGGTGAGTATATTCAGTCCCTTCCGGCATTTTGCAGTAGAAAAGGCAGTGTTTACACCCTCTGCATGCAGACACTGAACTTTCCTCGTAGAGATGCATTGATTCAATGCATCGCTATGAGAAGATGCTGATCCAGGGATGTGTTTGGCTTGTGCTGGCTCTGCCCCTGATCTGCCTTCTTGATAAGCTCAGCCAATCATATTGCTTTCCTATGGGAAAGCATTGTGATGGGCTCTGATCTTCTGATGATGTCAACCAAGAAGGCAGATCAGGGGCAGAGTCAGCATAAAGATAAGATTTTACTATATTAAGGGGATGTGGGCAGGGGAAGGGTGGCTGAGGGGGATAGATTGTGGTTTTCACACTGCAGAGTCAGGAATACAAGTTTGTGTTCCTGACTCTATAGTGTTCCTTTAACATAAGTCTGGAAGCAAGCCCTCATATATGCTTTGAGAGATGCCATAGTTCTACTTACCTTCTATCCATCACAGCCATTCATGTGTGTGTGTTATACTACTGTAACATCCACTCCCCTCCGGTCCTGCCCCTCTGTAAGGCAATTACCTGGCACCTCCCCCAACATTTTTATTTACTTAGTTTTAGTGTGCATCATGGCACGTATTTTCCTAAAGCAGCACTGTAGGGCCAGAAACCCAAACATGCCTTCCTGACAATATAGTGTTAAAAATATTTATCTCCCCCCCCCTTAAATAAGCATAAAACTCACCTTACTTCCAGCCCTACGCAGGTCTGCCGGTGATGACACCTTCCCTGATCCGACTCATTGCAGACATCAGAATTTGAAGAGGCAGGATTTACATGAAAATGCTCACCAGAACAAGTACATTAAGTTATAGATGTTCTAATGTCGCTAATGATAAATGTGCCTGTAAGACATTTTACTGTGTGCAAGAAGCAGAGTATTTTAGGGGGTAGTGGAGCCAATATAACAAATTGGACTCAAATGCATCACATGTTTATTCAAACAAGCTGACAGTTTAATAGAAATGGAATACCAAACATGGGCCTCAAAGCCAAACTGATGGGAATCCAATGAAATCTGCGTTGCAAGGCTGAGTGGCTTTCTCTACAGGCTCTGTAATTGAAGCATTGCCCTTTGAGGAACACAAATTCTAAGCAAAAGTAGTTGAAATGGAAGCATGACTGACATGGATAATTTTTATAAATGTTGCTATTGTGGCCTTAAAGGAGCACTATAGTACCAGGAAAACAAACTCGTATTCCTGGCACTATAGGGTTATTAGGTGTCCCACCTCCCCACCCCCCTTCCTCGTGGCCCCCCTCCCGCTGGGCTGAAGGAGTTAAAACCCCTTCAGTTACTTACCTTAATCCAGCACCGGGCTCCCTTGGCACTAGTGACCTCTCCTCCTCCTGCCAACATCAGCGTTGAATGCACATTCACGGCCAGAGCCGCACACGCATTCAAACCGCCCATAGGAAAGCATTACTCGATTTTCGCATTGAGGGTTGCAGAATCGGCCTTTAGGGGCACCTGGCACCCAGACCACTTCATTGAGCTGAAGTAGTCTGGGTGCCTATAGTGGTCCCTTTAAATATTTAATTCACTTTGAATATTCCCTTTAGTGAATACTCCTGGCATTAATTGTAGAGGATATGAAGGTTCTAAATCATTAAACCAGGCCAGCAACGATTGATAAGAACACTGTATAAATTAAACATTTAAACAATAAGAGAAAAGTCTTCAGAATAAAATTATACAAATTCAATAGATCATTTAAATCTCCTTAAATTATCTTTCTTGAAGCCGGCTGGCATTCCTTACTGTGGTTCGAGGCACACATTCAATGCCTGCACCCTGCTTGCAGAATACAAGCATTACAATGATTTAGCTACACAGGGCGCAAAGCCTTTAATCTTATGTAGTCTCCCACGAACACACATTTAATAGCTGGCACTGTAATAAAACTCAAAGTTAAGAACTTAATCAACACAAATAACTTGGAGCCAAAGCTACAGTTCTATTTTAGAGAAAGTATTAAATAGAGCATATGCAGCCTGCTCATAATCACTCTTGTCCGCCAGGAGATTCC
Organism: Pelobates cultripes; assembly: GCA_933207985.1. Taxonomy (NCBI): domain Eukaryota; kingdom Metazoa; phylum Chordata; class Amphibia; order Anura; family Pelobatidae; genus Pelobates; species Pelobates cultripes. The sequence goes on along the minus strand of OW240914.1, from coordinate 86,281,398 downwards.
TAACAAAACAATAAATGTTCTTGTTTCACATGAATGGATCGAGTATCAAGACAGGCGAGTAAATACTCAGGACAACAAAAGACATCGGGTGACAATGTTACATTGTAATTAATTATTATTTAGAAAGTCTTTGCACAGAAGAATACTTTGAGATGTATCATGTTTTCAAGTATGCCTTAAAAACAATTCCATTTCCTAAGTAAATAACATATTAGTACATATATGAATGATCCACAACACTCATCACTTGCCAAAGTCATTGCAATATAAGGAAATGTATCCAGTGCTTGATCCTAAAAAGTCAGCACAAGAAGGGGGAAAAAAATTAAATCTGAACGGGACGAGTTACTCTAATTCACATGAGCTGATATCGAACCAAACTACCTATATCAGGAGTAGGAAACTTTTAGCGCTGCAGATGTTGTGGACCACGTCTTTTATAATGCATCAGGGTAGATGTAGTCCACAACATCTGGAGTGCCAAAGGTTGCAGTATGCTGTCACTGGGTTATGTCTTTAAAAAAAACAAAAAAAAAAACACAACACATTTCTAAGCCCTCCACTTTTTCCCTCATCCGAGACTTTTAATCTGTCCCAGGGAAATGGCCAGAGGATCCTCACCGAGATCCCTCTGATTCTCAATAACAAGCCAGGGAGGAGGCTGCAACTGATAGCAGGAAGGACCAGGTACACTGGAGTCCTTGGACTAAAAGGCTTGCTGTCACTTTTGGGTGACGGTAAGCATGCTCTAGAAGAGCAAGACTGCCTTATCCACTAACACAGTGGAGCTAACTGAAGAAAGATGTCTGATTGACAGCCAGGGAGATGTTTCATAACCAATTTATATAAGTGCCAATTTCTCATAGAAATTGGCACCTTTATCAATGGTCATTGCAATGAGCAAGCTGAAGTACTTTATGTTTGTGGAACAGTCCTTTAACATTAATGTAAGGAAGCAGCCATTTTAAGTCCTCTGCGATCATAAGTATAGGTTGTTGGAACAAAAGGTATGCACTAATAGCTGGTGTGTATCTCTAAAACTTGATATAATGCAACAACATTCCACCTAAGACTGTTTCAGACCTTCAAATTGTGCATGGTCTTAGAAAATAACTGGTGCATCTAATCAAAAAGAGTAATTAAGAATTCTGCCACATCAAAGAAAAAAAAATAATCAAGAGATGCACTAGGAAGATTAAATAGATGTTCATTACAAAATAAAGCACAGAGGCTGTATTATATGTAATGTTTTATTCTCAGATATAATGGACCTGGACTTTTTCCCCCTTTAAATCATGTCAGCTATCATAGCACGCCAGCCAAAGTACTATTACAATTGTCTTAATACTTCTCAATAGAATGTAAAATAACCTCTCTCCAAATCTATAAATAGCATATGTGACATATCAACCACTAAATAACTTAGCATATAGATGAACATAAAGGCACTGCGATCAGACTAGGAAGCACATACTTTAAATTGCCCAAATCTGTAGAGATCCAAACAAAGGCAAAGGAGGATAAAAAAATCTACGGGAGAGGAAAAGTGCAGTTTGGGTTACGTGGCTTCTTTGGAACCTTTCAAAATAGTTCTCATAGCAAATATACTCTCCTAAAACGTTTGTTGGATGTACCCGATACGTCCTTTGTCCTTAAAGGACCACTCTAGGCACCCAGACCACTTCAGCTTAATGAAGTGGTCTGGGTGCCAGGTCCAGCTAGGGTTAACCCATTTTTAAATAAACATAGCAGTTTCAGAGAAACTGCTATGTTTATTAATGGGTTAAGCCTTCCCCCTAATCCTCTAGTGGCTGTCTCATTGACAGCCACTAGAGGCGCTTGCGTGCTTCACACTGTGATTTTCACAGTAAGAGCACGCCAGCGTCCATAGGAAAGCATTGTAAATACTTTCCTATGTGACCGGCTGAATGCGCGCGCAGCTCTTGCCGCGCGTGCGCATTCAGCCGGCGGGGAGGAACGGAGGAGGAGAGCTCTCCGCCCAGCGCTGGAAAAAGGTAAGTTTTAACCCCTTTCCAGAGCCGGGCGGGAGGGGGTCCCTGAGGGTGGGGGCACCCTCAGGGCACTATAGTGCCAGGAAAACGAGTATGTTTTCCTGGCACTATAGTGGTCCTTTAAGGGGTTAATGCATTAATGGAGCACAGTGTTAGGAATACAGGTTTGTTTCCCTCTGTCCACGCCCCCCGCCTCCCATGAAAGGGGTTAGACATGATTCCAGCAATGATGTCCCTCGGCACTGAGTCATGCTATTCCTCCGCCGATAGGGGTACTTCAAGCGAATGCTCGGTGAGCTAATTCCCCAGAGGAAAGCAAAGATGACATCCAGTGTGGTTTCATGGAGTCACTGTCTTCATAACAGCCACTGGAGGTAGTCTTGGTTTCTCTAAAACTGCAATGTTTTACATTGCCTGGCTAAGGGAGACACTGCATCCAAACAACTTCAATAAGATGAATTGGTGTTGGTACCTATAATTTCCCTTTAAAGAGCACTTTAGCTGAGCTGCTCCTATCCCTCTAAGTTTATCACTGCCACCAAAATTTGTATGGCTTTGTACAATAAGATATGGAAGTGTATCTTCAGCATTTGCTGGGTATTTTCAAAAATACTGGGCTCCAGGTACCAGGAGAGGCTTAACTTTTTTTCAAAGCACTTGAAAATGTTTTTACAGAAACAATGGGGGGTGACACCCAAAGACACTCTGAATCATCCTAACATACAGAGACCGCTTTAACAGAATTTTGAGGACATTTTGGAGCTGAAGTCAAACACTGAAACAATCAATACTGTAAACAAAGCCATGTGTCAAATATGTTATTACATTTGACCACTTCAAAATCACTGATACAACAACAAGCGTTTCTGTGCATTGTTGTTGCCTATAGGGAGACCGGGCTATTACTGCGAATGCAAAGCATGTGTGCAAATATTCATTGGTTCGGGGTCACTAATGCTTAACAGTGCTGCTAGAGAAGGCAACCCAATGAAAAGTTCATGTCTGAAAAGCAAATTAGATCTCAAAGGAAATTATATCCTCAAGTACAACATTAACCCTTTACTGTAATCTTACAAAACAAATATAGACCTTACTGCAATATTTAACATCTAGGGGCAATAGAGGTTAGAATGAAGTATGCTTTGCGTGAAAAATTACTGATAAGAATTATAAATATTTAATTACCAATCTCTGTAGACTAGTACAGCACCCTCCATCCATGTGTTATCACTTAAGTCCTTTATCTACCGCAAAAGGAAAGAAAAATTTAAATTGATTGAATAAGCTTTCCTTTCAAGTCTTTTTTTTGTTATTTTAAATATGATTATAATCTGATTTCTCAACAGTGAGACAATCAATAAACCACTGTTCTTTATTGCAGGAAAAATGTAAGCAAAATTATGCATGTCATCGAAAACGAGCTATCATGCAGGTCATTGATCTTACGAAGTGCCGAAGGCCACTTGACAGGTCTGTAAGTCCAAACAGTTACAAAACCTTTCAAATATGTCCCCTGGAACGATGTAAAAAGCATATAAAAAAAATATCATATGACACCAGGTGACCTGCTCAACCAGACAGAAGATCGACAGAGGATACAGAAACTGCAAGCAAGACTACTCCATAGTACCATGGGATTTCAGTAATAGGACACACAATGCAGACATACTTGGCAAGAATCAAAGAGTCATAATACTATAGCAACTTCTCTTTTACCCAGATCCCCAGACCAATGCAAACAGCTTAATGCATCAATCCACAAAAAGCAGTACGCACAGTATAAAAGGAAGTAACATCTGATTCCTAACAATGGATGTAAAAAACAGCTAGTGGTGACAAGTCCTATCAGAATTCCTTTACCGTTTCCACTAAAAGTCCCCAGGAAATAGTAAAGAGGCCAACAGTAAAGCTATTCAATTACTCTTTAGATCTGCATAGACTTTTGTAGAACAAATAAGGTTTTAAAATGGGTAGTTTAGATGAGCCAACTACACTTCTTTGTAGCCCAAAGACAGTTTGTAGAAAGATTTCCTGCACCAGTGGAAATACTTTATTGTAACCTCTTATCTACTAGACCAGGGGTTTCCCAATAATTTTTTTACTGTGGAACCCTTTGACATAGTGTACCAACACCCGACCCGACCCAAAACCTGACCCAAAAAATATTTTTGCACCATAGCACAAACCTTTTCATTAGCAGAGCGCAAAGATATAGTTAAACAGATGGTAGTACTTAGGAACAGGTGTTGGTGTTTGTATATAATTTTATTTTAAAGGAACACTATAGGGTCAGGAACACAAACGTGTATTCCTGACCCTAGCGTGTTAAAACCACCATGTGGCCCCCTCTTGCCTCCCTAAATATAGTAATATTTTACTTGTATTCAAGTCTACAGCTTCTGGCTCTGCCCCTGTTTGCCTATGACCTGCTCACTGTCTGCTGACATCATCAGAAGTGGTGGTCTAAGCCAATTACAATGCTTTCCCATAGGATTGGCTGAGATTGTCAAGGAGGCAGATCCGAGGCAGAGTCAGCACAAGACAAACAGCCCTGGCCAATCAGCATCTCCTCATAGAGATGCATTGAATCAATGCACCTCTATGAGGAAAGTTCAGTGTCTGCATGCAGAGGGTGGAGACACTAAATGGCAGTGCTGCAAACTAGGCAGGAATGCCCCAGGGAGACCCTCTAGTAGCCATCTGAGGGGTGGCCAGTGAAGTTATCACTAGGCTGTAATGTAAACACTGCATTTTCTCTGAAAAGACAGTGTTTACAGCAAAAAGCCTGAAGGGAATGTTTCTATTCACCAGAACAAATACAATAAGCTGTAGTTGTGTGCATTTGCATGCAGGGGTGTGTTTGAATGTAGTGTTGGATTGCAAATGTGGAGTATATTTGTGTGTAGTAATGGTGTTTGTATATAATTTTGGAGTTGGCATTTAGGGGTGTCTTTCTATGTAATGCTTGCCTGTTGTATTGGTGTTTGATTGCTGGGATGTCACATACACACATAGAGGTCATAATGTTTATACAGTATTTGCATAGATTAGAGAGGGAAGGAACGGGAGAAGAATAATAAAAAATAAACAGATTAGCAGAAGAGGGAAAGGAAGCAGAAGGAAAAGAGATATGAAGACTGTTAGAAATATAGAAATATATGTTTAGGCAGGCAGATGTGGAAGAAAATTACCATTTTCATTATGTGAGTGGCTGCAGAAGACTGAGCTTTAAGTGCCAATATGAGTTTCTTGTCAAGTTGCTCCAAAGCCGCTTAATACATAAAAGGGGGATGTCACCAAAAGCCTAAAAAGGTACCATAGTCAAACTGTAGTCATTATGGTGCTGATATAGTCTACCTTTGATAGGTAAAGGATTTCAAATAATAAATTTCCTTTAACATGTTTGGCAGTTTATGAAAAGCCAGAGGAAAAAAATAAATAAAAGCACAGCAAGTAGGGACATTACCCGTAATGCATTTCAGCAAGGTTTAGTGTTTTAGGTAGTTAAATTGCTCCTTTAAGATATGTGATAAAAAGCTTAGTGGTACTGAATTTAACCAGATCAGCACTAAATTGATGCATACATTCCATAGTTAAATCCAAAACAAAACTTGCAAACGGAGACATGAAGGGTAAGGGGATTTGAAAGAGGACATCTGCCTTCATAATCTACATTTTAGAATTTCCCTTACACACTATTGATCATGAGGTAACAAGCTAAATATTAACGGAGGCCTGGAAAAACTCCAGAAGCTCAAGGTCTTTTCATAATGGACAATCTGTATATAGACACACACAGGTAACTTAAAGCTTTGTAATGTGCATTTATACATGGCACAGATTAAAAGCACCTCCAAAAGGGTTTAAACTTACATTTTCCATTGGGATGGAAACCAAACTGCCAGGCATCTCCAATACAACAGGTTACAGCCCAACAATGGCTCCATGAGCGAGCAACTGCGGTTACCTCATCCCTGTAAGCAAGAGGTCTATCATTACATTATTTTTGGTAAATATATTTTATTGGCATTTTCCAAGTTCAAAGTCAAACATAAAGGAAACATGTAATGGGACACGCAGGCCCCAAGCTATCATATCAAGCATAAAGAACTAAAAGCTAGTACATATTACGTACAGGACAAAGAGCTTGTTGATTAGGTGGCATACAAGTGCCACACCATAAAAGAGTAATAAATGAAGGGGACTCGCAGGCCCCTCCATATGTGGCAGGTAATAGGAACATAAGATCAACAAACTGCTAATCCATGAACGACATTGTATCATTTCAGCAGATTACTTAAACGGAAACTATGGACACCAGAACAACTATAGCTTAATGTAGTTCTGGTGAGTATAATAGCTCCCTTCAGGCATTTTCAGGGACTCCTGATTCGCCTCTAGGGACACCTCCAAGTGGCCACTCCTCAGATGGCCACTGGAGGTGCTTCCTGGTTCAGGGCTGCACAGTAGAAGGTGAGTTTTATACTTTTATTGGAAGGCTAAGGGGGAGGGCAGGCTACCTAAATGGTGGGTTAAACACTTTAGGGTCAAGAATACATGTTTGTGTTCCTGACCCTATAGTGATCCTTTAAGTTTGCTTTGGGTTCAGAGCCACAGACTATAAAAATCGTAATCATAAAGAGACAATAGAAAAAAGTTAAAAAGAAGAGAGAAATAGGAAAGTAGACAGAAAAAGAAAAGTAAAGATAGAGTAGACTGGCTCAGTCTTCTATATCAAGTCAGTCATGGTCTAGTTTCCGTCTCAGTCATGGTGCAAAGTCCTATTAGGACATGGTCAGCAACCAGTGTGTCCAGATCCTCAGATAAGCCTCACAGGCCCCGCAGCAGACGTATGCTGTTTTAGGGGATTCAGTATGCTATCATTACATTAATGCTACTATTCCTAGAGAGAAGCTAAACTCAAAGTAAAATCATGTTAGAAATATGTGAAATATACATTCAAGACCGTGTTCTCCCAAGGAAGATCAAACTTTGTTTCACAACAATTTCCATAATTTGCTGCCAGATAACATGATAGAGCCATCTGTAGCACATATGGTGCCAGGAGTGCTCTGGTAATTTAAGAAAGGTTTACCTTGGTCGTCTTGAGTGCCCCGAACCCTGTCTGGATTTTTTCAGCAGGTAGGTTTCATTTGCTGAGAGCACTCACATCCAATGAGCATGGTTAGACCATGATTAGCTCAGGGGAGAGGATTCTGTCTTTGTCTGTAGAAGGTGCGCTGCATCTTTAAAAGATTTGACTGCTTACTCTGGAAGGGTGCCACGGTAGTCCTGGCACCATAACCATGCTTATGAGCTTGGAATGTTCATTTAACAGAAAGTCTTTATCATGTTTTTGTGGTTCTTATAAATCCAGACTGCTCATTACTCTACAACCAACATCTAATTTGTTAATACAAATGTAAAATGTCAACTGTTAACAACTGAATATGGACAGCCTTGATTAAGGCACATAGAGAGCGTACGTTAAAATTAAAGATAAATGAAATGTTTCTGACAGCATTTTGGCGCGTAAGAAAAACCTGTGTCAGCAAAGGCAAACAGAACTATTCGCATAACATCAAACAGAAGCATTACAGATAATTGTTTTAGGGTTTATATTAAATCCCAAAGGATTTTTGGAACTATCAAACAGTGTCCCAATATAGAGTTAAACATAAGTACTTTCAAGTGCTCTCATTCTAACCAGGCTTAAGATTTATTGCTTACAACTAAGATACACAGGAGGGGAAAATATTTTAGGACAAAAGTACTTAAAGAGGAGGAACATTGAAATTAAAGCCAGAACTTAAGGGAGAAAAATAAGATTGCAATAAATCGCCTTTAATTGCATCTGACGGACTCCGTGTTGACCCTTTGGTGGCAAACAGCGAGGCTGCTGAATACTGCCACTTGAAACTTGTTATTTAGAGCCAGTTTCAGCTCTAAATGAGCTGCATTGCAGCTACTTAAGGCTTTAATGGGTCTTCGGGTGCCTAAGTAACTAACAATCTATCAAAGGTTATTAGCACATACCACAATGGGCAGCTACTTAATATACAGTTGGAGAGCAAGCAAGCCTGGAGCCCTGTCTGCTCTTCTCACCTTACGTGCCCTGTATCTATGTAACCAGCACATGATGCCAGGTTATGTACAGCACACAATGCTTCAGTATACTAACTGGAGGCAGATAAGAAAATGAGTCAAAGCACAAATGTACAATACAAAGGAACAGCAAATATTCAGTATAAATAAGTAATTAAAAATACATTGCCAAAGAAGCAAGATGCAGAAGGGTCTGTCTCTAACAACTATATCAAACAGTGTACAATTTTGTTAATTACAACAGATTCAGACTTGCTTTAGAATTCTTCCTTTCCCATCTTATAGAGAGCAGTTGTTGAAACGCCTTCTGCTAATTTAACATGCCCTCTGTAGATATATTTTTCTAGCACCTAAAATTGTCTTATTCACGCATCTCTCTAACCAGATGTTAGTTGCCTTGCACACCCTATGATGCTAGTGGCCAGCAGAAAATAATGGGATCTGTAGGTCACACACCCCCAACAGAATCATCTACATTTAAAGTCACATGTAATTGCATTTCATATAGAGACTTTGTACAGGCTAAGAAACAGCACAAACAGAAATACAGTTTAAAATCACTGATCTTTGCAAACAAATATGGGCATTCAATTACACCATATTGCAAGATCGTTAAAGGGACACTAGAGGCACCCAGCCTTCTTCAGCACATTGAAGTGGTCTGGGTGCAGTGCCCCTATTGCACTTAGGACTGCAATGTAAAACATTGCAGTTCAGAGAAACTGCAATGTTTACACTGCAGCACTAAGTCTGTCTCCAGTGGCTGTCTACCCAACAGCCACTTGCTGGATCCTATGCTTTGATATGGGTGGGCCTAATGTGCGCGCAGCTATTGGCTCGCATGCTCATTAGCACCCAATCGTCGAGTGACGTCAGAGGAGATGGAGCCACGACCCAGCGCCAAAAGTATATCGGCGCTGGGATCAAGTAAATGAATAAAGAGTTTTTAACCCTCTATGGCAGTGGGGAGAAAGGGAGAGGCAAAGGGAACGAAAGAGCCAGGAATACAGCTTTGTATGCATGGCACTATAGTATCCCTTTAAGCCCACCCTACAACACAACAGTAAACTTTGGATTTTACGACATCACCGTTGCTAAGAAACGCATGTTCCGTGTGTGCCCTCAATTCCTTTTTTCTATGAATGTTTGGTGTCCAGACCAGAATCTGTATTTTGTATGAAATTTGGTCTTAACGGCAGCACCACTGCTGAGAAATACATGTTCCGAGTGCGTGTAGGTGCCTACTCTCCCAAAAAGGAAATCCAGTGTGTTAGCTGACACTCACTCTCACCCTATCACTGGTTGCCCAAGACTTGATAATATAAATATACAGTGGGTGGTGGGGGAGGGAAAACAACAATTATGAATACTAATGTTAGAGTGTTACTTTAAATAAAAAAAGAAGAAAATGAAAAATAAAGAAGACAGCATAAGGCACATGTGAATGACACCAACCAATTTATAAGGTTAAGGCCCTTAAGGACCAAACTTCTGGAATAAAAAGGAATCATGACATGTCACACATGTCATGTGTCCTTAAGGGGTTAAACAAGTCTAGTAAACCATAGATGAAAAGAAAAAAAGGTTAAAAGCTGACCATATGTTACTAATGCTTTCTATAGATATTGCATTAACAAAATGCTAACCAAGCAGATTTTCTTTCCTATGCAAGAATCAGAAATTGCAAATACCTAGATCAAAAGAGATATGTATAATCTTTCTGAATCTTGTTCATTTATCCTTGGTACGTTAATTTTGATATTGGATAATTTTCATGTTATGTGACTATTATTGAGGGAAGGACCCAGGCGCCCAATTCATTCTCCTCCTGTTTTACATGGATACAAGGATGTATATGGGTTTCCTTCCGGTCATGAAAACTCGAGCACATCCTGAACACGTCATTACAACAATTACTCATGCATACGGGATATTCATAAAGAAGCCATGGGAATACACTTTACCTTAAGAGTTCCTAGGCACTCTATTTATATTCTTAGAGAGTGTCATCAATGTCAATACACAAATTTTGCATGGGTTGACAAGTATTTATACAGTTCTGGAGCCAGACACATTTAGGAGTAAATATGATTGTAAGGAGGAAGGAAGAAGTACATATGTCAACAACCATATAAAATATTCCATAACGCAAATCCCAATGATAACTTAATGGAAGCTCAAGTAACACATATACACACACACTCTGTGGACAAAAGTATTGGGTCACGCCTCTTAAGGAATAAAGGTGAATTAGACCCATTGGTGTAAAAAATAAATAAATAAAAGTAAATTTATATATTAAAAAAAATAGTAAACTATGATGATTTTAATTACTATGGTACTTAAGTAAATATAATTTTCTTACACATTATTACTGGGCTTCTCCTAAATGTAGAGAGACCACTGACCAAGAGCAGAATTCCTAAAAATCATATTTGCCCTATAACTCACAAAAACATGTGAGGTGTATGAAAAGTTATGTACTATTTTAAGTTGTACAAATGTAATTAATTTTGTGATTTTATTAGATAGAACATACTGTTGCTCATTGGAAGTCAATTACAATATTGATGGTTCCTCTCAAAGTGATACAGAAAGGGTGTAGCCAGTGACGTTTGACATCCCTGCAATAGCACGGGACAATAGCCACTAATATCCTTCCACTCCCTCATCCATGTTACATTACCAAGTAATCATATTGATCTAAACACATTTGTCAAACATTATTTCAAGCTATGCATTAGCTTTGAAATGCAAACTCTGGCCATATATTGTATGCAAGTTTCACGGACTAATATTGTAGCCAATTAAACACAACATAATCATGCCTATTCATGTAGCCTTGAGCAACAAACTGTATGGGAGAGAAAACAAAGATTTGTAAAAACATACAAATGTTTACATAAACGTGCAATTGTATTCTACTGGAAAACAACTCCCATAGCTACTTACAGCATCTGTCAGAACTATGCCGTAGAGAGGTCAACTGATGCAGGGTTACATAAGAATATACTCTTATAATGGCTCATCACACAGAGAGCTAAAGGTCATGCTAAAATGATAACACTCATACCTGTAAGCAGTAATAACCATAAAGGGAATTAGATTATAAAGCATGGTTAGGCATGCCAGATGTTGTGGACTAAATCTCCCATAATGACCTTACAGCCATCATAATAATAATAATAATAATAATAATGTATTTAACCAGGAAAGGTACATTCAGATTACTCTGGTTTTCCAGTACGTGCTGGGGATGTTACCTTAGCCCAACATCCAGGGGTTGTTACTATTACCCAATTTAATGGTACTTATGTTATCGGCCTCAGAAGGATGAAGGGCTGAGTCACCCCTGCCTGAGAAGCATCAGGTAAGATGCAGTCCACAACTTCTGGAGTGCGGAAGGTTGCCTACCCCGGTTATAAAATACAATCCAGGAGAACTGTTCTAAAAGTAGGAAGCAATCTGAACAGGTCATGATATGATCTGAAGGACCTGAGTCCTACATAAGCAACTTTAACGTACCAATAATCACAGTCTGTTTAGAGACCTGCGAGTCTCATTGTTTGATTGCTTAACTGTTATATATATATATATATATATATATATATATATATAAAAAACGCTTTGGCATTATAACATGTACCAAACACCAATAAAAATCATATTTACCTAAAAGTAGGAACCAGCATGAAGTTTATGCTAGTTTCCATGGTAATTGTTCCACTTTTAGAACGTTCAGCCAGACTGTACTTATTTGTTACTAGTAACAGTAAATGTCCAGACAGGACTGTGTATAAATCCCCTGGGACAGGGATAGGCAGCCTTTGGCACCCCAGATGTTGTGGAATACATCTCCCCTGATGCTCTGACAAAGCATGATAGGAGATGTAGTCCAAAGACATCTAGTTGCCTAGCTCTGTCCCGGGAGCTGAATTCCCCCCACAGTGCTGGCAGTGATGTCCAGGAATGGTGGGCTTATTACCGGGTCCTGAGGGCATGCCAGGCCGCCTCGATGTCGGCATACAGGTTCTTCTCACTGGGCTTGCCGCTGCTCACCCCGTACCCGGAGTAGTCGTACGAGAAGACGTTGCAGTTGATGCGGGAGCCCAGGCCGATGTAGAAGCTGCACATCTGGCCCAGGTCCACGGCGTTCCCGTGCGAGAAGAGCAGGGTGTACCGGCTGCCGGGGGCGCAGCGCACGAACATGCAGCCCAGACAGCTGCCCAGCTCGGTCCGCCAGCGGAACACCTCCACCGCGTCCAGCTCCCGCTGGGAGTACTGCCAGTCGGCCCGCTCGGACAGGTGCAGGCTGCACGTCACCCCGGCCTCGCCCCCCGCCACCGGCTCGTCCTCCCGCGGGGCCCCCGGGCCGGCCGCAGACTCGGACTCCCTCACCGTGTAGGTGGGCTCCGGGGGCAGGAAGGCCAGCTTGGCGGCGATCCGGCTCGGGCACGGCGGGCAGCAGAACAGCCAGCACAGCTCCCCCAGTGAGAAGCCGTTCATCCTGGGGCCCTGCTCGGGCATCACTGGGGCTGGGCCTGCGGGGGGGAAGGGGCTGGGCGTGCGGGGGGGGGAGGGGGAGCACCCGTTACCGGGGCTCGGGGCCGGGGCTGCTGCGGCCCGTGATTGGCGGGGAGAGCAGGCCGCAGGGGGATCCTAGTAACCAGCACCTAGCGTCTCACCGGAGAGACTGCACCGCCCGCCCGGCCTGGCCGCCACTTCCGGGACACAGCGGAGAGTGCTGCCACCTAGCATGGCGGAGAGGAACTGCAGCCGGGCACAGCCACAGTGTGGGAGAGAGAGAGAGAGAGAGAGTGTGAGAGAGAGAGTGCTGGGCTCATAGATGGATCATCTCACTAGATGGGTCTGAAATACATTTAGTAATAACTGGTATCAAGGCTAGTTATAACTGGTGAAGGTTAGTTATCACTGGTGAAGGTTAGTTATCACTGGTGAACTTTAGTAATAACTGGTGTGAAGGTTAGTTATCACTGGTGAACTTTAGTTATAACTGGTGTCAAGGCTAGTTATAACTGGTGAAGGTTAGTTATCACTGGTGAAGGTTAGTTATCACTGGTGAACTTTAGTAATAACTGGTGTGAAAGTTAGTTATCACTGGTGAACGTTAGTTATAACTGGTGTGAAGGTTAGTTACCACTGGTGTGAAGGTTAGTTATCACTGGTGAACGTTAGTTATAACTGGTGTGAAGGTTAGTTACCACTGGTGAAGGTTAGTTATCACTGGTGAACGTTAGTTATAACTGGTGTGAAGGTTAGTTACCACTGGTGTGAAGGTTAGTTATCACTGGTGAACGTTAGTTATAACTGGTGTGAAGGTTAGTTACCACTGGTGTGAAGGTTAGTTATCACTGGTGAACGTTAGTTATAACTGGTGTGAAGGTTAGTTACTGGTGTGAACACTGGTGAACGTTAGTTATAACTGGTGTGAAGGTTAGTTACCACTGGTGTGAAGGTTAGTTATCACTGGTGAACGTTAGTTATAACACAAAAGTTAGTTATCACTGGTGAACTTAGTTATCAAAAAAGCGAGAAATTTCACAATAAGTGAAAGAATTACAAAATGGTACAGGAACAGTAGGTTAATGAGGACCCTGTTCAAACGAGCTTGCAGTCTAGAGGGCATGGGTCTTACCAAAACAGATGATGGGAGACCATTGCTAAATTGTCAATCACTTTTTAGACTAAAATAACCAAACAATTACCTACCTTTTTATTTTAGTCATTTTGGCTTAAATTTTGAAATTCACCTTGAATCCCTGACATTTTACCAATGGTTTCCCATCATCAGTGATGGTAAGACTCATGCTAAGGGCTGCCAAAATGTGCATGCCCTCTCAAGTTCAAATGTATGATGTTATCAGCTTGATTCAGTCTTCAGAAAAGAAGAGTGAACCGCTGGGATGTAAAATGTTATCAGCTGACTATGTTGGAAAACATAATGTACAATAATGTAACTGCTAAGGATTCTGCTTTAGCATAATTGTCAAGAGGGTAACAAAATCTGGAAGGCCAAAGGAATACGGGGCGGCTGGCTGAGAGTTATGGTAGGCTTGGGCTCAGCAGGTAGCATATAACATGTAACTTGCCTTCATGGGAAACATGTTCTACAGCATCTTAATTAAAAAATGTTTCACCTAGCTATAGTAAAGTGTGGCACCAACTAGTAGTCAAAAAATCACATCTCTAGCCATGATTGAATAGTGAAATTTTTTGGTTACCTAGCGTTTAACATTGACATAGCCAGGGGACAGCAGCTGGAGGAACAACACTAAACAAAGTCACTGTACGCTACTACCCAATCCTTCTGCACAAGGCAACTACTTTAACCCCTTAAGGACCAAACTTCTGGAATAAAATGGAGTCATGACATGTCACACATGTCATGTGTCCTTAAGGGGTTAAAGACTACTTTGTTCTCATACTATAAGGTCTATGAAATAAATCAGGTATAAAGGGAATTACTGGTGAAATTGGCTTATCCATATCATATTACACAGGTGAATCTATGATTTCTTATGTGATTTACAACCCTTTGAGCAGCACTGTCACATTTTTTTTTTATATTTTTCAGTTTAACTGTTTTCTCTTTAAAATAAATTCTTTATTTATGTGTCTTAACGTATATGAGTAAATGCAGTTCAAAGACACGAAGTCATTCAAACGTAGTGAATATAGCAAGTGTCATAGAAAAACATGAGACTTAGTATACAGTTGGCAGTAATGAAATACATTATAAATTGGTAGTATGTAGCCGATGTAACAGCGTAGCTAAGGGAGTGGGCCTTGACATTGCTATGAGACAGGCATAGAGGGACGTGGGTGTGTGGGATTGGTTAAAAAATAGCATTGTGGGTGAAGTTACCAGGCCATATATAAAGGGGCCATTTTTGGTTAAGGGGACATTTTAATTAAGCTGCACTTACTTGTTGTTGTCCAACCCTCCCTCCCTTTATTTTCTCCCGTTTTGTTCATGGCGGCGGGGGATGGAGAGAAAAGTTGGGGGGTAGGTTGGATTGATAAGGGCTAAAATGATTAGTTCAGGGAAAATAGGTAGGCCTTTGGACTCGTTGGTAGCTCAGAACATAGGTGTGTAGGGGTATCTCAGTATACCCCTACAATTGTGGAACTGTAAAAATGGATGCCCTTGGTGGCAATGGTTATGTGTTCAACGTTAATTATATGGTGTTATAATGTTGCTGGGATTTATTGTTTTTATGTAAGAGTGGTTTAATTGTATAAAGGCAGGATGCTGGATTTACATGTCAATGTTTGCATAGTGTTGACAATGACCTTAATTTTACTTGTTAAAACTTATTACCAATAAAAGCTGTGATAATTATTTACCAAATAAAATCTGGTGTCAGTGTTTTTATGGGGATTGATATTGGGTTTAAGCATATGCCACAGAGGCAACTATGCACATGTCATGAAGGAGTTACGTATCGAGGCGTAAACTTGGCGTCTTAAAAATAGACATGAAAACCACAGAATTGCTTCAAAATCATAAAGCCATAATGGTGGTCTGAGGGTGCAGGGAATTGGAATGGACACAAAATCAGTACAGTTTCTGTTGTGCCTTAGAACATGCAGCGTGTGCATTGAATATTAAAGCAAAATCTCTGAATCACATGCACTTGAGAAAAGTATCTAAATTAGCATATGATATGTCTAGAGGGGAAGCGATAGAAAAAACAGGTGGGTGGAAAGGGGAGAAGAAGGAAGGGGGATATTGGGGAGTTGGAGTAGTGGGACCTCTTGCACCGCCGCTCTCCCCTGCCCTTTAAGGAAGGTTAACTGTTTTTATGTCCCTTGTATCTTAATGATTATACTCATCCCTCCATTGCATTTTTTATATTCCTTTATCTTTTCTTCCTTGCATTGCATCTCAATATCTGGGCACAGCCATTTGTTCTCCTCTGTCCATGATGTTTGCTGTTTGCCCTTCTGTGGAATTATTTTGACTGATGGATTGTGAGTATATTAGTTTAGCAACTGAAATTGAAAAGGCAATCCAAAAAGTACATAGGGAACATTTCCTTGCTTGTTTCGGTTTAATTAAAGAATCGTACACATGGCATATTCAGAGCACGTTTGTGCATACAGACAAAAAGATAGACATGGTCCACACAACTGAAAGAGGGTGGGCGGGGAGGGGGATGTGGCAATCCTAAAGAAAAACTGGACAACAAATATAAACTTTGGAGGGAAAGAATTATTATCAAGAAGGGGATATCAATTAGGGCAAGGAAGCGGGAGGGAGAGGTATTCTCAATCCAGGCAACAGAAGCCAAATGAGCAAAATAGATACAAAATTAAATCTGTGAAGCTGAGCAATATTTACAGATCACAGTTTCTTCTCATAATGAAAGAGTTAATCACCAGCTAATTTCAGTTTGTTTTTCAGCTCTGTAAGTGAGTGCCACGAACAACAAAAGCCCACCTTTTCTCTACATTGGAAAATTACAGTTGATCCCAGCTAGCTGTATCAACATATTTATAATCATTTAATCAACTAGTCCGGGTGAAGCTATCAGCCAATCATAATAACAAAACTAATTGGTTTCTACGGCCTACAACAGAAAACATTGATGGAAAATAATGTTTTCTGGTTTACGGCAAAGTATCATATTAACTAGACAGCACAAAGTCCGGATGAAGCAACAGCATTAACTCCAACTGTATAAATGAAAAGCGTATAATAAGCTACTAGCAGCATACCATATAAAGAAATACAACTACCATGATGCTTTGCTAGCCCTGAGGCCTGGGAGAGCATCATGGAATTTGGAGATCTTTAACAGCTGGGGGTTTACCTTTTGTCGTAACGTTATTTAAGTCATTATTATCATCTGGCATCTAATATGAATCTGGAAACACTCTAATTGCTGTTTTTATTTATATTATTCATACAATGGCTAGAGGTACCATCACGCGTCTCAAAGGGACCCTAAAGTGCAAGAACTGGACAATATAAGCAGCATTGCAAAACACAGATGGAGGTATGACTGGAATCTAACTCAGAAAGCTTGCAATCAAGTGTGAGTGGAATGCCTTTGAGAAAGGGGTATTATATCTTATTGCAGCTGTTTACCTGATCTCCCTAGTTTATGGAGTAAGAAAGCAATGATTATGATATGTTTGGACTTTTTAAAGGTGGGTCTGCTTTAAGCTGGGCAAAGTTAAGAAATATCAGTGAAAGAAGGATTGCAGTTCAATAAACTTTCCTGAGAAAAGACATATAGTTGCTGAGATATTCATCACTAGACACAGTTTCTGGAAATTGTGTAATCAGATTAGCCAAGCAATTTAACATATGTTTGAGCAATATCCAAGGAGTTTCAAAGTTTTAGCAATCTTTTGTGAAGTTTGCTTGTAATTTTATGGCAAGACAGGAGGCTTCCTATTTGCTTATCTTTCTTTACTGTAACTGCCAGCAGCAAAGAAATAGTTAACAAGGTTGTAAAAAATTCAACCAATCATAACACATCATAGAACAATATAGTGCTGTCAGACTCCTCCGACTTCCTCTTTCTTTGCTGCTTTCCTCCCAGGTGAGTCTATTCTAATTACGTTGCCTAGTTTCATTACTTGAAATTTTAAATTGTCATAGATTGCAAACTGCCAGCAGCAAAGAAATAGTTAACAAGGTTGTAAAAAATTCAACCAATCATAACACATCATAGAACAATATAGTGCTGTCAGACTCCTCCCACTTCCTCTTTCTTTGCTGCTTTCCTCCCAGGTGAGTCTATTCTAATTACGTTGCCTAGTTTCATTACTTGAAATTTTAAATTGTCATAGATTGCAAACTGCCAGCAGCAAAGAAATAGTTAACAAGGTTGTAAAAAATTCAACCAATCATAACACATCATAGAACAATATAGTGCTGTCAGACTCCTCCCACTTCCTCTTTCTTTGCTGCTTTCCTCCCAGGTGAGTCTATTCTAATTACGTTGCCTAGTTTCATTACTTGAAATTTTAAATTGTCATAGATTGCAAACTGCCAGCAGCAAAGAAATAGTTAACAAGGTTGTAAAAAATTCAACCAATCATAACACATCATAGAACAATATAGTGCTGTCAGACTCCTCCCACTTCCTCTTTCTTTGCTGCTTTCCTCCCAGGTGAGTCTATTCTAATTACGTTGCCTAGTTTCATTACTTGAAATTTTAAATTGTCATAGATTGCAAACTGCCAGCAGCAAAGAAATAGTTAACAAGGTTGTAAAAAATTCAACCAATCATAACACATCATAGAACAATATAGTGCTGTCAGACTCCTCCCACTTCCTCTTTCTTTGCTGCTTTCCTCCCAGGTGAGTCTATTCTAATTACGTTGCCTAGTTTCATTACTTGAAATTTTAAATTGTCATAGATTGCAAACTGCCAGCAGCAAAGAAATAGTTAACAAGGTTGTAAAAAATTCAACCAATCATAACACATCATAGAACAATATAGTGCTGTCAGACTCCTCCCACTTCCTCTTTCTTTGCTGCTTTCCTCCCAGGTGAGTCTATTCTAATTACGTTGCCTAGTTTCATTACTTGAAATTTTAAATTGTCATAGATTGCAAACTGCCAGCAGCAAAGAAATAGTTAACAAGGTTGTAAAAAATTCAACCAATCATAACACATCATAGAACAATATAGTGCTGTCAGACTCCTCCCACTTCCTCTTTCTTTGCTGCTTTCCTCCCAGGTGAGTCTATTCTAATTACGTTGCCTAGTTTCATTACTTGAAATTTTAAATTGTCATAGATTATTTGATATTTTTTTATATGTTAATCCTGTACTGGGGTAACCCTAATGACAGGTTCATGTTATTCTCAGGGTAATTTCCTTTTCAAGAAGTTTTTATTTCAGCTGTTATATTTTTTCCCTTTCAATATTTTTTTTATTTTTTTCAGTGGCTTACACCTTTAATTGTTTAAAACACCCAGTTTCCGCCGGGCCGTTTCTTACTTCACAAACAGAAACAGCCCGCCGGGTTATTTTCCCTCCCCTCCCGTCAGGGGAATCACTTCAGTGCACGGACTCCATTTCCCAGGAGACCGTTTTTTTTCTGGTACAGCCTTCGCACCTTTTTCACCCTCTTCCCACCTTCTGCCGGGTCTGACACGACCGCGCCGCCCCCTTTTACTCACGGCGGCCATTTTCTAATCACGGTACTCGCGTTCTTTTACTCCGCGGCTCCTGTGGTACCTACCGGATAAATAATTCTGTGGGCACTAGTACAACCCTCTCGGAAGGTAAGTTCCTTCTGTTATTTAACCCGTTCATTAAAGGCTCTTTCCTGAAGATCAGAATACTGTTCACAATGTTCTTGTTTGTGAGTACAGAATCGCAGATTATATTTAAAGCTATCTATGCACTCTATGGTACTGCACTAGATTTTGTTTATTTTCTCTGTCGTTACAGTTCTCATTGTATATTAAATACTACTTTACATCAACGAACCAAGATACGCCACCTATTTTGTATGTATACATGGTTGATCCTACTGCTGATCGGCACCACCAAGAAAGAGGAAGTCGGAGGAGTCTGACAGCACTATATTGTTCTATGATGTGTTATGATTGGTTGAATTTTTTACAACCTTGTTAACTACTTCTTTGCTGCTGGGAGTTACAGTAAAGAAAGATAAGCAAATATTCGCCTCCTGTCTTTAATAAAATTTAGATTATTCGTTCACTGTAAACTAGAATAATCCCTAATTTACAACTATGTTTCCCTTCTGCAATCTTTGCTTGTGTCCTTAACTATCCTAAAAGCATTAATTCTTTATTATACCTGATGAACGTGGACATATTTCCCTTGTTTCTAAACATTCAGCTAGCTTACCAGTCATTGCAAGTTAAAACCCACACATTGTTGTAACCTGTACAAACATTGGCTCACAACTATTACTGGTAATGGCTGGGATAAAGAGGTCTACTGCTGTATTTATGACAGAGAAAATAATTAACTAGCAAGCAGAGACCTGTCAGTACGATGGACTAATAAGACTAATATACTGGTCAAAATGTTGCCACCCATACTTTTGTCTCAATAACAAAAAATATTTTTGGGAAGTGTGCTTGACCATTTTCTTATATACCTCCATATTCTGAAGTGCCCTTTTGGGTCACAGTGCACCGTCCTGGATAGTATCTTATTTAATGAGGGCTCTCTGCAAATTATTTTCTTTTTCTGCCTGAGGTATATTCTATCAGATGACTTTCAAAAGCAACAGATGGTTGCAAAAGAGTGAGCATTGGATAGTATATCTAGCATTTGTTTATTTATTTATTATTTATTACTGGCATTTATAAAGCACCAACATATTAGGAAAAAACAATACGGTATAAACACACCAATACAAAAGGTAGAGGGCCCTGCCTGTGAGCTTACAATCTAAAGATTAAAATGTGGAGATGAGACAAGAGGTAGCAATGGAATTTGAAGGCAGAGATAATTTATTGTATTTGACCGAAGGGACAGTGGGAAAGGTTGGCAAGTGATTTCTTCAAAACTGTCCATATAAGAGAATAAAAAATAGAATAAGATGGTATATTACATCATAAAATTATATTACGATATTAAAACATTTTGCTGACAGTATTCCTTTAAGGTGAAAACAGCAAGTGCTGGAGAAGGAGCCTGCAGCTCTGCTTCAGTTACCCCATGGAGACTGAAAAGTTTACCTTTACATTCGAAGGGGCCTTTCTTCTCATTGCTACGTATATAACATCTGTTTGTAATATATATATATATGCATTTTCATTTTTAAAGAAGAGGAACCACTGTTTTCCTTTGATATAATATTACTAATCTTTTCTGTAATGAAGGTAAACATATCCTCCGAGATCCCACATCTCTGAGGATATACTCTTCATTATAAAGGTTGAAATGAATGTGGTTGCAGTGTTACTTATTGCCTATTTATAGGGCAGCTCAGATTAGTAGTTATAATAATATCCTGATAAAAGTCTCTTAACACTGCCCTCCAGTTTAAAAGCTGTTTAAAAATGTGGCTCTCCCCAGCACGTGGAGCTTTCCCCTTCCTTTCCCCTTCGTTTACAAATTAATATTTGTAGACAATTCTAAAACGCATTATTAGCCCAAAGCCACTAGTCACTCATTTAATGCCCGCAAATTAATGAAAATGTTAGCTCTCCTCCTCTTTTAAAACAGTGAAATAGGTTTCAATGAGTGATATGATTCCTACAGACAATTCTCTATCACTTTATTGTTAGCATTACATTACCATTCCAGACAGTGATTAAGATTGCTATAGCATTTTATTTTTTTAAATTCTTTATTTTTGCTCATTCCACATGTATGTGATACGCACATTAGTCGGTAGATGACAAAACATTGATAGTTTACAAACAGCAGCCATTGTGCATCGTAAACAAAAGAGAAAAAAAAACATGTAGAATTAGTTTTTTTTTTAGTATTTATGAACATCAAGATATGCCTAAAATAGTGGTTAACTAGTAGGTTTTCCAGAGCTGGATTGGGGGACACATGTTACTGTCAAGAGAATTTCAAAGCCTCTAGTTAGGAATACCCCCTATTATGCAGTTGTATGGTGTTATGTTATACACATGCTTGAGCATGAAGGGTGGTGGGAAGTACAAGCCATGGTATTGGAATAGGAGCTTTGCAGGGCTTTGGTGTGTCTGTGT
The DNA here is from genome assembly GCA_933207985.1 of Pelobates cultripes. Lineage (NCBI taxonomy): Eukaryota > Metazoa > Chordata > Amphibia > Anura > Pelobatidae > Pelobates > Pelobates cultripes. Next base: position 86,259,589 of record OW240914.1, on the reverse strand, counting down.
AGCCAATAAAGTCTTTAGCCAGCAAAAATTGTGAGGCTTAGATTAGACACAATGAGCAATTGTAAGTGCCGAAACACCATAACAGAATAAAATGAAATAATAAATAAAGGAAAAATAAAACTTGTAAAGATAAATAACATTGGTGATTTTGATCAGTGAACCTTTGGGCAAGTGGCAGTGTCCGCAAAAGAGGCTGCGGTCGCAGGGAGTACCCACGGTGAGCAGTTCAGGTTTCTGCTCGGGTTGTAGCAGAGTTTCAAGCTGAGCATGGCGTAAACTCTGTAATCTTCGTAAGGTCCAGGTGGGACAAGCTTTGTGCAATAGTGGTGGGTAGCCTAAGAAGGCCCAGCTTGTTCAGTAGTGTCTCTAGCTCCTTATAGCTTTTTGCACTATGGGTAGTCTCTTGGTGGGTAAATTAGATATTTATATATATATATATGACTTTTTCAGCATGTAAGGAGTGCAGGAGGCTTTTCATTGCCCTGCACCATGCGAGAGAGTTCCTTGTGAGATCCGGGAAGAATTAAAGTTTGGCACCCTCAAAGTAGATCATGGTTTTATCCCTGACTGCAGCAAGGAGGAGAGCTGTCGCCGGTTTCGGTATATGGAACATTCCGTCTAATTTCACCAATTTAGCATGCTTGGGCTGTAATACCACTGCCATTGGTCAGCCAGGCCCACAGCCTCAGGTATATCCTTTAATCTTTACATTATAGCATCTCCACATGTCTTCCAGAGTCTCAACTTTCTCGGAGGTGAGAAGCTGTTGAGGCAGTACCTCCAGTTTCTTTTCTACTGAGGTAAGCCTGTTGTCAGTGGTGGTGGCGTTAGTTTCTAGGTGGGTAACTCTGGAGTTTGCTCCATCGAGCGAGGTCTGAAAGCTGGATATGTCAAGGGTAATATTCGCCCAAAGCACCGCCAACATATATTTCAGGAGGGCTGCATTGACTGGATCTTTGTCTTTCCTGGCCATTGCTGCAGGTCTCTGTGCCGTGTCTGTTGAGGACCCTGCGCCTGTATCTGGGAAGAAGTCTTCGGAGGAGAAAGAAGACCCCTCATCTCCCAGGCCATATTGACCCATGCGCCCTGTTGGGCTCCGCGGAGAAGATCCTCAATATCTCTGCTAGCAGGTCCTTTTTCTGCTTTTGCCTTTTTAGATTTGCAACCCTTGGCACCTTGATAGTGTAGGCAAGGGTATTCTAGCCTTATATTTGCCCAGATTCCGCCTAAAAATCAATATATTTTGTTGTCATGAGTAGGAGCTCTAATAAGTGCGACTGCTCTGGTCCTCTGCTGTAGCCTTTTTAAATGTTGTTTTTAGGCTTTTTAATATATGATTTAACTGTATGTACTGTATGTGGACACTATGTTCAACTGCAGACACTCTTTTGCCATTTTCAGTAAGCAGTACTGCTAGTAATGCCTTCAGAGTCCTTACAAGTACATATAAGCAGACTCTTTTACCATTTTAATCTATTTTTGTCACACCTACTGTAAATATGGCGCTGAACTCACCTAAAATGATACAAGCTACAAATTTACCACCTGTTTATAATTTTCTGTTTGGCCTATAGCGTTGATACAAAAACGGATGTACACCTGTCACAAGGGCCTATCATCTTTGGGCCAATGTCCATTAGTGGTTACAGATAGCCAATAAGCATATAGAAACATAGAAACATAGATGTACACTTGTCACAAGGGCCTATCATCTTTGGGCCAATGTCCATTAGTGGTTACAGATAGCCAATAAGCATATCATAATGTTTGTTACTGGTTTTCTTGTTACTGACCTGGCTATGTCTTTGACTCTAAACTTGTCTAGCCTAGAAATTGCAAGACCCCGCTGTTTTCCTGACGTCAAGTTTTTCTAGTCCTAATTTCCTGTGTATCAGGCTTGGTTGCTCCTGACACTGGCTTATATCTTGCTGAGGATCCTGTGCTCAGGACCGGTGCAAGGACTTCTGTCTACACAGGCGAAAACACATTTTGCTGCCCCCAAAATTTATCTTCACCTGTCTGTCTAATATTCCCACTCTTACCAATTCTTTTGCCCCTTTTGTGCATCTTACCACCTTTTTCTCTTGTTTTCCCTTTTTGTATATTGTATCCCGTTTGGCATTTTTTCTATGTGTTTTGTGTCTTCATCCTGCTTTTCTTTACCCTCTTGCGTCACACACTCACTCGCTCATACGCACACAAACACTGATCATTACACACACACTAACTCTTACACACACACTAACTCTTACACACACACACACACACACACTGGCTCTAACACACACACACATTAACTCTTACACACACACACACACACACACACACACACTAACTCTTACACATACACACACACACAGACTTACTATTTCTTAGAGTTGCTAAACAGAGGTCCTACTGCACTGTTGTAGCTTTCCTCCTCTCTCCACAGCAGTTGACCGCCAGGATATGATGTCACGTATCCCAGCGGCCTGTATCTCCTCACTGCTCCGCCACCTTCCCTCAGTGGCAGCACGTTTCCCAGCCATCTGATTAGATTGCTGCAGAAATTGACCGGCGGGAGCAGAGTTCTCCGTGCTCCCGCCATTCACTCTGACATTTTTGTGCCCCTCGGGTCCATGCGCCCTAAGGCAGCTGCTTGTGCCGCCTTATGGTAGCGCCGGCCCTGCCTCTGCTGTTCTTGACATTATCATACTGTCCATTCCAAATCTCACAAGATGGAGGGGTCGTGGCTCAGCTCCACATGGTAAATAACACAGATATTTTTTTACTGATTTACAACAGTACTTATTTTATCGGATAAGGACGTTTTAATGTTAAAAGGTAAGTTATAGTAACATCTCAGCATGCAAAAAAAATTCTCTTTTTCTGTCATAGGACTAACTGTCTTTATAAATATGGGTTGATATTAATTAAACCTGTGCATGGGAGAAAAATTCAGTTCTTTCAAATCAATTTGTCCAAAATGCTATTGATTTGTTTAGATAAAACTTTGCCCATGCGGTGTATCGTTTGGATGAATTTACCATGCAATCATTTCAGCGTAAATTTTTTGGACGGACCATAATGGTAAGTAATTTCCCCTATTATTGTACTGCAAAAAAAATAAAATCTAAATCAGCTTCTTCTCCATTCCCCTTATTCAATTTCTCGTGCCATAGATGGAACTTCGAATCACTAAGCAAACAAAACAGCTTGTCCATTTCACATTTTGTTTGTTTTATGATTCAGCAACTTGGCGATTCAGTGTTGCATTCAGAATTTAAAACAATGTCTGGTGTGCTAAAATTAGCATGAATCACAAGTCTAGTTGAGATGGGGTGTGGCCTGGACGCTGAGCGATATGGCAGCATAAACCAACCGCTCCATATAACCAACTTCGCCCATATAACCTTTCAAACATCCACTTGATTTTGCTGTGGGCCGCAACAAGGAGCCAGACTGCCCTCAAACACCTAAGGGATCTGACTTGAGCTTGCATTTCGATGGATATTTCTACTCTTGATCAGGACATAGAGACTGAGGGGTCAGATCCAACAATGACGCCTACCTTGCCCTTGCCTCCGAAGCCCTAGGGGAAGCATCCACACTGGCCTAGATCAATGCAGACATCCGCACTCTGACAACCACATTTGCCACCAAGACTGACCTAGCTGAACTCTCTGATGATCTGCACAACACAATCATTCCAATCTGATATGGCCACATTGAGAATGGAGGTGAACCCACTGGAGGGCCACATTCAGTAGACCACCTTAGAGGCCACATCCCAGCAACAGTCTCACCAGCTCTTCACTGCGGATCTAGCAACATCACGACAGGGAGCTATGCTCCAGCACCAGCTGACCTTGACAACAAGGACGATGGAGTAAAGGTGAAGGGTGAGGGGAGTACCGGAAATTTTCAGGTGGTGAGGACATAGAAGATCTACTTACACCCCTCTTCACCCAAATCCTAACTGTGGACCATCATTATTATGCTTAGGCATTCATATGGCAAAGGAGGGGAGGAGAGAGGGGACAGCAGCTGAATCCTTGGGACATTAAGGTTCACAACGTCATTGTTATGGGGGAAGTTTAGTCTTATTGCATGCATACTTCGGGGGAAGCCAGTAAGGCAAAAGGAAGGAAGGTGGTGAGGTCACTTAGCTGGCACAACAATTTATTTTCATCTTGTATATTTTTGTTTACATTCTACTGTTTCAGTTGATGTTTATGTAACCTAATTGATTTAGACTATATTTCAGTGTCACCTGTGGTGTTCAGTCACGTTATCCTATCTTCCATCTGTGAGTGGAAACCCACACCTCAGGAGTATCAGCACTTGGTCCATAGTTCTCTAAGGGCAGAATGGGAAATCTGCTCCCCCTGTGGTCACAGGGGAACTACCCCGCAATAGTAGGGGGCAGGATTGTTATTGGAGATATTCTTAACCAGGGCCGTCTTTAATAACGAATGGACCCTGGGCAAGTGTTTGCTTGGGCCCCCTGTGCCCTGCCGCTCTCGCCCCTCACTCCCTGGTATGCAATCACGGCATCCATCCCAACGCAGTGGCGGTACTAAAGTAGAATGAATTTTATTGGGACCCCAATTGCAAGGTTGGACTAAAGGTAGAACCCCATCTGTCGTGCAACTCCAACAATGCTTTGACAGCTGGGACTCTACCAATTTCCCATGCTTGCAGGGCTGTATTTAGCACTGAGCCATGTTTGTATGTTTGAATGTAAGCATGTGTTTGTATGGAGTATGTTTGTGTGAATGTGTTTGTATGTGGTACTGGAGTTTGAATGCAAGTGTGCATTTATGTGTAGTGTTTGTTTTTGAAAGTAGGAGTGTGCTTGTATGTAGTGTTGACGTTTCAATGCAGGAGTGTGTTTTATATGTAGTGTTGAAGTTTGAATGGAGGGGTGTATTTGTATTTAAAGTTGCGGCTCAGATGCACAGGTACACACTCTGAAGCACAAGCAGATACACAGATACATACTGTGGCGAAACCGGCCTCGCCACGTGTCCTTGGAGGGGGCTGCTTGCCCGCCTCTTGCCTTTGGACTATGGACCAGACCTTATGTGAATGTGTTATACCCCAGATAGGAATCCCATGGAGCCCATTCGTATGAAACTGACTGTAAAGACTTTGGTTCCATGGCGATTAAACTGTATTTGTGTGGTCCGAGCGCCATTCACTTAATAATCTGGGGATATGTGAAATGTCTGTGTGTTATGTGTAAAATGTGACTTTATGTATTTTAAAGTGTTTTGTGTCTTTTGCAACCATGTGCTTAATGGAGTCTTGTGTCTGTCCTGGGAGATAATTGAATTACTTATCTCCAGGATAGAAGACTCTGAAACTGGTTTGGGCCAGAAAGCCATGCTTCATTTATGTGAATGTGATGTATGGTTTTGGAGTTATGAAAGTTGGGTAGAAAGTATGTTTTAACTGTATGTATAATTGAGTTTCCTCTCAGGATAAGGGGAGGGAATATGTGGGATGTAACTGTGATGTGATTGGTTGTTTTGTAACGCCCTGTGGGCTGTACTATGTTTGTGGATTGGGAATAAAAGAGACTGTATGTGACAGTACAGAGAGTTCCTGTTTTAACCCTCAGAGTGAAGTGTCGTCTCATTATTGGGGGAAGGATTTATTGTATGCTGTTCCAGTTTGACTGCTAGGAGAGTAAACCTATTCGTATGGTTCCTATTGAACTGTCTACAGCATTCATATGCTTGGGAGAATTTATTTGTTTCTCCGGTTCGGTGATTGTGGTGTCTGCCAGAGTGCTTGGAGTCCTCAGGAAGCGCTAGGAGCATCCTTCAGCGGAGGTACCCAGTCGGGGGTGCCAGGTGATCCGTTACATTGGTGGCAAGCGGTGGGATGGCGTCCTAGTGCGAGGTAAAGCAGCTCGGAGACACAGTTCGTGGATTTACAAATTGAAGGTGACGCTAGTGTTCATACAGCGTCCCTGTCTACATAAAGATTTGGGAAAACCAGCACTACTTCAGAGATGGAAGGCCGTGCAGTATCTCACTTTGACGCCAGGCTCCAGCAGCGACTACAGGATGTGATGCGTAGTATGGAGTATCCTATCCCAGAGGAAAGAGAGACAGAGTGGAGGGTGGCGCTTCGTACCGATCTCTGGAAGGAGGACATCGACGAAATTCGACCCTTCCAGTGCGAGGAAATCCTGACCACTAACCAGCGCCAAGCAGAACAACTAGAGCTGCGGATGCCGTTATTTGGAAACCAGCCCTCAGAGGAATGGGTAAGCGAACTGGAGACGCTAGTTGAGACTGAGGTGTGGCTGGATGATTCCTATCGGGCCCTGCGGTGGCATGTTTACCACCTCTACCCATGGCTGATTGAGTACAAGTGTATTGAGGGGGAAGACTACGATGGCCCTGGTTTGTTGTTGGATACTATTGAAACTTGTCTCTGGTTCGGAGACACCGACATTGCTCGCTTCTGGTCCATTCGAGCTGAGCGGGCAGACAACTGGGACCTTACAGAGATCGATGCCATTCAGCCAGATCTATCTTTTCTTGCCAACCGAGAGTGGGAACTATAACAGGATTATGTTTGCCTATTCCAACGTATAACGCCGCATGTCTCTGACATGATGGGGCTTATGGACTGTATACCACCGGAAGCATTGAGTTTAGTTCCTCCTCCCCAGCAACCAAGCCTGTTATCAGGAAACCTTGGTACTGTACCACATATGTCCCAACCAGCCCCAGAGATGGAAGACCTTATTGACTTGTCCTGGGAAGACACCCAGCTGGCAGGTGGGGATGGGACCAAGGTCTCTCTACAGGCCCTACAGGGATGCTGGGCAGTCAGCCCAGATCCCCAGCGGCAGTATGTATCCCAGGGAGCTGAAGGTGCTGTACTTCCTCCCCAGCGGCAGTGTGTCCTGCAGGAAGCGGAGACAGTCGGTCTCGCTCCCCAGCAGCAGGGCAATATATTAAAAGGGGAGACAGTTGGTCCACCTCTCCAACAGCAGAGAGAGTGTCAGGGAGAGGAGCTTGTTATCCCCTCTCCCCAGCGGCTGAAAGTATGTATGGGAGAGGAGCTTGTTACCCCCCCTCCCCAGCGGCAGTGTGTACCCCAGGAAGCAGAGACCATCTGTCTCGCACCCCAGCCGCAGGACAAAATATTGAAAGGGGAGACAGTTGGTCCCCCTCTCCACCAACAAAGAGAGTGTCAGGGAGAGGAGCAGGTTACCCCCTCTCCCCAGCGGCAGTCTACAGTTCAGAGAGAGGAGCTTGTTACACCCTCTCTCCAGCGGCAGCCTAACCCACCAAGGGGAGATGTTAAGCCCCACAACTATGCAGATGGGACAGTAGTCTCTGCACTTGCAGCACCAGGGGCAGGGATGGTCGGTCCTGTTCCCCAGCCACAAAGCAGTGTATCCAGAGGGGAGACAGTCGGTCTCCCCCTCCCACAACCAGGCTCCAACCAGGCTACTTCAGTGGTAGCGCTGGCACCCGGGCAGAGTACCGTTGGTCTCTGCCCACTCAGCAACCCACCAAGGCAGTCTACCAGCCCCCCGCACAGCTGTGGTGAGGCACCTGGACATGGACAAGTTGCTATTTTATCCAGGTGTAGTAACCAGTTATTGTGGGTGGGCTGTATTGCTGTTTGTGCTTCGTGGGTGGGTTGCTGGACTAACCAGGGCACTGACCAGCAGGAGGTCAGATACCCTGTTAGTTTGGATGGTAAAGGGGAGAAATGTGGCGAAACCGGCCTCGCCACGTGTCCTTGGAGGGGGCTGCTTGCCCGCCTCTTGCCTTTGGACTATGGACCGGACTTTATGTGAATGTGTTAACCCAGATAGCTATGCCATGGAGCCCATTCGTGTAGTTAAAGACTTCGGCTCCATGGCAATTGAACTGTGTGAATAGGATCTGAGCTCTATTCGGTAGTTTTGTGCGCTCAGATCCCAGCTATCTGGGGATATGTGAAATGTCTGTGTGTTATGTGTAAATGTGACTTTATGTATTTTAAAGTGTTTTGTGTCTTTTGCAACCATGTGCTTAATGGAGTCTTGTGTCTGTCCTGGGAGATAATTGAATTACTTATCTCCAGGATAGAAGACTCTGAAACTGGTTTAGGCCAGAAAGCCATGCTTCATTTAGTCACAAAGGACTTTTTACTAACTTTTGAACCCCTTGTCTGATTTGTGCCATTTTTGAATATGTTGTTCCCTGAATGGATTGATTGTGAATATGTAATTTTATGTGAATGTGATGTATGGTTTTGGAGTTATGAAAGTTGGGTAGAAAGTATGTTTTAACTGTATGTATGATTGAGTTTCCTCTCAGGATAAGGGGAGGGAATATGTGGGATGTAACTGTGATGTGATTGGTTGTATTGTAACGCCCTGTGGGCTGTACTATGTTTGTGGATTGGGAATAAAAGAGACTGTATGTGACAGTACAGAGAGTTCCTGTTTTAACCCTCAAAGTGAAGTGTCGTCTCATTATTGGGGGAAGGATTTATTGTATGCTGTTCCAGTTTGACTGCTAGGAGAGTAAACCTATTCGTATGGTTCCTATTGAACTGTCTACAGCATTCATATGCTTGGGAGAATTTATTTGTTTCTCCGGTTCGGTGATTGTGGTGTCTGCCAGAGTGCTTGGAGTCCTCAGGAAGCGCTAGGAGCATCCTTCAACGGAGGTACCCAGTCGGGGTGCCAGGC
>OW240914.1:86173602-86250794 GCA_933207985.1 Pelobates cultripes | reverse complement strand
AGGAAGCACTGAGTGCTCCCTCGCGCGCCCGCCTGCCCGACCGGCCACCCGCCTGCCCGGGGTCAGCAGGGCCAGCCTCGGGGGGCCCTGGGGTGGTCGGCTCCTGGGCCCCCCAGGGGAAAACGCTGGCCCTGTGGGTGCATACCAGGGTCGCAGCCGCGACCCTGGTATGTACGCCACTGCCCTAAGTGCATGGGCCACCCGGAAAAAAATTAATTGATGAGGGCAGCGGGGCCCACGGGGCAGGTGCCTCGGGCCCCCCAAGAGAAACTGGGCCCGGGGCAGCTGCCCCGTTTGCCCCGCGTTAAAGACGGCCCTGTTCTTAACCCACCCATATAACTGTTTCATTCCCCGCACTATCTACTTTTGATATAATCTAAACCAAGGCCACAATGGCATACCAACTGGATGATATTGATATCCTCACGCTTAATTATAAGGGACTGAATATCCCAGAACAGAGACAAACACTATTACGAGATTTGACCAGCTCACACACATCAAATAAACATTTACCATGGAACTCCAAGGCAATAATGAGGAGGTAAAGTGAGCTGGAGTGGCTATACTCTTCTCAAAACATTTGGAAAGCAGGCTTGAGAGGGATCCAGGGGGCAGGTACTTATTCGTGAAGGGCCTTATTGCATAACGCAAATACACCCTAGTGTTCATCTGTACCCCCAGCAAAGGCCAGGCACATTTCTTGCTTACCACTCTTGCTAGATTACACCACTTCATAGAAGGTACTCTAATATAGGAGGGGACTTTAACGTCCAACTAGTTCCGAGATTAGAGTCCTCAACATCACAGAGTAGCCTGCCTCAATCGAGTATTAGGGTAGCCGAGTGGCACTCTATGGGTTATGACTCATGGACTACTGGAGAAACAATCAATGGAGTAGGGGTACTGATCCTGTAACATAAGAGCTCTATTAGTTCAAGATATCAGGAAGTCAATTATAAACTTCGCTCATAGTGGTATCGCACCCTAGAATTTCTTCACAAGGTGTATCCACAGTTACATGTTGGAGGTGGGGAGGAGATATGGCATCAATTAAACATATATGGTGGAAATGCCTAATTATAAAACCTTATTGGCAGATGGTTAAAGACACTCTCACAGAGATATTCGAAACTCCTCCTCTGTTCGCATTCGAAAATGTTTTATTACATCTCACTCCATTACCAATCTTGAAATATAAGCTTTCAATACTGAGGCATCATTTGAATCCCACAATAGTACTAGTACATGCTCTCTGGAAAAGCCTGGTTGCCACTACTTAAAAGCTCTGGTTCGACAGGGTGGAGGAAATAAAGGCAACTGAATACTTGGTAGCCTCACTGAGGGTAGCTGGAGCAAAATACGAAGAACAGTGGTATTTATGAGAAGCTTACATGTCTTTCAATGAGGGACCCTCAGACAGAATTGACGAGACAGAAAATTAGACAGAAAAGAAGCTTTTAAATATGTCATGGTTGAGAAATAAATGGGGGAAGATTGGGAGATGTTATGTTTGGTGCGAGGACGGCTAGGATCTTTTCTCTTCTATTTCTCTTCTTTGTTATCGTCACAGCTTTATTAGTCTTTTTATTATTATTATTGCCATTTATATAGCGCCAACAGATTCCATAGTGCTTTACAATATTATTAGAGGGGGGATGAACTATAAATAGTATAATTACAAGAAAACTTACAGGAACAATAGGTTGAAGAGGACCCTGCTCAAACGAGCTTACAGTCTATAGGAGGTGGGGTATAAAACACAATAGGACAGGAAATAGCAATCAAATGAGGTGGGAGTGAAGCAGAGCTGGAGGAGAGAGTAGAATGCTACAATTTAGGAGAGAGCAAGAGACAGTTATGTGAGGTAGAGGTTACTCTGGGAATAGAAATATAGTAGTATAGTAATAGAATTTCTATATGCTAAAAACTTAATTGGGTAATTCTTGGTACAGTATAAGTGGTTTCTCAATGGTTCCTTCAAGAGACCACATAGGTCCTACTGAGATATGCCATGAAACTGTGATCATATTACTTAAGCATATGTATGTATGTAACCGCTCTTTATGTATTTTCTCACATGTTATAATCTTTCTAAACAAAATAAATATTTACAAAAACGTTGATATGTCTAGTTGATATGTGCAAAATTAGTGTGATATGTTACTTTCTATTGAACACATCTATGTACCTTATGTAACAATCCTAAATTGGGAATTTCACAAATAAGGAAAATCCAATCTAATAAGCAATCCGTTCTAAACATCCTTGTTTGGTGTATGAAAACTGTGTGAATGGAAAAACACAGAAACACACATAAGGAATGGGTTGGAAACCGTTCAAACAGGTGAGTCATGAGTATGTTTTGAATGGATCGGATCTGCAATACATATGCTGTAAATTATTCCTGTCTAACGAAAACTGGACAGTAAAAATGAGAAAAACATGTCCTGGTCTGACAAATCTCATATCTGTTTGCTGTAACATGCAGATGGGAAAGTAAGAATTTGGCATAAACAGCATGAACCCATGGATCCATTCTGTCTTGTGCCAACAGTTCATAATGAATAAATATGTATGTGTGTTTTTTTATGCCAAAAATGGCATCATGGATTTGGCATTTGCTTGTGTCATAACCAAATTCTTGTGTTTTCACAACATGTACTTCAACTGCTGATTGTGCAAAAATAGAACATGCAGTTAAAGTCAGTGTTTATTTTTGGCATTTTTTTATTAAGACAATTTTTCAAGATTTAAAAAAAGTAACAATAGACAAATATAATTCCACACACCGTCAGGGTTTAGCAATTAGAAATAAATTAACAAAGTACATTTAAATAAGGAGCACGAAGTCAGTCAAAGTCACTCCATGATCATACCAAATGTTATAACAATGCAGAGTTACTTGTTGTAGTTATTAGGAATAAAAAAGAGAAAAATAAAAAGGGGAGGGCTGATCAGTGTTTAGTTCCAATGAATGCATGATTCTTTAACATGACCAGCTAGTACAAGATGAACATGCAGACATGATTGACGTCAACTGTCGTGCAAATCATGCAGAGCACCTGGGACTCCTTATTGTGCCTCGGAACAAAGTTACTTAAGGTAATAATGACACATGTTCGCAATGAACAGCAGTCTCAAATAATAAAACTATAGAAAAGAATAATCTTGAATTCTCTGAATTCTGTTTCAGTAAGGCATCTAACACGAGTCCAGAATGAATCAAGAGACAAGGTATCTTGCAATGCTTTGCCGTAAATTCATATCAACCATTATACAAGTACAGTACAAAAATACAGTACAGCATCACAATAAATGGGGTGCGTTAAGTAGTATAACTAAGCAATATAGATAATACTCCTATCTAATCTTTGTTAAAATTATGACTTCCCTATGTGAAATCCTTGAGTTTTATTGCAAGACAATGATTCATTTTTTGCAAGTTTAAGGCTGCATAATTCATAGATTTCTTTAAACATGGATGCTTTAAACTATTCCGCTGATTTCATATCTTCAAATCTGCAACCATAAGAAAAGGGTTAAGTCATTGCTTCCCTTGAAGAGTGAGTCCCCAAGTGGGAGACATCAATTCCCACTAAGTTTATGGACCATCTACCCAAGTTTACACAAGTGGTTGCAGAGTCAGGGTGAAATGGCTTATGAATTTAAGTAGTTGAAGAGACTCTAACCATTTTAAATCTCTTGTTTTAGTCTAATATTTCCCAAGAAAGCACAAATCGTTGTCCAAAAACTTTGGGTAAAAGGAGACTCGGTAGTCTTTGTTCTTCTAAAAATATTAACAGTTGTGCTATCTGGAGAGAGTATTGTGATGCAAAACGTGTATGTCCAAAACTGTCCTACATGATATAGGATACAGTGCAGTTATGCTGATATATGGAAATCAGAAGTCTAGCAAATCTTGTGCCATTGAGTACTGTATATTAACAAGTAGATGGGGTTTTCTGCAGATGTTTATTAGATGTCAGTGAAGTCACCATCATATGTTTGTGGTACAAAAAAGAAAACAAAAACAAAAAGTGTTCAGGCGCTTCCATAGACAATTATACTACTAATAAAGTGCTCGTGCAGCACTAAACACAACGAGGAACAGAGGGATCTCATAGTGTAGGACATATCTGACAATATTGTAAAATAGGCTGATAATACCCATTATACAGCACTACGGAATTTGCTAGCGCTATATAAATAATAATAACCACTTACGTGGCTCAGAGCCGTGAATAAACTCTGCAAATACAGCATAAGGGCGCCCTGTTCACGAGCCCAGATAACCAGTAAATGTAAACAAGAACCAGGCACCAGCAGGTAACTCCAAAATATTTGTTTTACACTGTAAAATACAATAAAACAATAAAATAAAATGTGGAGATAGAGCAAAACTAATATATAATATTTAACCACAGTCTAGCTTCTCCTAGTGGGGTATCTATCATAATCATGCACCATATATGCTTTAAAGGGATCCTATAGTGCCAGGAAAACAAAGCCATTTTACTGGCACTACAGGGTTAATAAGTCCCGCCCCCACCTAATGCCCCCCCCCCTTCCCATGGAGCTGAAGAGATTAAAACCCCTTCAGCCACTTACCTGAATCCAGTGCCAAAGTCCCTCAGCGCTGGGTCAGACTCCACCCACGCTCCTAACCCGCCGATGTCAGCAGACGGGGGAGTCCTAATGCGCTTGTGCGGCAATGGCCACGTGCGCATTAGACCTCCCCATTGGAATGCATTATTCAATGTTTTCCTTTGGGGAAAATGTGACGCTGCAGGTCCGTGAGGATGTCCAGCATCAAATAACGGACCAAAAGTCTGTTTTGAGTCCGGAAGCACTCCCAGTGGCTGTCTAGTAGACAGCCACTGAGGGCAGACATAGAGCTGCAATGTAAACATTGCAGTTCTCTCAAACTGTGATGTTTAACTTTGCAGCACTAAGTGCAAAAGGGTAACAGCACCCAGACTACTTCAATTAGCTTAAGTAGTCTGGGTGCCTACAGTGTCCCTTTAAATTCTTGCTAAATGCTGTAAAGTGTGACAAGTGCAAACTTGGGACTGTCAGAACTAAGAATGGTGCTGTAAGGTTGTCAGGGAAAAGCAGAGTCTGGATCAGTATGATTAAGTGGTGTAAATGTGTAGGGATGCTGTCAAATGGAGAGTGACTTTAAAGCTAAGGAGATGATTATCAGAGTTGGAGCTGTAAATTTTAAAAGGTAGAAAGAGAAATTTGCAAGGTTGAGTGTATGTCCTTTAATGTCAACAAGGGTCATTGAAAGAGAGAATTGTACAAAAGCCTAGATGGTAAGATAAGCATCATAGTTGATCTGCTTTAGGGATTCTAGATGATTTGTGGTATGTCAAGGAAGAGGCAATTAGCAGTCTATAGGTGGAAATATGTGAATACACTGTAGGAGAACAGAAAGTGTCTGTAGAGATGAAGTAAAACTGGAACAAAAGACACAAGGCCTATTCACCATGCTTATAGGTATATTTCGTTGATCTGAACGTTTTTCAGGGGTCCATTTTATGTAGATAACCTAGTCTATGATTAAGGAATACCAAATGGGTCGTTGTTATGGACCATTTCATCAGTAATAACGGAGTTGTGTCAGGGTCAGGTTTTATAGGTGAGAAAACACCATTGTATATTTTAAGTGTTTGTTGAGGAATTGCTGGTATGTAATGTGCACACGACCTCAAATATGTCGGGGCCTGTATTCAAGAAATGTGTAAACCACACAGCTAGTGGACTCAGGGTATCAGAGGACAACACCAACTTAAGTTCAAGTTGATCTGGGAAAACAGAATATGGAACCACAGGAATTAGGAAAAGAGGAGGTGTAATGGATAAACATGCATAAAAAAAACAATAACTGAGGAGAGTTCACACAATCTCTAGCATCATATGCAATATCCTATACCTGAGGATTAGAAGTGCTACCTCAGTAAGAACACCTCAGCTCATGAAATGATTCTGCAGCAATACAAGAGAGAGATGCACATAGAGCGGAGTGAAAACCATTGAGGTTGCCTACTAATTCGTTCACAGTTTTGTGGAGCTGATGAGTTCAACAACCTTTCAATGAGACGAGGATGTTCATGTAGTCCATTGACATCTGAATTGTACGTGACAGCTTCCTATGATGATCTTTCTCAAGAGTATAATTAATAAAGTGCTTTAGGCAGATGTAGCACAGCAATTGCAAAACTGTTGTGAAAGTTTAGCATATTTCAATATGATTGATTAAAATAGCACATTGTTTTGCTATTCTAATAGCCGGCTTTGCCCAGCAAAAATGCATATGTAAGAGTATCAATTACATTGCAATCTTGGCAATTCAATGTAAACTTGGTCAGTAACATATGCTGGATTTTACATATGAAGACTATAAAATCCTGAATTAAATATCTGGCACATGTTGCAGTGAAGCGTAGTATGGATCAGTACATCTCCAGTGATACAGGCAATGTGCATACCATGTGTGTGCGGCTAGTCTACAAGTCTGCATCCAAATTTTAATGACATACCTATAGTAAATTATGGTAAACAAGTGAAGACAGGACATACAAGATTGCTTCGCTCTTCGCCAAGTCCTGCGTTGTTCTATATTTTATCTGGCTCTTGTCCTTTTTGAAATACAGTTAGAATCTAAATAATTAGGTCATGCCTTTGCAATGTGCTGACTGTGGCAAAATGTAACCAGCGCTATAGCTGACCAGCATGGTAAGGCCGTACGGCTATTAAGTCATGTGTTGTTAATTAAAAAAAGATAACCCTAACAAATAAATGAGATCATGTTCCTCTTCTGATTCCAAGGTTTAATAATAGCTTATATCGCAATCATCAGTGGATTCCTAAGAGTGCTACATAGAGTTTATGGTAACCCTTTAACTGCAAGAGAGGAGTTTAACATATTGCTTAGGACGTTTAGCTGTGCACTTTTGCATAGATTCTGCCTTCAAGCCTGGATCTAACATTAAGAGGTTTATTATTTAAACAACATGGCGGAACTGGCAAATGCAGGTCACACTCATCAATTCACACTCAAAAAATCTATAATGCCACATTCTCTATTTATTGTTTTCTAGATATTATAAACATATGAGCATTGTTTCTTATCACTGGATACACTCTATCTACAGGTAGTTACTGTTAAGAATTGAAGCCATTTGTACAGTCTGTAATAAAGTAATTACTGTAGAGATTGTGCCATTACTGTTGTTTGAATGGGAATTGTAGAGCACACCCTGTGGTTTTCTCTTTTATTTTTATTTTATTTGCTTATAGAAAGGAAGCGGTTTTAGCTGCTCACAGCAATTATTATTCCTGCTTGTCATTTTATTGCATTTTATTCGTTTATTGCCAGAAGTTTAGATTTTTCTTTTAGCACTGCAGATCTGATTCACTAAACAGTGAGTTGAAAGTGCATTCTAATCCAGAAAAACTACAATGGAAAAAAATCCTCTATTCAGTTGTTTTCCAGCTTGATTATTCGGGCCTGTGTTTGTGGTTCCTCGGAGTATACACTGTTTTTATTAACCCATTCTGCTCCTCAGGTTATGGTAAAAAGTTATCTGTTTAATTTTACAACAGGTAGTGGGATATGACGAATAAGAAGAGAACTGGATAACAAAACTCAGGATTATCCATTTATAAACATTTCCCTGGCAATACTACTGTATTTTTTTATTTTCTGTGTTGTTTTCCTATTATGTGTTCTTTAAAATCCTACTCTTTTAGTAAACTAATGCTCACTTTCTTGAGGGTGTTATTAGCTGTCCTAAAAGAGTAATGTTGACCACGAATAGTCAGGGATCATGACATATGTTTATAGAAATATCTGTTTAAAGGGAACCTATAGTCCTAAAAATAATAATAATTATTTTGTGACTATATGTTCCCTTCTGTCCACCGTTTTTTGGCATTAGAAAATTATAGTAAAGTAACGATTACTCACTTCATTTCCAGAGTGCAGCCTCCAGCTTTGCCTCCACTTTAGCATTCAAGATGACATCACCATCGTCCAATCCAGTGCTACTGAAAATCAAATGCTGCTACCAGGACAAAGATACAAACAGAAGGACTGGAGGACAAAGGACAAATAAATGGGATGGGGGAGACAAAGAGACACACGGAGGGTCTGGGAGGGCAAGAGACACACAGGAGGACTAGGAGATGACAAAGATGCACACAGAGAGGATGTGAGGGACAAAAACACACACAGAGGGCCTTAGGGGGACAAAGAGACAAAAAGAGGGCCTGAGGGGACATAGAGACATGCAGAGGGGTGGGAGAGGAAAAGAAACACACAGAGGTGCTGGCGGGACAAAGAGGCCCACAGAAAGGCTGGGAGAGACAAAGAAACCGACAGAAGGGCTGGGAGAGACAACGAGACACAGAAAAGGTCTAGGAGAGACAAAGAGACACACAGAGGGGCTTGGAGAGACAAAGGGACACACAGATGAGCTGGGGGAACAGAAAGAAACACAGAGGGCCTGGGGGAGACAAACGACATACAAAGAGGCTGAGGAGGACAAGAGACACACAGAGGGGCTGGAAGACGACAAAAAGGCAAAACAAGGAGCTGGGAGAAAACAAAGACGCACACAGTTGGGCTGGGTTTACAAAGATGCAGAGGGGGGAGACAAAGAGGGTCTGTAGAAGGGGAGCAAAACAAGGCACTGTAGGGAAGAGACATCTATAGGCGCTGAGATAGGAACGAAAGAGACACACAAAAGCGGCTGTGGTAGAAAAAGACACACAGAGGGGCTTCAGACGGGGAGAAAAAGAGACACAGGGGCTGGAGAAGGAAAACAAGACAGGGAGGAAGTAAGAGACAAACCAAGGGGCTAGGGGGAGAAAAAGACACACAAAGGAGCTGGGGAAGAGATATGCAAATAGGCTGGGGATTTAAGAGACACACAAAGTGGCTGGGGGGAGTAAGAGGCACACAAAGGGGTTGGAGGCAGGGCCGGTGCAAGGATTTTTGACTACACAGACGAAGATTTTTTTGCCCCCAAAAAAAATGCATCTTCACCTCTGTGTATCGTAGCCCCCCTTTTGAATTTCTTACCCCCATTGGTGTTACATATCCCCTCTCTTGAATGTCTTACCCCTTTTGCCCCTTTGTGCCTTACACCCCCGTTTAGCGTGCCTCTTATGTATTTCTTACTTTCCCGCCATACACAAACATACAGACACACAACAATACAAGCACACAGACATAGTTATTCAGGCACACAGTCACAAAGATATACAGACACACAGTCATAAAAGGCACACAATCAAACACAGTCATACAATTTACACATACAGGTACACTGTCATACAAACACAGACATACATTCATACAGACACAGGCACACAGAGAAATACAGACACAGACATAAAGAGACATATAGATAGGCATATAGAGACATACATACACAGTGATACAGAGACATACATACGCAGACAGTCATACAGAGACATAAAGACAAGGCATACAGAGACATACATACACAGACAGTCACACAGAGACATACAGACTGTATGTCTCTATGTGACTGTCTGTGTATGTATGTCTCTGCATGTATACAGGGTGGCTAAAAGATAGATCCCCATCCAGTGGCGTACATACCAGGGTCACGGCTGCGACCGGGCCCGGCCCACCATGGGGCCCGGCCACCCCTGCGACCCGGTGTGTACCCACTGGGCCAGCCTCTTTCCCTGGGAGACCCAGGAGCCGGCCACCTCAGGTCCCCCCGAGGCTGGCCCTGGTATCACTCGGCAGGCGGGTGGCCGGTCAGGCAGGCGCGCGTGCGAGGGAGCACTCAGTGCTTCCTCTTCAGCTCCCTCGTGCACCGCACTGATACCGGAGTCGGAAGATGACGTCATCTTCCGGCGCCGGCATCCCTACGCGGCGCGCGAGGGAGCTGAAGAGGAAGCACTGAGTGCTCCCTCGCGCGCCCGCCTGCCTGACCGGCCACCCGTCCAGGAGCCCAGCAGTACCACTGGACCCCAGGGAATCCCCCCAGCACTCCAAAAGGTAAGGAGGTTGGGAGGATTACATTTTAAAAGAACCTGTGTGTGTGTTAGAGTGTGTGTGAGTGTTAGTGTTAGAATGAGTGTTAGAGTGTGTGAGTGTTAGTGTTAGAGTGAGTGTTAGTGTGAGTGTTAGTGTTAGAGTGAGTGTTAGAGTGTGTTAGTGTGAGTGTTAGAGTGAGTGTTAGTGTGAGTGTTAGTGTGTTAGTGTTAGAGTGAGTGTTTGTGTGAGTGTTAGAGTGTGTGAGTGTTAGTGTTAGAGTGTTAGTGTGAGTGTTAGAGTGTGTGAGTGTTAGTGTGAGTGTTAGTGTGTGTGAGTGTTAGAGTGAGTGTTAGTGTTAGAGTGAGTGTTAGTGTGTGTGTCTGCTAGTGAGTGTCAGTGAGTGTGTTACTGTGTGTGTCTTACTGAGTGTGTGTGTGTTAGTGAGTCTGTTTGATGTATGTTAGTGAGTGTGTGTTTGTCAATGAGAGTGTATGTTTTGTAAGTGAGTGTGTATGTATGTCTGTCGCTGAGGGTGTCTCTGTCAGTAAATGTGTGTGTCTGTTAGCTAGTGTGTATGCGTCTGTAAGTGAGAGTATGTGTGTCTTCAGCACTTACCTTTCTCCAGCGCCAGACTCCCTTGGCGCTGGGGATCCCTCAGCCTCTCAGCTCCGAATGCGACTGCGCACGCATTGAAACCGCCCATAGGAAAGCATTACTCAAAGCTTTCCTATGGACGTTCAGTGTGCTCCTCTAGTGAGACAGCCACTAGAGGCTTGACTAACCCTTAGTGAAACATAGCAGTGGGACCTGACACCCAGGCAACTTCATTGAGCTGATGTAATCTGGGTGTCTGTAGTGGTCCTTTAAGTGTGTGTGCATGCACTGGCATACATACCGCGGTCACAGGGGTCGCAGCCCTGTAACCCCTGCGACCAGGTGCCCACCGCCATGTGTTGCGGCCCGGCCCGCGCACAGGGGGGGCCCATGGATCAATTTTCGCACCGGGGCCCCAATGGTCATGTTAACGCCACTGTCCCCATCTGTCATGAAACTTCAACAATTCTTTGAAAACTGGGGCTCTACCGATTCCTAGTGCTTGCAGGATTGTATTTAGCACTGAACAGTACTTGTGTGTTTGAATGTAAGCATGTTTTTGTATGGAGTATGTTTGTGTGAATGTAGGGGTGTGTATGTATGTAGTGTTTATGCTTGAATGCAAGCATGCATTTATGTGTAGTGTTGTTTTTTAAATGCAGGGGTGTGTTTATATATAATTTTGGTGTCTAATATAGAGGTGTGCTTGTATGTAGTGTTTACATTTGAATGCAGGGGTGTGTTTGTATGTAGTCCTGACATTTGATTGCTGAGATGTATGCACGTATACACATACACTGCCACACACACACACACTGTGATACACATACACGAAGATATACACACTGACACACATGCATATACACAGATATAAATATACACAAACTGATAAACATTCAGATAGACAGACACACAGATGCAGATGCAGACACACAGATACGCACAAACACTGACAGACACACACTGAAACACACACTGACAGATATACATATATATATGCACACTGACATACAGACACACTGACAGACATACAGATACACACACACATAAACACTGATAGGCATACAGACACACACATACATATTGACAGACATACAGATACACAGACACACTGACAGACACACACACAGACTTACAGACACACACTGACAAACATACAGACACACCGACAGACATACACACACACTGACAGACATACAAATACACAGACAGACACATACACCAACCGATATACACACACACAGACACACTGACAGACATACAGATACACAGACACACTGACAGACCCACACACAGACACACACACTGACAGACAAACACACATACACACACACACACACTGACAGACATACAGATACACACACAGACAAACATACAGACACTCACACATGCTGCTCAAAATATACACTTTTCTAGCCACCCTCCTGTTTCCTACCTTGTGGGTTCAGGAGGATGAATTACTTGGGATCCAGAGTGCTGCCTGAGGTAGTTGGGAGCTGGAGGATCTGGCCCTGCGAAGCCCGCCTCCTCTCTGCCTTCTCCTGCAGTCCTCCCATGCCGATGAGAAGGAGGCTGGCGGTAGCTCCGCCCCTGCTGGGCACGAGCTGTGCTGTGTGCTACAGGGGCAGCAGAGATATGACGTCTTCATATCCCCTCCAAACAGTCCGCGGCCACGCTACGAGAAGTGACAGGCAGGAGAGGAGCACTGTGCGCTTCACAAAGAGACACACAAAGGGGCTGGGTAAAGTAAGAAAACACACAAAGGGGTTGTAAGCAGGGGCGTACCTAGAGCATTTGGCACCCGGGGCGGATCCTGTGCTTGGCACCCACCCCCCCACCCAAAAAAAATAAAAAAAATAAAAAACCTGTAAAAAATGTTAAAGGTTTTCTTTAATTAATCCACACTCCTTAATTAAACCATACCCATTAATTAAACCATACCCCTTAATTAATCCATTCCCCTTAATTAATCCACACTAATTCATCCACACACCCTTAATTAATCCACCCCCCTTAATTGATACACACACCCTTAATTAATCCACACTAATTAATCCACCCCCTTAATTAATCCTCCCCCCATAATTAATCCACACTAATTAATCCACCCCCCATAATTAATCCATCCCCCCTTAATTAATACACCCCACTTAATTAATACACCCCCATAATTAATCCACCCCCCTTAATTAATCCACTACCCATAATACCCCCCATAATTAATCCACCCCTATAATTAATCCACCCCATAATTAATACACATAATTAACACCCCCTATAATTACCACCCCTATAATTAATCCACCCCCATAATTAATATACCACCTATACCACCCAATTGATACACCCCCATAATTAATATACCCCCATAATTCATACATATAATTACCCCCCCATAATTAATATACACCCCTCCTTTCTCTTTCTCACCCCCTTTCTTCTTCTCTCCCCCCTTCTCTTTCACCCCTCCTCATGCGTGGGAAATAGTGGCGGGTACAGGGAGCTTTTCCTGTACCCGGCCGGACTAACAGGAAGTGCACACACTGTGCACTTCCTGTTAGTCCGGCCGGGTACAGGAGACAGCTGCTCCCTATACCCGCCGACTATACAGGGCTCGGCCACGCTACAGCAAAGGAAGCTGACAGGAGGGAGCGCTGAATGCTGAGTGCTCCCTCCTGTCAGCCAATCTCCTCAGGCTGCGCCCCTTTTGGAGGCACCGCCCGGGAAAAGCTGCAGCCGCCTGAGGCTCTCTACAGAGCGCTCGGGCGGCTGCAGCATGAGGGGGGGTGCGGGGGGACTGGTCATGGCACACCCCACCCTGGTGGCACCCGGGGCGGACCGCCCCCTCCGCCCCCCCCTTAGTACGCCACTGGTTGTAAGAGACACACATAGGGGGTGTAAGACACACAAAGGGGAAAAATGCGGGATTAAGGGGAGAGTAAAACACGAACACAAAAGGGGTGAGACATTCAAAAGAGGGATAAGCACCATAAAAGGGCGTAAGAATTTCAAAAGTGGGGTTAAAAGACACACAGTGAAGATGCAATGTGCATCTCTGCCTGTTTGGCCAAATATTCTTACATTGGCCCTGAGTAGCTATCATACTGACAGGCACTAGAGGTGCTTCCCCTGCACTGATCTAGTAAAACTCAGTCATGTGATGCAGAAGCCCTCATATTAAGGCTTTGAGAAGATTGAATGTGCTGCGCATGTGCATTAGATCCTCAATGCTCTTCTGTGAGGAGCATTGGATTTAACCATTATAACTCTGCAAGATGTGGTGAGGTCAGCAGTGCTGAGGAATCCACAGTGCTGGAAAAAGGTAAGTAAAGCATTTTATTTTTATAATTATCTAAATTCAAGATCTATAAAACTGTTTTTGTTTCACCTGAAAACACACTCAGGGGTTTAGATTGTTGATGGAATTTTCAAGAAAAAATGTGTCCACTTAAAAGAAATCCATCAATTACACCATTAAATAAAACATTGAAAATCACCAATAACTTGTTTTAATTAAGATGTTTCATTTCTCTTAAAATGTTATTAACAAATTGGCACAACATTATAATCTAGTTTAGACAAGGTAACACCAGGGCAAACATTGAATTTGTGAAGGAGAAATTGAAATATTTATCATTTTCTCTGTGTGCTTTCTCTATGCTGAATGTCTGGAGCAAAATACCAATAACAATTAATGGTCAGGGAGTTAAGATGGAGGCACCCAGTTGCAAGATAAGGATGTGTGGATTTGTACATTTCATTACATTTTTTTCACCTCACAAAAACATATGTGTTAAATACAGGACATAAGTAAACATAAAGTTACAAATTGTGGGAAGTGTCAGCTACTTTTTGATACACATCTAAAGGGCAGAAGCTAACATCCTGTGACTCATTGCTCCCCATTACACGACTTGTGGTCTTTAAACATATTAAAAACAACGGTTTGTACAAATGACAATGGGCATAAACAATCAATGAAGAAATCGTTTATTAGATAAATGCTGTGCAACATTTAGCTTTGTTTCGTAATAGATTATTGTAAACAGGCAGGTTAAAAAACCCACATTGCAGGATAATAACACTCAGCAAAACCAGCACCGTCATTCTTAAATGTTACTCATAGGAAACATACTTTCAAATCACCATACTAGGATAAAACACACACACAATGCAAGAAGTAAAGAACTTGGACTGTTCAAGCTAAATACAAAATGTATTTTCTACAAAGCAGTGCAAGACATTAGTCAGATAGGCCTCTCACTGTGAAAGTCATGCAGCCAAATCCTGAATCTGCTCCCAATATTGGAGCCTCTGGTAACCATTAAAATATTTATGTTCAGTGTAAAGTGTAGTTTCAGTATTCCAATTATGGTCCTGGCTTTCATAAAAACTCAATTTAGAATGGAACCATATTTAATGATGTTGTTAATATACTTACTGTGACAGAACCATCTGTCTGCTTGGATTTTTACTGCATTCGTCTGTTTGTCTCCCGTTCGTATGAATGGCTGGTTTCTATAGCCCAGCCATTCGAATGACTCTTTTTCCCGAACAAACCTGCCGAACGAACGGCCACCCAAGAGGGAGTGTGCTGCTGGTTAACGTAGTGATCCCAATTAGAACGTTGTGGTTAACCGCAGACACTTCTCAATTAAACCGAATTCAGGGTGGTCGTCGTTCGTATGTCGACCACGAGGCAGCGGCCATTTTAAATCAAGCGAACGCCCAGCGGTGTTTGGCTCTATTTCTATGGAACTAAAAACGGACACTTTTTCTGCCGAACACCGCTGAAACAACGGAACGCCTGGCTGCCTCCACGAAAGCATGCGAACACCGGCCGTTCGGGAGATTTAGAGCATACGAAAAGACTTAACCCAGATAGCCTTCCCATGGAGTCATTCGTATACCGAAAGACTGTAAGAACTTTGACTCCATGGCGATTGAACTATGTGTGTGGGATCTGAGCGCTATTCACTAATAATATGCACTCAGATCCAGGCTATCTGGGGATATGTAATACGAATGGGAAATGTTCGGTTTTTGTGTAGTTATATATTTTTATGTCTTTTATTATTTTATGTCTAAGATGGCGACTGGCTTTGTCCTGGAGTTAATTGAGTTACTTGGTAATTAACTCCAGGGCAGAGGGGAGGGAATCATAATGCACTGTGGGTAAAATCTGTGACTGTGTGTCTGGAATGTCCCCATATCTGTCTGTCATTTAAGTCTCCCATTTGGTCCCCTAGGGGAGTGTCCACCAGGTGGGAGACCTGCATAAATACAGGCAGGTAGCCCACAGGAAAGCCAGATCCTGTTTGACCCTCAATGCGGAGCTTCTGTCTGGTTATTGGGGGAGATTTCTTCTTCACGTTTAGAGACTGCTGGATGGAACGGAAGCCGCTTGGTGAATATTGCTGTTCGACGGTTGCCAGCAGTTCGTGTATTGCCGTTCGAGAGTTTGGAGCCGTTCACGGATCTCGTTCGGGAGATTGCCGCTTCCCCTGCATTTGCTTCGTGTATTACAGATTAAGCGAACGGAGACTGTACTGCAGCCGGGGAAGGTCTACTAAACGGCGGTTTTGCCTAAAGACACTGGAGGTGTCTTAACACTTACCAACAATCCTGAATTTAGTGGGAAAGTCCTAAATGTGTGACCTCCCGTACTGCCATCCTGGATTTTTCTCTGTTCTTCCTCTTATAGGGGCATGTATAAATGCACTAATTATTTTTTCATTATTTATTACTGGCATTTATAAAGCACCAACATATTCTGCATTGCTGTACAATTGGAAAAAAGACAGCACAATATTAACAGACCAATACAAAAGGTAGAAGCGGAGATTTAACCTCTGAAAATCTTTTATACGGAGTACTTTGCTAGATAGCGTGTGACCTTACAATCTACAGTTCCACTAGGCAAGAATTAAAGGTAATTTGGCAGCAACCTATTACCATGGTGCTTATACCTCCTTATGGGTCCCACATTGCCACTGACTCATATTGCATCACTGGCACACTCCCATACTGGTTCTGCACCCTTCTACCCTAACAGAATACTTACCAACATTGTCAAGTATGTGCTACAATATGTGTTAATTAGAGTTAAGTAAGGTGGTTCTTAGAATATGTGCTATTCATGGTTAGTGGACTATCTATATTAGTTGAGGGGTCATAGAGGTATGTACTCATGCTGATGTCATCTCGAACTCCCATTATTCTCAGACAGTGTGTTTATCACTGTACCACTATGCTCTATCTATGTAGGGTGACAGTGTGGCTCTATTATACTGTTATTGTTATAACTTGCATATGCATTTTTTATAATTCTTTCTTTTTATCTATTTATTTCTATTTTCTATTTTTTTTTTTTACAATCACTCATAATACATATGTGTTAACTATAGGACATAGGTTAACATTGTTTTAAAAATCGTAGGTAGTGTCAATTCCCCTTTAATACACAGCTGAAGGGACGGAAGCAAATACATCCTGTGAATCATTGCTCTCCATTACACATCACTTGCTGAGTGGAACACTTGAGAATTAAAGAGCATTTTCTTGGCAACCTATTACCATGGTGCTCATGCCTCTTTGTGATCTGCCACATTGCATCACTGGCACACTCTCATATTGGTGCTGCCACCTTCCATCCCAACAGAATACTTACCAACTTACTAACTTCAGTTAATCGGGATAGGAACGGTATGTTAAATGCAATATACACCAGGTCAGGCATTGCAAATACTGGGGTTCAAGAACTATAGGCAGTCTAACAGCATCAGGCACAACCACTACGTACAGGGGGAGTGGCATCCATCACTAACTGCTTGCTGGATGAGACTGCCATGGTGACTGGCGTGAGGACTGCATTTAATTGAGCCATTTGTCTGTCCATGTCTATTTGGGCTATTTACTAAACATTTAATTTTAGAGAGTATTCAAATTGCTAAATTTAGGCAAAAATAGCTGATCTTTAACCCAGCTCTAGTCATAGCATAGCTTTTCATGCCACAAACAGACCTTGGCAAAGAGCATACACTAACAGACATCCATAGACAATAGTAGCAGACATCCATCGAGCCCATAGACACACACAAACATATATACTAACACAGATATAGACACCTTTCCAAAAATACAGCACATTGTATAATTGTATTATCATCTTAATCAGGGAAGGAGAGGAGCTCAATTGTCCTGACACTCTGGTATCTAGTATTGGGGAACCAGGTGCGCTTCCCTCCTGCTCGCCCTTGTCTTGTGACTGCTCAATAAACAGGCATCAGGTTCCAGAATATGACATAACATCCTGACTGTCTCAATGTTACTATTCAGTGGACAGAGCTACTGACAATATGACCATCCACCTCAGAGCCCCACTAAAGGCTCTCACCAATCATTCAGCGGTTATTGCTCTGCCTGGCACATGGCTATGTCAATGTGGAAGGATCTTCATTGTGGCAGACACTGGGTGCTTCACAGTTTGGTGCCCAGGAATGGTACCCACTCTTTCTGGCCTGTAGACAGAACTATACAGGGAGTGCAGAATTATTAGGCAAGCTGTATTTTTGAGGATTCATTTTATTATTGAACAACAACCATGTTCTCAATGAACCCAAAAAACTCATTAATATCAAAGCTGAATATTTTTGGAAGTAGTTTTTAGTTTGTTTTTAGTTATAGCTATGTTAGGGGGATATCTGTGTGTGCAGGTGACTATTACTGTGCATAATTATTAGGCAACTTAACAAAAAACAAATATATACCCATTTCAATTATTTATTATTACCAGTGAAACCAATATAACATCTCAACATTCACAAATATACATTTCTGACATTCAAAAACAAAACAAAAACAAATCAGTGACCAATATAGCCACCTTTCTTTGCAAGGACACTCAAAAGCCTGCCATCCATGGATTCTGTCAGTGTTTTGATCTGTTCACCATCAACATTGCGTGCAGCAGCAACCACAGCCTCCCAGACACTGTTCAGAGAGGTGTACTGTTTTCCCTCCTTGTAAATCTCACATTTGATAATGGACCACAGGTTCTCAATGGGGTTCAGATCAGGTGAACAAGGAGGCCATGTCATTAGATTTTCTTCTTTTATACCCTTTCTTGCCAGCCACGCTGTGGAGTACTTGGACGCGTGTGATGGAGCATTGTCCTGCATAAAAATCATGTTTTTCTTGAAGGATGCAGACTTCTTCCTGTACCACTGCTTGAAGAAGGTGTCTTCCAAATATATTTTGTATTCAACCTTTGGAGTCTCATATATATTGGACCACCTGGATTGTTAGCCAGTTATTGGCACCCCTGAGCCTGCTATACAGAGCCTGGTACGGCTCTGGAGAATGTGAGTGAGAGTCACATACCTATTTATTACTTATTTATTATCATACAGTTTGCACTATGTTTTTTATGTTTTTTCTATTTTAGTTTATACCCCAATCAAGTTCTACGCTGTTTACATTACAGTCCAGTTCTATATTGGTAATATCACTTATTTTTGTTGTGATCACATTGGGGAGGTGTATATACTGGTATTTGTCTCTTTTTATTGTATTATGTAAATCTGGTGTATAAGGGAAGCACTAGGGTACCGGTTACACCATCTATTGTATACTTTATACTATATACAGAATTGTCAAAATTACAGTGAAGCGCCTACGCACTATCCTTCTTTTTTTCTGTTATTTTTTTTATCTATTACTTATTTTCCATCATACAGTTTGC
Organism: Pelobates cultripes; assembly: GCA_933207985.1. Classification (NCBI taxonomy): domain Eukaryota; kingdom Metazoa; phylum Chordata; class Amphibia; order Anura; family Pelobatidae; genus Pelobates; species Pelobates cultripes. Next base: position 86,231,433 of record OW240914.1, on the reverse strand, counting down.
ACTATGTTTTTTATGTTTTTTCTATTTTAGTTTATACCCCAATCAAGTTCTACGCTGTTTACATTACAGTCCAGTTCTAAATTGGTAATATCACTTATTTTTGTTGTGATCACATTGGGGAGGTGTATATACTGGTATTTGTCTCTTTTTATTGCAAAATACTCATTTGCCTAATAATTCTGCACTCCCTGTATTTCCCCTTACTTCCTGACTATTTGTGGTAGTAGACATTAATTTGTTCCAAACTAGATAATGCATGTATTGCAATCTGTAATTTGTCTAAATTTTGTTTGGTAAATAACAAAGTTGCAATTCTGATGAATGTTCACTACATTTTGCAAATTGTGATATATTAACAGCTTATAGAATAAACTTCTTGGAGTTGCAGGTTCATACTAACAAGGTCAATAGAATTACTAATATAAAGTTGGATAATAACGTACTTTAGAACTTGTTATTTCCTGCTCTATAAATTGAACTATAATCACATATGGGTTTAGAAAGCTATAAACGAAGCAGCAAATAAAATTTTTTAAATTAATAGAATGTGCAATAAATGATGTTTAAACATTAGATTTCTCTTTACAGGAAGTCTTTAGGAAGGCTGTGCAAGTCACATGCAGGGAGGTGTGACAAGGGCTGCATAAACAAAGTGATTTAACTCCTAAATGGCAGGGAAATGACCAGTGAGACTGCAGGGGCATGATCTATATAGCAAAAGTGCTTAATTTAGCTAAAGTTGTTTTAGTGCCTATAGTTTCCCTTTAACTATCATTCATAGTTACATAGTTACATAGGCTGAAAGGAGACATGTGTCCTTCAAGTTCAGCCTTACTCATATTTGGTTTTTGCTGTTGATCCAAAAGAAGGCAAAAAACCCAGTTTGAAGCACTTCCAATTTTGCAATAAACTAGGAAAAGAATTCCCACATGACCCCAGAATGGCCATCAGATTAATCCTTGGATCGAGAAAATATTTACCCTACATTGAAAAATTATATCCTTGAATATTCTGTTTTTGCAAGTATGCATCTAGTTGCTGTTTGAACATCTGTATGGACTCTGATAAAACCACTTCTTCAGGCAGAGAATTCCACATCCCTATTGTTCTTACAGTAAAAAACGCTTTCCTTTGCCTTAGACTAAATCTTCTTTCTTCCAGTCTAAAAGCATGACCTCATGTCTTATGTAAAGTCCTTTTTGTGAATAGATTTCCACACAGTGGTTTGTATTGGCCACGCATATTTTTGTATAATGTTATCATTATGAGGCTATGTTTTTCTAAACTAAAGAGGTTTAAATTTGTTAACATTTCTTCATAGCTAAAATGTTCCATTTCTTTTATTAATTTTGTAGCCCTCCTCTGCACTCTTTCTAGTGCCATAATATCCTTCTATAGAACAGGTGCCCAAAATTGCACAGCATATTCAAGATTTATAAAAAGGCAAAATTATATTCTCATACCAAGAATGAATGCCTTTTTTTCATGCATGACAATATCTTACTGGCCTTAGCCACTGCTGACTGACACTGCACATTGTTGCATAGTTTGTTTTCTATAACAATTCCCAAGTCCTTCGCGTGTGTTGTTATCCCTAATTCGCTTCCATTAAGGGTATAAGTTGCTTGTGCATTCTTGACGCTGAAGTGCATAACTTTGCATTTTTATTACATTAAATTTCATCTGCCATTTGAGTGCCCAGTCCCCCAGTCTATCTAAATCCCTCTGCAGCAAAGTAATATCTTGCTCACATTGTATTACTTTACAGAGTTTTGTGTCATTTTCAAAAACTGAAATATGACTTTCAATGCTTTTTTCAAGATCATTTATAAAAATGTTAAATAGAAGGGGTCCCAAAACGGAACCCTGAGAAACACCACTTGCCACCTCTGTCCAGCTTGAAAATTTACCATTAATGACAACTCTCTGTACTCTATTTATAACCAATGTTCTACCCAAGAACAAGAATTTTCATCTAGACAGATTTCTTTGAATTTGAACACTAATCTATTGTGTGGAACTGTATCAAACGCCTTTGCAAAATCCAAATAGATCACATGTACTGCAACACCCTGATCTATACTTCTGCTTACTTCTTCGTAGAATGCAATCAAGTTAGTTTGACATGACCTGTGCTTCATAAAACCATGCTGATTTTTGCTGATACCCAAGTTCTTCACAAGGAATTCTTGAATATTATCCCTTAATAACCCTTCAAATACTTTCCCAGCCACAGAAGTTAAGCTCACAGGTTTATAATTTCCAGGCAAGGATTTCAAACTCTTTTTGAATATAGGAACCACATCCGTCTTCCTCCAATCCTGCGGAACACTTCCTGAAAGAAAATAATTTTGAAAGATTAAAAACAGAGGTTCACTTATTTCCACACTTAGTTCCTTAAGTACTCATGGATGAATACCGTCAGGCCCTGGAGCTTTGTTTATATTAACTTTCTTTGGTTGCTGCAGCACCTTGTCTTGAGTTAGTCAATTACAATCTTTCTGCATGTTTTTTGCAGCAATCATTTGCATATCTATTGCTATAGGTTCCTCCTTAATATATACGGAGGAGAAATAGTTATTTAAAATGTCTTCTTTTTCCTGCTCTTCATTAACTAACACCCCCATCCCGATTTTTAGTGTACCTACACTTTCATTTTTTATTTTATTTTTTAGAATTGATGTACTTAAAAAACACTTTGGGGTTCGTTTTCCTCTCTTTGGCAATTGTTTTTTATTTTGAAGTTTAGTGAATCTAATCGCCTTTTTGCACACATAATTGGCTTCCTTATATCTCTTATTGGATGCCTCTGATTTGTCCGATTTAGAGGCTTTGAATGTCCTTTTCTTATTTTTAATTTCTTGATTCACTTTCCCACTAAACCGCATTGGTTTCAATTTGTTTCTTTTATATTTATTACCCAATGGTACATACTGAGAAATGTACCTTTCTAATATTTGTTGGAAGATTCCATTTATCCTCAGTGTTCTTTTTGCTAAAGAGTTTATGCCAATCAATATATTGTAAAGCTCCCCTTAACTTATTAAAATTATCCTTTTTAAAATTATATGTTTTAGTATACCCTATGTGCTTTTGTTTGTTTTTTTTAGTTTATTTCAAAGGACACTATATTGTGATCACTATTTCCCAAGTGCTCACCTACTTGAATGTTGGTCAAAAGATCAATGTTGTTTGTTGGAACCAGGTCCAGACAAGCATCCATTCTAGTTAGTGCTTGTACAAGTTGTGACATGAAGATGTCATTTAACAAGTTCAAAAACCTAATTCCCTTTGCTGAACTACTAGTTCCGCTGACCCAGTTTATGTCCAGGTAATTAAAATCTCCAATAATTAATGTGTTACCCAGATTTACAGCTTTCTCAATTTGCTTAAACAGCTGTTGTTCCTCATAAATATTAACATTAGGTGGTTTATAACATATCAGAGCCAATAACTGATTTCCCTTCTTTTGCCCCAAGCAGATATTTACCCTTAAAGCTTCCACATCACTTTCCTCATCACTTTCCACTTGCTTAAGATTTGGCTTTAACTCATGGTTGACATACAAACATACCCCTGGGGTGGACTGAGATCCTTTGGGGCCCCCGGGCAAAATTAAATCCCAGGCCCTTTGAAGGCCAGATATATGTGCATTAAATAAATGTTAAATATAACTCTCATATAATACAGCATTCTTTTGGATGTGTATATTGTGAAGACCTGTCTGTCAATGCATGTTTGTATTTGAGTCGGTGTGAATGCACTTGTGCACGTCTACATGACCACATGTGCTTTTATGTATATAGTGTCAGTGTGAATGCATATGTGTATTGAGCGTTAGAGTGTGTCTGCATGTGCAGGGGTGTGGAATATATAATCTACTTGTCCAAGGGGGGTGACAGGTGACAGAGTGTGTGAGGGAAGGGGTGACAGGTGGCATAGTGAGGGAGAGACACAGTGAGGGGGGGTGTGTGGTGACAGAGTGAGGAAGGGGGTGACTAGTGACAGAGCGGGGGAGGGAGGGGTGACTAGTGACAGTGAGGGAGGGATGGGGTGAGGGGTGACAGGTGGCAGAGTGAGGGAGGGGTGAGTGGTGGCATAGTGAGGGAGAGACACAGTGAGGGGGGGTGACTGGTGACAGAGTGAGGAAGGGGGTGACTAGTGACAGAGCGGGGGAGGGAGGGGTGACTAGTGACAGTGAGGGAGGGATGGGGTGACTAGTGACAGAGTGAGGGAGTGACATCTTCCCCTTGCTCCCTGTGGCCTCTCCCCATCTCCCCCTTATTTCCTACCTCTCTCTCTCTCTCTCTCTCTCTCTCTGCTCCCACTGGTCTCCCCGGCTGCGGCTCCTTCCCCTCGCTGGCTGTGAGAGGGCTCTGTGTGTGAGGAGAGTACAGGAAGTGATGTCACTTCCTAGCCCCGCCTCTCCCCATCACACAGAGTGCCGCATGGGACAGGTAGAAGGACACCTGGCAGAGAGCAGGTAATGCTCTCATTTGAGGATGAGGGGAGAGGTGATGTGCAGAGCGGTAGGTTGCTGGGGCCCTGCGCTCCATCAGGGGCCCCACAATCTATCAATGGAAGAGATCTTTTTTTTTTATTATTTTGCTGTTCCAGTTGGAGAGATCTCTAATCTCTGATCTCTCCAGCTGGAGCATGGCTGTGCGGCCGGGCTCCTGGCTGTCTCAGGCTCTCGGTCCATGACCGATGTGCCTGAGTGGTCAGTCCGCCCCTGCATACCCCACCACCTTTCCTGTTTTTTCTATCCTTCCTAACGTGTACCCATTTAATTTAACTGCCCAGTCATGTGTCTCATCCCACCATGTTTCAGTTATGCCTATTATGTCATATTGTTTAGTGAATGCTATTGCCTCAGGTTCCCCCATTTTGCATTAGTAAGCATACATTTAATATTATAATGAGTCACTTGTACTTTTTGGGAATTTGAATCAATATTAAATACCTCCTTTGTTCTGAACGTTCCCCTCCCCCCATCACCACCCCCTTTATACTGTGCTAAAGCCCGTCTCCTTTTTTTTCCTATCTCCATTTTCTAGATTGCTATGACCCTCTCCCCCTACTACTAGTTTAAAATCTCATTCTAGTAGGGGGGGGGAAGGTCATAGTAATCTAGAAAATGGACATAGGGAAGTTTTCCAAGCTGTTTTACAAGCTGTTCTACAGCAGGAGGTAGATTTTAATGACTGAAGGCCCATTGTAAGAGTTAGAGAAGCTAGAACAGAACTTATTCTTCAGCAAAGGTTTATTGATTTTTAAAAAAATCTGTACACGTGTATATATATCTTATGTATATACGTATAATATCAAAGCACTGAGACCTCATCTCACATAAAATGACTTAAAAAATAAAATAATGAATTTGCTCTCTCAGTGTGCCTCTATTTGAATAAGGCTAGAGTCATGCATGATTTTATGTCTTTATTTTGTGCTGGATTCAGTTCAAAATCCTGTTTTGTTTTTGTGAGTGATGTTTTACTGCTCCCTATATGTTTATAATATGCCATGTATTTAACTCCTAAAGGGCAGGCATATGAACCTTTAGTCATAGGGTCTTTAGGTTATATTATATTCCTAAAGGGCTTATGAATGTGGTCTTTAAGGAGTTAAAAAGTGGAGGATAATATTGATAACACTAGAATAACATAGAAAATAATTTCATGCACTCCAGCTGTTTTTGACTAAAGCCACTATCATCCTCAGAGAGCTGGGATGAATTGTAATTTGTACAAGATATCTGGAGATCCAGATGTGTCCTGTTGCAGTGGCCATTCTGGACTACGCATTGCAATCTGACTTCCTAGGTTTGAATGAATCTCTATTTTGTTTGCCTGAATTCTATTTCCTTTTAAATGTTTATCTGCCGATGTTTCTGGAAACTATTATCCCATGAGCGTAGGATTGCCGAATCCTCCATATTTTCCTGGAAGCATATTACTTCCATATGCCGATGGGCAATCATGAAAAGTGCTACCTTGTATTATGTAACATACATATGGAGCTTGAGATAAATCAGTTAAATAAACACTCCATGCACCATAATCACCTACAATAGCAAACTGTAGTGATTATGTTGTCAGGAGCACCCTTACTCTCTCCCCGTCATGTAAGTAGTTAAACCTTTTGCTAATGATTTGACCTTTTACCTATGGTCAGTCCTTTTCCTGTTTGGAGAGGAAGCTCTGATTGCTCTCACACCAGTGAGCTCTGCTGCAGAGATGCAGGCTTCGGCACCCTAAGTGCAGCGTATATATACCCAACACGCAGAATGAAAATTCCCCAGAAGAACAGACACAGATAAAAAGGTTCCTAAACCAGTCCTTAGACTGGCCAGATAGGAAAAATACAAGCTAGTGTAGGAATGTCAAGCCAAGGTCAAGGGAAGCTAGAAAATCACAAATACGAACGAAAGAGTAGTCAAGAGGTCAATACCGAAAATACAATAAACAGACAAAGGACACTAGAAATGCTAGAAACCACAACAGGGCACTGTGCCTTGGGCAGACCAATATTTTATATGTTATGGGGTATGGTTACTTTAGTACTAGTTTTAGTGCTTATGATTATGAAGGCACATGTACTACAATATCTTTACTTACTTGCTATTTATTTTCTTCCCTTCTTAAGTACTTTACTGCTTAAGGTACACTATAGTCACCAAACAAAGTTTAACTTAATTAAGCAGTTTTGGCGTATAGATCATGCCCCTGCAGTCTCACTTCTCAATTATCTGCCATTTAGGAGTTTAATCACTTTTTATTCTGTTTATGCAGGCTTGCCTCACCTCCCCTGGCTGTGACTTACACAGCAGACATGAAAAAAACGATTTCCCTTTCAATCAGATGTAGTTTATTTTAAAAGTTTTTGTCTACTGTTCTGTAAATTGAACTTTAATGGAATGTATGAGGCTCCTGCAAGGTCTAGCAAGCTATTAACAGAGCAAGAGATAAGAAATCCTGAATTAAACAGAATTTACAATATTTACAATAAAGGAAGTGTAAAAATTAGATGAATCTTTACAGGAAGTGTTTAGGAAGGCTGTGTAAGTCACATGCAAGGAGGTGTGAATAGGGTACATAAACAAAGCAACTTAACTCCTAAATTACAGAGGATTAAGCAGTGGGACTGCAGGGGCATGATCTGTACGCCAAAACTGCTTCATTAAGCTAAAGTTGTTTTGGTGACTATAGTGCCCTTTTAAGCTTAAGTTGTTTTTCTGACTATAGTGTCCCTTTAAATCCCTTAAACTGCTATTAAGGACACTGTATCTCTAGCTGGTTGTATGTTTATAGCTTGTTGCATAATATTAACTACCAAGATAATAGTAACTATTTCTTTCTCAGCGACGTTTGATACACTTTATATCTTATATTGTTCTGATTTGGACAGGTAAACTATACATACTTACAATATATTAAAAACATCTCTAGTGTCAGAGGCAAATTTTTATTAAGTTTCTGATAAAAGTAAAATGTGAATACAGGTTGCTCCTGTTTTCCGATTTGGTAGGTATACATAGGCTTCAATTACCTCGTAAGAACAATGTGACATCACTCAAGATATGTGTAGCTAATTGAAGACTACACATGTCACCTAGACACAGTAACGTACTATATAAGGTGTTATGGAAATACTGTTCTTTTCACCTTTATATCACGTCCTCACATATTAAAGGACCACTATAGTGCCAGGAAAACAAACTCATTTCCCCCGCCGGGCTGAAGGGGGAAGAAGGGGTTAAATTCTTACCTTTCTCCAGCGCAAAGCTCCCCCGGTGCTGGGGACTCTCCTCCCTCTTACAACGTCATCTGCTGAATACACATGCATGGCAAGAGCCGCGCACGCATTCAGTCAGTCCATAGGAAAGCATTTCTCAATGCTTTCCTATGGACGCTGGCGTCTTCTCACTGTGAAAATTCCAGTGAGAAGCGAAGAATAGCCTCTAGCGGCTGTCAGTGAGACAGCCACTAGAGGCTGGATTAACCCTAATGTAAACATAGCAGTTTCTCTGAAACTGCTATGTTTACAGCTGCAGGGTTAACCCTAGATGGACCTGGCACCCAGACGAATTCATTGAGCTGAAATGTCTGGGTGCCTATAGTGGTCCTTTAAGCAAAAAATATTTTTTCTAAATCAACAAATTTTACCTGGATTTTGTAATATGGGTCTTTAAAGGGTTACTTCAATCATCATAACCCAATTATTGGGCATCTCTGCATTGAAATATGGCCATCAATGCAATTCTCAAATGGACGCGGACATAACATCCTCGTGCCTCCCTTCTCCCCCCCATGGTTAACCAGACTCAATACACACATATAATAGGCATCCCAAAAAAGTAGTAATTTCACACATTTCCCAAAGGGAAATAACTTCTGCATGCACTCAATCATGCAACCAGTCAATTAATATAAAATCTCTATTAACAACCACATATAAACACATAAACAAACACCATATACAAATAACAGTTACAATAATATCAATCAACATAAATCAGACATACGAGAGACAATCAAAAATTACACACACTTCCCCATAATTATCCCACATCAATGCTATGCGGTACATGCACAAACCCCTATATATTATATATATATATATATATATATATATATATTCATCACATAATAAGGGGGGTCAAAATAAGCAATATTAACATTATACAAGCATATCAAAGAGTCATCTAAATACTACAGTTTAGGTAAATCACTATATGATGATGATAATGATAACAATAATTTATAATCATTGGAACAAACAATTTCTTCAATATAAAACATATAAGGCACATAAAAGTCCACATACTAAAATGTAGTATTTTACTATATTATCTAATGTTGGCAAGATAATATATCCTCAGTGAAAACATATGATTTTTTTTATAATGTAGATATCCATGCCAAATAGATGTATCATAAAGTATACCTCGAACATTTGTTTTTATTAAACACACACATAATACAATAGAAAACATATTTCTCCACAGTATGCATACTAAAGATGTAAAATATATTCAATCAATTAGGAATATAATTTACAACTTTCTAATATATATATATATATATATATATATATATATATATATATATAACACAAGGAACATAGTCCTCAATTTAATTTGTTCAAATCCAAGATTATTTGATTTTGTTAGAAAAAACTTTTCAAATGACTTATCTACAGAAACATCCATAGACTAGACTTTAATGATGACTTCAGTAGATAAATTGTGTGAAAAGTCTTTTCTAACTGAATAAACTAACTTCTGATTCAAATGAGGCTATACTAATTAAAATTACAGTCAGGAAGAAGTTGAATATACATAAAACAATAGGGAACAATTCTGTATATTGGCACATATACTTTACATATTTACCAGATATCCATCTATCCAATACACTCCTGGCATAATTCCCTTCATGGTGTCTTATATTGACCCATTAGAGACACTCTCTCATAATCAATGCTTATTACGATTGCAACTGTTGCTTCCCCATCTTCAACATTCTATAGTTTCAGAAGTTCATACCCAGATTACATACATATTCCAGAAAGCAGCATGTCCCATACGTGAAAACAAGACCTCACAACACAGATGCAAAACCTAAATGTTAAAAACAATAAAAACAGATTACACAAAAACAAATTAAAGTGGGAAAACAGCCATAAAATACAATTACAAATAAGGCGATAAATCAATCTCCTCATTCAGATCTCCAGAACAATTATCTTTGTTTCAATAAACATTCTCTGTCACTACCTCTCTTAGATGGTTTCCCCAACTCTATAATTATGTATCGCAATTGTGACACCATATGTCTTTGCCTAATGAAGTGCCACGCCAGTGGATATTGCAATGTTTCAGTTCGAGTGCAACTTTCATGCCCTCTAATTCGCACTATAAGAAAATAAAAAAACAATAAAATAATGTTTTGACAGCCACAAGGTTTGTAAACCAGAAAGAACATGGGATGGATTAACAAAATGATTTAACATTGTAGGCCAGTTATACAGTTATATTTAAAAAAGGCACCTAATATGCTATTTTTTATCTTCTCTATTTTGGATATTTTTCTCCAAAATTCCACATTTGGTAAAATTTCAACATTAGCTTATCCCTAAATTACTTTAAATTACAAGTGTATGGATTTTTTTGTAAAAATGGAAGTGTCCACTGGCAAAGTCCCGAGCTGTACTGGGTATTTATAGGCTTGATCAATGACATCATAAGAACAGTGTGACATCACTGAAGACACACACAGCTGCTATATAAAGTGTTAAGGAGACATTTTTTGTTCGAGAAAAGTTATGCTCTATAGAGGATAATGTTTAGCTTTATATTATGCAACGAAATGCTAAGTAAATGTATTTTTGAGAAGATAACATTTCTTTTTAACAAATATCAAATAGATAAGGATGCACACCAATGCAATATATAATGAAAACAATTTACTTTATTCTATAACATATATAACTACAGTTAGGTCCATAAATATTCAGACACTGACAAGTTTTTTTATTACGACTGTTGTGAAACTAAGATTAACCTGTACCAGAATGACAGGAAGAAAAACGTATTGAGAAGCCTTGGAACGGCTCATGATCCAAAGTATACCACATCATCTGTAAAGACAGTGGAGGCAGTGTGGTGGCATGGGCTTGCATGGCTTCGAGTGGCACTAGGTCACTAATGTTTATTTATGACGTGACAGAGGACAGAAGCAGCCAGATGAATTCTGAAGTGTATAGGGATATATTGTCTGCCCATATTCAGCCAAATTCAGTAAAGTTGATTGGAGAGTGCTTCACTTTACAGAGGTACAGTGACTCAAAACATTCTGCAAAAACAACCCAGGAGTTTTTTAAGTCAAAGAAGGAAATATTCTACAATGGCAGAGTCAATCATGCATTTCACTTGCTGAAGACAAATCTTAAGGCAGAAAGACCAACGAACAAACAACAACTGAAGACCGATGCAGTAAAGGCCTGGCAAAGCCTTGTTGTCCACACGTTCCAGACTTCAAGCAGTCATTGCCTGCAAAGGATTCTCAACAAAGTATTAAAAATTTACATTTTATTTATAATTGTGTTAATTTGTCAAATTACATATGAGCCCCTGAAATAAGGTGACTGTGTATAAAAATAGGTTTCAATTCCTAAATGTTTCATACAATATTGTTGTTCAACCCCTTAACTTAAAGCAGAAAGTCTGCACTTCACTTGCAACTCGGCTGTTTCATTTCAAATCCATTGTGGTGGCATACAGAGCCAAAATTATGAAGATCGTGTCAGTATTGAAAATATTTCCAGACCTAACTGTAAATCCTGATGTGTGCTGGGTGTTTATAGGCTTGGTCGGTGTTATAATAAGAACAGTTACATTGACAGCAACATCACTGAAGATGTTTGTGACATCACTGAAGATGTTTGTGGCTAATGGAACACTTCTGATGTCATCAAGACACAGACACTAAATATATTAGGGGTAGTGATGTCCCGAACGGTTCGCCGAACTGTTCGCGAACGGTTCATGAACGGTTCGCCACGGACTCCAGTCAGCAGACACATTCCAGCCAATCAGCAGCAGACCCTCCCTCCGAGACCCTCCCATCTCCTGGACAGCATCCATTTTGAAGCTGCATTCTTAGTGAGCTGTCCAGGAGGTGGGAAGGTCTGGGAGGGAGGGGCTGCTGCTGATTGGCTGGAATGTGTCTGCTGACTGGAGTCTGTGGCGAACCGTTCGCTGCGAACCGTTCGGCGAACCGTTTGGGACATCACTAATTAGGGGTTAAGAGATATTTTTTTTTTTTTAGAGCAGGATGATGCTTTATAGAAAATCATTTTTCACCTACATAGTGTGCCATTAAATATTAAAGGGACACTGTAGTCACCCAGACCACTTCATCTCACTGTCATCTCACTGTCATCTAATGTCCTTGTAGTTTTGATCCTTAATATTACAATTAGAGCCTCACATGCTTAATGATTACTCTGATAATCAAAGTCTGTAAAATAGATATCTTTAAGCCTTGAAGAGCCAGATGACATTTTAAAGTGAAAGGCATTGCATAAAATTATTCAGCAGCACACCAGCGTGATATCAGTAGATTTTAAGATAAGGTTTAATGCAGGGGCAATTCATTGGATTTTTTTTTTTATAGTCTGGGAACTCAAGCTAACCAGTAGCATTGTTTATCCAATTTTTTAATTTTGTTTTTACAAATAACATTTTTGGGGGTTCAAGACAGTGAAAAGAATATGACGCGTTTTCTGTTTGTCAGGAGGTTATCATAAAGATATTAAACATTAAAGTATAACATATTGGGAATAATAATAATAATAATAAAAAAAATCTACATTTTGGGGCTTCTCTAATATTGTATAAGGCGATTGGCAGAAGTGCATGATCCGGGAGATACTTGTCACATTCAGTACTATGTCTCGGATTTAGCAAGAAATATAGCTTTGATCGGAGCATAAGTATTTAATATTAATATTTTCCCAATTCAGTAAAACATCAGATTACATAGTTGTATTTCTTTAAAATAATAATTTTATATAGGCAGCATAATAGAAATATTGGGTTTTATAGTGATGCCAATGGGAAAGAAATAGAGAAGCCTTATGGGAAAAGGCCTTGGGGATCCATTTGACCCTGTCAGAATGTTGTGGTTTTGTTATCGCTTCCCCATCTTGGTGACAAAAGGGCTAACATAAGCTACTCTAATGGGTGATAACGGCTTACGATAAACTACACTAGTCAGAGAACAATAAACAAATAATTACAGATTGACAACGTTTTTTTCTAACGTCACAGGAAAGTTGCGCCAAGAAATTATTTACTAGCATTCGGAGAACAGAAGCTTCAGACTGGAGGGAAGCAACTTAATCAGAAACTACAACTCCATTACCTTTTACATTTACTAGATGGCAATGTGTTTGTCTTTACAGAATGCCAGCTTTCTATTGAATAAATCCTCCACTTAGTGGGAGCATGCGTAAGGTCCAACTAGTCACACAATGACAGTCAGGCTTCATAGATATGCAGATTAACTCTTGTGGTGACACTAACTGACACAACCTCCAAACAGCATTGAACAAAATGTAACATCAACTCCTGGAACGGGCATCACTTATAGAAACAGGGGAATAATTGGGAAATGTAACTCCATTTTCCAAAAGAAGGGAACGTATGATTAGTACTTACTCAGAATTATTGTATCCATTACCTAGTTCTGTTGACCGATGTTTCCTGATTATAACGCACTCTTGTTTGGTATGCGATGCAACTACATGCATCAAAAATATGTAAATCACCAAAATTCAAACATGGCATTTCATTTTTAATATGCCATAGCATTGCTTGGGGCAATAAGTTGTCATTTCCACTTTGGATTTATGAAAATCACGCATACTCTGCAGGTAAACCTCTAATCAAATGCAGGTATTTGGAGATATCTATTTAGTGTGCTTAAGCCAACTTGTGCTATTTAGACGAAAACACAAAATTAATTATTAATAATATTATCATTTAGTGCCACCAACAAAATCTGCAGCAATATTAATACTGGCAACCTTTGGATGGAATTTATTGCATGAGAGAATCAACTTTTCAGCCAATGAATCCTATCAGGGGCAAAATTGATGCAGCATCCCTTTAACAATATCTGTGAACAGGGATGAACTGAAGATAGTTACATAGTTACATAGTTACATAGTTACATAGCTGAAAAGAGACTTGCATCCATCAAGTTCAGCCTTCCTCACATTTGTTTTTTGCTGTTAAGTGTCAAACTGAACGGCAGCATTGTTAAGAGTCAAAACAAAAGCATTTTAGTGGTTACTGCACCTTTAAATGCAGTCTAGCTGACCTAAATACATTGATACAGTAGGTAGGTTTCGAGAGCCCCAGTGTAAGATTACTATCTCAATGGGAGACAGAAACAGCTAAGGATTGTGGGGTTTATTTACTCACTAGTAAAAATTAATTTTACCATTTAGGACAACATTTTGATACACTCTCCAAGTCTGATTTAATCATCTAGCTTTTTTTCATTTACTTTTAAAAATTTATGTTTTTGTATCACTACAATTCTTTGTTTCATTGTTTTGTGAATAAATGGCATATTAATGAAATAGCGAAATCCTCTGTTACCTTGATACTTGGAGAGTACTGCAGGTCAGCCTCCTTCCCACTGACTAAAGGCCCTGGCCTGGAATGGGGTTCTGTTTTGGTGAGGGAGGTAGGTACACAGGATCCAGTTTTCCCCCTGGTTTGGGTTTGCAGCATTGGAATATCCTTTTTTTTTTTTAATTATTATTATTTTTTAAGGGTATTCTTTCAGGCTCTCCATTGCCCTCTGTTGGTGGAAACCAAAAAAATGCATTTTTGGCATAATCACAATATGCAAATTAGGATATTGTAATAACTGACAAGTTGCCGTTATATATCCCTGTTTTCCCATAGTTTTGAAAGTTGCAATTATGTTACATATTCGAGGCATTATTATGTTGCTTGTTCTTCACATTATGTATGTTGTTTATATTTTTATGGTTTTAACCACATGCTTAAGGACTAGTCGGCAAAGGCTAGTCCAAGTTCAATAAATAAAGTATTGTATGTTGGGTCCTTTTGAAACTGTGTTACAAGAATGAAGAAAGGAGCTGTACTCAGTTCCAGTTGACACCAGGAGCACTGGAACAGGACCAGAAATCCCACAATGCTCAGGCAACCTCAAGGGCAGATTTATTAGGTAAAAAAGGGACAGAGGAGCAATGTTTCAACCTGAGGTCTTTGTCAAGCTTTTTGGAACTGTATGTCCTGCTTGGATTTGTTCAGGGATCCCAGTAACAGAGTGGTCGTGCCTGTTTGCTGGCTTCATGGTCCCTGTAGCCTGAAAACTAATAAAGAGAACAAGGCCTGAGAGCCACAAATGTCTTTATAAAGGCAGGAGCTAATCACAGCAGAGGTGTGGATACAGGGCCGGTGTACAGATTTTTGGTTACACAGGCGAAGGTGTATTTTGCCAGCTGTGTAGGGCTGCATGTGGGGGGATAGAGGCTGTAGTTGGAGGAATGTTTAATAGAGGAGTTAGGGGCTGTGGTGGGGTGTCAGAAGTTGTAGAGTGAAGGACAGGGGCTGCAGTGGGGATAAAGGGGCTGCAGTGGGGGGCAGGAGCTGTAGTGAGGGGGGACAGGGCATGGGGGGGGCAGAGGCTGAGAGGGGGGCAGGAGCTGTGGTGAGAGGAGGACAGGGTATGAGAGGGGGGGGTGGGCACTGAGAGAGGGGACAGGGGCTGAGAGAGAGGACAGGGGCTGAGTGGGGGGGCACCAGGGCAGAGGGGGGGGTGAGAGGAGCTGCGGTGAGAGGGGAGGACAGGGGCTGAGAGGGCCAGGGAGGGGTGGATAGGAGCAGGCAGGAAGCTGGAGCCAGCACAAAGACTCCAGAAGGAGTCTGGGGGAAGAGCAGTGGACGTCTCGTCCCCTCCTCCTGACATCATCAGGAGAGGCCGACTTCCCTGACTATAGTCAGATGCAGGGAATTCAGATTTTTGCACGCCCCTGCTCTGGCGCCCAAAGTGGCTGCCTGTACTGCCTTATGGACACGCCGGCCCTGTGTGGATACTTGCCTGGAAGAAGAGAGCTGCAGCCTGGTCGGTTGAAAGAGCTCAGGAGAATCCCAGTCAAGCTTTGGCGACTGGGGCTGAATCATTCCAAGCTCTTAGGAAGTGGACATGTAGGAGAGCTCCGTCACATATATTATACTGTGAAATATTTCAAATTCGAATATTTAAATTTGTTTTAGCTTAAATTTACATTTGTCAGTTATCCACAACTACAAAAAAAAAAGTTAAAGTTTAAAAAAAGTCCCCTCAACATGCATGTTTTACATTAAAAGACCACTAAAGGCACATAGTTGTCCTGGCTGCGGTTGTACCGTTAATTTTAACGCTGCAGTGTAATACATTGCCATTTAGTGTATTGTTTAATACACCTGTAGTGGCTGTTTTTCTCACCCTCAGAGGCTCTTCTGCTTGCACTAGTTTCTAAATGCAAACCTACATTTGATTGGAGGAGTGCATCGCTCGTCAAGAAAGCACTAAAAAAAACCTTAAGTTAAACTCTTTTTTTTTCATTTTTTTTTATTTAGATTTGATGGATGGGACTTGAAACTGTAGGCAGAGGAGAATATTATAGCGTTAGAAATACAGGTTTGCATTCCTAATGCTATAGTGTTCCTTTAATCCCAAATTGGGAATCTGGTCACTTTAAATTTGATTGACATTTTTAATATACTGCATTGTTTTCTGAAGATTATTTGCCATCTCAGGCTCCAGGCTATAGCGTTGATTTCAGATGTTTTACAGGCACCCAAGCAGCTGTTTAGAATAAGTCAAATGCTGCTGAAATGTTGGTTTTTTTTATTCACAATACTTTATGCAATATCGTAGCTCTGAGTAACGATGGCTTTTATTGTAACCTTATTTAGATATGTGCAAACTATCGTGCTCGTTCATTTCTGGCATTTTTCTGCTTGATTGATTTTATTTCAGAACTTATATTTGCATTAAAAATACATAATGAGCTGTCACTGAATAAGTGCAGACAGGCGCCTTTATAACAAGGATGAAGTCTAACACAAAACCTATAGTTAATTAACCCTTCAAATAGCCTTGTGGGCAGAAAGCCATTTACAAGTCAATCAAACGATTTATGGTAAAGTCTGGCTAGGATGCTCTGTGATTACCTCTAGTGGTTCCACATTTAACAACAAACAAAGAAAACATAATGAAAAGCAAACACTTAATGCACTCATTCAATGACAGAGATACAAAGCATGATAGAATTTCCAAAGTAGGACACAAGCTACTTGAGATAGAAAAATGAACTTGCTGCTAATACGTAAAGGCTACTTACATCTCAGAGGTTTGTATTATTATTATTATTATTATTATTGGTATTTATATAGCGCCAGCATATTCCGTACCAAATATTATCAAAGGAGGAGATTTAACAATAAATGAGACAATTACAAAAACTTACAGGAACAATAGGTTGAAGAGGACCCTGCTCAAACGAGCTTACACTCTATAGGAGATGGGGCGTAAAACAGGACAGGAGATGGCAATCAAACAAGGTGGAGTGAAGCAGAGCTGGAGGAGAGAGTAGAGTGCTGCCCTTTAGGAGAGAGCAAGGGACAGGTATGTGAGGTAGAGGTTACTCTGGGAGGCCATAAGCTTTCCTAAATAGATGGGTTTTGAGTCAATTTTTAAATGATTGAAGACTAGGGGAGAACTTGATGGTCGTAGGCAGGCTAATCCATAGGAAAGGAGCTACCCATGAGAAGTCCTGCAAGCGTGATTTGGTCGTACGGGTGCAAGCAGCGGACAGGAGAAGGTCACGGGCAGAGCGGAGAGACTGAGAAGGGGCATACCTGTAGATCAGTGAAGATATATAGGAGGGGCTAGAACTGGTCAGTGCTTTATAGGTGTGGATTAGTACCTTGAATTGACTCCTATAGGATATAAGGAGGTAATGTAAGGACTGACAGAGGGAAGAGATGTGAGAGGAGCGACAGGAGAGGAAAATCAGTCTAGCTGCAGCATTCAATACAGACTGTATTGGGGTAATACGACTTGTGGGAAGACCTATTACAATAATCCATGCAAGTGATTACTAGAGCACGGACAAGCACCTTAGTAGCATCTTTCGAAAGAAAGGGGCAGATGCGGTCTATGTTTTTAAGGTGGAATCTACAGGATTTGTTAACAGACTGAATGTGAGGCCAGAATCAAGTATAACACCAAGATAGTGTGTTGGCAAGGATGGACTGATGTGGGTACCACTAACTTGAAGGGAGAGCAAAAGAGGAGGATCAGTATTAGGAGGAGGAAAGACAAGGAGTTTAGTTTTAGAGAGATTGAGTTTCAAAAAGCGGGAGGACATCCAATCAGTGATGGAAGAAAGGCAAGCAGTAACACGTTGCAGGACAGCAGGGGAGAGGTCCGGGGAGGAGAGGTATTTCTGGGTGTCATCAGCATACAGGTGGTACTGGAATCCAAATGAGGTAATAAGTTTGCCAAGAGAGGCAGTGTAAAGAGAAAATAGAAGGGGACCAAGTACAGAGTCTTTGGGGACTCCAACAGAGACAGGACGAAGGGAGGAGGTATCATTAGAAAAGGAGACACTGAATGAGTGTTGGGAGACATATGAGGAAAACCAAGAGAGGACATTGTCACAGAGACCAAGTGATTGAAGAGTTTGGAGAAAGAGAACATAGTTAACAGTGTCAAAGGTAGCAGAGAGGTCAAGAACAATTAGTATGGAGCAGGCCCGGACTGGCCATCGGGCACACCGGGCAAATGCCCGGTGGGCCGCGATGTCCATGGGCCGAGGCCGGCAGGGGAGATCCCAGGATCTCCCCTGCCGGTCCATGCAGGGCCGGCGCTATCCGAGCGCCGGCCCCGCTATGTTCCATGAAGGGCCGGTGGGGAGATCAAAGATCTCCCTCACCGGCTCACATGCAGGATATTGCGGCCGCCGGCGGGGAGAGAGGGAGGGAGACAGCCGCCAGGAGAGAGGACCCGGCGGAGCTCTAGCTTGCAGCTCCGCCGGGTTCCTCTCGCGAGATCCGGCGCGTTGCCATGGCAACGACCGGATCTCGCGAGAGTGAACTCTAGCCTCACAGGCTAGAGTTCACTCACCCACGAGGACCACCAGGGAACCCCGCCTCCCAGTCCCAGGTCCCAGCGTGCCGGTCCCCCCCTCCCAGGCTAAAGGTATGAAGGGAGGGGGGGATTTAATGCCTGTTTTTTTTTGCCCCCCCAACACACACACAATCCTTTCTAACATTTATACAGCACTCTCACACACATCACACACAGCACTCTCACTCACATCACACACAGCACTCTCACACCCATCACACATAGCACTCTCACACACAGCACTCTCACACCCATCACACACAGCACTCTCACACACAGCACTCTCACACCCATCACACACAGCACTCTCACACACAGCACTCTCACACCCATCACACACAGCACTCTCACACACAGCACTGTCACTCACATCACACACAGCACTCTCACACCCATCACACACAGCACTCTCATACACATCACTCTCACACACATCACACACAGCACTCACTCACAGCACTCACACCCATCACACACAGCACTCTCACACACAGCACTAACTCACACAGCACTCTCTCATAGCCCTCTCACACAGCACTCTCTCACACAGCACTCTCACACACACAGCACTCTCACACCCATCTCACACAGCACTCTCTCACCCATCATTCTCACACCCATCACTCTCACACCCATCACACGCGGCACTCTCGCACACACGGCACTGTCGCACACACCGCACTCTCACACACACATACTGCACCCCTCACATACACACAGAACCCCCCAAAACACTGCACCACACACATACACAATACTTCCAAAAATAAATAAAAAAATATATACACACACACTACACTCTTAACATACACACTCTGGATCACATATACACACACTAGATTCCTTGTAAGCAAACACATACTACACCCCTAAACACACACATCATCACCTATATATATACACACACACACACTATAGCCTGTATGCACACACTTGCTATATCCCCAATACACACATTCTCTACAGCCCATAGACACATATGCATCACATTACACCACTTTACACCACAAACACAACATGACTAAAACCAACCTTATTACACAATACCACACCACAATCAGCTCACTCTACACACACGCAATACCACAAGCAGGCTCCAAACACATGCACAATACTCCTTCCTGGCATTTTTGTCTCCTGGTATCCATTTATAGAGACACCAGAGACAAGTTGCAAGGAAACACAGTGCAAGCATGTTTTTAAATTTGCTTGCACTTTGCAGAACAAATACAGAGCTTTTTTCTCATGCTAGAGCTCTTCAGCAGAGCTCTGCGCATGGTCTGCCCTGGGAGAGCATTGAACCAACATGCTCACTTTGAGAGGGGGCGTGTTTGTCATTAGTGATGACAAAACACACCTCCTCTGCCCCGCCCCCTTCTTAGTGGGCCGCTGTGTTAAAAAAATGCCCGGGCCAAATTTTTCTCCCAGTCCGGCCCTGGTATGGAGTAGTGCCCTTTGGATTTAGCTGCGATTAGGTCGTTAGTGACTTGTACACTCAGAATTCTAAGGCTCCTCCTACCTCTTCTAAAAACATCCCAGCCAGTTGCTCCAAACTTTGTTGGGCGGTACAAGAGAGCCAGGAGAGACATCACCCCTTTCACATCCCCAATTGAAAATAGTTCAATTACCATTCTAAATAGCAAAATATTATTGTTTTAAAGATAGAGATAGATAGATAGACACTTGTAGGCAGAGTTAATCATTATTTAATTATCCCCTCATTAAATGCCAATTTTAATTTCCCCAACAAATATAAATATCATGTTATTTTACTTCTTTACTGGCAGATCTCCAAAATGCTTTTAACAAAAGTCAACCAAGATTACACAACATATTTACTCTGGTGTTGTCCATGGACATTCTTGATGGATTTTTAAATGCAAAATCATGTTTTCCAGTGTTTGAATTGTTTTGTTGCCTAATATGCAGAAACCTTGATCCTTATCTGAATAGTCTGTTCCTTATCTGTTGCGGTCCTATGTTACTGGGAGCCTTGCTTTATTTCTATGTCAAATGTATCCCCTGCAGCAGCAAGTTTTCCAAGTAAGCATGCACTGGCAGTTTAGCTGAAACATTTCATGTGCATGTTAATCGTTTTAAGCAACATTCCCAGGGCTAATTAAAACATTGATGATGTTTGACCTTTGTTATTAGTTGCTTCTCTACAGGTGAGCTTACAGTCCTTTCAAAATGGTGTTATCAATCCAGAGATAGAATGTTCATTCTAGAGCTTTACTTGTCCCAAGAAGGAATCAACCTTATCCAGAGATATTCAATGCAGACCTCAAGGCCTTCACATGGCAATGTTAAAGAATTGACTTTGTTGAGACAATAAATCAATGAACCTGACTGTAGAACTGACCTAGATGTCAAATTGACTCTGCCCGTCATTGTGTTGGGATAAAAGGGAGTTAGAAACATAGAATGTGACGGCAGATAAGAACCATTCGGCCCATCTAGCCTGCCCAATTTTCTAAATACTTTCATTAGTCCCTGGCCTTATCTTATAGTTAGGATAGCCTTATGCCTATCCCACGCATGCTTAAACTCCTTCACTGTGTTAATCTCTACCACTTCAGCTGGAAGGCTATTCCATGCATCCACTACCCTCTCAGTAAAGTGATACTTCCTGATATTATTTTTAAACCTTTGCACCTCTAATATAAGACTATGTCCTCTTGTTGTGGTAGTTTTCTTATTTTAAATATAGTCTCCTCCTTTACTCTGTTGATTCCCTTTATGTATTTAAATGTTTCTATCATATCCCCCACATCTCGTCTTTCCTCCAAGCTATACATGTTAAGTTCCTTTAACCTTTCCTGGTAAGTTTTATCCTGTAATCCATGAACCAGTTTAGTAGCCCTTCTCTGAACTCTCTCTAAAGTATCAATAGCCTTCTGGAGATACGGTCTCTCCAGGTCTCACCAGTGTTCTGAGCACTTCCCTATTTCTACTGCTAATACCTCTCCCTATACAACCAAGCACTCTGCTAGCATTTCCTGTTGCTCTGCCTACCTTTAAGTCATCAGAAATAATCACCCCTAAATCCCTTTCCTCAGATGTTGAGATTAGGACTCTATCAAATATTCTGTACTCTGCCCTTGGGTTTTTACGTCCAAGATGCATTATCTTGCACTTATCCACATTAAATGTCAGTTGCCACAATTCTGACCATTTTTCTAGTTTACCTAAATCATTTGCCATTTGGCTTATCCCTCCTGGAACATCAACCCTGTTACATATCTTAGTATCATCAGCAAAAAGACATACCTTACCACCAAGACCTTCTGCAATATCACTAATAAAAATATTAAATGGGTCCAAGTACAGATCCCTGAGGTACCCCACTGGTGACAAGCACATGCTTCGAATATACTCCATTGACTACAACCCTCTGTTGCCTGTCACTCAGCCACTGCCTTACCCATTCAACAATATTTGAATCCAAACTTAAAGATTGCAGTTTATTGATAAGCCTTCTATGTGCGACAGTGTCAAAGCCTTACTAAAATCTATGTAAGCAATGTCTACTGCACCACCCTGAACTATTATTTTAGTCACCCAATCAAAAAAATCTAAAGTTATTATGATTTCCAATATGCTTTATCATATATTTCTAGATATGCGAGTGGTATTGGATAGATGTACAATTTACCAAAATTAGATTTTCGACGAGAAATTCATATATTATTATGGGCTCTTCAACAATCTCATCTTCAATGGAAGATCAACTCTAGACAAAAACATCACATTCTAAGAATGGCAAAAGGCTTAGACAAAATAGGGGTAGACATGTGGATTAACCTTCAAGCAACAATGGTATCATTATTATTATTATTATTATTAGCATTTATATAGCGCTAACTTATTCTGCAGTGCTTTACAATATTATAAAGAAATAAATGTAACAAATTTAACAATAAATGAGATAATTGTAAAATGTTACTGGAACAATAGGTTGATGAGGACCCTGCTCAAACCAGCTCATAGTCTAGAGCAGGGCTGCCCAGATGTTGTAGAACTACAATTTTAGAATGCATTTAGAATGACAAAGCATCATGGGAGTTCTAGTTCTACAACATCTGGGGATCTACCTATTGGGCAGCCCTTGTCTAGAGGAATTGTTAGTATAAATAATAAAGGAGAACATTATATACATACATAGTACACATCTATCTATCTATCTATCTATCTATCTATCATTACATTTAAACCAAATAGCTTTGCTCCAGTATCTGATGGGTGCAACAATACCTTTTAAAAATGACATGAATCAAGATGAGAATGTGTGGAATGTGCTGGGAGCATGGAAAACTGCTATAATTACATTGAAGGATGGACCGAGCTGTTAAGTTATGAAACTTTTCTGGAAGAAGCTGGTTCATAATTACAGAAAACATTCATATTCCCTGATAAAGATCCCACGAGCCTACTTGACAATTAGCTGCGTAAGCAGGGACTTTTTATGGTTTCTCTGCAGTCAAATATATTTGTACAAACAATGCTGGTCCTTTTATGTCGATTTTGCTTGAGATGTGATAAAAGATATTAAATACACAAAGTCCTTTAGTAATGTATAGATTGGAAGCACAATAAAAACATCATGGCTTTATAATGTGAATGTGTAAGTGCAAAATATTTAGGGAATGTGAATGTGAGAATCCAAAACTTTAAAAAGGGGATAAATGTTTCCGACTTTTAGATTTCTAGAAAATACTGTTTGGGGAATAAGCAAATAGGTTTGCAGATCTCTCACCGTGGTTGTGTTAGATATGTATAAAATTTAATTTCTATTACCACACCTGTAATCTCTGAATTACTGGATCAATAGAGCCTAGTAAACTTAATGCAGAAAACGTTTTTCCTATAAAATTACCTGTACCAAGAAACAGTAAAGACCACAAGTTACTCCTTGCAATAACATCTAGAAAAATAGGTAAAAAATATCTGTCTTCTATATGGGCCCCTATCATTGTGTCTCTGTTTTTACAGTACTTAAAATTCCTTGAGCAGCTTTTTAAGGGAAATTGTCCAATTTTCAGGAAGTATTGACTCTGCCTGCTCTCATTACACTTGTTTATCAGACAGACTTAAAGGACAACTAAAGGCACTCAGACCACTTCATCTCAATAAAATGGCCTGGGTGCAGTGGCCTTTAGTTTTAACCCAATACTGTTAAGTGTGACGGAATGCCACTGGGGATGTGGGTGTCAGGTCCAGTGGCATCGCTAGGGGGGGGCCAGAGGGGGCCATGGCCCCCCTACATCATGCTGTGCCCCCCCAAATGCCGGCAATTTGCTGGCCATGGTCTTCAATTATATTCCCTCGGACTGTAAGAGTGTGTGTGTCTTTGACAGCCCGAGGGAATGCAGTGCTGGGGGCTGTCTGTGGCTGGAGGGAGCACTGATTGGCTCCCCGGCACAGGACCCGCCCCCAAACGAAGCCCCGCCTCCAGCACATAAGCCCCGCCCCCGCAGTAAAGCAGCAGACCATGCTGCTGCAGAAGATGGCTGCCTGACCCCCAGCAACAGCCTCCAGTGACTGGTAGGCCTGGGGGGGTGGTGTTCACACACTATACACACACACTGCCCCCCATACTGCCCCCCATACACACACATTGCCCCCATACACACACATTGCCCCTCATACTGCCCCCCCCATACAGCCCCCCATACACACATATTGCCCCCCATACTGCTCCCATACACACACACTGCCCCCATACTGCGCCCCCATACACACACACTGCCCATACACACATACTGCCCCTCATACACACACTGCCCCCATACAGCCACTGCCCCCATACACACACACTGCCCCCCATACACACACACTGCCCCCACACACACTGCCCCCCATATACACACACACCCATACACACACAGCCCCCCACACTTCCCCCCATACACACACACTGCCCCCATACACACACTGCCCCCTATACACACTACTGCCCCCATACTGCAGCCCCATACACACATAATGCCACTTATACACACACTGCCTCACACACATTACACACATACACACATCACTGCCCCCCATACACACACACACTGCCCCCCATACACACACACTGCTCCCCCATACACACACTCTACACACATACACTATCCCCATACACACTGCTCCCCATACACTGCTGCCCCATACACACACACTGCAACTGTTACACTGTCCCCCTCACACACACACACACACTGCACCCCTTACAAATTGCACCACTCACACACACCACTGCTCCTATGCCCTACTACAGCCCCATTTCCCAGCAGACCTCAGGTAAGTTGTCAAACTGTTCTTAAACGGTTTGACTACTTACTCTGGGAGGGGGTCCCGGCACTATTGACACCAAAACCACTACACTGAGCTGTAGTGGTTATTGTGTCTGGATTATTTCTTTAAATAATCTACAAGTGCCCCTCCCGAGATCAGGCTCTGAATCTGCCACTGCTTAGCAGTCTGTGTGTGTGTGTGTGTATGGACTCAGTAGTCTGTGTATGTGTATTTACTCAGCAGTCTGTGAGTGTGTATGGACTCGGCAGTCTGTGTGTGCATGGACTCAGCAGTCTGTGTGTGTGTGTGTGTGTGTGTGTATGGACATAGCAGTCTGTGTGTGTGTGTGTGTGTGTGTATGGACTCAGCAGTCTGTGTGTGTGTGCATGGACTCAGCAGTCTGTGTGTGTGTGTGTGTGTGTGTGTGTATGGACTGAGCAGTCTGTGTGTGTGTGTGTATTTACTCAGCAGTCTGTGTGTGTGTGTGTGTGTGTATGGACTCAGCAGTCTGTGTGTTTGTGTGTGTGTGCGCAGGACTCGTAGCAGTCTGTGTGTGTGTGTGTGTGTATGGACCCAGCAGCCTGTGTGTAAGGACTCAGCAATCTGTGTGTGTGTGTGTGTGTGTGTGTATGGACTCAGCAGCTGTGTGTGTGTGTGTGTGTGTGTGTATGGACTCAGCAGTCTGTGTGTGTGTGTGTGTGTGTGTATTTACTCAGCAGTCTGTGAGTGTATATGGACTCGGCAGTCTGTGTGTGCATGGACTCAGCAGTCTGTGTGTGTGTGTGTGTGTGTGTGTATGGACATAGCAGTCTGTGTGTGTGTGTGTGTGTGTGTGTGTGTGTGTATGGACTCAGTCTGTGTGTGTATGGACTCAGTCTGTGTGTGTATGGACTCAGCAGTCTGTGTGTGTATGGACTCAGCAGTCTGTGTGTGTGTGTGTGTATGGACTCAGCAGTCTATCAATAATTAAAATTCCTGTGAGTTGTTGTGTAGGAAGGGCCCCAGTGCATTGCTGTGCCCAGGGGCCCTTAACTCTGTTAAAATTGTACTGCTTGTGTGTGTCAGTGAGCTTCTAAAACAAAATTTTGCAAGGCAGCAAGGTACAGAGAGGAGGCAAAAATGGAAGGGGACAGTAGGTACCCGTCTCCACAGCTTGTGGAACCTACAGAATGATCTTAAAATGACAGACTAACCTGCCAGCACAGCTCAACAGAAAAGGTTTTTTTCACAGAAAGGATGTGGAAATCTCTGCCTGAAGAGGTGGTTTTATCAGAGTCCATACATATGTTTTTACAGAAATTGGATAAATATGTCCAAAAACATAACTGTGGTAAAAAACTAAGTTGATTTGTCTATTCTGAGTTAACGAACGGAACATGGACATATTGTTCGTGAATTTGAACAAAATACTGAATGGAGGACCACACAGGGGAGTCGTGTGTCTTCAATTAAGAAATGGCAACATAGAAAACTCATAATGGTCGGATGGGTGGTCGCCGTTCGTATGAACGAACATGTGGCGGCGGCCATCTTGGCGCACGAACGCTCAGCTGTGTTTGGTCGTCGAGTGCATGGAACTGAAATCGGCCACTCGACCTCGTTGACACCGCTGGACTTCCATACTGTTCGTACAGATAATTCCATTTGTCCAAATAGAGCGGCGTTCGCCTAAAAGAAACTACCGACCTTCAGACACACGACTACCCAGTATATAACTAT
This sequence comes from Pelobates cultripes, assembly GCA_933207985.1. Taxonomy (NCBI): domain Eukaryota; kingdom Metazoa; phylum Chordata; class Amphibia; order Anura; family Pelobatidae; genus Pelobates; species Pelobates cultripes. The sequence continues at coordinate 86,204,710 of OW240914.1, read as the reverse complement.
GTACGTTCATCTGTTCATTCGTATGAACTTCCGAAAGAAGACTGGTCAAAGCCTGCAATTGCCTGGAACTGTTTTGGGGCTCCCTCCTCGTGGCTGACCAATCCAAAACTTCACTCGGATGGCTTTTTTCTATTCTACCGAACGGATCTGAGCGGTATTTCGACAGATTGGGTGCTCAGATCCCAGCTATCCAGTGAAGTGTCTTTCGTGAAGTTCTGATAAATATTAAAGGGACACTATAGTCACCTGAACAACTTTAGCTTAATGAAGCAGTTTTGGTGTATAGAACATGCCCCTGCAGCCTCACTGCTCAATCCTCTGCCATTTAGGAGTTAAATCCCTTTGTTTATGAACCCTAGTCACACCTCCCTGCATGTGACTTGCACAGCCTTCCATAAACACTTCCTGTAAAGAGAGCCCTATTTAGGCTTTCTTTATTGCAAGTTCTGTTCAATTAAGATGTTCTTATCCCCTGCTATGCTAATAGCTTGCTAGACCCTGCAAGAGCCTCCTGTATGTGATTAAAGTTCAATTTAGAGATTGAGATACAATTATTTAAGGTAAATTACATCTGTTTGAAAGTGAAACCAGTTTTTTTTCATGCAGGCTCTTAGCCAGGGGAGGTGTGGCTAGGGCTACATAAACAGAAACAAAGTGATTTAACTCCTAAATGACAGTGAATTGAGCAGTGAAATTGCAGGGTAATGATCTATACACTAAAACTGCTTTATTTAGCTAAAGTAATTTAGGTGACTATAGTGTTCCTTTAATTGAATTAAAAGCTTGTTCTTACGCAATTATCTCTCCAGTACAGAAAAGGATCCTGGGAAATGTTACTGTACTCTCAGTTTTCCACAAGGTCCACCAGGGGAAAACCCCTGGAATGTCATTAAGGAAACCCCTTGCATGGGGATTTGTATAAAACCGTCTGTGGTTGAATAAAAGTTGAGTTGACTCCCAAAACTGTGTTTCATCCAGTTGTTGGGGAATGGGATTGGAATTATTACGCTACCCTTTATTTGTATGCTGACTACTTCTACCAGTGGAGATATTGCAGTTTATACTTCTACTCCGCTACAATAACATACAGGCATATCATTTCTAATTAGTGGGGTAATAGCTGCTTGATCCATGGAGCTATCTGACTGCCATTTTGGGGTCAAGAAGGATTTTGTTTTCCTAGTTTGTTGCAAAATTGGAAGCGCTTCAGACTGGGCTTTTGCCTTTTTTTGGATCAACAGCAAAAATATATGTGAGGCTGAACTAGATGGACGCAAGTCTCTTTTCAGCTATGTAACTATGTAATAAAGCCACAAAAAAGATGACAATATTATTCTTATGGCCTGTAAGTCTCCTGCACCTCCAACGCTGTCTGCATTATCAGCAGATATAGATAGGCAACGGAGTTACGAATGTGGTCTCCTCATCATCTTTCCCCTCTCCAAAGTGGTCACCGAGGCTTGGTCTTTATGAGACACATGGAGATGGCGGGCTATATAGCCAACCTTGTGATGTACATGTTTTGAGGCTTACATACAAACCTTTGCACCTCTAATATAAGACTATGTCCTCTTGTTGTGGTAGTTTTCTTCTTTTAAATATAGTCTCCTCCTTTACTCTGTTGATTCCCTTTATGTATTTAAATGTTTCTATCATATCCCCCACATCCCGTCTTTCCTCCAAGCTATACATGTTAAGTTCCTTTAACCTTTCCTGGTAAGTCTTATCCTGTAATCCATGAACCAGTTTAGTAGCCCTTCTCTGAACTCTCTCTAAAGTATCAATAGCCTTCTGGAGATACGGTCTCTCCAGGTCTCACAAGCACTTCCCTATTTCTACTGCTAATACCTCTCCCTATACAACCAAGCACTCTGCTAGCATTTCCTGTTGCTCTGCCTACCTTTAAGTCATCAGAAATAATCACCCCTAAATCCCTTTCCTCAGATGTTGAGGTTAGGACTCTATCAAATATTCTGTACTCTGCCCTTGGGTTTTTACGTCCAAGATGCATTATCTTGCACTTATCCACATTAAATGTCAGTTGCCTCAACTCTGACCATTTTTCTAGTTTACCTAAATAATTTACCATTTGGCTTATCCCTCCTGGAACATCAACCCTGTTACATATCTTAGTATCATCAGCAAAATTACATACCTTACCACCAAGACCTTCTGCAATATCACTAATAAAAATATTAAATGGGTCCAAGTACAGATCCCTGAGGTACCCCACTGGTGACAAGCACATGCTTCGTATATACTCCATTGACTACAACCCTCTGTTGCCTGTCACTCAGCCACTGCCTTACCCATTCAACAATATTTGAATCCAAACTTAAAGATTGCAGTTTATTGATAAGCCTTCTATGTGCGACAGTGTCAAAGCCTTACTAAAATCTATGTAAGCAATGTCTACTGCACCACCCTGAACTATTATTTTAGTCACCCAATCAAAAAAATCTAAAGTTATTATGATTTCCAATATGCTTTATCATATATTTCTAGATATGCGAGTGGTATTGGATAGATGTACAATTTACCAAAATTAGATTTTCGACGAGAAATACATATATTATTATGGGCTCTTCAACAATCTCATCTTCAATGGAAGATCAACTCTAGACAAAAACATCACATTCTAAGAATGGCAAAAGGCTTAGACAAAATAGGGGCAGACATGTGGATTAACCTTCGAGCAACAATGGTATCATTATTATTATTATTAGCATTTATATAGAGCTAACTTATTCTGCAGTGCTTTACAATATTATAAAGAAATAAATGTAACAAATTTAACAATAAATGAGATAATTATAAAATGTTACTGGAACAATAGGTTGATGAGGACCCTGCTCAAATCAGCTCATAGTCTAGAGCAGGGCTGCCCAGATGTTGTAGAACTACAATTTTAGAATGCATTTAGAATGACAAAGCATCATGGGAGTTCTAGTTCTACAACATCTGGGGATCTACCTATTGGGCAGCCCTTGTCTAGAGGAATTGTTAGTATAAATAATAAAGGAGAACATTATATACATACATAGTACACATCTATCTATCTATCTATCTATCTATCTATCTATCTATCATTACATTTAAACCAAATAGCTTTGCTCCAGTATCTGATGGGTGCAACAATACCTTTTAAAAATGACATGAATCAAGATGAGAATGTGTGGAATGTGCTGGGAGCATGGAAAACTGCTATAATTACATTGAAGGATGGACCGAGCTGTTAAGTTATGAAACTTTTCTGGAAGAAGCTGGTTTATAATTACAGAAAACATTCATATTCCCTGATAAAGATCCCACGAGCCTACTTGACAATTAGCTGCGTAAGCAGGGACTTTTTATGGTTTCTCTGCAGTCAAATATATTTGTACAAACAATGCTGGTCCTTTTATGTCGATTTTGCTTGAGATGTGATAAAAGATATTAAATACACAAAGTCCTTTAGTAATGTATAGATTGGAACCACAATAAAAACATCATGGCTTTATAATGTGAATGTGTAAGTGCAAAATATTTAGGGAATGTGAATGTGAGAATCAAAAACTTTAAAAAGGGGATAAATGTTTCCGACTTTTAGGTTTCTAGAAAATACTGTTTGGGGAATAAGTAAATAGGTTTGCAGATCTCTCACCGTGGTTGTGTTAGATATGTATAAAATTTAATTTCTATTACCACACCTGTAATCTCTGAATTACTGGATCAATAGAGCCTAGTAAACTTAATGCAGAAAATGTTTTTCCTATAAAATTACCTGTACCAAGAAACAGTAAAGACCACAAGTTACTCCTTGCAATAACATCTACAAAAATAGGCAAAAAACATCTGTCTTCTGTATGGGCCCCTATCATTGTGTCTCTGTTTTTACAGTACTTAAAATCCCTTGAGCAGCTTTTTAAGGGAAATTGTACAATTTTCAGGAAGTATTGACTCTGTCTGCTCTCATTACACTTGTTTATCAGACAGACTTAAAGGACAACTAAAGGCACTCAGACCACTTCATCTCAATAAAATGGCCTGGGTGCAGTGGCCTTTAGTTTTAACCCAATACTGTTAAGTGTGACGGAATGCCACTGGGGATGTGGGTGTCAGGTCCAGTGGCATCGCTAGGGGGGGGCCAGAGGGGGCCATGGCCCCCCTACATCATGCTGTGCCCCCCCTTGGGCCCCCCAAATGCCAGCAATTTGCTGGCCATGGTCTTCAATTATATTCCCTCGGACTGTAACAGTGTGTGTGTCTTTGACAGCCCGAGGGAATGCAGTGCTGGGGGCTATCTGTGGCTGGAGGGAGCACTGATTGGCAACCCGGCACAGGACCCGCCCTCAAACGAAGCCCCGCCTCCAGCACATAAGCCCCGCCCCCGCCATAAAGCAGCAGACCATGCTGCTGCAGAAGATGGCTGCCTGACCCCCAGCAACAGCCTCCAGTAGGCCTGGGGGGGTGGTGTTCACACACTATACACACACACTGCCCCCCATACACACACACTGCCTCCCATACACACACATTGCCCCCCATACACACACACTGCCCCCCATACACACACATTGCCCCCCATACACACACATTGCCCCTCATACTGCCCCCCCATACACACACACTGCCCCATACAGCCCCCCATACACACATATTGCCCCCCATACTGCTCCCATACACACACATTGCCCCCCATGCAGCCCCCATACACACACACTGCCCCCCATGCAGCCCCCATACACACACTGCCCCCATACTGCCCCCATACACACACTGCCCCCATACAGCCACTGCCCCCATACACACACACTGCCCCCCCATATACACACACAGCCCCCCACACCCCCATACACACACACTGCCCCCATACACACACTGCCCCTATACACACACACTGCCCCATACTGCCCCCATACACACATACTGCCCCCATTAACACATACTGCCCCCCATACACACATACTGCCCCCCCATACACACACACTGCCCCCATACACACACTGCTCCCCATACACACACACTGCCCCCATACTGCCCCCATACACACATGCTGCCCCCCCATACACACACACACTGCCCCCCATACACACACACACTGCCCCCCATACACACACACTGCTCCCCCATACACACACTCTACACACATACACTATCCTCAGCAGTATGTGTGTGTGTGTGTGTATGGACTCAGCAGTCTGTGTGTGTGTGTGTGTGTGTGTGTGTGTGGACTCAGCAGTCTATCAATAATTAAAATTCCTGTGAGTTGTTGTGTAGGAAGGGCCCCAGTGCATTGCTGTGCCCAGGGGCCCTTAACTCTGTTAAAATGGTACTGCTTGTGTGTGTCAGTGAGCTTCTATTTAGTGAGCATGTGTGTGTCAGTGAGCTTGTCTTTAGTGAGCTTGTGTGTGTCCCTGAACTTCTTTGTAGTGAGCCTTCTGTTTATACAAGTGAGTTTGTCTGTAGTAAGCTTGTGTGTGAGTCAGAGAGTTTTGTCTGTCAGTAAGCCTATTTGCACATGTCAGTGAGCTTGTGTGCTTACTGTACTATATATATATATATATATATATATATATATATATATATATATATACTTGTAGGAATGGCATACATTTTTTTTCCAGGGCTGCTTTGGATTCCCAGGGATTCCCAGTTTGGCTCTGCCAGCGAGTGCACTTTACCGCTGAATCATCTGTGTGAGCTGCCGCACACTTTAGCCCTGTTACACGCGTCTGGGAGCTGCTGTTGACAGGTACTAGTAGTCTAGAGATTGGGACATGGGGTATATGCTCAGCTATCTGTATAATACAGATCTGTGTGTATATAATATCCCGGGATAGTCAGTGCTCCCTGTGTAGTGCTGCTCTCTGTCTTGGGATATTATACACAAACAGACCTGTATTATACAGAGAGCAGCACTATACAGGGAGCACTGAGTGTCCCAATTTATTATACACAAAACCCTGTATTATACAGAGAGCACTGACTGTCCAGGGATTTTATACCCAGACAGTAATTGATAGCTGTGCTGCAAAATGTCCTTGGAAATTTTTTTTCAAATGTTGGCAACTATGGCACTGTATCAAGGGTAATGTGTTTGTTTTTTTAATAATCCCTGGTGGAAAATAATGAATCCTCCACCAGGTATTAGTAAAAAAACAAAACATATTGTGTCGGGGGCGGGGCTTAACATGCGACAGGGGCGGGGTCAAACTGCAGCAAGGGTGGGGTTAAATGTGCCCCCCTACTTTTGTCCCTGGCCCTCCATGTGCCCCCCCTAAAAATGAATCCTAGAGATGCCATTGGTCAGGTCCCCTGCCCCCGCGCCGCTCGCGGCGACCCTGCTTACCTCATCACAGTGACCGGCATCATCTGGTCCCTGTCTCCAGACTGGCAGTGTGTCTGATGCTGCACGCTCCAGAGCAGTTTCCTTATATGTTTACTGCACCCGTTCGTGTGACCAGGCACACTGTGATGTCCTCAGAGACCACAAAGGAGGGAAGAAACTCCTCCCACGTGTTGTGGTTAACACTAATTGAAGATTAGCCAATTAGTCAGTGTATATAAGCTAACCTCTCCCTTGCCTCAGTGCCCTGTTGTAGTCTTTGGTTTACCATTGAGCGTTGCACTTGTTATTTGGATTTCCTGGTTACTGATATTTGACTTTGTCTCTCGTTATTCCGTCTCTCTTTTTCTCTTGAGCTCGGCTCATGTTTTGACTATCCCTTTTTGCATAAACAGACTATTCTAAGGACCAAACCAGGAACTACCATACAATGCTTTATTTTGGACAAGTAGTGGCCTATATCTGAATCACATTAAGCATGTGGCGACACACTCAATTCAATACATAAACCATAAATCATATGGGTAATCATACAGGCACTCACATAACAAAATACAAGGTTTATAAATGGACAGGAAAAATAAACACTGACAAGAAATTCATCAACCTGCTTGAATAAACCCTAATATGCAAATTTACCTGAATATGCAAATTACGAGTCTAGCTTTTCAAGTAGTGCACATAACTTTTGCAACCAACACGTGAGGCGGCAGAGGCTTGCAAGACTTTCACAACCGACAGGTGTTGCTGTACAGGCTCTACAGCCAAATCCACCCAGTTGATATAAAACACCAGAAAGACAGGAGAGCACACAAGACATTTAACAAATGGCATTACAATAATACACATCCTGCACCTATAGTGAGCACAGGGTGACTAAAACATAAGAGTTATCCGCGGGCCCACATGAAGTGTCAGACATATGCTACCGTCACATAAAGCATTGCAGTTTTGTATAAACTCTAATGTTTCCATTGCAAGTTTAAACACACCTCTAATGGCTATCTTCCTGACAGCCACTAAAGGCACATCAGTGTGAGAACTGATTTAAACTCTGTTCTCAATTAAATGGATTGGCTGAGATCATCAATCTTGCAGAAGGACAAATGTAGGGGGACACATAAACAGGTATAGTATCCCCTTACCTGCTTAGGTGTCCCCCTACATTTGTCCTTCTGCAATTGATGATCTCAGCCAATCCATTTAATTGAGAACAAAGTTTGAATATAGTGTTTTTTAAGCCCAACTGCTGTCCTAGTCTAGGTCCTGTCTCCATCATCAATTACATCAACATGAGTGAGAATGCATTAAATATCGGGGTGCAAGCGGATTTTTAGAAAGCAGTAGTATTTCCAGATGAGAATCTCAGAAAGCAAATCTCATGGCATAAAAACCTCACAACTAATGATTCTTATTTGTAATATTTCTTGTGTGGTAATTACAAGGATGTATAAATGAGTGGTGACTGGTGCTTTGATATGTGACTATGGAGTTGGTGCAAATGGTGTAAATGGTGTGTGACTGACATAGGTGAGATGATATGGCACTAGGTAGGTACTAATTAGGTACTAGATAAGCTGAATGTGTGTGGGCAACTACAATATGTCTGCAAAAGCACTCAGTCTTTAGCAGTTCATTTGGGGAGGAAGATCATTTTGTTTAATGGCAGGCATCATCTCAAGTGGTGTTCGCATCTAAAACCCACGTAGCCCTCAAGACTGCCAGTAGCAGTCAGGAGGCTGAGAAAGGAAAGGCTACAAAGGCTACAATGCACATGTGCTCTTAATGGAGCCACTTGTCAACCTGGCCTGTTCACAGTATCCACCTGCCTAGTGGCTGCATTGACCCACACCCTAAAACAACATTTTGCAAGGCAGCAAGGTACAGAGAGGAGGCAAAAATGGAAGGGGACAGTAGGTACCTGTCTCCACAGCTTGTGGAACCTACAGAATGATCTTAAAATGACAGACTAACCTGCCAGCACAGCTCAACAGAAAAGGTTTTTTTTCACAGAAAGAACTATAAGGATGTGGAAATCTCTGCCTGAAGAGGTGGTTTTATCAGAGTCCATACATATGTTTTTAAATATGTCCAAAAACATAACTGTGGTAAAAAACTAAGTTGATTCGTCTATTCTGAGTTAACGAACGGAACATGGACATATTGTTCGTGAATTCGAACAAAATACTGAATGGAGGACCACACAGGGGAGTCGTGTGTCTTCAATTAAGAAATGGCAACATAGAAAACCACAAACTCATAATGGTCGGATGGGTGGTCGCCGTTCGTATGAACGAACATGTGGCGGCGGCCATCTTGGCGCACGAACGCTCAGCGGTGTTTGGTCGTCGAGTGCATGGAACTGAAATCGGCCACTCGACCTCGTGAACACCGCTGGACTTCCATACTGTTCGTACAGATAATTCCATTCGTCCAAATAGAGCGGCATTCGCCTAAAAGAAACTACCGACCTTCAGACACACGACTACCCAGTATATAACTATGTACGTTCGTCTGTTCATTCGTATGAACTTCTGAAAGAAGACCGGTCAAAGCCTGCAATTGCCTGGAACTGTTTTGGGGCTCCCTCCTTGTGGCTGACCAGTCCAAAACTTCACTCGGATGGCTTTTCTATTCTACCGAACGGATCTGAGCGGTATTTCGACAGATTGGGTGCTCAGATCCCAGCTATCCAGTGAAGTGTCTTTCGTGAAGTTCTGATAAATATTAAAGGGACACTATAGTCACCTGAACAACTTTAGCTTAATGAAGCAGTTTTTGTGTATAGAACATGCCCCTGCAGCCTCACTGCTCAATCCTCTGCCATTTAGGAGTTAAATCCCTTTTGTTTATGTACCCTATTCACACCTCCCTGCATGTGACTTGCACAGCCTTCCATAAACACTTCCTGTAAAGAGAGCCCTATTTAGGCTTTCTTTATTGCAAGTTCTGTTTAATTAAGATTTTCTTATCCCCTGCTATGCAAATAGCTTGCTAGACCCTGCAAGAGCCTCCTGTATGTGATTAAAGTTCAATTTAGAGATTGAGATACAATTATTTAAGGTAAATTACATCTGTTTGAAAGTGAAACCAGTTATTTTTCATGCAGGCTCTGTCAATCCTAGCCAGGGGAGGTGTGGCTAGGGCTACATAAACAGAAACAAAGTGATTTAACTCCTAAATGACAGTGAATTGAGCAGTGAAATTGCAGGGTAATGATCTATACACTAAAACTGCTTTATTTAGCTAAAGTAATTTAGGTGACTATAGTGTTCCTTTAATTGAATTAAAAGCTTGTTCTTACGCAATTATCTCTCCAGTACAGAAAAGGATCCTGGGAAATGTTACTGTACTCTCAGTTTTCCACAAGGTCCACCAGGGGAAAACCCCTGGAATGTCATTAAGGAAACCCCTTGCATGGGGATTTGTATAAAACTGTCTGTGGTTGAATAAAAGTTGAGTTGACTCCCAAAACTGTGTTTCATCCAGTTGTTGGGGAATGGGATTGGAATTATTACGCTACCCTTTATTTGTATGCTGACTACTTCTACCAGTGGAGATATTGCAGTTTATACTTCTACTCCGCTACAATAACATACAGGCATATCATTTCTAATTAGTGGGGTAATAGCTGCTTGATCCATGGAGCTATCTGACTGCCATTTTGGGGTCAAGAAGGATTTTGTTTTCCTAGTTTGTTGCAAAATTGGAAGCGCTTCAGACTGGGCTTTTGCCTTTTTTTGGATCAACAGCAAAAATATATGTGAGGCTGAACTAGATGGACGCAAGTCTCTTTTCAGCTATGTAACTATGTAATAAAGCCACAAAAAAGATGACAATATTATTCTTATGGCCTGTAAGTCTCCTGCACCTCCAACGCTGTCTGCATTATCAGCAGATATAGATAGGCAACGGAGTTACGAATGTGGTCTCCTCATCATCTTTCCCCTCTCCAAAGTGGTCACCGAGGTTTGGTCTTTATGAGACACATGGAGATGGCGGGCTATATAGCCAACCTTGTGATGTATATGTTTTGAGGCTTAGATACATATTCATTTAATCATCCAGAAGAAGGTAAAATAATTTGAAACTACCACTGGTAATATGTTACAAGTAAATAAAGTTCATTACTGACACTGGGTTAGGCGATTAAATGCAAATATGTCCTTGGATCCACACTGAATTCATTTATAATGTAAAAAAACTGTTGGTAAAGAAACAAGAATAGATTTCTCCCTTCCAACACTCTCTTTAGTTGAGAAAAGAACAACCCTTTTCTCTCTCTATATCTGTAATTATTATTCTCAAATAAAAAAAACCAACTTCTTTCCCATCTTCATACTGCCATTAACTTTCACTATTGCCAATATTCTATTTCATTAAAAGGAGGTTTCATAGGAAACAAGTAGAATTGATGTCAGCAATGTGGAAGTAGGGACTTCTGCTTTAGTTATATGTAAAAGGATGGAAACCCAGGTAAGTGCTAACATTCTATAACAGGTTTATCTACTTACCATAGTGATACCTGGCTCCATAACCATTGTAATGCGCTCTAGTGGTTATGGTGGCTAGATTACTAAGCATAACTCCAACTCTACACAGCTCTGCTATTTTTGATCAAACTTTGCAATTCAGTTTTTAATTCACTGCAATTCAGAGTTTACTAAATAAACCTCTGAGAGATTATATTTGCATTCATGGGGGAGTGGGCAAAATGAATCTTTGCCTAGAGTGGCAGGAATCTTTGCACCGGCCCTGACTGCAGGAATATGATCTATAGACCAAAACGTATTCATTAACATAAAGTGGTTTTGATGCCATGGGTATGCTTTAAGGTCAAAATATGCTTTCAGTTTGCCTACTCTGGACTTTGAAATCTCACTTTAGGATATAACCCCGCTAATCACAAATTGAAATCCGAAAAAGTCAAATTGAAATCATAGCGGGTTGGAGAGCTTTTCTATTTTGGCAGTTTTTTTGCCTACAATCTCGAATTCACTCAAATTTACAAGGTTTAGCGAATAACTTTGAAGGTATTTCATTTTTGCTTGGTGTAGAAATCTTCCTGAAAGTCATTTAAACATATTTTTCTGTGTACATCATTTCCATATGACACTTGACCTCCATGTACATTCCCTTGAAGTGCTGATGGATAGCATTATGTGTAATGCAGCAATGAATGTGATGACATGCGTTTATTTGATATATGGTACTTTGATTAGTTTTTATATATCCAAGTCTAACAATTGAACCTGCTGTTGATCAAAAAGTATCAAATGACAACAAAAAAAATGCATTAAAATTACTTTCTATGAAGAAGTTATTTTCTACTTTGAAAGATATTATGGATATAACGCAAGAAAATACATAGAAAAATGCAAAATGTTTTAGTGCATTGAGATGCCAGTTGCTAAATCTTAATAACCAGATTTGCAGATAATCAAAAGAAAAATTAACACAAGTTACACATTTTTTTTCAATGTTGTATTCAATTTTGTAATTTTTCGGAGAAATTACAGCCCCCCCACCCCCTTTAATAAGAGGTATCTGAGGCTTGTGTGAGATTCAACACAGTTTACACATCTCTGATTGGAAAGATGTTAAAATCTATCAAGAAGACGTATGTTCGCTGTAAATAAAAAGGAATCATTATTTTTCCTGAGAAACAATCTACTGAATGTCATTGAAATGAACTGTGATTTATGTTATAGACTAATAAAGCACGTGTTAGTCACCTACCAACTTCCTCCCAATTAAATTGAACACGTGCTCCACATATTTTCACTGCCTATAGCAGTAACGTAAAAACAGATCTACTATCTCACACTTAACTCCAAACAACAGAGCCAAAGGGAGATATTGTATGCTATTTAATGCTTGTGGTGTGAATCTCTATGTGGTTAATAGTTATACATGTACTATTTAATGTCTTGCTGTAGCTAATTAGCACAGTGACTGTGAGATACTTCTGCGGCTCCATCGCTCCCTACGGAGACCCAAATGAAGTATTCAGTCTAGTAGACTAATGTCAGACAAGAGAAGATGCAGAAAAAGTGCAGCTGTCAAGTGGGATTAGCTTTGTATCAATAACACATGATTATTAATTCTAGAGGCACATAAATCATGTAGTCTCTGAAATCTGTAATTCCTTGCCTGACAAAATGACTATCATTGCTATGTAATGGTTTATGTCTGGACTTAAGTGGTTTATTGGAATGTTTGAAAATGGTCTATTCATTGTCTCCTTCAGCTAATCAAATATTGGGTAGACCCATCAGTAAGTGCAGACAACCTTCTCTCTTGACCTATCTCTAGTAGGTTTAATAATGTGAAGCAGTCATAAAAAATAGGAATTTCAGTTTGTCTTGGTCTCTTTTTCACTGTGATATTTTTTCACCGGGCCAACATAGGAAGTTTTGTTCTTTGAATATCTGCTACCCTTGGTCCAACATATGATGTCTATATTACCACTAGAATTATATGAAAATGATTCGGGCACTGCACGTCTCCTTTTCAACTATCTATCTTTACATATGTTTGGTTATGCAAGGTTGGGACCTGCAAGTCTCCGGAAGTTTCATTATTATAAAAATTATTTTTTTTAAATGAAAACAATAAGTCTGTTACCTCTTACATCTTGTGTGTGTTGGAAGGGGGTTATTTTGTTATTTAGTTGAACTTCATATCATAGAACTTTAACAGCATTATGAAGAAGGCTGATTTTCAAAGTCAAGCATTATGAATGAAAGACGAGGACATCATGCTTTAGTACTTTAGTATCTGTTAGGCCACTCCCTGCAGCTGATCTCACCTCACTCAAACCCTGCCATAGGCATAACAGTAACTCAATCCCTTCATCTTGGAGATCCATTCAAATGGGCATCTAGCCCTCAGTTGGCAGTAATAAAGCCAGTGCAAAGCACCATGCTGTTCTCTGGCAGAGTGTTAGATACGGATGTAGATTTCTGTTCACCCAGTGTTGATAAATATCATAAACCATGAAGGAAAATGTTTAGATTTCCCATATAAGCTAAAGGTCAGTTTGTAAAGTACATTTCCTGGACCTAGCTAATGGTTCCTGGATAACTATTTGCGAGCTAATGCCAAAGGGCAGGGCAGATTGTCTTAACCTCGTGAGTTCTGGACTTGTGAGCAGCTTATAGCCTTTATCAATGTATATTTAGAACACAAAAATCACAATCACAAAACAATAGGTGCCCCTTACTTCCTGTCATCCTGCTTCATCTTCCTGTCTTTTCCTGATACTACCACAACACATTCACATTGATGCTGAGACTTTAATACCACAGGAGAAGTGCAAAGCAGATCAAATGTGTTTGATTTGTATCCAAAATAAAGTCTAGATTATTACAGGGCAAAGCAACGTTGGCACTCCAAATGATGTGAACAACATCCCCCATCCCCCCAATAATTTCCAGCACTCACCAACCCCTGGAGTCACCTCATGCTTCTCTGCGATCTGCTCTGTGAATTAACCTACATAAAACCGAACCTGCAAACTGTTAAAACCCCAGAACAGCCCACCATTGGCTAGGAAAACAGCCATGCGTTTTACGCCTTGCTCCTCCGTGACACAAACCTCCTACTCTCCCTATTGGTAAGGAAGGGGTGAAAATGTATAGGCTGTATAGTGCTTATTATCAAAGTGAGTGTATTGCTAATTGGGGAGTACATTGCAGGTGTGAAATTCCATTTGTAGTTGCATAAAAAGTGTCAGTGTATATTTCTATAAATACACCAAAATCAATTGTAAACCAAAATGACATGTCTGTATAAAAACAAAGTAAAACACTGCAGTTTTATGGAAAAAACACTACCACACAGCCAATACATGCACTTCCTGCAGTTTTACAGAGTTTGACTCTCAGAAAAGACGCTGGCAGTCCTCAAACTTTGCATGAAGACGTCCAGCGTCTAGAGAAACCCCCTGTATGGAAGCATTGATTCAATGCTTTGCTGCATGGAAGGCCTAATGTGTGTGGCACACACTGCACGTGCTCATTGGATTTCCAAATTGCTGTGATGTCGGAGGAGGAGAAGCCCAACCTAGCGCCGAGGGAATCTAGTAAGTGTAAAAAAGTTACATAGTTACATAGGCTGAAAAGAGCCTTCCTCAATTTTTTTTTTTGCTCTTGATTCAAAAGAAGGCAAAAAACCCAGTTTGAAGCACTTCCAATTTTGCAACAAACTAGGAAAAAAAATTCCCTCTTGACCCCAGAATGGCAGTCAGATTTATCATTGGATCAAGAAGCTATTACCCTACATTGAAAAATTATATCCTTTAATATTCTGTTTTTGCAAGTATGCATCTCGTTGCTGTTTAAACATCTGTACGGACTCTGATAAAACCACTTCTTCAGGCAGAGAATTCCATATCCTTATAATTATTACGGTAAAAAAACCTTTTCTTTGCCTTAGACGAAATCTTCTTTCTTCCAGTCTAAACGCATGACCTCGTGTTCTATGTAAAGTCCTGTTTGTGAATAGATTTCCACACAATAGTTTGTATTGCCCCGGATATATTTGTGTAATTTTACCATATCCACTCTGAGGCAATGTTTTTTCCAAACTAAAGAGGTTTACATTTGATAACCTTTCTTCATAGCTAAAATGTTTAATTTTATCACATGACAGGAGGCTTCGTATTTTGCATAATCTTTCTTTACTAACTCCATAGCAGCAAAGAAAAGAGTGACATAACTGAGAACCAATCACAATGCAGTATAGAGTATAAGAGGTGTAACGTATGACATAATTTCCTCTTTCTTTGCTGCTCCATCACAAGATAAGTACAGACTTGGTTTTCCTCTCTGTCCTTACACTATTTGTCATCTATATCTAAGAACTATTGTCTAAATATTTCTATTACTATTACATTTATTCATTATGTTATTTTAAGTGCTTCTGTATTGTTACCTTTGGGGGCTCTTCCCCCCCACCCCTCTGGCTCTGTGACCTTTTCCACTGCTTTTATTTGGCTTACCCCTTTCAGGGAGTCTTAACGGCATTTTCGCCGTTTTCACCTATACTTCCTAGTATCAGTTAAATTCGCGGGTTCTTTCCCGCCTTATCGTCATTCGCACGGCACTTCTGTTCGCATAGACTTGTTCCCTTTGACGAACGCCTAGCGTTCGGCAATTCCCGCGAACGTCTCATATTAGGCGCTTGCATTCGTGCATATTAGCCGAACGCTTCCGTTCGGCTGATTCGTACGCACAAACGCCCGCCGTTCGGGTAATTTTTGCCACTCAAAAATCTAGGGGAGGTACTAAAACCTCCCATTTCCTACTACTTTCAGTCCGGCGGCCATTTTAAACGGCTACTACTATCCTGCTTACTACTCCAGCCTATTATTACTGCCAGAATACTCTGGAATACTCTTTGAACTCTGCAGCCTTATCAGCTCACTGTGGGACCAGTATCAGGTTAGTGCTTTGCACTTGGGGTCGGTTTCAGCCAGTGGGAATACCCTTATTCTGGCAGGGGTGAGCCCCCTTTTATGTGCTGCTGAAAGGACCTGTTTATGCAGGATTCCAAATTCCTGGGTGAGCCCCAGTGACAGCCCTCGCTTGACCTACCAGTCGCATAGCGCTTTCAGGTTAACCACTACCTATTCTACACCACCCCCTGGTCCCCAGGCCTCCCCATTTTGTGCCACAAGTACCACAAGTGCCCTCACGCATATTCACCGGGTGAGCCCCGGGTGTGATTAACAACATGGAAGAATCCCAAAATCCCTCAGATCTCCAGGCCATGATTGCAGCAGCGGTTGCTGCATCCATGGAAAAAGCTTTGGCTAAGTCGTTCCAATTGGAACAGGACGCATCTAAGCCCATTCCCAAACGGGCTCATTATGGGGCGGATTCGGAAGACTCCGATTCCTCCAGGGAACGCTCCCACCCCCCTAAGCGCCATTGGAAAGGCGAGGCTATGGGACCACGTAAATCCAAAGGAAAGGCCCCTGCTAAACGCAGACGAGACACAAGCAAATCATCCCAAAAACCCGCTCAGGAGGAATCCGACTACTCCGCTGCCAAATCGGACCCTTACTTTATAGGGGAACAGACCCTGGGTGAGCCCCAGGACTCCGGGACCACATCCCTAGACACCCCACAAGAGGGTTCAGAAATATTTTTGGACAACTCTGGCCTCTGAATGTTCGATCCTAGGAACATTCGCCATCCCCGTTCGGAAGAATGGACACCACCCGAACACTTGACCAGATTCATGCACTTCTGGCTCCGGAAGTCTCTGGACAAAGAAGTGAGAAAGCGTATGAGATCTGAATGTCCGAGCCTACCAGATAAGGTAGCACACACCCCCGAATTCGACCCGCTCATGACCACATTCATGTCCCGCGGGGGTCGGGACCCACGCAAGGGTGTGGAACGTGGTTTCAAGGGAGCTCAGGACAAACTATTAGATGCCATCGGGCCTTTGGCGAGGATCATGGATATGGCAGATGATGCCTATGAAAGGGCTGATGACTTCTCCCCAGATATGGTGCGTGAGTGGGCACGAGATACCCGAGAGTGGGCACAAAGGTGCTTCTGTTTACTCGGGAACACTAATGTGGCCCTCTCTTCGGAGAGGCGCCGAGCAGCACTTTTCAGAATCGATGACAAGCTTGTCGAACTGGGGGATAAAGAATATCTATCAAATAGAGTTCGAGACGAGGCCACTCCAACAGGCACCACCTCGCCCGATTCAGTTTTCACGGGCAGACGCTTCTTTGATAGACATGGAACTTCAGGACTTACACTCCAAGGGTGCCATCCAACCAGCTCCGGACTCAACCGGGTTCTACAGCAATATCTTCCTAGTCAGGAAGAAAACTGGGGAATTCCGTCCCGTCATCAACCTCAAGGAGCTCAATTCCTATGTGGTGTACCGCCACTTCAAAATGGAGGGTATCCATCTTCTCCGGGACCTACTGCGAGACAACGATTGGTTCACGCGTCTAGACCTAAAGGACGCATACCTTACCATACCGGTGCACGAAAGGAGCCGCTCATATCTCCGCTTCTACTGGCACGGGACACCTTGGCAATTCACCTGTCTCCCGTTCGGCCTCAGTTCGGCCCCATGGTGTTTCACCAAAATGATGAAGCCGGTAATGGCGAGACTAAGGGCCCAAGGCATAAGATGCATCGTCTACCTCGACGACATCTTGATATTCGACGAGGATGCAAGGACCCTAAAGAGACATACAGACTACGCCGTACACCTCCTCGACTCACTGGGTTTCGTTATCAACGGCCCCAAGTCATCACTGACTCCTGCTCAGTCGATCGAATTCCTTGGGTTCGAGATAGACTCAATATCGTGCACGCTACGCCTCCCGGCCGCAAAAATTGCCACCATCCGCAGAGAAATTCGGAAGGTACTTCGACTGACATCCATACCTTTACGTCTACTAGCACGAATCGTGGGCCTTCTCTCGTCATCCATCCAGGCCATCTTTCCTGGACCCCTGCATTACAGAGCCATGCAGCGCCTCAAGACAAAGTTCCTTCGCAAAGACCCAACATACGACCAGCCGGTCCCCATGTCGGACGAGGTTCGGGAGGAACTGCACTGGTGGCTGAACTGCATGCAGGCTTGGAATGGCCGGGCGATATTCGGAAACCAACCAGACTTCATATTGGAGTCAGACGCCAGACGCTCAGGTTGGGGAGCAACAGACGGCACCTCCTCCACGGGGGGAGTGTGGACTCCCCAAGAACTTTCGATGCACATCAACTGTCTGGAGCTCCTGGCGGGATCGTTCGCCATTCGCAGTCTGGCAAAAGAACAATCCAACTGCTGCATCCTTCTCCGGATGGACAACGTCTCGGCGGTAAGATACATCAACCGACTCGGAGGCACCCGCTCCCAAGCATTAGTAGTACTCACGAAGGAAATCTTCGATTATTGTCTGCCTCGCAACATCACGCTATTAGCGGAACACTTACCAGGAGAGACCAACACGACAGCAGATTGGTACTCACGCCACTGGAGGGACGCCAGCGACTGGCAACTAGACCCTCACGTTTTCACGATGCTAGATGCACAGAGGGGCCCCTTCTCCCTGGACTTATTCGCCTCCCGCAACAACCGTCAGACGAAGGACTTCTTCAGTTGGCTCCCAGATCCGGAGAGTCTAGCAACCGACGCGTTTCTGCAACAATGGCCACAACACGGGGCTTACGCCTTCCCTCCATTCTCAATGATTACGAGGGTTCTCCACCGAATCCGCAGGCAGAGGGTGATACTGACCCTCATCACACCTCTATGGCAAAGCCAACCATGGTTCCCGGATCTTCTGGAACTTTCGAACAAGGATCCCCTCCTCCTACCAGATACTCCATCCATTCTCAGGAACCCGATGGGACTACCCCATCCGCTGGTCCAGGAGGGCCGACTGCCCCTGGTGGCTTGGACTCTTTCAGGGGTTCCTGGCGAACCGAGGATTTATCGCAGGAAACTAGAGAGCTCCTATGGGACTCATGGGCACCAGGAACAAGGAGGTGCTACTTATCAGCATGGCACTGCTGGACTACTTGGTGTCTGGGACGGGATCTCAATCCCTTTACGGCACCTATTCCCTCCATCATGAATTTCCTCACCTCTCTGTTCACAACCGGGAAGTCATACCGGTCCATTAACGTGATACGTTCAGCCATCTCAGCGGCTCATACGCCGACTCAAGGGACACCAGTGGGCCAGAACCCACTCATCTGTAGACTCCTCCGTGGCATGCGCCTTCGGCGCCCCCCGGAACCCAAATACTCGAGACTCTGGGACGTTGGCATAGTCTTACAGTTTTTACGGGACTGGCCCCCTAATGAGAACTTATCACTCCGCCAGCTTACGGCAAAGTTCACCTTCCTACTCTGCCTAGTTTCCTTTCGTCGGGTGTCCGATGTACGCGCTTTCGATGCCGACGCATTTACCTTCTGCCCAGCGGGAGTAACCTTCCAGATCTCTAGACGCACGAAATCTGACTCTTCCTCTGTTTTTTACCCCTTTTTTCCCTCAGACCCACAACTCTGTGTGGTCTCTACTCTTCGTCGATACGTAGAAGCCACCGCGACGTTGCGGCCTACTTCCAATCGCCAACTTCTCATCTCTTACGTCCGCCCCTACGCTCCAGTCTCGGTTACTACGTTGGCCAGATGGGTTAGATGGCTATTAGCCCTCGCCGGGATAGACCAGGCTTTTGGTGCACACTCAGTCCGAGGGGCCGCGGCCTCTTTTGCCTACGCGGCGGGGGCCTCCCTTCCAGATATTTTACGAGCGGCGGATTGGACCAGAGAATCCACCTTTAGGACGTTCTATTTCCGTCCTCCATCTAATCCAGCTTTTGCTCTACTTACTCAGCGTTGAAATTGCAAAATACGAAGCCTCCTGTCATGTGATAAAATTGAAGATTATGCTAGCTTCAGTGTACAGATAATCTTAATTTTAATAATGACAGGAGGCAAGTATTTTCCCACCCTGCTCTCTTTCGCTCTTCCCCACCTCTGCCTTCATGTATATTTCTATCTCTTTATTCACATGTTATTTGTGCTAAATGCCTAAGTTGTTTTCTTACAATTAATACAGATATTTCATATGGGTGGGATGGCTTAGGTAGCATCAATAGATGGGAGGAATGTATTCGCTCTATTGCAGTATGATGGTTACTTAATCATAAGGGATAGACATCTCGTTGTTTTACACAACCATCTCCGGAATCTAATACCCTTTTACATTCTCGTTTCAGTTTAACCAGATGAATCAGGACACTGAAGACTTCCTTCAAGATATCATCATCGTCTTGTCATGGAAGATCGTCACTTGACATCAAGAACTCTTCCCTGTCAAGAATTCTTCATACGTTTATGTTCTATTTTCATGTTATACGTTATCTTTATTGTTTCTGCATTGTGATCTTGTGATGTCGCATGCTTTAAAGAGGAAATGATGTCATACGTTACACCTCTTATACTCTATACTGCATTGTGATTGGTTCTCAGTTATGTCACTCTTTTCTTTGCTGCTATGGAGTTAGTAAAGAAAGATTATGCAAAATACTTGCCTCCTGTCATTATTAAAATTAAGATTATCTGTACACTGAAGCTAGCATAATCTTCAATTCCTTTTATTAATTTTGTAGCCCTCCTCTGCACTCTTTCTAGTGCCATAATATCCTTCTTTAGAATAGGTGCCCAAAATTGCACAGCATATTCAAGATCTGGTCTAACCAGCAATTTATAAAGAGGCAAAATGATATTCTTATCCCATTAATGCCCTTTTTCATGCATGACAATACCTGTGAAGGAATACCCCATCACTTTTGGCTCCTTTCATATAACGGATTCGTATTTAATTTTGCTTCTGTTCTTTTGTTCGGTTCCCGAACCAAGACCAACCCAGGGAAACATTAGAACATGGAATGTTGAGTATCTTGTACGAAAACCGCGAAGGAAATAATTAATAGAATGCTTCGTTCATGCGAGCACACATGGTTGAGACAATGAATGGCGCCCATTTTGCCTCCCGAACGCTGGCAGCGGAACTTGATTGTTGAGTGCCTGGAACTCATTTCAGCCAGGCACTCCCGCGAACACCGGTCACCATGGACCTGCTGCCCGTTACAGTACACCTACACGAACACGGGAAGCATTCTACACGAGTCAGCTTTCATTTACCTTACGTGGTTTTCGTACAAAACCCCAAAGACCGGCTCTTGCCACATCTTTCCTGGAACTATTTTGGGCTTCAACCTCGTGGCAAACCGGTCAGAACTTCCCCGCGATGACAATTCAAAACTTCCAAACGTATCTGGGTGATTTGTGGATATATTGTTTGCCCAGATCCAGGCTATCAGGGGATGTGACTTTTGTGGGGTTTCCATGTATTTTTGGGGTACTTTTGGGGTGGTTAAGAAATGTGTGATTTTCCTGTCCCTGAGAGATAATATAATTAGCTATGTGTATTCCGATAATTATCTCTCAGGCACAGAGGATCATGGGAGGGATTTTCCAGTTATTTTGTGTTAGAAACCCTGTGTTGGGGCCTTTGCATAAAAAGACGTGTGTTGCTCCAAATAAACCAGTCTTCTCCCATCATTAAGCCAAGGCTCATGTGTGGAGGGGTTAAGGGACATCAGCGATATTTTACCCTTGGGATTATTTGTGTTCGGTTATTGGGAAAAGGGCATCCGTGGCCGTGATACTCTGGCAGACCGCCACAATACCTTACTGGCCTTAACCACTGTTGATTGACATTGCACATTGTTGCATAGTTTGTTGTTTATAATAATTCCCAAGTCCTTCTCGTGTGTTTTTATCCCTAATTCGCTTCCATTAAGGGTATAAGTTGCTTGTGCATTCTTGATGCCGAAGTGCATAACTTTGCTTTTTTTCCACATTAAATTTAATCTGCCATTTGAGTGCCTTATCTCCCAGTCTATCTAAATCCCTTTGCAGCAAAGTAATATCTTGCTCACATTGTATTACTTTACAGAGTTTTGTGTCATCTGCAAACATGACTTTCAATGTTTTTTTCAAGATCATTTATAAACATGTTAAATAGAAGGGTGTCTCAGAACAGAACCCTGAGGGACACCACTTGACACCTATGTCCAGCTTGAAAAAGAAACCATTAATGACTACTCTCTGTACTCTATTTCTAAGCCAATGTTCTACCCAAGAACAAGAATTTTCATCTAGACAGATTTCTTTGTGTTTGAACACTAATTTATTGTGTGGAACTGTATCAAACACTTTGGCAAAATTCAAATCCACTGCAACACCTTGATCACTCCAAATAGATCACTCCCACCTTACACCCTGTTCCAAATTATTATGCAGATTCTATTTAAGTGTCACAAAGATTAAATATTTTGTTTTTCAGTTTAACTCATGGATGGCATTGTGTCTCAGGGCTCTTTTGATCACTGAAAACAATCTTGGACACCTGTGATAATTAGATTGCCAGGTGAGCCCAATTTAAGGAAAAACTACTAAAGGAAGGTGTTCCACATTATTAAGCTGAGCACCATTTTCATGCAATATGGGGAAGAAAGAGGATCTCTCTGCTGCCGAAAAGAGTGAAATAGTTCAATGTCTTGGACGAGGTATGAAAACATTAGATATTTCACGAAAACTTAAGCGTGATCATCGCACTATTAAGAGATTTGTGGCTGATTCAGAGCACAGACGGGTTTGTGCAGATAAAGGCACATTGAGGAAGATTTCTGCCAGATCCATGCATCGGATCAAGAGAGCAGCGGCTAAAATACCATTACATAGCAGAAAACAGATATTTGAAACTGCTGGTGCCTCTGGAGTCCCATGGACATCAAAGTGTAGAGTCCTCCAGAGTCTTGCAACTGTGCATAAACCTTCTATTCGGCCACCACTAACCAATGCTCACAAGCAGAAACGGCTGCATTGAGCAGAAAAATACATGAAGACTAATTTTCAAACAGTCCTGTTCACTGATGAGTGCCGTGCAACCCTGGATGGTCCAGATGGATGGAGTAGTGGATGGTTGGTGGACGGCCACCCTGTTCCAACAAGGCTGCAATGTCAGCAAGGCGGAGGTGGAGTCATGTTTTGGGCCGGAATCATGGGAAGAGAGCTGGTCGGCCCCTTTAGGGTCCCCGAAGGTGTAAAGATGACCTCTGCAAATTAAGTTTCTGACTGACCACTTTCTTCCCTGGTACAGAAGGAAGAACTATGCTTTCCGTAATCATCTTCATGCATGACAATGTACCATCTCATGCTGCAAAGTATACCTCTGCATCAATGGCTGCTATGGGAATAAAGGGAGAGAACGTCATGGTATGGCCTCCAATTCCCCTGACCTCAATCCTATGGAGAACCTTTGGAGCATTCTCAAGCAAAAGATCTATGAGGGTGGGAGGCAGTTTACATCCAAACAGCAACTCTGGGAGGCTATTCTGACATCTTGCAAACAAATTCAAGCAGAAACTGTCCAAAAACTCACAAGTTCAATGGATGCAAAACTTGTGAAGCTGTTATCAAATAAGGGGTCCTATGTTAAAATGTAACGTGACCTGTTAAAATGTTTAAAAAGTTAAAATGTTGTTATAAGTTTGATTGAAATAGCTTTTGATTTCAGTAAATATGCTGCAAACACAACAAATGACAATTTTCAGTTCTTTACAACCTATAAAGTGTTTTGAAACTTACTGTGCGTAATAATTTGGAACAGTGCATTGTAAGTTTTTTTCTGTTTAAAAAAATACTTTTATCATTAGTAGGTTTGTTCAATAAAATTTGAATTGTACTCTTAATAGTTGATAACATGAAAATTATGCTGACTGTTATTTACATCAATTATTTAGGTAAATGAGAAAAATTTCATTTGCATAATAATTTGGAAATGTGTTTTATACCCCACCTTCTATAGACTGTAAGTTTGTTTGAGCAGGGCCCCCTTCAACCTATCGTTCCTCTAAGTTTTCTTGTAATTGTCCTTTTTATAGTTAAATCCCCCTCTAATAATATTGTAAAGTGGTACAGAATCTGTTGGCGCTATATAAATGGCGATAATAATAATCATAATCTATACTTCTACTTACTTCTTCGTAGAATGCAAACAATTTAGTTTGACATGACCTATGCTACATAAAACCATGCTGGTTTTTGCTGATAACCACATTATTTTCAAGGAATTCTTAAATTATTGTCCCTTAATAACCTTTCAAATACTTTCCCAACCACAGAAGTTAAGCTCACAGGTCTATAATTTCCAGGCAAGGATTTTGAACCCTTTTTGAATATAGTAACAACATCCACCTTCCTCCAATCCTCCGGAACACTTCCTGAAAGAAAAGAATCTTGAAAGAGTAAAAACAGAGGTTCACTTATTTCCACACTTAGTTCCTTAAGTACTAGTGGATGAATACCGTCAGGCCCTGGAGCTTTGTTTATTATCTTTCTTTAGTTGCTTTAGTACCTTGTCTTGAGTTAGCCAATTACAATTTTTCTGCATGTGTTTTGCAGCAATCCATATTTATTGCCATTGGTTCTTCCTTAATATACCTTTTCCTGGTCTTCATTAACTAACACCCCTATCCCAGTTTTTAGTGAACCTACACTTTCATTTTTAGTTTTTTTTAGAATTTATTTTATTCAAAAAACGCTTCGGGGTTGGTTTTGCTCTCTTTTTTTATTTTGAAGTTTAGCATATGTAATGTCCTTTTTGCACACATTATTGGCTTTCTTATATCTTTTATAGGATGTCTCTGATTTATCTGATTTAAATGCTTTGAATGCCCTTTTCTTATTTTAATTTCTTGATTAACTTTCCCACTAAGCCACATTGGTTTTGATTTATTTTCTTTTATATTTATTACCCAATGGTACATACTGAGAAATGTACCTTTCTAATATTTGATGGAAGATATTCCATTTATCCTCAGCGTTCTTTTCACTAAAGAGTTTATGGCAATCAATATATTGCAAAGCTACTCTTAACTTATTAAAATTGGCCTTTTTAAAATTATATGTTTTAGGGAGGCGGGGCCAGACCGCCATGCTATGTGGTCACAAGAACAAGCAGCTCCTGCAGTTTTTCTAATATTAAGCTTACTAAATCGGATAATTCACCTTCTTGACGCCTGGAAACTGCAGCCCATGGTGTAAATCGGTCCTTGTTCCGGGGCTAAGCTCATTGGTCCTCACGGCTGGGGCCTACTCAGGCGGTGAGTGGGGTGGATGGCTGCCGCCCCGCTATCCTGTCCAGTCACCGCAGGTTGAATCCTAGGAGCCACGAGGTGCCTGCCCTGGTGCCCCCTTTGGACCGGTGGGAGTTATCCCGGTCCTCACCCCTGGGGCTCTACTACTCCTACTGCCCTACTAATCCGTGACTCTAGGCGGCTTGAGAGATCTTGAGTGGTAGAGAAGCCCCATCTAAAATCGTGACTGCCGCGTGCCTGGCTGACAGCAGACAGCAAGCTGATTTTCACACGAGCTCAAGAAGGTCCATGTGCACTTACTAAGTTAAGCAAACAATTTAACAGGCAACAGCAACCACAGACAATCATTTCAGCCTTCATTGGGGCTTGTTAGTAAGGTGTAGCTGGCACAGAGAGCAAGGCGTCCTTTTGACTTAGGGAAACCCTGGTTATATGCCAATAAGTTGACCACAAGAGTTTGAGAACACCAAGAACAAGTTTTAGCCCACTTGTGTATATTTACCATAGTTAACAGCATTTGGAAAAAAAACAAACAAAAAAACTGTTACACTGTGTAGCAGCAAATCAAGTATGTAAAGGTATCCATAGATCTGTCTACTTTCTTCTTACCCAAAACACCAACCTATAGTACTAATTCTCTAAACCAGCTACATCTATTTTATATTACGGACTTGTCTATGAGGCTTGTAAAGGGAGGTCAGGTTGTATGTGTGTTTGTGAATGCAGGAATGTATGTGTGTAATGTTTCTGTATGCATGTGGTGTATTTATTTTCAGTGTTTGTGTATGAATGCACAGGTATCATTGTGTTAGGTGGCAATGTTTGTGAATGTAGCGTTTGCGTAATGTCTATGTCACAGTACTTTTTGTAGCCGAGGTTGCCCATATGGCACACAAACACACAGCAACTTCACACTCACACACAGCACCCCTCACAAACACACACACACACACACACCGCACACCACTCACACACACAGCACCCCTCTCACACACACAGCACCCCTCATACACACAGCACCTCTCTCTCTCTCTCTCTCTCACACACACACACACACACACACACACACACAGTAGCCCTTACACACAGCAGCCCTCACACACACACAGCACCCCTCTGTCACACAGAGCACCCCTCAAACACACACTGCACCCCTCACAAACACACAGCACCGTCTCTTACACACACAGCACCCTTCACACACAGCACTCTTCACACACACCACCCCTCTCACACACAGCACCCCACACACACTGCACTCCATACACACACACTGCACCCGTCACACACACACACACATAGCACCACTCACACATGCACAGCAACCCTCACGCACACTGCACCCCTCATACACATAGCACCACTCACACATACACAGCAACCCTCACACACACTGCACCCCTCACACACACACTGCAACCCTCACTGCTCTGTCTCTGTGTATTCAGCAGTTTGTGTGTGTGTTCAGCAGTCTGTGTGTGTATGTATTCAGTAGTCTGTGTGTATTCTGCATTCTCTGTGTGTGTATTCAGCAGTATGTGTGTATTAAGTAGTCTATGTGTGTGTATTCAGCAGCCTGTGTGTGTATACAGCAGCCAGTGTGTATTCTGCATTCTGTGTGTGTATTCAGCAGTCTGTGTGTTTGTAATATATGAATGTATTGTATTTGCTGGAGGTAATATAAACTTAATTTTACAGATAATTTACATTTTCATTCCTGTGACTGGTTGTGTAGGCAGGGCGCCAGTGCACGGTTTTCCCCCTGGGGGCCCATAATGTTGCTAAGATGGCACTGATTAGGACTGAACACTGGAAATTAAACACCACTGCAGGTTTCAAGAATAGGTATAGCTACAGAACCTATCATGGTCTATGAACACTTCGGAGTGCAGTAGTCTCAGTTAAAGCATACATAAGTGAAGATCCCTATACATAAGTCACTTAGAACACTTCAGAGTGCAATAGTCTCAGTTAAAGCATGCATAAGTGAAGATCCCTATACATAAGTCACTTAGCTGACACCACTTCTCGAGGATAACACCAGTGATGTGCCAGGTGGGGCAGAGGGGAAACTCCTCCAGGAGTCCCAGTGAAACAGCCGGTGAGAGTTATGGTCCTTACTGTGATTTAAGAAGTGTTTGGACAGTGTGTGATTAATAATACCTTTTTGAGACATTTCTACAGTGTTCTGCTATCATTGTTTTTAAGATTCAATCACATCACAGTTTACTTTAAGTAATTTTCTCTTGCTACAGATTCTCTAAGCATTGAGTTGGATGTTGACATTAAGTAATACATGCAATTCACTGTAACCTGCAGGGAGATGAATGTTCTGCAAAAATATTATCATTCCCTGGGGCAGTTTGTTTGAGTGGATGTAAAAGGTGTTCTAAAATCTCATGATGAGTGTTGTTCACAAACTAGTCTAACCAAGGGCCAGTTATACATGTCAGATGCATGCAGGCATATTGTGGCAAACGGAGAATGGATCAGCGCTGCGTGATATAGTAGGGGGCTAGAAACAGGTAGATAGCTGCAACCTATAGGTATGAGGTTCCCTCTAGAGTCCTCAAAAGAGAAATGGCAAAAACAGAAATAATAGGTAGTGCTACAACAAATGTAAAGAGATGAATATAATATATTGGCATACACTAAAAAACGTAAAAAAAAGAATGTATAATTAATAGTCCAAATACTTGGTGTACTTTTGATAAATTCCAATGGATAGACGAAGATCTCAGTACTTTATGTCCATCTCTTACTGTTTTCGGCAAAGAGGTAATGTATTCAATGAAAAACAGGATCTTCTAATGTAAACGTAGTCTTGACTCGATGGTAACCATGAAAAATAAAGAAAACAGAGAAAATACAATGGTGTAGATTGTCTGTAGATGAGAGTATGAAGAATAATAGGGAGGTAGTACACTCACCTATTTCAGAGCATAAACTCGCTCTAGTATATTAGGCATTCAGTGGCGTTTGTCCCCCATATTGTGGCAAACATAGCCACTTGGACAATATCCAGAGACTGTACCTTTAAGGGTTGCCTGTATGTCGGTGGGGATATATGTTTAACTGCGTATAATGTATGCTGGCTGTAATGACGTGTAATTATTGTATTGGCTATCTGCCAAATGCAGATAGCTGTATGTGCTGTATTTTCTTTCATTTCACGAACGGCACTTTTGCGGGCTGTTCGTGAACCGAAAATACCCCCCATGTAGTAGCCCACACACTTAGAGGCGTGTGGTGCTTGTTAACCGATTGCAACAATGTTGCAAACGGTAATTAGAGGCTCTTCTAGGTGGCCGCCGTTCGACTACCGACCATGCGGCGGTCGGCCATATTGGATCCTTTGTTCCCTCAGCGGTGTTTGGTCGTCGAGCGCATGGTACTAAAAATGGCTACTCGACGGCGCGAACACCGCTGAGCTTCCAGGCCGTTTGGGAGTTCCGGGCCGTTCGGTAGTTTGTTCCCTAGAATGCAATCGGTATTTTGAACATGTATTTTAGTGAATGTGTTTTTCGTGCGGCTTTCGGTTGTTTTAGCTGGGATCTGAGCGGTAATCTCACGAACGATGCGCTCAGACCTCAGCTATCTACCGAACGTCCATTCGTTTAAATAGACTGCCTATTCGAAAAGTTATGTATTTTAATATAAATTGTCGGTTCTGCTGCACGGAGGGATAATCCACTTAACGGTACATTCCTGTGGGAGGATCCCTCTCGTGCAGCAGTGCCTGATGGGAGAAATGTCTTGTACAGTAAGTTCCCCATGTAGTCCACTCTGGGAATACCCCTGGGAGGGGACTCAGGAAACCCCTTGCATGGGGACTTGTATAAATTGTGGCGCTGAAAATAAAGACCTCAGTTGACTCTCAGAACTGTGTTTCGTCCGGTTACTGGAAGATTTGGGATATTGCCTTGCTTTCTCCAGCACTTGACTGTGGATTATTTCCAGAACCAGCGGAATTCGTGGATTTAATATTGGCGTTCCGCTACACATATAATTCTAGGCATTTAAAGTTTAATGAATTTAGTTACTTATTGGCATAAAAACATCTAAAAAAAATTCATGTTTGATGATTGAATATGTATATATGTATCTTTAGTCTTATTTATACTTGTAATGTATTGCATTTGAATTTGTGAGTACAGTGGGACCTCGGTTTACGAATTGAATGCATTCTCCGGGGCGTTTCTTATTGCGAAAAATTTGTAAACTGAAAAGCGGTTTTCCCATAGTTTTCATGCATTGAAAACCAATTAATCCGTTCTGGAGGTCAGAAAAAAAGTCAAAATGAGCTGGCATGGAAACCAACCCACAATGCAGAACACACAATAAAAGGCATGCAAATGACGAAGCTCAGCTCCCTACCTTACCACAGCTTGAGAAATGCACCAACAAGTCCAAAAACAACTGCAAACAATTTCCAGAATGGCTCCAAAATTCGATGCAAAATCCGCTCCAACACCTCCACACTCGACGCCACGTGCTACCCACAGGCTCCAGCATGCAGCGGCCGGTGCTATAAACCTCTCAGGTGCAATGCATCCTGGGGAAACTTGCTTTCTAGTGCGAAAAAAGATTGTAAACCGAGGCATTATTTTCAATGGATTTTAATTTGTAAACCGAAAATTATGTTAACCGAGGCGTTTGTAAACCGAGGTCCCACTGTATTTAACCCCTTAAGGACCGAGGACGGTTCAGGACCGTCATTGGCATTTTTGGCTTGCCGACCGATGACGGTCCTGAACCGTCCTAACGGTCAGAGCTACTTACCTGATCGCCGTCGTTCCCCCGGCGGCGATCAGCGTGGCTCCGGTTGTGGGGAGACTGCCTGCAGCCCAGACAGTCTCCCCACACTGAAGTAGGACCCCCTGTGGCCATGTGATCGCTCAACACAGCGATCACATGGTCACAATAGGTGTCCATAGTGCTGCCTGCAGGGGGACTGCCTGTGCTGACAGGCAGTCTCCCTGCTTGTGTAAAATCAGAAAAAAAAAATAAAGTTAGTGTTAATTAAAAAAAATAAAATAATTATATATGTGTATATATGATATATAGACATATATTATATCTATATAATATATGTCTATATATCATATATATAATGTCATACTAAGTGTATTTTTATATTAATATGTACTTATATTAATATAAAAATACACTTATAATTAAATTACACACGTATATATATAATATATATAATAACTATATATATTGTATATATATATTATTATAAAATATAAATAATAAATAATTTAAATTAAATAAAAATTTTTTTAAATAATAATAAAAAATTTAAAAAAAATTATATAGCTATATGAAATTTTATTCTAACTGTATTTTAAAATTAATATATATATATTTATATCAAAATACACTTAGAATGAATTTGTATATATATCTATGTATATATAAATAAATAAAAATAATACGAAATATACATATGTCCATATACGAAATTACATAAATAATTATATAAATATACACGTAGACTTCAAATATATAAATATGCATATATATTTAAATTCTACGTGCGTATTTATGTAATATTTTTACATAATTTAGTAATTTTATTGATTGCAATTTGAGGGACCTGCCTGCCAACCCAGGCCGAAATTCCAGAGAATTTAATTTGCTAGCACTGTATTTTACCCTGTAACGTTCTACGACACCCTAAAACCTGTACATGGGGGGTACTGTTTTACTCGGGAGACTTCGCTGAACACAAATATTAGTGATTCAAAACAGTAAAACATATCACAGCGATGACATTGTCAGTGAAAGTTACTTTTTTTGCATTTTTCACACACAAACAGCACTTTTACTGATGATATAATTGTTGTGATACGTTTTCCAGTTTTTAAACACTAATATTTGTGTTCAGCGATGTCTCCCGAGTAAAACAGTACCCCCCATGTACAGGTTTTATAGCACTTTTGAAAGTTACAAGGTCAAATATATGGGTCAAATATTTTTACATTGAAAATGGCCAGGTTGGTTACGTTGCCTTTGAGAGCGTATGGTAGCCCAGGAATGAGAATTACCCCCATGGT